>JAQPPZ010016736.1:0-1200000 GCA_028583015.1 Wollemia nobilis | reverse complement strand
TTTAGCAGTTCTTAAGACTGGTGAGGATTTGATAAAGAAAAAATTATTTTGGATCATTCATAATGGTCAACATGCAAATTTTTGGACAGATTCTTGGGATGGTCACAAGCCTTTGATAACTCAGTTTCCCGATTGGAGGCCTTGGATGGAGGAGCTTCACCGAGCTAATTGGATAAAGGTGGCTAATTATTGTCGGTACCATACCGGTAATTCAAAGGTTGGTAGATATTGGATCCCTATTGAGGACTGGCCTATTCAAATCCCAGAAAGGCAAAGACAAGATATCCAAGGCATCCTTCATATGAGATCCCTCTCTTGGTCCCATGAAAAATATTGTTTTGGATGGAACAACACTACTAAGGGTGAGTATTCAGTTGCTCAAGGTTATTTGACCTTATGCCATAATAATCCCAACCATTCTTCTGACATATTTTCTCGATTGTGGGCTCAAAATCTCTGGCCTAAGGTGAGGTTCTTTAATTGGCTTTTATTGCATCGTAGGGTGCTTACCGGTGAGCAACTTATGAAGCGTGGTTTTCATGGCCCTTTTAGATGTGAAATGTGTGAAGAGAATGTAGAAAATCTCAACCATATTTTTATTGAGTGTACTTTAGCCTCTGAGCTATGGAGGAGAATGGCCACTTTACTTGGCTTACAAGTGGTCCAATTTTTTTACTTTTGAACAACTTTGGAGGGATTGGCCTAATCAAGAGGGTGTTGATCATTTTATTAGGCAGTTAGTTTGGATGGGTTCTACCATTCTTCTTTGGAATATTTGGAATGAAAGGAACAACCAAATTTTTAATCAAGATAGGAAGGATATTCACTATATTTGGCAAAAGACCATAGCCAACTTAGTTGAATCAGTCCATCAACTCCTTAATCACCCCCAAAACTCCCACCAAAGATGGGATCAAGTGATGCAAATATTGAAGATTAAATCTTCTAAGGGCAACCAACTTAAAGGGAATGTGAGTATTAGTAAGATGGATAGGACTAGAAATTGGCAACCTCCTCCTAAGGATTTTGGAAAAGTCAATACTGATGGAGCCTCTAGAGGGAACCCTGGAAAAGCCAATGTGGGAGGAATTGGTAGACTTTCAGATGGCTCCCTGGTTTTTACTTTTGCTGAGAATTTGGGTATTCTTTCCAATAACCTTGCTGAGGGGTATGGTATCCTCAGAGGCCTTCAAGAGGCTACTAAGGTTGGATGGGAAAAGGTGTTAGTTTTATTGAGTCTGACTCTCAACTTATGATTAATCTCTTGAAGACTCCTTCTAAGAATCATAAGGTGGATTGGAGAATAAAAAGAATTATTGAGAAGATTCAATTAATCCAGATGGGATTTTTGAAAGTTGATTACAATCATGTGGTCAGAGATCAAAACAAGAGTGCTGATGCTTTAGCTAATTGGGCTTTGGACAAAGGTGATCTTACTTGTTATGGCCACCCTCCTATATGGTGGGCTTCTCAAATTAGGGAAGCTCTTCTTTCTATCATTTCTTTGGATGGCTCCAGCTCGAAGGTACCTAGTTTCTTTTTCTTTTTTTTTTGCTTCTCTTTGGTTCATTCAGTTTTTTTTAGTTCCCTAGCTCATTCTATTCTTTATTTTGTTTCCTCTGTTGATTCTTGCCTTAATAGTCTTCTGGTCTAGATAGGTCATTGTTATGTTCATTTTTTTTTCTTTTTTCTTTTTTGTTTAGTTTTTTAAGGTGGGTGGGTTCTTTTGTTTTGTTTTGTTTTTGTGTTCTTTGTGTTGTTTTTTGTTGTTCTTGTGTTTTTGTTGTTTTGTTTTTTTTTTTTTATGTTTTTTGTTATTGTTCTTGTGTTTTTTTTTGTTCTTGTTCTTGGGTTTCTCTTTGTTTGTGTTATTTCGTGTTTTTATGTGTGAGTGTTTTCTATGTTTTTTGTTTTTGTTTATTGTCTGTTGTTGGTTGTTTTTTATTTTTATTTATATTTATATTTTTTTTATTTTTTAGGTTTTGGTTGTGTTTATTTTTCATGTTTTTTTTGGGTTATGTCTTTGTAGTGTTCTGTTGTTTTTGTCTTGTTTGTGTTTTGTTATGTGGTTCTTGTGTTTTTCTATGTGGTTTGTGTTGTGGTTTCTTTTATCTTATTGTGCGTGTTTGGTTGTGCTTTTGTTTTTGACACACTCAAGGAGCATGTTTTTTATTTTATTTTATTATTTTTGTTGTTATTTACTTATTTTTAAATTGGTTTTGTGTGTTTGTTTGCTCCTTGAGTATGTCAAAGGTGGTAGGCCAGGTCCGAGTCCTGGGCATTTTTGTGGAATGGATACCCCCGCCTCCTTGGGTCTTACCCGAAAGTGGCATCCCTTTTGGGATGTTTTCCACAAATAAAAAAAAAAAATATTAGAGTGTTTTAAAATTAATTGAATGATATTCAATGCCAAAATAATGAAATATGTCAAATGTCTTACCAATGATCAAAATAGGTTAACAAGATGTGAGAATGTTTTAAAATGTTGCAAGAGGAAATCAAATTCCAGTTCTAATTAAAAATACAAATGTGTGGTTCAATGCACTTGTATATTTAAAAGTTGTTTAAAATTTAGTTATCATATATAGAGAGGGTGAGTTTTGACATTAAAAGCTATTATAAATAATAAAAAGTGCCAAATGTTATGGATTTATTTAATATATGGAGGATAATATTAACATCAATGACAAATCAACTCATACCATTATGACCAATGTTTTTTGAAAAATGTTTAATATTTTAGGAGCCATATCTTTGCATAGAATTGTTTGAATTAGACAATTCTTGTATCATTTTGTATGAAATTTGAAGAGATTTGAAATGAGTGGTCATACAAAACAATCCAAGGAGTATTGAGGGAGATACATCCACGTGAAGATAGCCAATAGGAACAAAGGTAGTATTAGGGCATTTTTTTCAAAAAAATATCTCATTTTTTAGGAGCCATATCATTGAAAAGGGTTGTCTGATTTAGATTATTCTTAGACTAATTTGAGCAAAATTTGAAGATATTTAAAATGAGTGGTCATACAAAGGAATCTGAGCAATACTAAGAGAAATATGACTCTATGAATTCAACCATCCGAAACAAAGGTAGTGATAATTTTTCAAGTCATGGGAATGATATTGTAGATATATCTATTAGCCAAGTTTTGGATAATGGAAGGAGCAATGGAGGGCTAGGGCATCGATGAGGTAGGATATTTTGTCTATGTGTAGATTTTTTGAGCTAAGTTTCATTTATTCCTTCATTTTATTTGAAGTTTTACATTTAGATTATTGTGGGTTTATTTTCAAATAGTATAATTGCTATATGATACATTGATAAATTTTAGTAGATATTGAGTTATAGTGTCCTTCCCATATATCACTTTACACATAAATCCTTAGAATCACCCCTAGTAGTATTTGTTATGGAGTACCTCATAGAGTAGAGATCCTTGTTGCTCAAATATAAGGTTGTCATTGATAAATTTAATGTGTCTTGGCTAGGGGCTTCAACTCTAAGAAAATGGATTGATAGGATATGGAAGTATTTAGGAGTGAGTCTATCATTTTTTTTGAAAGGTTTCTTTCTAAAAAAATTTGTTCCAAGGAGGAAAGACATAGAATCCTAAAAGGATGTCCTTGATTTATGGGAAGGATAGGAATCTTCCTCACCCATTGGTTTGAAGTCTTTGCACCTAAAAATAAAAATTTATCCCTAGTATCAGTTTGGATCAAAATATATGGGTTACCCATTGAATTCTAGGAAATGTATACCTTCAAGACAATAAGCAATACTTTGGGAGAATTCCTTGAGATTTCAAACACTAAAAAATATGAATTCTTGGCTAGTTTTACTCGAATATTTTTCACGATTAATATCAGTAAACCTTTACTAGAATCAATCATTCTTAAGTATAAGGGTAAATTGTGAACCCAAACCATGGATTATGAAAATATATGTTTCAAATTTAGAATATCTCATAAGGTGGGTCATATTGAGAGAGCATGTCGTAATAAGAGTCTAGTAGAAACATATATAGAAAACCACAAGAGAAACATACAAATGGATATGGATGAGGATGGCTTTCAATTTCCAAAAAATATGTTTAGATAGAAGAAAGTAAATAAGTAATGGATACCAGTAAGGATATTAGAATAAACACCAATTATTTTGAGGTTTTATCCTATGAAGAAAAACCAAATCATAACTTAGAGGACATGGTACAATAGGATCAAAATATTAACAAAAAATTGTCTTCTCAGTTTGACTCTAATTTAAGGATGAGCATTCTAGCTAAACCTAAGGAATGTACCTCATCATATTGAAGACACTTTTCTAGTACCATGCACCATTAATGAGAAGAAAAGTGGTAGAGAAAATATAATTTTAGATGTTAATACCTCTGCCATTAACAAGGAAATACAAAACAATGAGTAGGATAAGTCAAAAGCTTCCTTAGTAGAGCCAAAAGAGGATATATCTAATGAAAAGGAAAGTTGTGAAATATATTAAGGAAAAGAATAATAAGACCTACTCCCAATACTGGTAAGGAAAAATAAGAAAAACCTTCAAATTATCACACAAGAGCCAAAGAAACAAGAGCAAACATAGGGAAAGAAACACAATCTAAGTTGGTTGAATTTCTATTTACCAAAAAATAATAATGTTGGTAATTCAAAGGAGGGGTCAAAATTTTAGATTTTATATCTTCTACTTCGTGAAGAAAAAGTTCTATACTTTCTTCACTATTATCCTTTTAAAAATATAATTGATATTGTAAATTCAATTTTGTTGCTTTGTTTTTTCCTTTGAATATTTTGCATAATATATCCATGCATCTTTAGAAGTTTATGATACATTTAAATATAATTGTATTTCATTAATTATTCTAAATGTAATTAACATGAGTGCCTTTGCATCACTTTCTTCAAATTTTTGTATTTCTCTTTTATCTTCACTAGTTTTTTTCTTTATTCCATTTACTATATCCCATAGTTTTTCTATAGTAAGAATTGATTTCATTTTGTTCTTCCATGATGCAAAATTTGGTCCTTTCAAGAGTTGATATTTAGAAGGAAAAATTTTATTGTTTGATATAATGGAACTTATTCAATTTAAATTTTTGAAATCCTTTTGAGGTTGTAATCCATATTGTTGGAAATTTTGAGTATATTGTTGTCATTGATGTCAAAGGGTTGATGTCATAAGTTGATGACATTGGTTGTCATTTATGTCAAAGGAAAAATAAAGGTTTAATTGATTTACCATGGTGGTACTTGCAAAGGAAAAAGAAAATATTTTATGGTGGCAAAGACTTTATCCTAAGAAAAAGGCCCAAAGAAGAAAAAGAAATTATAATATTTAAATCTATGTAGATTTAAAATATTATAATAATTAAAAATTAAATTTAAGCGCCAAAGGTTAAGGTTGGAAATCAAATATTTCCATGCACCGACATCAAGGACCAAGTAAACGTTTGCATATTTAAAGTGCAAAGCTAAGGTGGAAAAATTAATGAAAATTGTGCACTTTGAAAATCGTTCGTTCGTGGTAGAGGAGAAGAAGAAGACAAAGGTCAAATTTGTGTTTCGAGGTAGAGCACGTGGATAAATAATAGGAGAAGCAAAATTTGGTTCCATCTGGGAATCTAGCCTAGACGACAGATCCCTCGATGCTAAGGCATGGTAGAAGGAAGGTCTTGAGTTCGAGACACGGTGGAGGCAAGGAGTTAAAGTTTTGTTGAAAAATATTTTTCTATGTCGAATATAGTGTATAAGGAAGAGCGTGTAAGCTTAGGTTCTGTGTGGGTAGCTAGCCCACACAGTATCCTAGCCAAAGCTAGGGTGTGAGCCAACAAGTGGTGCATGTTCGAGTCATGGCGACGACAACAAGGGGGCAATAATTTTTGTGAAATAAATATTTGCCAAGACTAAGGTATGCACTTGCTTAGGGAGTCATAAGGTTATTATTTTGCTTTTAATTTTTGAATTAAAAGGGGGTTAAAGTGGTGTTTTAATTTTTGAATTAAAAAGGGATAAAGTGGAGTTTATAATTCAGATTTCTAGTGCTATGAGTGGTGCATAAAATGAAGTGATGTTTTAATGGTCATTTGAAGTGCATTAAAATATTTTATTTCAAGTAGGAGGTATAAGGTGTATATGAAAAATTCATGTGTGTAATTTGTGGCTTTGTTGGTTTGAACATTATTTTGCAGGATTAGGAGTAATAAGGTGTGATAAGTTGACATTTTATTATAACTCTTGCATGGTGAAAGGAAGATATGAAAGGTTTTGTTGAGTATTAATGTTTTATTTTTGAGAACAAAAGAAGGGACTTAGAGCATCATTTTTATATTTCATTGTGCACATTATTTTGAGAAGAAAGTTCATGTTGAAGTTTTGAAAAAGTACCTTGCTATCTAACACTTGAAGTGGCACAAGAAGGATTGGTTGTTGATAGGTTCTTGAGGACATTTCTTCATCAAGCATTTTGAGGTATGGTGGTTCAACTTTTTATCTAGGTGGTTGTTTTTTGAGAAAGTAATTTTGAGGTGGAGTTAAAAGGATTGATTGGAGCACATTGTTGGAAATATTTGCATTAGGGTTTGAGACCTACATGTGCATTATTGTTGAAATTTAGAAACAATTGAATTAGGGTTTGAGACCTACATGTGCATTATAGTTGAAAGAAATTGGAAACAAAGAAATTGTGCTTCATTGTTTGAATGGATTTGTGAAGTTCTCAGGCATTGGTTTGAGTGATATTGAAAGTGAATGTGCAAGTGTTAGAAATCAGATTAGTGAAGCAAATTTATACACCAGTTTGATTTGATTTGAAAGGGATTTTGCAAGAGGTAGATATTGGATTAGATGAAAGCAATATTTGTGAATGTGAAGAACATATTGAGCATTTTATAGTATATATCATTCTCTATATGTTCCAAAGGTTAAATGAATTATAAGTAGAATATGTCTGTTTGAAGAAAGCATTTCTAAAAGAGATTTAAGCTATGTTTGTATGCAATATTTGGAAATATTTGAATAGGTTCAATGAGCAGTTTTGAAGGTAGAATTGAGCAAGTATTTTGAGAAGGCTTGAAGGCAGATTTGAGCAAGTCTTGTGAGAAGACTTGAAGCAACATTGAGACAGATTTGAGCAAGTCTTTTGAGAAGGCTTGAAGGTATATTTGAGCAAGTATTTTGAGAAGGCTTGAAGGTATATTTGAGCAAGTCTTGTGAGAAGACTTGAAGCAGCATTGAGATAAATTTGAGCAAGTCTTGTGAGAAGACTTGGGATAGAGTTAAAATTTTTTGAGGTAGATTTGTGCATGTGATGTGTGTAGGATAGAGTTGTGAGTAGATTTAGAGCAAGTCTTGTAATGATATTTGGTGAATATTTGAGACAAAGGTTTGTGAAGTATATTTAGAGCATATTTATGCATGTAACGTATACAAATTTGAGATAGATATTTGTGAGAGTTAGAGCAGATTTGTGCTAGCCTTGTGATGAGGTTTGGTGTAGATTTAAGATAGAGTTGAGAGTAGGATTTGAATTAGACCAGAGCAGAGGGGATATATTTCTCCTATGGAGAGATATCCACAAACTAGAGTAGAGGAGATAGAGTTATCCTATAGAGAGAGATCCACAAACTAGAGAAGATAGGATAGAGTTATCCTATAGAGAGAGATCCATAAACTAGAGTAGAGGGGATAGAGTTCTCCCATTGAGAGATATCCACAGACCGGAGCAGAGGGGATAGAGTTATACTATGGAGAGATATCCATAAAATAGAGCAAAGAGGATAGAGTTATCCTATAGAAAGAGATCCACAAACTAGAGTAGAGGGGATAGAGTTCTATTTATAGAGATCCACAAACGAGAGTAGATGGGATAGAGTTATCTTATGGAGAGAGATCCATAAAATAGAGCAAATAGGATAGAGTTATTATGTGGAGAGAGATCCAAAAAATAGAGCAAAGGGAATAGAGTTATCCTGCGAAGAGAGATCCACAAATCAGAGCATTTGGGATTGAGATCTTCTTTGGATAGAGGTCCATAAATATTGTAATAGGGAATTGATTTCCAAGAGATTTTTTGAGAAAATTTAGAAGAAAGATTTTCTCTATGGACGTAACCCACATTGGGTGAACCATGTTAAATTTGTGTCTCTCATGTGTGTGATGATTTATGCATTGCTTTGATTACTTCTATTGATATTACAATTGATAATATTGGATAATATTATTTGGAAAAGAAAATTAAAATTTGATCTTATACTATTCACCCCCTCTCTCTATAAGCTTGTGTTCTTCACATATATCTCCCAATTTAAAAAAACACTCAAATAAGAAATTTGCAAATCTTAAATTCTAAACCTTTTGTTTTAGCAAAAAAATGTGCATGTAAATTTATTCTCATTCTAGAATTGGTTAAAATTTACCACCATAATTTGGAAATTAGGCTAGTCCACCCCTAAATGAACATTTTTCTATTGATGATGAGTTTTATCACACATGTAGATATGTCACCAACTGTTAGACATTGCTATGCTTCCAACTAGGCATTTGTAGCCCCAATAGAGTTATATTTGATCCCACTCTAGACCTTGATCTACTACCAATCAAGCATTCATAGCCCCAATAGAGGTTGTCTAAAAAAACTTTCATAAGCACTAGTCTTTGCTTTTGGGTTGCGGATCACTATGGAAAAACAGGAGGGTGAATGAGTAATAACTTTCACCTAAAAACCAAATCATAATGGTTTTATTCCTCCTAATTTGTAATTTTCTCAAATTGTTTTCCATGTGAAGCCACATCATCATTTCACATTATTTTTAGATTCAACTGCTTTACCCCAAAATAATAGATATATACCAAATAGTTGATTAAACCAATTTTAGCTTCATTGAATTTCATAGTAGGACCTTTCATCACCAAACTATGCAAAAACATTTCTAGCCTATAACAACAAGAAGTTAGTTGTACTTTAGAGATTTGATCAAAACAAAGAAAAAACACAAAAAAAAACCAAAATTGAAAACAAGAACGAGGCAAAAAAAATAAAACTAACAAAACCAACACACCAAAAAAATTGAATCAACTATATACAAAGTTATTTATAGGGTAGGACTAGAATACTCTTAGGCACTAAAGTAGTGTTTGAGAAATTGCCCATTCACTAGTAATGGGACATCCTCTCCAGTTAGGATTTTTAACATGAAGGTATTCTCTCCTAGAATATAAAATATCTAAAAGGGACCTAACCAAAGGGTATCAAATTTTCCATGGTCTCATTTCTTCTCATGGGCTTTATCCCACAACAACACTAGATCAACAATTCTAAAGGCTTTTATTTTGGCCCTCTTAGAAAACCATCATTTTACCATTTTTTGATGCTTACTAAAATGCTATAGTGCCTCTTCCCTTTTCTCATCTAAACTCATCAAATTCAATAGCCTAGCTTCTACTGTGTCATCTATTTCTAAGTAGTCTTTCATGAATTGCAAGGTAAGGATCTTGAGGTTGGTGGGAAAAATAGGATCCTGACCATAAACTAGATGATAGGAAGATATGTCTAATGAAGACTTAATCCTTTTTCTGTCTGACCATAATGCATACTTTAGTTTATTATGTCAATCCCTAGGATTTTTGTCTAAAATTTTCTTAATTATTTTCATCAAATTTTTATTAGTTGATTCTGCTACTCCATTTCCCTGAGGGTGATAATTAGAAGAAAATTTTAGAGCTACCTTATTATCATAAGCCCATTTAGCAATTGTAATAATTAGAAGAAAATTTTAGAGTTACCTTATTATCGTAAGCCCATTCAAAAAATTGTAAAGAAGAGAAAGCAGGGCCATTATCACATACTAGAGCATATGGCATCCCAAACCTGGTCATGATGTTATCTTCAAGGAATTGGATCACAACCTCTGTTGTGCAGTTTTTGAATGCTTGAGCTTTAGTCCAATGAGTGCAATAATCAATGGTAGTTAGGATGAACTTGTGGTTGGCTGATGAATTAGGATTGATGACACCAATAAAGTCTAGTCCCCATTGTGCAAATGGGAAAGCTTCAATCACTGGCTGTAATGGCATGGGAGAATTCCTTTCTCGATGAGCTACAATCTGGTAAACATGACATGATCAAACATGTGCATGGGCATCTTTAAAAACATGGGGCCAATAATAACCAGCTCTCAGTATTTGGTGTGTTGTGGCACTTCTTGAGCCATGCCCAGTTCCATACTTTCCATGGAAATCTTTGAGAACTTCAACAACCTCCTTCTTGCTTAAGCATCTTAGGTAAATTCCCTCATGATTTTTTTGATACAAAATACCTGCTTTTATCATGAAATTCACACTTTTGAGATGTAGTGCTCTTCTTTGGGTGGAATTCAAGTGACCAAGACATACTCTATTTAGTAGATAGTGAACAATGTCCTGATACCATTCATCATTTGTAACCTCTCCCACAAAATACTGCTGACATGAAATCTGAGGGTCAATTTCAGCTAGTGCTTTGCTCAATCCCTATCCTCTAACAATTCTCATAGGCTAAATTTCTAGATCAAACTCTTGCAAGATAGACATCCACTTGCCTCTATGTTCTCCTAGCTCATTCTACATCAACACTATTTTCATAGTTGGATTAGGCACTATTGCAAACACTCTGCTATGTAGGATATAATGTCAAAATTTCTTCATAGCTTTGATCAAAGCAAAGGCTTGTTTATCAATGGTTGAATATTTGAGTGGAGTATATTTCAATGGTGAGCTTACAAAAGCTATTGGTCTCTCATAACAAACCTCCTTTTGAGTTAACACACCAACAATTGAATGCTCAAATGCAAATGAATAAATATAAAAAGGTTGAGTGTAATCAGGACTGATTAATATAAGAGCATTCATGATTGCCCTTTTAGTTTCCTGAAAAGAAACTTGTGCTTCCCTAGTCCATACAATCTTGGCATCCTTTTTTAGCATTGCATTTAGAGGCTAGACTATTTTTGCAAAACCAAAAATAAAATTTCTCACAAAATTGATTTTGCCAAAGAAAGACTTCAACTCCTTCTTACTTCTAGGAAGGAGAATTTTTTGAATTGCTTCAACTCTATTTGGGTCAATAGAAATACCAGCTTCAAAAATGACATGCCCTAGAAACTTTCCTTCTGTAACTCCAAAAATATACTTTTTGAGATTCAATGAAATTCCATGCTCTCTACATCTTTGTAGTACCTTCCTTAAATCTTCCACATGGTTTACACACATCTTAGAAAAGATAGGAAGATCATCCATATAAATCACAATGCATTTCCCAATGAGATCCTTGAAAGTGATGTCCATAGCCCTTTGGAAAGTTGCTCCTACATTGATTAGGCCAAATGACATCCTCCTATATGTAAATGTTCCCCACTTGGTAGTAAATATAATTTTAATCCTATCTTAGGGGTCTACCATTACCTGATTGTACCCTGAGTAACCATCTAGAAAAGACATCATTTGAGAGCCATTCACCATTTGTAAAATCCAAGGAAGGGAGGGGATAGTTATCATTCTTAGATACTTTACTACAATTTCTAAAATCTACACACAGGCGTATTTCCCCATTCTTCTTATGAACATGCACCAAATTGGCAACCCAAGTAGAATGTCTTACCAAAAAATAATGTAGGCTACTAACAATTTTTGTATTTCTTTGAAAATGAGGGGCTCCAAAAAAGGATTCATTGGTCTCTACTTTTATCGAAAATGTTTTATTCCTAGCTTCAAGGGAATAGTGTGGGTAATGATAGATGCATCATAGGTTTTCAAATCTTCATAGCTCCATGCTATGACATCTTTGTAATATTTTAAAGCTTGGATTATTCCCTCATTTTCTTCATCAGTGCAAGCTTTTCCCAAGAAGACATTTTGAGGGTTTTCAACACTTCCCAAATTATAAGCTTCATATAACTCTTTTTTAGATGGAATAGTTTGTTGTTTGTGAGTATGATAATCCATATCAAACAGGCTTTCCAAAGAAACCATACCTTTAGGAATAGTGTTTGTCTTTAGATTTAATTCACCTTCTTCATCCAACTTTGCATAGTTTTTATCTTTCTCATCTATGATCTGAGCTTCAAATATACCTGAATTAGTAATAAAATCCACTATATGTCTATCATCCTCAAACACCTAAAATTTTTGGACATTGTCTGGTATGGAGGGATTGACAACCAGTTCCACTGAGAATCACTTTATCTTAGAATGGGCAACTAGTTCTAGAGTGCTTGTTGCTACTGCTAATGAATTTGCAATGTGATTATTTTTGCATGAAATAGTTTGAATATCAAAAGCATCAAATTCTTTAATTAAATCCCATACTCGGCTATGATAATTTGAGAGATATTTGTCATGACAGGCATACTAGTTTCACACTTGCTTGATCACCAATTCAAAATCTCCCAAGACACATACATTTTTGACTTTCTTCTTAATGGCAAATTGCAATCCATGAATCAATACCTCATACTCAACAACATTGCAAGTGCAAGGGAATTATAATCGATAAGCAGCAATATGTGATTTGCCCTTGGGGTTGACCAGTTCAACTCCAACACCATTGCCATGCTTACATTTTGACCCATCAAACTTGAGAGTCCACATCTGGTCTTTAGTTATTTTTTGTTTGCTTAGTGGAACATTTGCTACTAGATCACCCTGCTTATCATTGGTTTTGATGGGGGATGGGAAAATCACACACAGTCACAACCACGCGATTCCCAAATTTTCTTCTATTAAATCTGGAAATACATACAAATGCAGCCCGCAGGCTTTACATTAACCAGCGCTCGGCTTGGTTTTCTCACACTCACACTCTGCGTGCGATCTCCGATCCACCACCTCGATCTAATACATTAAATTGGGTTTTTATAGAGGCCTCGACCCTCTGAAAACATCTTTCAAAAAATTGGTCCACCAACCTGATTTAAGACCCCACTCCGCACGGTCCTTGTCACCGTCGCTTCTTGTCAGGATACTCTGCATGCCCATCCTTTTTGTTTCTCGTGCTTCTTGGTTCTCATTCATCTTTACTGCACCTTGGTGCCATATGTCGTCCTTGCCCTACAACCGTCGCCTGACCTCTGCCGCTTTTGTTGAGGCCCCCAAAAACACAATATGTTGCGAAATCATGACGTGTCACGATTTCGTGACCTCTCCTTTATCCTACCCTTCCTTCTCCTTTTTGGTCACGATATCGCGACATGTCACAATATCATGACATTTCTCTTCATTTTTGCCTTCTTGCCTTCAGGTCGCGATATTACGACATGTCGCGATATCACGACATCTTACCTAAGCGCTGCCCTCCTTGACTTCAATTCATGATATCGTGATGTCTTCCCTTTACCCTTGTTGTCTCTGCCTTCAAGTCGTGATATCGTGACATGTCGCAATATCACAACATTTGCCTTCTACTGCCCCTTGTTTGCCTGCTCTTATCGTGATTTCGTGATGTGTCATGAAATCGTGACACATCCATTTCCTCCCCTTGGTTGCTGTTTCTATGTCGCAATTTCGTGACTATCGCGATTTCGTGACATGTCACAAAATTGTGACATTTTCACAAGTCTTCCCCTCGACTACTGTCTTTGTCACGATTTCATGACATGTCATGAAATTGTGACACTTCCACTGCGCCCTCCTGCTGCTGCTCTGATGTCACGATTTCGTGACAGTCACGATTTCGCGACAATCACAATTTTGCGATGTGTCGTGAAATCGCAACCTTTCCACTGCCTCCCCTTCATCGCTGTTCTCATGTCACGATTTCATGATAGTTACGATTTCGTGACATGTCACGAAATTGTGACCTCTCCATTGTCTTCCCTTTGCCACCGCTCCGTTGTCGTGATTTTGCGACATGTCACAAAATTGTGACATTTTTCCCACTGTGCCTTCTTTGCCTTTTTTTGTTGTGATTTCGTGACACGTCATGAAATCACGACGTTCTTCCTCCTTAGGCAATTTTTCAAATGCCTCTTCATCAGGTGCTGCTGGATGCTCCTGCATCAGACACCTCGGGTTGGTGGAGAAGTGATCTTCACTTCTGAGCTGTCTAGTTGTTGCCTCCTGCAACACCTCTAAACATTTATCTGCCTTAGCAGCCTGCTCCAACCCCTTCTTTTGGCCCAGATAACTTCTGTCTTCCTCCAAAAAAATTCTCCCACTGTTGCATGCTTCTTCATCTGTAGCCTGCTTTAACTCCTCCTCTTTGCCAGTTAAATTTTTGCCTTCTTCTAGGCAGATCCTGGCACTGCTGCACTCCTCTATAGCCTGCTTGCACTCCTCTTCTTGGCCAGTTAGATTTCTGCCTTCTTCCAGGCAGATCCTGGCACTAATGCACTCCTCTACAGCCTGCTTGCACTCCTATTCTTGGCCAGTTAGTTTTTTGCCTTCTTCCAGGCAGATCCTGGCACTGCTACACTCTTCCTTGCATGCAGCCTTCTTCAGCTTCAGCTTCTGATGCACTCTAGCATCTCTCTTTTTTTGTCTTTCTTCATGCCTTCTATGCCGCTCCTCTTGCTCCTGCAATTTTATGCTGAGCCACTCCTCTTGCAGGGCTTTAAATTGCCTCTACAAAGCCATGAACTCTTCCTCAGACACCATATCTTCCTCCCTGCCATGGCTTCTTCGTGGAGGCATCTTTCCTTGCTTTTCTTTCAAAGCTTGACCGATCCTGGTGTAGCTGCCTCACTGTCGATGATCTGTTAACATGCTCAGGGATCCTAAACTCACTCTTCTCTCTCTCAGAACCCTACCACAGATCTTGGTGCAAACTGCCTCATGGTCGGTGATCTGTTTATGCACTCAGAATCACTAGCTCTGATACCACTGATGGGGGACGGGAAAATCACACACAAATACAACCACGCAATTCCCAAATTTTCTTCTATTAAATATGGAAATACATACAAATGCAGCCTACAGGCTTTACATTAACCAACGCTCGGCTTGGTTTTCTCACACTCACACTCTGCATGCGATCTTCGATCCACCACCTCGATCTAATACATTAAACTAGGTTTTTATAGAGGCCCCGACCCTTTGAAAACATCTTTCAAAAAATCAGTCCACCAACCCGATTTAAGACCCCACTCCGCATGGTCCCTGTCATCGTCGCTTCTTGTCAGGATACTCTGCACGCCCATCTTTTTTTTTTCCTGCGCTTCTTGGTTCTCATTCGTCTTTACTGCACCTTGGTGCCATGTGTTGTCCTTGCCCTACAACCCCCGCCTGACCTCTATCGCTTCTATCGTGGCCCTCGAAAACATAGTATGTCGCAAAATCATGACGTGTCATGATTTCAAAACCTCTCCTTTATCCTACCCTTCCTTCTCCTTTTTGGTCGTGATATCATGACATGTCATGATATCGTGACATTTCTCTTCATTTCTGCCTTCTCGCCTTCAGGTCACGATATTGCTACATGTCACGATATCGTGACATCTTCCCCAAGCACTGCCCTCCTTGACTTTAAGTCATGATATCACGACATGTCGTGATATTGCGACGTCTTCCCTTTACCCTTGCTATCTCCACCTTCAAGTCGTGATATCGTGACATGTCGTGATATCACGACATTTGCCTTCTGCTGCCCCTTGTCTGCCTGCTCTTGTCATGATTTCATGACTGTCACGATTTCATGACGTGTCACAAAATTGTGACACATCCATTTCCTCCCCTTGGCTGCTGTTCCTATGTCGTGATTTCGTGACTGTCACGATTTTGTGACATGTCGCAAAATCATGACATTTTCACAAGTCTTCCCCTCGACTGCTGTCTTTGTTGTGATTTTGCAACAGTCACAATTTCGTGACATGTCATGAAATCATGACACTTCCACTGTGCCCTCTTGCTGCTACTCTAACGTTGCAATTTTGCGACAATCATGATTTCATGACGTGTCGCAAAATCGTGACCTTTCCACTGCCTCCCCTTTGTCGTTGTTTCGCTATCGCGATTTCGTGACAGTCACGATTTCGTGACATGTCACAAAATCGCAACCTCTCCATTGTCTTCCCTTTGCCGCCGCTCCATCATCACGATTTCATGACATGTCACAAAATCGTGACATTTTTCCCACTGCGCCTTCTTTGCCTTTTTTTGTCGCAATTTCGTGACACGTCATGAAATCGCGACGTTCTTCCTCCTTAGGCAATTTTTCAAATGCCTCTTCATCAGGTGCTGCTGGATGCTCCTGCATCAGTTTGTACTACCACATTGTAGAATCTCATATTTTATTTAGTGTATACAACCTCATTGATATTTTTGTATTCTATAATGAGATCCTTCAACCTTGGATCTCTTTCTATTTGAATATGATTAGCTATGCCATGCCAATAAATCCACATATGTGAAAAACCTGTTGCCATATAACCATTCAGGGTTCTTAACCAGTCACAACTGAGCAACATCCCATACACATCTAGAATATCTACAACTTAAATATCGATACATTGTTGTATCTTAGGTTTGGTAGTCAATTGTATATGGACCTGATTTAGCACCTCGACCACATTGACTTTTATCTTGTCCAATTGCACCACCTTCTTATTTGAGGAAGTAAGAATCAATACTAATTTTTGGCTGACTATATATGGCATCATATTGCTAGAAGCACTTAAGTCCACAATATAAATATGTAAGTTTTTATTAGCGATTCTAATAGTCAAAAGGAAAGGAGGGGATTCTACCTTTTCTTTGTATATTGCAACCTGAGCATTAGTAGTCTTTTTCAAAACTTTTTTATTTTGACCAATAAGTGTTTTAAGCAATAGATCCTTTTGGTCAATTAATTGAGCTACCTCAAAAAAAGAAATATGTGCCTTAGTTTTTTTAAGTCCATCAATAATATTATATATTTTTTTAAGGTCTTCAATAATATTATATCTAGATATGAGACTTATAATATTATATATTTTTTTAAGGTCTTCAATAATATTATATCTAGATATGAGACTTTCTCTATTTGTGGTAATGGCTTGCTGGGTTTTGGTTATGTAGGTACTATGGGACCTTTAGGTGGGACTGAGTTTTTGTTGGCCTACTCATTAGGGGGGATTGAGGTTTTTTTAGGAGGTGTAGAATAAGTAATTCATGCTTTCCCTTTACTTCAAAGAATATAATTGTTACCTCTTTGAAATTGCTTGTAAGTTTGCACCTCTTCTTCTAGGTATTCTTTAGGTTCATCTTCATCCACTCCTGAGAGTTCATAGGTCTCTAAAACTAAGGTTGTACCTATATTTGGGTTAGCTTGATTCCTAACATTCTCATTGGTGGGCACTAATTTTAAAATTTTCATCTCTTTCTACGCAATATCCAAAATAATTTTAAATTTTTGATAATTTCTTTCACCATGTTGAGCAGTGAAATGGACCCTACACCAATTGGATAAAACAAGATATTCTAAATTCATTAAATTTATGTTGTTGTTTGGTTGATTTTGGTTTTCAACATGATTTAGGACTCATTTATTATTTGGGTGAGTATTCCATTGATGATTGGTCCTTTGAAATTTAAAGTTCCTATTATGAGTGTTATTATTTGTGGATGGGTTTTGAGTAACTTACCTTTGTAATTGAATCATATTATTACTTAATTTTTGAACCATCCTCTGTATGTTATCTATCTTAGGATTTGAGTTATTAGGTTGACTTGGTCTTGGTTGACTTGTTACATTATTTATGGGTGTAGATGTATTAAAAATGTAGGTAAAGATGGCTGATTAGTTTTTGGAGTTGTATGGTTGATAATGTTGTTTGTGGTTACCTGCTTTTCCAAATAAGTTGGAATTGTTTACCAATTGCTCACATTAGGATAATTTGATTTTGGGAATCCAAGTTGAATGGTAGATTTTGATTTGGAAACATGGCCCTTGGTAATGGGTTCAACATGGGAAGGTGTTGCATAAGGGCTTGGTTTATTAATAATATCTAATTATAAGCTCTTGGTTGTCCAAGTGAAGGTAATTGACCCAAACCATAACTTTGAGGCATTAATTTTTGCTCAACTATTAAAGCCTCACTATATTCCAAGGGTAAGGATGTGATTTGAGGGGCTATCCTCACAAACATTGAAGTTAATGGGTCTAAAGCTCTAAGATATATTTGGATGGCTACTTGCTCTATGAGGGTGTAAGGGGTCACTAATCAAGTGTATAATTTATGAAACCTAATGTTAAATAGCCTCAAGGGTTCACTAGGTTCTCTATGAGCAGAAGAAAAAAAATTATATACCACAATTGGGTCAACAGGTAATCTAAAATGACTGATAAATTCTCCTTCTAATTGAGCCTAAGTGGTAATAGAACCTGAAGGTAAATTGATATACCAATCATGCAAACTCATCCAATGTGTGTGGAAATATTCTACATGCAACATCCTCATGTTCAATATGTAAATAAATCAAGGCATATTTGTATCCTTGTATATTCTATTAAGCTAATATTTTTCCATCATGCCTAAATCAAGGGAGGTATCTTTTAGTATTTTTAGTCATATCATGTTTAGGACCTAGTATGTTCAAAGGGATACTTCCCACTAACCAAGGAGCAAGAGCTACCATTGGTGGACTTTGGGGAGTGGCAAAAGGATCAACACAAAGGGTAATAACTCTAGAAGAACTATTAGATGTCGAAGGAGTATTTAGTCTACCTTTATCAACTTTAGGTCTTCTATATGGAGAAATATTGAGAAACTCAATGCCTCCTATAGATGACTTAGACCTAGTGATGATGACTTTAGGTTCCAAATTTAATAGTCAATATGTGTAATATAAACAATGCATCAAGAAAATTTAGTTTTAATAGGCCCTCCTTCTAGTGCTAGTTATGTTGAGTGTGCAAATAACACATTGTCAAGGGCATGGAAACATACTTGGAATATAGATTTATTTACTCTTGAAAGGAAAATCTATTTTTTCTAAGGTTTGGGTATGCTAGGTCTTGGCTAGTGTGGATAAACACAGAGGTTGTTGAAAACTATTCCTTCAAGAGGTATTTATTGGTTATTTTTTAAAAAGATAAATTTCCTAGTATAATGCTCAACTATATAAAGATAATTCCACTATAAAAATATCTTGACAGACATGAGCTAAGAATAACTAAAATAGGTAAATAAAGATGAATTTTAATTTGTGCAAACTATGATTTCCCAATATTTATCATTCATTTATTTTTAAACATATTGCAGATGTAATAACAATGCAAATTAATCTACTCCTATTTAAATAATTTCCAAAGAAAATTTCAAGGTTTGGTCATATGCTCCTATGGAGTTGGAAGAGATTATAAAAATTGAAAATGAAGCTAATAGATAAAGAGGGCAGAGCAAAGCAGAATACTTATTGGGATCATGTAATGAAGGATTTGAGCACACTAAATTACATTATTGTCAGCCGTTTCTTTATCAGTTATGTAAAGCATTGAGCACTGCATCAGCTATGTTAAATAGAAGGATAGCAAGAGGAATATTATTTTAGCTTCTCCATCAATAGGTTTAGCCTAGGTTTTTTTGTTTTACTAAGATAAATATATCTTGCATTTGTATGATATTATCTTATTTTCTCTTGTATATATTTTGAGCTCTGTGTAAAGGGTCAGGGCCCTTCAACCCCCTTTTTTTATCAATGCCAAAAAAATATCCAAAGAAAATTCAAAATTTTAAGGGTAAGATAAAATAAATAAAATCAAGAAAGCTCATCCTACCCTGAAATTCCATTCTAATCCTGTAAAGTAATAAATATGATTTAAACTAATCTTGATCAAATTAGTATTCACATAGCCTGAGGTCCAAAATGGTGTAATCTTTAAAGGTGCAATATATTGTGAAATATACTGAATGCAACCACCACCAGCATGCATAGATTGAACACAATAAATTAAAAAAAACTTATATTAAAAGACATTAATTGAAATCCACATGATGTAGGTGAGTTGGAGAGGGTAGGAAAATCCTCCAAGGGAGGTCCCTAGTTTTAATATCCACCCTACCAAACACACATCAGGTACCCAAAATCCAGTTGATAATGCTCGTGCGGTCAGGGTCGAGTACGACTCTTAGGTGATTTTGACGGTGTAGAACCCCCTGGTCATGGTTTGTGAGAGCAAGGCAGCCCTGCAAGGGATTTTTTGCTAAATTAAAAAAAATGATATTCATTGAAGTACATTATTTTATATTTTTCCACTTTAGTGTATTACAATAATAGAGCTAAAAAAATAAGAGCTACTTATTTATGAAAAAACCATCAAATTACAAGCAAAAAAAAGAATGTTAAAGAGGCTAGCTAATAGATGGTCTCTTGACCTTTGTAACCAGTTGGTGAGCCACTATTTATACATTTTTTTTGGCCTTCACCCAATGTTACATTTTGTAATTAAGTTCTAACTAATTCTAGGACATGGTCCTTGAGATTTGCTTCTCAACCATACTATGACCATGCCTTATAAATTCTTCATATGCATGATGCTTGGAAGGTTTGCAATGACCATACTTCATTAAATTTCCAAATCTTCATAAATTTTGGGTTGACCATTAAGTTCCCATTTATTCTATTGTGCATTATTGTACTCACACAATCGAAATTAAAACTCCATATCATCTATTATGTCAGCCATACTCAATGTAGCCACCAAATTTTTTTTTGTAAAATAAAATGAAAAATAGAATATTATAAATTTTAATTTTTTAAAACTTCCTAGGTGCTAAGCTGAAACAATCATCTTCAAGTGCTATAGGGTTTAGGGGGAATGACTCCAAACTATCAATGGTACTCGTCAGTTATATATTTACCATCAAAGTTGGTACTTTCATTCCTTTGGATTTTTCTTTTAGTTTGGAATTTTTGATCTTGCTCATTGAAGATGACATAAGATGTGATCCTAGTTGTTGATGCACCTTGATGAATTACCACTATCTTTCAAGATTAATCATAGTCATCAGAGAGGTATGGGATATAAATCCCTAGTCATAAAAGAATTCTTTCCATTGCTCAAAAGCTTATCTTTTATATTGCTTAATATTATCAGTTCATGTCATTTTGAGATTTAATCTAGGCCATTTATGATCTTAGCCATTTAATATAAAATATTATATTTTCTACTGCTTAATCATGCTTGTCCACATTTTTTTTGAGATTAAATCCTGGTCGTTGGATTATTTAATCTTAGATATTTGATCTTGATCTAAAAACTTGTCTTTTATATCATTTTAATCTTGTCCATCCATGTCATTTTGAGATTATATCCAAGCCATCAATGATCTTAGCCATTTAATCTAAAAGCTCTTATTTTCTGTCATTTAATATTGTTTGTTAGTGTCATTTTGAGATTAAATATTGATCATTAGATTAATTAACATTAACCATTTGATTTGAAAGATTATATTTTTTATCGTTTAATCCTGTCTGTTCATGTTATTTCAAGATTTAATCTTAGTCGTCAAAGCGATTTGACTAAAAAATGCTTGTGTTGCCCTAAATATCTATCTTTTTCTACTACTCAATATTATCCATCTATTAGGGTTATGCATAAGGAGTCAAGCCCAAAATGTATTTATAAAAATGGAGTGAATTGATTTCAAAATCAAGGTAAATAGTGTCCAAACTCATGTAGAAGACTTGATGAATTGCATTTTTTCCTAGCAAAAATTATAAAAATGAGGTGAATCAATTGTAAAATCTTTCTACAACTCATTTTTCATATATTATTATGATAAGACAACAATATTTACCAAATCCATCATTTTAGATTGCCTAGATCTAGCATCCTTTAAGGTTTTCTGCACATTACCCTTACTAGATCTCTACTTGATTTTTCTTAGGTATTACACTTTAACAAATTTAGAGCTAATTTTGGAGGTCTTTTGAGGGTTTTTTGAGGATTTTACCAAGTGAAAAACTAATCATAGATTGGTTTAAATTATAGATCTCATTGAGCTAAGTGGTTTAAAAAATTGAAAACGGAGCTCTGGATCAAAAGTTATACCTACTAGAAGGTTCTCTATAAAAAGAGATCCTTTACAACCAATTGATACTTCTATTGATCGGTTGTAGAGGTGCAACCAATGGATAGAAGTATTGATCGGTTGTAGAGGTGCAACAAATCAACAAAAGTGGTATTTAGTTATAGAGGTACAATCGATCAATACTTTTATTGATTGATTACACCTTTGTAAACAAATGATACTTCTATCAATCGGTTATAGAGGTGTAATGGATCAACAAAAGTATTGATCAATTGTACCTCTACAACTAATCAATACTTCTATTGATTGGTTGTATAGGTGCAACTGATCAAAAAAATTATCAATTGGTTACACCTCTATAACTGATCGATAACAATATTTATTAGTTATAGAGGAGTAACTGATTGACTCTTCTATGAATTAATTGCTCTTTTACAACCGATGAGCTCTTCTTCGGATCAGTTGCTCCTCTACAACTGATTGAATCTTCTACCAATACACTAATCCTCTGCAATTGATTAGTATTTTCTTGAACTAACAGTCCTTGCTCTTTGTAAATAGACTAATCCTTTGTAATTGATCAAATGTTCTTCTCTCTACAACAGATCTTATCAGATTTTTGCGTATCAATATTTGCTAGTAGAGGTCATTTTTTGAAGAGTTTGAATGTTTCATATGTATGAGTATAATTGTCACATTAGGTATATACAATGGTGGTATAAGAGGTAATTTTGGTGGGATAAATAAAAAATATATAATTTCAAGGCGAAAAAGGTCCATAATCTAGGTAGAAGTGTTGGCAATTTAAAATGAAAATGATGAAATTATTATCAATAAGGGACAAGCCAACCCACAAATGTTTTTTGAAACCATAATTTTCTAGTGAATGGGCCCGCTTCAAGGGTCACCATATTTGTCAATTTAAATTTTTGCAAATATTAATATCCACAAATTAATGATGATTTTTCGTTATGCATAACCTTGCTGTTTGTGCTATATTGAGATTTAATATTGGCCATTGGAGTTGAAATGACTCTAAAATATTTGTATTTACTTTTTATTGCTCTATCATGTTCATTCGTGCTATTTCAAGATTTAATTTTGGTTGTTGAAGTTGGCATGAATTTAAAATATTTGTCTTTCTTTGTTACAACTCAATCGTGTCTATCAGTGCTATTTTGAGATTTAATATTGGCCATTGAAGCTGACATGACTTTAAAATTTTTGACTTCTTTGTGACTCAATATTGTCCATCCATACTTATTTTAAGATTTAATATTGGTCATCAGAGCTGACATGAATTTAAAATGTTTGAATTTTTTTACGACTTGATCTTGTTCATCCATGCTTATTTCAAGATTTAATCTTGGCCATTGAAGTGATTTGACTCTAAAATTCTTATCATTACCCTAAATGTTTATATTTTTTTACTACTCAATTCTATTCATCCATGCTATATTGAGATTTAATCCTAGCCATTAGATCTGACAAGACTAATGTGTTTGTCATTACCCAAAATGTTTGACTTTATTGTGGCTCAATTTGTTTGTCCAAGCTATTTTGATATTTAATCTTGGATTTTGATGAGGGGAGAACTTGTATGACACATAAACAAGGGATAAGGGACCTAAAAGTGTCATCATCTATGTTGTAAAGAGAAAAATCAAGCCTACAATGTTTAAGCAATTTTAATGCACTAAAGCTATGGAACATAGGCATGTAGGTACTCATTGGAAATATTATTTTGATCCTAACTTAATGGGAAAGGTTATTTTCCACTTAAAGAAATCCATAGACACAAACATAGAAATAAACATCACAACAAGCTTAAAGCAAGCAAAATTCAAGTTGAAATTAAAAGCTTTCAGCTAAAGACTGAAAACTGCAAACCAACCCAAGAAAAATAAGGGAAAGCGTACAAAATTTTAAAAGTGGGTCCCCAATTCATGCAAATTGGGCATGTTGTGAAAGCACAACAACACTTAGAAGATCATATTATTTAGTTTCTTCTCATATTTTGAGGATGAAACATTTGTGAGGAGGTTGGAATGGTATGGGACCTAGGGACAAAAATAAGGGGATATAATATTATATTGTGTGTGTATTATGGATAGTCGACATGGGCCACAAATAACACAAGGTTATTTTATTAATATATTATATTATAATAATAAGTGGAATGAGGTTTTAGTAGTCATGTCCCTAGAAGTAGAAATAAAAGATGGGTAAATAAAGAAGGGAGATTGCTATTGTAATTATCAAACAATCATATCGAGTATTCTCTTAGTCTTGGTTGGTGGAGAAGATCTCATTTTGGGAGATTTTGTGGAGTGGTTCCTTCCAAAAGGAATAATATTGGTATTGCCCTACCTTAAGGGAATTATCTATGTTTGTCTCATTGTCTAGATTATTACTATGGATAATTATTTATAGATGAATGATTTGATATTTATTCATTATGGTGAATGATTTCTCTTAATGAGAATCAAGGTTTATAATAGAATATCTATAGCGAATAAAATTATATACTAGATTATTTATTCAATCATAGTGTTGTTATTCATCTTGGTGAAATTCAAATTTTAGAAGGAACTTGCTCAAGTGATATTTTATATATTAATAAAAATTATGTCAAGGCGATGGTTAAGGAAAAATAGCACTTTAAGGAAGATGAATAATATTTTTGATAGAAAAATAAATGAAGAATATTTGTGATAAAAATACATGTTAAATATGGTTTAATTGACCTAACATCAAAATGTAATGTTTTAGTATTATTATGGGAGTTGCACCCAATATAAGCCACATATAACTTACTAAAAAGTAATAATAATATTGAGCATAGAGGCCTTGTGTGTGAACGGTGGGTGCTTAATCCCTAAGTGATTGTCCTAGGATCATAAGAAATAAAATGCATGGTAGTTCATTAGAAAAAAGAGGTAAACTAGTAAATTAAATTTCTAGATAGGTATAATCTATTATAATATTTTTTTGTAGAATTTTTTGTAAAAAGGAAAATAAATTTAAATTTCAAAATGGACAAAATATTAAAAAATATATATACACATCCACATTAGACTAGCAAACTGTGAATTGGATATTTCTACACTCAGACTATCAATTGATAACAACCTACTTTGATGATAATTTATTATCGATTGCTACCAAGCTACAAATAGGGTATTTTCTATACTCAAAATAGCAATTGATAATGGGTTTCTCCACAAACTATTTTTTTAATAGACTAGTATCATATGCACTTAGAATAGCAACTGATAATGACTTGCTTTACATATAATTTTTTTAGATTGCTACGAACAATGGGTTAGATAACCAATTATACTAGAACAATATTTCCCTAACTTTGATAGGATTTTTTCCTTATTTTTCTATTGTTTCTCCTTTTGTATGCTCTACTTGATAAGCACTATTGTTAGCCAGTGATTTGTGGCCTCTACTGAAATTAACTCCTGCTCAAATTTCTAGGCTATTAAAACCCCTCCAAAATCCCAAATAGATTTTCTTGGATGATGAAGTTCTTTACTTCTATTTCTTTATTTTCATGCCCTAAACCTCTAATATCATAGGTAATAAATTTCATAATTGATTATATGGATAGAATATGGGTCAAAATATTCTACCTTTTTTTGAAAGTTTTCTTTGCTATCTTCTTCAATGTGTCCTCGATTGTGGTGTGCTTTCCTTTGACTATATTTTTGAATCCCCTCTCTCTCTTTGAGTTCTATGTTGGTATTTTTATTTTTTTTCTTCTTCAATATGCCATATTTTATGGCCTAATTTCATTATACTATACTTTTGAAGCTTCTCTCCCTTTGAGATTTGAGTTTGAAACATGTTTCGCTCTAGTTTTGGTTTTAGTTGTTGGAGAAGAGGTGATGTCCTCATTTTGTTGGGTATGTACTTCACGTTCTAGCCTTGGGATTTATAAGATTATTTCTTCCCTATCTTCCATGTCATTTGAGATGGAGTGAATTAAATCCTCTTCATCGTGATCTTTTTCTAGGACTATCATGTTTAACAAAGGGTTTTTTTTGGAGGCTTCTTGATGTTCAAAAGCATTTGTTGTTGTTTCCTCCAAATATTCTTTCAAAAAATTACAATTATTTTGAATTTGCATTTTCTCTTTAGATTTTTTATTTTTAGGGATCTAGACATTCTATCTTCTTTTCCTTTGGACTTTTGTAATATCTTGTTATTGCTCAAATTTAGTCATAGGTTTTGTAGAAAAATATCTTTGGAATTTCCCATATTCATGACATCTAGAACACTTGAAATATATCTAGTCATAGTCTAGCTATTGGGCATGTTGCAACCCCTTGAGTGATACCATGATGGCTTCTAGTAGCCCCTATGCTAGGTTTACTTCAATACATATTCAAGCTACCATATAAATTTAATCTTTTAGCTCTACTTTTATTTTGTAGATTTTGATCTTATTTCCAATGGCCTTCAATGTTTCTTCCTTCCAAAAATGCAATGGGAGGAAAGGAAGATGAACCCATATTGGGACTTTGAAAAGGGTCTCTTCTAAGGGGTGAAAGTGAGGGTTCCATATATTCATTTATAGACCATAACAACCCATAAACACATACTAGATCTAAAAATTAGATTTTTGTCCTCCTCAGAGGTGAAGATGGTGGCAAAAAAGACCTATTCCACATAGTTTGATTTTTTTCCCCTCTTAACTTAGTTCTCCATTCTTTGTCAATCCATCATTCAATGGTTTTTTTGAAATACCATGAACAAGTAAATAGAAATATAAGAGGCAATATCTCCAATAGCTTCATTTATCTCTATCATGGAAACTTCTTCCCATATTTGGACCATTTTCAAATCATCCCTGGCCTCTAAGAAATTTTTTTATCCCCTAACTGCTATTAGGACTTTGATGGTTCTAGAGAGGACTACATTTTTTCCCACATAGAGCTTCTTTGATGGAATCCATAATTTTCATGAGGAGAAAGCAAGTTGTAACTAGGGTTTTAGGTGCTTGGCTCCAATATGAATTAAAGTTTCATTTCAATGCTAAGATCTATTTCTTAAAAATAAATTATTGGATTAAGAAAACTTGTTTTTCTTCTATGACTTGCTTTACAAATAAGTTTTTTAGATTGCTATGAACTATGGGCTAGGTAACCAATTATACCAGACCAAGATTTTCCTAATTTTGATAGGTTTTTTACTTATTTTTCTATTATTTCTTCTTTTGTATGTTCTACTTGATAAGCACTATTGTTAGCCAGTGATTTGTGCCCTCTATTGAAATTAACTCATACTCAATTTTCTAGGATATTAAAATCCCTACAAAATTTTATAGATCTAGTTTGGCTTTTTGGACCAAAAACATATATAGCTTTTCTTGGATGACCAAGCTCTTTACTCTTATTTTCTTATTTTCATGCCCTAAGTTTATAATATTATAGGTAATAAATTTCATCATTGATTATGTGGATAGAAGATGGGTCAAAATATTCTACCTCTTTTTGGGATTTTTCTTTGCTATCTTCTTCAATGTGTTCTTGATTGTGGTCTGCTTTCCTTTTGCTATATTTTTGAATATTCTCTCTCTCTTTGATCTCTATGTTGGTATTTTTATTTTTTTTCTTCTTCAATATGTCCTCTATTATGGCCTACTTTCCTTATACTATATTTTTAAGCTTCTCTCTCTTTGAGCTTTGTGTTTGAAACATATATTTCTCTAGTTTTGGTTTTAATTTTTGGAGAAGAGGTGATGTCATCATTTTGTTGGGTATGTGCTTCATGTTCTAGCCTTGGGATTTCTAAGACTATTTCTTCCCTATCTTTATTATATTTTGATATGGAGTAAATTAAATCCTCTTTATCTTGATATTTTTCTAGAACTATCATATTTAACAAATGGTATTGTTTGGAGGCTTCTTGATGTTCAAAAGTAGTTGTTATTTCCTCCAAATCTTCTCTCAATAGACTAGAATTATTTTGAATTTGAATTTTCTCTTTAGAATTTTTATTTTTAGTGATATTGATATTCTTTCCTCTTTTAATTTAGAATTTTGTAATTTCTTCTTGTTTATGAACTTAAGTCATAGGCTTTGAAGGGCAATCTCTCTAGAAATACCCATATTCATGACATCTAGAATACTTGAAAGGTATCTAGTCATAGTCTAGCTATTGGGTATATTGTAACCCCTTGAAGGATACCGTGATGGCCTCTATTAGCTCCTCTACTAGGTTTACTTCAACACATATTCATGCTACCATATAAATTTGACCTTTTAGCTCTAGTGTCATTTTATAGATTTTGATCTTATTTCCAATGGTGTTCAATATTTCTTCCCTCCAAAGATACAATAGGAAGAAAGAAAAATAAACCCATATTGGGAATTTTAAAAGGATCTCTTCTTTTCAATATATGTGGATCAAATATTCTAGTTTCAAAGATAACTTAATTCAGTGGTGACAGTAGCTTGTTAGGGGTAGTGCAACTTTTAAACTTGTTGGAAAATTAAAGTTTGTTAAGGAAAAGCTTCAAACTTGGAACAAAGAGGTCTTTGGGAGCCTCTTTGAAAAAAAAAATATTGTTGAAAGTTTGAAGATAATTTATCAGAGGATTCAACATGGTGATGCTTATGAAACTACTAGGAAGGAGGAACGAACAAAACTAGCAGAGTTTCATAACATTTTGGCCTATGAGGAAATATATTGGAGGCAAAAATCAAGGGCTCTTTGGTTGAAATATGGAGATTCAAATTCCAAGTTTTTTCACGTCACCACGATTAGAAATAGAAGCAATAACAAGATACATTTTTTTTAAAAAGCAGATGATTCTATTACTCAGGACTTAACAAAAATTAGAAAGGAGGCAGTATCTTATTTCAATTCTATCCTTGGTCAAGAATAACAGTGCAATAAGGAGGCCAAAGATATTCTCTTGCAATACATTCCTAGAATAATAAATGAGGATATAAACCTTAAGCTTCTAGCTCCCTTTTTTGATGAGAAAATTAAGGAAGCCTTGTTTAGCATGGAGCCAGACAAAGCCCCGGGACCCGATGACTTTCCCCCTCATTTATATCAAGCTTTTTGGGACATCGTAAGTGAGGATGTAATTTCTACTGTCAGAGAATTCCAAGCAAGCAATCATATCCCAAAAGGTCTCAAATCTACTTTTATTTCTCTAATTCGTAAGAAGCAAACCCTTGAATCTATGGCTGACTTCAGGCCAATCAATCTATGTAATGTTTCTTACAAGATCCTAACTAAAGCCATTGCAAATAGAATGAGAGATGTTCTGCCCCACATCATAGATTTGTGCTAGGGAAGCTCTTTCCAGGGTAGGTCAATATTGGATGGAGTTATCATAGTTCATGAAGCTCTGCACTCTACTCATAAGACTAATAGTTCTATTTTTGCCCTCAAGCTTGATATGAACAAAGCATTTGACAGGCTAAATTGGGACTTTCTTATTGTTGTCCTCCTTAAGTTTGGTTTTCACCACCAATGGGTTAATTTGATCAAAGAATGCATTTCTAAAGTATGGTTCTTGATTCTGGTTAATGGAACAACTACTGGTTACTTTCAAAATCATAGAGGAATTCGATAGGGGGACCCTATCAGCCCCATGTTATTCATCATTATGGCAGAAGCTTTAGGCAGAACCATCAAAAATACTTGCATTTCAAGGCTAATATTGGGAATCAAGGCAACATCTCTCACTAGGGCTATTTCTCACCAACAATTCATCGATGATACCCTTCTATTGACTAAGGCATCGGTGGTTGAGGCCAAAAGAATTAAATACATCCTGCAACTCTAAGAGGACGCTCTTGGTCAGAAAGTTAATTTTAGTAAAAGCAAGTTATATTTCTTGAACACCCCCATTCAGATGCAAGGAAGGATTGCAAAAATTTTAGGGTGTGATATAGCAAACCTCCCCACTTCGTGTCTTGGTCTCCCTCTTTTCATTGGTTATCCGAGAGAGTCAATGTGGGACAGGGTTATTGAAAGAATTCAAAAAAAACTTGCTGGATGGAAAGGTCATCTTCTATCTCAAGCAGGAAAGTTAACCCTCATTAAGGCCTCTCTTCAGAGCATTCCAGTCTATTTCCTCTCCATTTTCAAAGCCCTTGTGAAGGTTTTCTAGAAAATTGAGAAACTCCAAAAATAATTTTTATGGACTGGATCAGAGGAGAAAAAAAGGATACACCTTGTAGGATGGACCAAAGTGTGCAGACCCAGGGAAAATGGGGGCTTAGGTCTGAGGAGAATTGCTCATATGAATTTAGCTTTACTAGCTAAGTAGGTGTGGTGCCTCATTTTTGGTGAAGAAAATGAATGGACAACTATCATCAAATGAAAGTATCTTCAAAATATGGAATTTCTAAGTGACAGTTCCAATTAGAGGTTCTGATTTTTGGAAAGCAATTCTTAATTGTAAGGAAATCATCAAAAAAGGTTTAAGATGGGTTTTAGGCAATGGTGAGAGGATAAATTGTTGGAATGATAGGTGGGCTAAGGATAAACCACTGACGCAATATCCTAACTTATCCCGAATTAGAGATATCATGGAAGAACTCATTGGCAAAAAAGTCTCCGATTATATGGTTGAGGACATAGGCAAAATGAAGTGGAAAAAAATAAGGATTCAGGGATTTAAAGTGGAATAAAATGATCTTTGTAAAATTCTCGGGCAACAATTTATCCCCATGATACCCAAGGAATATCAAGTGACCTGGGCTCCTATGAAAAATGGGCAGTTCACTGTTAAATCAGCTTACAAGCTTTTGCTTGATGATGAGGATTTTGTCCTCCAAAAGGACTTAGTTTGGATAAAAAAATTTAATTCCAAAAATTGTAGTATTTTCATGGCTGGTTATCCAAGGAATAATTCTAACCATTGATAATATGATGTGTAAAGGTATTTGTATCACTAATCGTTGTTATCTATGCAGGGCTAATTGGAAGACCATTTATCACATTTTCCTTGAGTGCCCTTTTTCCTTGACTGTCCTAAGTGGGGTTTTTTAGGCCTTCAATATTTCTTGGGTTAAACCAACCACCGTACTTGATTTTTTCATCCAGTGGCCTTGCCCCTTTTCAAGCCAAAGACTTAGATACATGTGGAAAATTTGTCTCAATAACTATCTTTGGTAGGTGTGGTTAGAAAGGAACCATAGAGTCTATTCATGATCATCAAACTATCATTGCCAGGATCCTATCCTTTGCCAACGAAAATGTGACCTTATCCCTTTTGATAGCCATAAATGTCATCTATAGGAGACCACGATTGCTAAATATTTAAGCTTAACCTTGTTAGATGAGTCTGGGCCAAGGGTAGTCAACCCTAGAGCTAATGTTAAGTGGTCCCCACCTCCTACATGTTGGTTTAAGCTTAATTTTGATGGAGTGGCTAAGGAAAATCCTGGCAGAGTAGGCACTGGCAGAATTATGTAATATCATAATGGGAATATGATGTTTGCATTTTTTGAATATTTGGAAACAAGGATGAACAATGAAGCTGAAGCTAGAGTTATGTGGAGAGGCCTTCAAATGAATCAAGACTTAGAAGGCAATTTGATCATAGAAGGAGACTCTATGTATGTTATAAATCTCCTCAATAAGGAAAACACCTCCTTGGAGGATTAAATTTTTTTTTGAAGAGGCTAGGATCCTTTTCCAAGGAAGACAGGATAGAAAATCCCAACATGTCTTTCGAGAAGCTAACAAAATTGCTGATAAGCTGGCCAATTTGGGTGTCGATGGTGATGAACTTTTCAAATTTGAACATGGTGTCCCAAGTGAAGTAGAGGATCTTATTCAATAAGAATGCCAAGAATTATAGTTGAATTTACCAACAAGGAAGGCACTGTAAGTTTGAAGTCTAGGAGTATTCCCATCTCTTTTTTGAAATGGACTCACAATAAAAATTATCCGAGTTGTCAGTCTTCGTGGATGTTGATGGAAATACCACAAATACTAATGGGGAAAGTCACATGTCAGATAACATGGCTCTTAGTCATCTTAGTAATTTGAGGTTAGTTGATAATCACAGGATAGGAAAGAAATGACAATATAAGACTTCGAATTAGAGCCACGTGGACCACCAGATAGCCACTGCAATAATTCTAGCCAACAGGTTCACTTCTCCAAGGCTGATTGGCCAAGACAAGATGTGGTCCCAAAGCATGTCATATACGAAAGAAAGCAATTATCAAAGAATTATTAAGAGTAACTATCAATACAAAGCTTGTGGGAGTTTTTTTTAGTACTCTGCTATGTGTGTCTGCAACTTTTTGTTTCTCCACTGTTTCAAGGAAGGGATCCGTGTCTGTTTCTTTTTTTGTAATTATGATGCAGGTGTATTTTCTTGGGGTATACCCAAAATGTTGTATGGGAAGTTTCTTTTTGATAATAGGCTATGTGCCTTACTAGATGTAATGGCTTTTGCGGCATGTATATTTTACATATATAGGATACTTAGTAAGGACATGTTCATCAACATCCCTGGGATGATTTTTTTAAAAGGTTTTGGGTCAACCTGTAAAACCCGGTATTAATGCTATAGTATCTTATCTACCAAAAAAAAGCGAGGGTTCCATACATTCATTTATAGACCATAAGGACCTATAAAACATGGACCATATCTAAAAATTAGATTTTTGTCCTCCTCAGAGGTGAAGATGGTGGCAAATAAAACCTCTTTTACATAGTTTTATTTCTATTCTCCCTCTTACCTTAGTTCTCCATCCTTTGTCAATCCATGCTTTAATTGTTTTTCCTAAAGACAATAAGCAAGTAAATTGACATATAAGAGCCAATTTCTCCAATAGATTCATTTATATCTATCATGGGAACTTCTTCCCATATTTTGACCATTTTCAAATCATCCCTTGCCTCTAAGTGATTTTTTTATCCCCTAGCTTTTGCTATTAGGACTTTGATGGTTCTAGGTGGGATTACATTTTTTTCCCACATAGAGGAAAAACACCCTCTTCCACACAGTTTGAATTATATTATCCCTCTTGCCTTAGTTCTCCATTCTTTGTCAATCCATCCTTCAATGGTTTTTCTTGAAGATCATGAGCAAGTAAATTGACATGTAAGAGCCAATTTCTCCACTAGCTTCATTTATATCTATCATGGGAAATTCTTCCCATATTTTGAATATTTTCAAATGATACTTGGCCTCTAAGGTAATTTTTTATCCCCTAACTTCTACTATTAGGACTTTGATGGTTCTACATGGGACTACATATTTTCCCTACATAGGGATTCTTTGAAGGAAGCCATGATTTTCATGAGAAGCAAGCAAGTTGTATCTAGGTTTTTAGGTGCTTAGCTCTACTATGAATTAAAGTTTCATTTCAATCCTATGATATATTTGTTAAAATAAAGGGATTGGATTAGAAAAATTTATTTTTCTTCTATGGCTTGCTTTACATATAATTTTTTTATATTGCTACCAACTATGGGCTAGGTAACCAATTATATTAGACCAAGATTTTCCTAACTCTGATAGGGTTTTGTACTTCTTTTTCTATTGTTTCTCATTTTGTATGTTCTACTTGATAAACACTAATGTTATCCAGTGATTTGTGGCTTCTACTAAAATTAACTCTTAATTTTCTAGGCTATTAAAACCCCTCCAAAAGTTTCTAGATCTAGTTTGGTTTTTTGGACCAAAAGCCCATATAGCTTTTCTTAGATGACCAAGTTCTTTACTCATATTTTATTATTTTCATGCCATAAACCTTTAATATTATAGGTAATAAATTTCATCATTGATTATATGGATATAATATGGATCAAAATATTCTACCTCTTTTTGGTATTTTCTTTGCTATCTCCTTCAAGGTGTCCTTGATTGTGGTTTGCTTTCTTTTTCTATATTTTTGAGTCTTCTATCTCTCTCTTTGAGCTCTATGTTGATATTTTTATTTGTTTTCTTCTTTAATATATCCTCTATTATGACATATTTTTATTTTTCTATATTTTTTAAACCTCTCTCTCTTTGAGCTTTGTGTTTGAAACATGTCTTGCTCTAGTTTTGGTTTTTGCTATTGGAGAAGAGGTGATATACTCATTTTTTGGGGTATGTGCTTCATGTCCTAGTGTTGGTATTTCTAAGAATATTTCTTTGCTATCTTCCTTGTATTTTGATATGGATTGAATTAATTCCTCTTCACCTTGCTCTTCTTCTAGGACTATCATGTTTAAAAAAGGGTCTTGTTTGGAGGCTTCTTGATGTTCAAAAGCAGTTGTTGTTGTTTCCTCCAAATATTCTTCCAACAAACTGAACTTATTTTGAACTTGCATTTTCTCTTTAGAATTTTTATTTTTAGGGATATAGACATTCTTTCCTCTTTTCCTTTAGAATTTTGTAATATCTTCTTGTTATTGAACTCGAGTCATAGGCTTTGTAGGGTAATCTCCATGGAAGTGCCCATATTCATGATATTTATAATACTTGAAAGGTATCTAGTCATAGTCTAGCTATTGGATATGTTGTAACCCATTGAATTATACCATGATGGCTTTTAGTAGCCCCTCTGCTAGGTTTACTTCAACACATATTCAATCTACCATGTAAATTTAATCTTTTAGCTCTACTTTCATTTTGTAGATTTTGATCTTATTTCCAATGACCTTCATTGTTTCTTCCCTCCAAAGATAAAATAGGAAGAATGGAAAATGAACCCATATTGGGACTTTGGAAAGGGTCTCTTCTAAGGGGTCAAAGTGAGAGTTCCATATATTCATTTATATACCATAAGGACCCATAAAACATGCACCAGATATAAAAATTAAATTTTTGTCCTCCTTAAAGGTGAATATGGTGGTGAAAAAAACCTCTTCTACATAGTTTAATTTCTATTATCCCTCTTACCTTAGTTTTCTATTATTTATCACTACATCCTTCACTGGTTTCTCCTAAAGACCATGAGCAAGTAAATTGACATATAAGAGCCAATGTATCCAATAGCTTCATTTATCTCTATCATTGGAACTTCTTCTGATATTTTGACCATTTTAAAATCATCTCTAGCATCTAAGGGATTTTTTTCCCTGAGCATCGCTCGATTGTGGTGAGTGTGGATTTCTCCCCATGTGTGGTTTCTATTGGTTTATTTCCCTTGTGGGTCCCATGTTAGCTCTAGGATCCATTCTTTTCTCCTATCGTACTGCCCAATCTCATACTTCCATAAATAAAATATTCTAAAAACTACCTTGAGCAATACTACGAGATTCTTGAGCTATTATCCCACATGTATCCCACGATGACCCTCATGGTGGTTTATAAATCACAACACCCATATAGAGCTTTGCAAATCAGGAAACAATATTTTGGGTGAAATGCCCTAGTGGAAGCAGACCAACCATGACCCATCCCCTCAAACAAGCAAATAATGGTCATGCTATATGCTCCATCCTCTCCTATGGGAGCATCACTCGATGGTGGTGAGTATGGATTTCTCCCCATGTGTGGTTTCCATTGGTTGATTTACCTTGTGGTCCCAATGTTAGCTCTAGGTTCCATTATTTTATCCTATTGTACTAGCCAGTCTCATACTTTCATAAATAAAATATTCTAAAAATACCTTGAGCAAAGCTACAAGATTCTTGAACCATTATCCCACATGTATCCCATGATGGTCCTCATGGTGGTTTATAAAGCACAACATCCACATAGAGATTTGCAAATCAGGAAGCAATATTTTAGGTGAAATGCCCTAGTGGAAGAAGGACAACCATGACCCAACCCCTCAAACGAGTTAATAATGGCCATGCTATATGCTCCATCCTCTCTTGTGGGAGCATTGCTTGATGGTGATGAGTGTGGATTTCTCCCCATGTGTGGTTTCCATTGGTTGATTTCTCTTGTGGGCCCCATGTTAGCTCTAAGGTCCATTATTTTATCCTCTCATACTATCCAGTATCGTACTTTCATAAATAAAATATTCTAAGAGCTATCACATGGTTATTAATGCTAAAATAGTCCACAACACTCTAAATATGGGGTTACATCCTTGATCTTCAAGGTGGGATCACCAACATGGGAAACGAGGGTGGTAATACCGCCTTGGCATGGTTCATGATTGATATGAATAAATGGACTTATAGAAAAATGTCATGATAGACTATAGAAAGCAAAAAACTTGTGACTTTCCTATAAACACAAGATACCAAGATCCAATTTTTTCAACAAACCTTTTGCACAACAAACTTTCACTTGGTCTGTTAGACCCTACATATTCTAGGAAAGAAATTTCATTAAGGTATATTATCTAATGGTATATCCTTGTCATTGAGGTACTCTAGAGCACTATAACTATTGAAAGACTCTGGGTCTAGCCTATGATTACCCAATTGAATGTTAGACAAATGAATTATTTTCTTTAGCATGGGTGCACCCTATTCCACCTTGTAGTTGGGGAGATTGTGGGGGAAGCCAAATTGAGTAGCATGCTATGGAAAAATCATGTTTTACACCCTTAGGATGTGATTTTACCAATATTTAGAGGTATATTTATTGTGATTCTCTATTGCTAGAGGGCTAACCTTACCTTTATATTTTTCCTTCTTCAAAGGATTTAAAGTAGGTGTTACTACAACCTTGGGCTACATAACCTTAGAGATAGTGGAATATGCATTTTATGCTTACCAATAATTTTTCAACCATGCTCCTTGACTTGAGGGGAGGTACACTAGATGACTTGGGGGTTTCCTTGTCCTTATAATAGGGCATGAGGGAATATTCCTTGACCTTATGGTTGGATTATTGATAGCAAAACCAAGTGTTGGGAAGGTTGACATATAATACTCATTAATAGATCATAGAGTCACCAAACTAGACCTCAATTGTTTCCTTTAGGTTTCTACAAATATCTACTTTAATGCATACTTTATTTTGAGGGTAACCATGGAAAACATTATTTGGTTCTACTAGAATGACACGATCTAATGGAACCACTATGCTATTTAGAAAGGTTATGCATAAGGGGTTGGACTTGAAATGTACTTATAAAAAATGGTGAATTCTAAGCAAATCAAATCAATTATCTTCACAACAAATTTGGGGTATTTTTAGCCCTAAAATATAATGTCATATTTGGGAAACATTTTAACCTATTAAATCATCTTATAACTTCATAAAAATACCACCATTAGATCATGATCGAAAAGAGCTTTCCAATGAGTACAAATATGCCTATGTTTGGATATATATTGTGGCAAATTTATCCTAAGAAAAAATTGGTCCCAAAAATTTTAGGCAAATGGACCGACATCAAGGGTCCTCATATTCACCAATTTCCAATTTTAGAAATCCTAATATATGCCCAATTTGTGAATATTCATCACTATGCATAACCCTACTATTTAGGAAGGTCCAAAGGGGGAGGGGGAGACATAGGAACTTAATCCATATCAAGACTATTATAGTCCTTCAGAAACTAAAAAATCTTAGGTCCAAGGGGATAAAACTAGCAAAGAGCTCCACATGTAACATGACACATGCTCATAAATTGTTTTGCATGTGTTGAATTCATAAAGCAAACAAAAAGGCTTGGTGATATTTTGAATCATTTTGAACTTGATCTTGTGAGGATTCCAAGCTGATATGACCAACAAAATAGCCTACTAGAGTGAAAGACTCCAACCATTTACATGCACTATCAAAATTAGGCAAATGAAGGAATATGTAAGGGGAGGAAGAGTTACCTTGTAAATCACATTTAGGACTAACTTCATTGGTCACTTGACTAGAGATTTTTTTTTTTTAAGCGAAAAACCCCTTGCGGGGCTGCCTTGGTCTGAGAGACCACGAACAAGGGGTTCTACACCATCAAAGTCACCCAAGAGTCACACCCGACCCTGCCCGTACCAACATTATCAATTGGATTTTGGATACCCAATTCAGCTTTTTTGTAGGGTGGAGATTTGAACCTGGTACCTCCCTTGGAGGATTGCCCTCTCCTCTCGAACTCACCTACAACACCTGGTTAAAACTAATTTATAGTGGAAAATACCCCTTTTGAGGTGCCACTTTCAACAGGTTGGGCATAGGAGGAATGGAGCCTTGTCGGCCTCTACCAAAGACATAGGACATTCCTTACTATACCATATATCTGCAGGATGGAGATAACGGGAATGTAACCTGGGTTGGCCTCTACCAACACCCAGGGCATTTACCAGTGCACCATAACAAGCAAATGCTTGACTAGAGACATTATCATATGCCTTCCCACATACATTGCTAATACTATTCATTGACCCTCAAGATCTAGGGACCATATTTAAATGCTTGAGATAAGAAAGACCACTCAAACCATCAACATAAAAATATTATAATAACAAAGCCGACCTAACTCAAATTAAAAACTATAATAAATAAAAGTCATCCTTAGAGTATTTGGAAATCACAACATTGTTTCTTATAAATTTTGATCATGAGCTCAAATAGGTCATAATGTGGAGGAAATTTAGTTCCCTATGCAAGTCAACGAGAGAGGGGAGCCACATCATCAATACAAAACCCATACAAATAAAAATATAGTATAATAAGAAAACATTATCCATGTGAGTGTATTAATAAAGGAAGTCCTCAATATCATTAACATTAATCCCATATAAAATTAGTAAGCTTATGAAAACCCTATTTGGCTTCAATAATTACTTTGAAAAATTCAAACAATCTAAAATATTCAAAATTAACTGATAAAATTTATAATGTTTTTAATTTTTCATATAGTATTATTATTTATAAATATTACAATGCAAATATAATATAAAATATTTAATTTAATTAATAGTGGCTTATACCTGCCAATGAGGCCTTGGTTTAATAGTTGAGACATATGGGTGGCATAGCCCACACCAAGGTTGAAACCCCAACAACACCAAAAAGTTTGTATATCTTAATGTGACCTATGTAAAAGGGGAAAGGGAAACCGTCTAAAACCTTTTTTTTGAAAAAATAATGTTTTCATTGGGCCCTCAAACCAATTACAAATCCCCAACATTGGGTACCACTAGTTACACCAAGCTATGCAACTCATCTGGTGTCACTGAGATTTGAACCTTGGTGTGGGTTGCATCATCCATATGTCTCAACCATTAAAACAAGGCAATATATACTATATATATATATATATATATATATATATATATATATATATATATATATATATATATATATATTGGCTTGTAGATTTTTTATCATTATTTGTTTTTTTGGTGCATCTAAAGGAAATAATAAAAAAATCCATGTAGCTGGTGTTTTTCAAAATGATGAAGGGAAATTTCTCCTCACTTACTCAAAATCATATTTTATCAACTCACAACTATGTGGAGGCAAGAGAACTTCTTACAAGGACTTGTTGGTCCAAAATCTGCCACAGGAAAGGATTTTACAAGTGCACCCTAGACCTGGCCAACATTGAAAGGCTAGAAACAAGAAATGGTTTCCAGACCAATCTCCAGAGTGGGCTGGTTCCCTTTACTATTCTAAAAATGGGTTTAAGATAAGGGTTACAGGAAAGAGATTTAAAAATTTGCAGAAAGAAATGGGAAATATGGCCACAGGCCGAAGTGATGGGATCAGAAAAACAACAGCAGGAAACTACAAACACAACAACAGCAAGTAACATAAGAAATCAGCTTAATCTTCGCACAATTACATGCAGCAAATCCCTCCAAACCCACATTCCAGGAATCGTACCTTGACAACAATGTTTAAATCCAAAGGCAGAATTTAAATGTAACAGCAATACAGGAGATTGAATGATATCAAAAATGCAAAAAAACAGAAAGGAAATTCATCCATGCAACGCTTGAAAAAATTAGAAGTTGATCCTTGTATTCCCACAAATACAATTCCAGTCTCTAGCAGCAAGTTTTTCCAACCTCAGTAAATGAAAATTACATTGGTTTTTATAGAGGTCCGTCCTCTTTACAACATTGAATATTTAAAACCAACTTCCTCGTGATCTACAACCATGCAACGGAAATTATGCACACGATCCCATTAATTGCAGCATTGAGGAGGCAACAATTAAATACAATAAGATAATCGTAGTCGCCTTCTTTAAATTTTATTTTTTGAACATGTGCATGAAACCGTTAAAATAGACCACGACCAGCCGCTTCGAACAAATAAATCTTTAATTTTGGAAGCCTGGGCGGTTCTTTGACTTTGAATGCCTTGGAAATCCACAAATCATTAAATTCGGGTCAGCATTAAATACTTGGAAATCGAGAAAAACCCCTCGGGCCGTTCATACTGCACTTGGCGGGAAAATGTGCAGGTCGCGAAAACGCGACGGGTCGTAAAATCGCAACATATTTTTATGCCGTACGCTTTGACCACTTTGACCCACAAAAATGGCACATGTCACTCTTTCGCTACATCTTCGGCTTCCTTTTCTCCATCGCTAGCTTATCCATGTGAAAACGGCACATGTAGCGATTTCGCTACGTCTTTTGGTCGTTGGCTCCTTTCTTCACTTTGCTCCACGAAAATGGAACATGTAGCGATATCGCTACATGTTTTGGGCACTTTGTACGGCTTCATGGACGGGTCACGAAAATGGAACACTTCTTGCCCTTTGCATGTCTTCGTCGAAACATGCAGCGCATCGCTGCAACCTTCGAGCATTTAGACTTCCCTGCAAACGTGCAGCGCATCGCTGCACTTTTAACTTCAACTCCCTCTGCAACCAATGTGCAGCGCGTCGCTGCAACCTTGGCCTTGGACTTCCTTGAAACAAACCTGCAGTGCATCGCTGCAACTTTCAAGCTCTTAAGCCTTTGCAACGAATGTGCAACGAATCGCTGCCACTTTTAACTTAAGGCTTCCGCTCAACCAACATGCAACGAATCGCTGCACTTTTACCACTTGACTCTTCGAAGCTCCCGACGTCGTGATTCTGGAACATGTTAGCGACGCGCTGCAAGTTTTTAAGTTAGGTCATCGACTGAGATTCTTGTCGCGATTTCGCGACATTTTGTCGATGTTCCCCTTTTGCCCGCTGAAAGTCACGAAAATGAAACACGTCGCGATATCGCGACGGTTCCGCCCAACCTGCCTGCATTGACCACGTTGACCGCGATTTCGCGACATGTCAGCGAATCGCTACAGTTTCTGGACTTAGTCATTTTCTGCTCATTTTTTCTCCTTTTCCTCCAAAGCCGCATCAAAGCTGGTATCAAAGGTCCGATTTTCAACAATACACTAATGCATTAATCAATGAGAATCAATGTGGCAAAAATGCCAACATTCTTGGCGGCTCACGGGGTATACAGCTCGCTGTATGCAAGAATCCAGGCCTTAGTCCATTGGGCACAGAGTCATATTAGAACAGGAAGCTGGTCGCTGTGAACCATGTCGAGGGATCGTCGCAAAACTTCTTCTGTTGCTGAAAACTAGAATCGAAAGAACCTGCATAGAAGCGGTTATAAAGTGAAGAAATGGAATGTGATGGTGGAGTGAGCTCTACGATTGCACAGTGGTGACCGCAATGGAGTGATGTGGAAGTAAGGAATGAATGAATGGATGGAATGCGTAGATGGAACTAGGGAAGTTTTGGCGTGAAATGAAATGAACTAGACTACGAAATAAATGCTTTTTAAAAAAAAAACAAACTGAGAAGAAAGGGATAAGAAGAAATGGGAAAAATAGAAAAGGGGAGAAGAAACAATGACTGTGGCTTGTTCTTTTTTTTTTTATTACAGAGAAGAAAAACAAAAGAAGGAAGAGGAAGATGAAGAAAGGAAATAGAAAGTAGGGGAGGGAAAAGAAGAATTCTTTGGAAGCCACAAACTCGCCGGGAGGAGAAAAACAAAAGGGAAACAAACACCTACAGCCCACAAGCAACAAGAGCCAAGGTGACAACAAAAGGCAAAACATATATACATACTCTTTTCTTCTTCTTCACTTCCTTTTTTTATTTTTATATATATATATTTTTTTTTTTTTTTTTTTTTTTTATATTATATACAAACTCAAATTGAACTTGCGAAGTCATGAAAAGTAGGCTTTCAAATGAAAGCCATTAACTGAAATTGGAAGTGGGCTACCATCCATGTCTTCCAAATAGAAATAATTAGCTGCACCTGTGCTGGAAATGCGGAAGGGACCCTCCCAGAATGCATCAAACTTCTTATGATTGCCAGGTTTAGCTTTATTCTCATTCCATTTCAGCACCAAATCTCCTGTCTTGAATGGACGGGCTGCAGAATGCTTATAAAACCACTTCGAAATCCCTTGCATGTGCTTGTCAAATTCATTATATGCTTTGGAACGCTGCTCCTCTAATTCCAACAACTGTGCTATTCGCAGATCCAAGGAACTCATGTCTGTATCATCATCTTGAAAAGACTCGCAACTGTCGTAATATTGGCAACTCAAGATGAACCGGCAACCTTGCTTCTTTGCCATAGACTAGGGCATATGGTGAGGTTTTAATGGACTTCTTGACGGAAATCCCGTCTCGCCCATAACGCCCGATTCAATAACAAGTGCCATGATCTTTTGTTCTCTCCCAATGACCTCTTCAAAATTCTGAGCAAATTTTTGTTCGTTGACTCTGCCAAGCCATTTCCCTGTGGATAGTAATTGGAAGATGTCTTAAGGAAAATGCCAAACTTGTTAGCAAACTCAGCCAGTTCAGCTCCAATGAATGGAGTTCCATTATCTGTAATGATGGCGTCTGGAACACCAAAACGTGTAATCAAACTCTCAACAAAAGAAATCACTACAGATTGATTGGCCATCTTTGTGGGTATGGCTTCAGACCACCTGGTGAAATAATCTGTAGCTGTTAAGATGTATCTGTGACCAACTGAGGAATTAGGATCAATTATTCCAATAAAATCCAACCCCCATTGCTGAAAGGGTGCTTCAACCTCGAACCGGATGCAAAGGCGTAGCCGCATTCCTTACTCTTCCCGCATATCTCTGACATTTATCACAGGCTTGTGCAATCTTGAAAGAATCTCGAGAACAGTGGTCGGCCAAGAGTAACCAACTCGAATGATTTTCAAGGCCATCGGTCTTCCCGCATAGTGACCTCCCGAGAGACCCGAATGAAACTCTTCCAAGATCCTATCCTTGTCTCGCTTGTTTAACACACTTCAAAAGAACACCATCAATATTTTTAAAAAATAAACCATCTGAAAACAAAACATACCGCAGAGCTTGCAACCGAAATCTCCTCCTCTCGAGAAGCATTCAATTGTGATGGACATCTTCCAGCTTGTGAAGTAATCAATCGGGTCCTCTTGTCCAGTCTTTTTCCAGAATTAAGAAATTCATTAAATTGTCTTTACCAGCAAGAGCCTCTCCCTGATCTTCGCATACATCAAATGCTGCCATCTTTGCTAATCGTCGGCACAGAGCTTTACCACGCACTAATTTAGTTGGGTGAATTTCTACATCAAATTCTTGGATCTTGGTGACCCAACCAGCACGTTTATCACCCAAATATCCTTGAAGACTAAAATTTCTCACATCCGGGTGAATCACATAAACAAATGTCCCGCTCCGGGAAATAAAATGTTTGAATTTCTTCGGGGATTTCATCACAAAGATATACCTGTTTCTCAATAAAATTGTACTTTGCTTCGTGAGGTAAAATGACTTGGCTCGAAAAAGCAATGGGCCTTTCATTCCCATCATCTCCCTTTTGCGTCAAAACCGCAAGATAACCGTCATCTTCTCCAACCGCATATAAGATGAAATCCTTGGAGTAGTCGGGATTAATCAGGACAGGGGCCTGCACTATTCTTTCCTTGATCTCCTGAAATGCTTCCTTTCTTTGAGTTGTCCATTGGAAAACTGCATCTTTCTTCAACAATTCGGTCATTGGTTTAACAACCTGAGCAAAATCAGCAATGAATTTTCTAATGAAATTTATCTGTCCAAAGAAAGATTGAAGTTCCTTCTTGTTTGCAGGGAGTGACAATTTCTTCAGGGCTTCAACACGGGCTGGATCAATTGCTAATCCATCTTCGAAAATCACATGACCCGTAAGCTTACCTTCTTTTACAAAGAAATACAGACTTCTTTGGATTAATGGAGATTTCGAATTCTCTCGCATTTCTCAAAAATCAGCCTCGGGTGAGAACAATGGTCTTCCCTTCTATGTGAAAAGACTGTCATGTCGTCAAGGTATATTACAATGATCCTATTCAATAAATCCTTGAAAGCAATATCCATAGCTCTTTGGAAGGTAGCTCCAGGATTTGACAGTCCAAAGGGCATTCGCTGATATGCAAAAGTACCCCACTTCGTGGTGAATGCTGTCTTAAACTGATCTTCATCTTTTACCCGGATCCGGTTATACCCAAAAAATCCATCCAACAAAGAAAAACGCCGTGCCCCAGCCACAACATGCAATATTTGATCTATTCTCGGCAAAGGATAATGATCCTTTAATGAAGCACGGTTCAAATTCCTGAAATCAACGCACAATCTAATATCTCCATTCTTCTTACGAACTGGGACCAGATTGGCGACCCATGTGGAGTGCTTGACCGGATAGATGATCTTAGCTTGCAGCATTTTAACAAGTTCAGCCTTCATCAACGCCTCAATCTTTGGGTTTACAGGTCTCTGTTTCTGCCGAAAAGGCCTAACTCCTTCTTCCAGTTCAATTGTATGCTGTATAATCTGCTTGTTGTAGCCTTTCAAGTCTTCATAGCTCCAAGCTATAATATCATAAAACTCTTTACAGAGCTGCCTAATTTTTTGCAGTTCTTCTGGGGTTGAGTCAGTGCCAACCTTAATCACTTTGTCAGGCTGAAGCTCTAACTCCATGTATTCCTTTCTATCAATCTCCATTCGAGGCTTTCTGGAACGATCATGTTGGTCAAACAAGCTCTCCAGAGTTATTAGACCCTTTGGAATATGGTTATTCCTTAATTGAATAAGACCTTCGGCTTCCTCATCTCCCAAAGTTCTGCCTTCAACAGCTGCAGCTTCATGTATCAAGAAATTAACAATCTGCTCATCGGTTTCAAAGACCTCGCGTAAAAGTTTCCTTGTCCGGCACACTCGGGTCCGTATACCATTCTCACTGTCTTGGGCTTGTTCACAACTTGATCAGCAGGAGAAAAGTTAGCTCCAAGAGATGCTAATAAGTCGGCATGTTTATTCATCTCTCTGGAAACAGCTTGAATATTAAGCGCATTGAAAAGTTCAAACAAATCCCAAACCTGATTACGATATGCTTTCAGATAATGCTGCTTTGAGATGCATCTATTTGTGACCTGATTTACAATAAGCTCGAAATCACCAAAAATATTGAGCTGTTCTATTCCTAACTTCTTTGCTTTCTTCAGACCCAAGCACAATGCTTCATATTCAGCAGCATTATTAGTACAACTCCATGTAAGTCGATATGAATAAGTCCTTTGTACACCAGAGGGAGAAATTAACACAATACCTGCTCCGGCACCATTCCCGCATCTAGCTCCATCGAAATACAGTTGCCATAACCGATCTCGTAACCTCAGTCCGATCAATCGGGTTAGACAATTCTCGCTTTGTCTCGGTCTCGGGTTTTTGAATGGCATAGCAACCAATCTCTCGTCTCCATCATGGCATTGAAGTTAAGCATTGAAAACCGGTCTTCCAACTGAAGATTGTTTAAAACTTCACTCATTAAAACAACATCTTCAGACTCTTCAGTGAGCATATGGACCGACTGCATGTCTTTTCCAACATCTTCCAACTTCTCAATGTGAAAAGGGGAAGGCTTTTCATTCTGTATTCTGAGACGTCTATTCTTAAAAGGAATTTCCGGATGGGAATAATCTAATGCCGGATAACCCCCCTAATTTTGCAGTAAATTCCCTGGATAAACACATGCTAAAATAGGGCTCTAAATCTACTACAACAATTTCCTGAATAACAATGATCTGGGGCATTGTATGCAGGACAATGGGTACATCTTTAATGACACCTACTATTTTTACAGGAGTACCATCCAATTGCAGGACTCCAGGACTACTCCAGGTATACTCCATTCCCATAGCTTCGCGACTCCCTTGGGCATGACAATGGTTGCAGCTCCATAATCAATCATACAATTGTGTACAACCCAACCTTCTATTTGCAATGACAAGTAAAAAGGAGGAGGTCTGTTCTTACCAGTAACAGAGGTGGTTAAAGTTTGGGCATAGACGGTCTGGGTAGGCCCTTTTTCACTCTCCTTCATAGATTTCAATGACTCTTGTAATAAATCTACTTGACCGGTAATTGCAAAGCGTCATAAAGGCTTACCTTAGCAGGGGTCTTCTTAAGATCATCAACAATATTGTATGAAACTCGCAGCAAAATTTTTCTTCTCAAGCAGGTTGCTCAAATCTGGTTCTCGTATCGTTGTGTAGCTTCCACTCTTAACCTCTTGGTCGGTGATGGATACTTCAATTTTTCACGTGCTCGCTCCTCTCGCTTCCGATCTTACTCGGTGCAATCTCGCCTTTTCTTGAACTCTGTTAAAAGTTGGATCTTTGGGCAAAGGCAACTTTGGAGCTGGCACAGGAGCTTTCACTGGCTTCTTCACTTCAGCCGGTACTCTTAACGGCTCTAAGTCAGCAGGATCAACATTCATAGGCTTCTTTCCAGCTCTTGTTAGAACCGAAACTTGATCTTCCACTCGGAGATATCAAACTATGACCACTTTCCGAGATCATATTAACATGGTCACCTCAAAGAGTCGGCCGCCAAGGTCTCGCACATAATTCAAGTGCACCATACATGTATCCTCTCCATGCGGATCATTACAAGTGGAACACCAATATACTCCATCCGCATGGGCTGCATCTTCATTTGCTAGAACAGACTAAGCCCTTTTCGGTGTGCTTTGCTTGTGGAGGCAACTTGATCTCTAGTAATTTGAGGAGGTTGAAATCTCCTTGGCTGGAAATCTCTCTCAACCGCTTCCTCTCAATGAGTGTGATCTTATTTCCCATGGCTCTAATGGCAGAATTTGCAGACTTCACCTCTTGCAATAATGTTGTATATGGATCAGGGTTTGCAGGTGCAGGAGGTGCTGGTAAGGGCAAAGGAGCTGGTGGTGCTGGCAAAGCTAGAAATGCAGTGGAAACGGGAGATGGTTGAATGCTGGGTGCAGGGAGCGGTAAAGGAGTTAAAGCAAGCAATTGAGGAGCTGGAACAGTTACAACCTGAGGTGCTTTAGAGCTCCATGATGGTGTAGGATACATAGCTGGCATGGGGTGTGGTTGTGAACCATATAAATATTGAGGCAAATCCGGAATAAGAGGCATAGTTACCTTTGGAGGCGCTCTTCCTACAAGCAACCGGATCAGCTTCTGCTTTAATTGCTTGTTCAAATATTTCTGGAAACGTTACCACATTAGACTGCCGAACCGCCCAACCGATATCTGAGTGAAACGCTCTGAGGTAGTACATCGCAGCTAATTCATCAGCAGGCCGAATACCATCAGGAATCCTTTGCCAAGTTCTGGTAAACCGGACATTAAAATCGGTATCTCTTCTTGTGGATGTCTCCCGTATGACAAGAACCGATTTAACAATGAGAAAGGGTCAGCCTGTTCATGAAAATGTTTCACCGAAGAAATCACCAAACTGATCCCATGATGTTATGGTGCCGGGAGGCAGAGTTCTGTACCAAAACAGCAGTTTACCTCTCAAAGAACACACTAACAATTTGATCATTACATCTTCATCGGTAATGTCATGGATAGCAGCCAGGGAAGCCACATCATTTATGTGCTCATAGGCTGTTTTACCAGTACCGTCGTAAGTGGGCAAAGCCTTCAAGGCAATCTCGAGGTACTCGGATTCCGAGCCTCGCAGATTCAAGGCTCCAGTGCTATTCCATGCCAAGAATTTTTTGAGTGGAGGATATTGTGCCATTGGTGGAACTTGTAGGGGTGCAACACTAGCAACAATACCGGGTATTTATGTAGCAAGAAGATGGAAGGGATGAGGAAACTAATCTAGAATGCTCACCACTTCTTGAACTATCGAGCTCAAAAAACTGAACAAGATCGCCAAATTTCTTTGACTCGTGATCTTGTGATCATGAAGTATTTCTGGGTCCAGCAGGGTCACCAAAAACAACAGAGTCACCAAATGCTCTAATTTACGACTCGAAGGCGAACATTAAACCTTCGACCCTATGGGATCTTTTAGAGACAAATAAAATCTGTCCCACCGGGCGTGCCAAAAATTGTTGGTCCAAAATCTGCCACAGGAAAGGATTTTACAAGTGCACCCTAGACCTGGCCAACATTGAAAGGCTGGAAGCAAGAAATGGCTCCCAGACCAATCTCCAGAGTGGGCTGGTTCCCTTCACTATTCTAAACTTGGGTTTAAGATAAGGGTTACAGGAAAGAGATTTAAAAAGTTGCAGAAAGAAATGGGAAATATGGCCACAGGCCGAAGTGATGAGATCGGAAAATAACAGTAGGAAATTTAAAGTGCAGCAACAGCAAGCAATATAAGATAATCAACTCAATCTTCACACAATGAATGCATGAAAATCCCTCCAAAACTACACTCCAGGAATCATATCCTCTGATAGCAATGTTTAAATCCAATATGCAGAATTTGAATGCAACAGCCACTGAAGGAGATATCAATCGATATTAGAAATGCAAAAGAACACGAAAGGAAATTCACCCAAACAACCGCTTGAAAAAATTAGAAGCCAATCCTTGTATTCCCACAAATGCACTTCCAGCCTCTAGCAGAGAACTTTTTCCAACACCTGTAAATGAAAATTACATTGGTTTTTATAGAGGTCCGTCCTCTCTACAACATTAAATATTTGCCACCAACCTCCTCGTGATCTACAATTATGCATTGGAAATTAGGAACACGATCCCCTTAATTGCAAGCATCGAGGAAGCAAAAATTAAATGCAATTAAGATAATCGCGGTCCCTTCATTAAATTTGTTTTTTGAACATGTGCATAAAACCGTTAAAATAGTCCACGACCAGCAGCTTCGAACAAATAAATCTTCAATTTTGGTGGCCTGGGCGCTTCTTTGACCTTGACTGCATTGGAAATCCACAAATCATTTAATTCGGGGCAGCATTTAATCCTTGGAAATCGAAAAAACCTTCTCGGCCGTTCATACTGCACTTGGCGGGAAAATGTGCAGGTCGCGAAAACGCGACGGGTCACGAAATCGTGACATATTTTTATGCCGTACGCTTTGACCACTTTGACCCACGAAAATGGCACCTGTCACTCTTTCGCTGAATCTTCGGCTTCCTCTTCTCCATCGCTAGCTTATCCATGCGAAAACGGCACATGTAGCGATTTCGCTATGTATTTTGGTCATTGGCTCCTTTCTTCGCTTTGCTCCACGAAAATGGAACATGTAGCGATATCGCTACATGTTTCGGGCACTTTGTACGGCCTCATGGACGGGTCGCGAAAACATGACACCTTTTGCCCTTTGAATGCCTTCAACTTGCTCCATTGTCGCTACCAATTTGAGCATCTTAGACTTTCCTGATATTTGTACGATTTTTTTACTTCCTCTTGATATGATATTGCGACGAATCGCTACACCTTGCTTGACTTCTTGAAACAAAATTTGCATTGATGCATCTAGCGATACGCTACGTTTTAGCTCCTTAAATCCACTTTGCAATGAATGCTGTAGCGATCGTCGCAATTTACTTATGGCTTTAACAACATGCAGCGAATCGCCGCACTTTTAACACTTGAGTCTTCGAAGCCCGACGTCGCGATTCGGAACATGTTAGCGATGCGCCGCAATTTTTTTGGTGTCACTGGATTTTGTCGCGATTTCGCGACAATTTTGTCGCTTGTTCCTCCTTTGCCGCTAAGAGTCAGCGAAATCGAGAACACGTCGCGATATCGCGACGGTTCCGCCCAACCTGCCTGCATTGACCACGTTGACCGCGATTTCGCGACATGTCGCCGAATCGTCGCAGCTTTTTGACTTAGTCATTTTTTGCTCATTTTTTCTCCTTTTCCTCCAAAGCTGCATCAAAGCTGATATCAAAGGTCAGATTTTCAACAATACACTAATGCATTAATCAATGAGAATCAATGTGGCAAAAATGCCAACATTCTTGGCGGCTCGCGGGGTATACAGCTCGCTGTATGCAAGAATCCAGGCCTTAGTCCATTGGGCACAGAGTCATATCCGAACAGGAAGCTAGTCACGTGGAACATGTCGAGGACCGTTGCAAAAACTCTTCTGCCGCTGAAAACTAGAGAACTGAAAGAACTCGCATAGAAGGGGTTATAAAACTGAAATGGAATGTGATGGTGGAGTGAGCTCCCGCGATTGCGCAGGCGGTGACCGCAATGGAGTGATGTGGAAGGAAGGTGTGTGTAGAAAAAATTTTTTGGGCAAAGATGGAATGAACGAATGGATGGAATGGTAATGGAAGTTGGGAAGTTGTGAAATGAAAATGAACTAAGCTATGAAATAAATGCTTTTAAAAAAAAACAAACTGAGAAGAAAGGGATAAGAAGAAATGGGAAAAATAGAAAAGGGGAGAAGAAACAACAGTACTGTGGCTTTTTTATTCTTTTTTTTTTTATTACAAGAAGAAAGAAAAAGAAGAAGGAAGAGGAAGATGAAGAAAGGAAATAGAAAGCAGGGGAGGGAAAAGAAGAATTCTTTGGAAGCCACAAACTATCGGGAAAGGAAGGACAAAAGGGAAACAAGCACCTACAACCCACAAGCAACAAGATCCAAGGTGACAACAAAAGGACAAACATATATAGATACTCTTTTCTTCTTCTCTACTTCCTTTTTTTTATTTTTATATATATTTATATATTTTTTATATTATATACAAACTCAAATTGAACTTGTGAAGTCATGAAAAGTAGGCTTTCAAATGAAAGCCATTAACTCGAAATTGGAAGTGGGCTACCATCCATGTCTTCCAAATAGAAATAATTAGCTGCACCTGTTCTGGAAATGCGGAAGGGACCCTCCCGGAATGCATCAAACTTCTTATGATTGCCAGGTTTAGCTTTATTCTCATTCCATTTCAGCACCAAATCTCCCGTCTTGAATGGACGGGCTGCGGAATGCTTATAAAACCACTTCGAAATCCCTTGCGTGTGCTTGTCAAATTCATTATATGCTTTGGAACGTTGCTCCTCTAATTCCAACAACTGTGCTATTCGCAGATCCAAGGAACTCAGGTCTGTCTCATCATCTTGAAAAGACTGCAACTGTTGTAATACTGGCAACTCAAGATGAACCGGAAACCTTGCTTCTTTGCCATAGACTAGGGCATATGGTGAGGTTTTAATGGACTTCTTGACGAAAATCCTGTCTGCCCATAATGCCTGATTCAATAACAAGTGCCATGATCTTTTGTTCTCTCCCAATGACCTCTTCAAAATTTTGAGCAAATTTTTGTTCGTTGACTCTACCAAGCCATTTCCCTGTGGATAGTAATTGGAAGATGTCTTAAGGAAAATGCCAAACTTGTTAGCAAACTCAGCCAGTTCAGCTCCAATGAATGGAGTCCCATTATCTGTAATGATGGCGTCTGGAACACCAAAACGTGTAATCAAACTCTCAACAAAAGAAATCACTACAGATTGATTGGCCATCTTTGTAGGTATGGCTTCAGACCACCTGGTGAAATAATCTATGAGTCGTTAAGATGTATCTCGTGACCACTGAGGAATTAGGATCAATTATTCCAATAAAATCCAACCCCCATTGCTGAAAGGGTGCTTCAACCTGAATCGGATGCAAAGGCAGAGCTGCATTCCTTACTCTTCCTGCATATCTTTGACACTTATCACAGGCTTGTGCAATCTTGAAAGAATCTGAGAACATAGTCGGCCGGTAGTAACCAGCTCGAATGATTTTCAAGGCCATCGGTCTTCCCGCATAGTGACCTCCCGAGAGACCCGAATGAAACTCTTCCAAGATCCTATCCTTGTCTGCTTGTTTAACACACTTCAAAAGAACACCATCAATATTTTTAAAAAATAAACCATCTGAAAACAAAACATACCGCAGAGCTTGCAACCGAAATCTCCTCCTCTGAGAAGCAGTCAATTGTGATGGACATCTTCCAGTTGTGAAGTAATCAATCAGGTCCTCTGTCCAATCTTTTTCCGGAATTAAGAAATTCATTAAATTGTCATTACAAGCAAGAGCTTCTCCCTGATCTTCGCATACATCAAATGCTGCCATCTTTGCTAACTGCTGGCACAAAGCTTTACCACGCACTAATTTAGTTGGGTGAATTTCTACATCAAATTCCTGGATCTTGGTGACCCAACAGTAACGTTTATCACCCAACTCTCCTTGAAGAATGAAATTTCTCACATCCGGGTGAAGCACATAAACAAATGTCCTCGCTCTCGGGAAATAAAATGTTTGAATTTCTTCAGGGATTTCATCACAACAAATACCTGTTTCTCAATAAAATTGTACTTTGCTTCATGAGGTAAAATGACTTGGCTCAGAAAAGCAATGGGCCTTTCATTCCCATCATCTCCCTTTTGTGTCAAAACTCGCAAAGCATAACCGTCATCTTCTCCAACCGCATATAAGATGAAATCCTTGGAGTAGTCGGGATTAATCAGGACAGGGGCTTGCACTATTCTTTCCTTGATCTCCCGAAATGCTTCCTTTCTTTGAGCTGTCCATTGGAAAACTGCATCTTTCTTCAACAATTCGGTCATTGGTTTAACAACCTGAGCAAAATCAGCAATGAATTTTCTAATGAAATTTATCTGTCCAAAGAAAGATTGAAGTTCCTTCTTGTTTGCAGGGAGTGACAATTTCTTCAAGGCTTCAACACGGGCCGGATCAATTGCTAATCCATCTTCAGAAATCACATGACCCGTAAGCTTACCTTCTTTTACAAGAAACACAGACTTCTTTGGATTAATGGAGATTCCGAATTCTCTCGCATTTCTCAAAAATCAGCCTCAGGTGAGAACAATGGTCTTCCCTTCTATGTGAAAAGACTGTCATGTCGTCAAGGTATATTACAATGATCCTATTCAATAAATCCTTGAAAGCAATATCCATTGCTCTTTGGAAGGTAGCTCCAGCATTTGACAGTCCAAAGGGCATTCGCTGATATGCAAAAGTACCCCACTTCGTGGTGAATGCTGTCTTAAACTGATCTTCATCTTTTACCCAGATCTGGTTATACCCAGAAAATCCATCCAACAAAGAAAAACGCTGTGCCCCAGCCACAACATGCAATATTTGATCTATTCTCGGCAAAGGATAATGATCCTTTAATGAAGCACGGTTCAAATTCTTGAAATCAACGCACAATCTAATATCTCCATTCTTCTTACGAATCGGGACCAGATTGGCGACCCATGTGGAGTGCTTGACCGGATAGATGATCTTAGCTTGCGACATTTTAACAAGCTCAGCCTTCATCAACGCCTCAATCTTTGGATTTACCAGTCTCTATTTCTGCCGAAAAGGCCTAACTCCTTCTTCCAGTTCAATTGTATGTTGTATAATCTGCTTGTTGTAGCCTTTCAAGTCTTCATAGCTCCAAGCTATAATATCAGAAAACTCTTTACAGAGCTGCCTGATTTTCTGCAGTTCTTCTGGGGTTGAGTCAATGCCAACCTTAATCACTTTGTCGAGTCAAGCTCTAACTCCATGTATTCCTTTCTATCAATCTCCATTCGAGGCTTTTTGGAACGATCATGTTGGTCAAACAAGCTCTCCGAGTTATCAGACCCTTTGGAATATGATTATTCCTCAATTGAATTAGCCCTTCAGCTTCTTCATCCTCCAGAGTTCTACCTTCGATAGTAGCAGCTTCATGTATCAAGAAATTAACAATCTGATCATCGGTTTCAAAGACCTCGCCAAAAATTTTCCTTGTCCGGCACACTGGGTCTGTATACCATTCTCACTGTCTTGGGTTTGTTCACAACTTGATCGACAGGAGAAAAGTTAGCTCCAAGAGATGCTAATAAGTCAGCATGTTTATTCATCTCTCTGGAAATAGCTTGAATATTAAGTGCAGTGAAAAATTCAAACAAATCCCAAACCCGATTACGATATGCTTTCGATAATGCTTGCTTTGAGATGCATCTATTTGTGACCTGATTTACAATAAGCTCGAAATCACCAAAAATATTGAGCTGTTCTATTCCTAACTTCTTTGCTTTCTTCAGACCCAAGCACAATGCTTCATATTCAGCAGTGTTATTTGTGCAACTCCATGTAAGCCGATATGAATAAGTCCTTTGTACACCAGAGGGAGAAATTAACACAATACCTGCTCCGGCACCATTCCTGCATCTAGCTCCATCGAAATACAGTTGCCATAACTGATCTGTAACCTCAGTCTGATCAACTGGGTTAGACAATTCCTGCTTTGTCTCAGTCTCAGGTTTTTGAATGGCATAGCAGCCAATCTCTGTCTCCATCATGGCATTGAAGTTAAGCATTGAAAACCGGTCTTCCAACTGAAGATTGTTTAAAACTTCACTCATTAAAACAACATCTTCAGACTCTTCGATGAGCATATGGACCGACTGCATGTCTTTTCCAACATCTTCCAACTTCTCAATGTGAAAAGGGGAAGGCTTTTCATTCTGTATTCTGAGACGTCTATTCTTAAAAGGAATTTCCAGATGGGAATAATCTAATGCCAGATAACCCCCTAATTTTGCGGTAAATTCCCTGGATAAACACATGCTAAAATAGGGCTCTAAATCTACTACAACAATTTCTTGAATAACAGTGATTTGGGGCATTGTATGCAGGACAATGGGTACATCTTTAATGACACCTACTATTTTTACAGGCGTACCATCCAATTGCAGAACTCCAGGACTACTCCGGGTATACTCCATTCCCATAGCTTCACAGACTCCCTTGGGCATGACAGTGGTTGCAGCTCCAGAATCAATCATACAATTGTGTACAACCCAACCTTCTATTTGCAATGACAAGTAAAAGAGGAGGAGGTCTGTTCTTACCAGTAACCGAGGTGGTTAAAGTTTGGGCATAGACGGTCTGGGTAGGCCCTTTTTCACTCTCCTTCACAGATTTCAATGACTCTTGTAATAAATCTACTTGACCAGGTAATTGCAAAGCGTCATAAAGGCTTACCTTAGCAGGGGTCTTCTTAAGATCATCAACAATATTGTATGAAACTGCAGCAGAATTTTTCTTCTCAGCAGGTTGCTCAAATCTGGTTCTATACTGATGTGTAGCTTCCACTCTTAACCTCTTGGTTAGTGATGGATATTTCAATTTTTCACGTGCCTGCTCCTCTGCTTCTGATCTTACTGGTGCAGTTTCTGCCTTTTCTTGAACTCTGTTAAAAGCTGGATCTTTGGGCAAAAAGGCAAACTTTGGAACTGGCACAGGAGCTTTCACTGGCTTCTTCACCTCAGCCGGCACTCTTAACGGCTCTAAGTCAGCAGGATCAACATTCATAGGCTTCTTTCCAGTCCTTGTTAGAACTGAAACTTGATCTTCAACTGGAGATATCAAACTATGACCAGCTTCTGAGATCATATTAACATGGTCACCTGAAGAGCTGGCCACCAAGGTCTGCACATAATTTAAGTGAACCATACATGTATCCTCTCCATGAGGATCATTACAAGTGGAACACCAATATACTCCATCTGCATGGGCTGCATCTTCATTTGCTAGAACAGCTAAGCCCTTTTCAGGTGCTTTGCTTGTGGAGGCAGCTTGATCTCTAGTAATTTGAGGAGGTTGAAATCTCCTTGGTTGGAAATCTCTCTCAGCCTGCTTCCTCTCAATGAGTGTGATCTTATTTCCCATGGCTCTAATGGCAGAATTTGCAGACTTCACCTCTTGCAATAATGTTGTATATGGATCAGGGTTTGCAGGTGCAGGAGGTGCTGGTAAGGGCAAAGGAGCTGGTGGTGCTGGCAAAGCTGGAAATGCAGTGGAAACGGGAGATGGTTGAATGCTGGGTGCAGGGAGCGGTAAAGGAGTTAAAGCAGGAAACTGAGGAGCTGGAACAGGTGCAATCTGAGGTGCTTTAGAGCTCCATGATGGTGTAGGATACATAGCTGGCATGGGGTGTGGTTGTGAACCATATAAATATTGAGGCAAATCTGGAATAAGAGGCATAGTTACCTTTGGAGGCAGTCTTCCTACAGCAACCAGATCAGCTTCTGCTTTAATTGCTTGTTCAAATATTTTTGGAAACGTTATCACATTAGACTGCCGAACCGCCCAGCCGATATCTGAGTGAAACGCTCTGAGGTAGTACATCGCAGCTAATTCATCAGTAGGTCGAATACCATCAAGAATCCTTTGCCAAGTTCTGGTAAATCGGACATTAAAATCAGGTATCTCTTCTTGTGGATGTCTCTGTATGACAGTAAACTGATTTAACAATGAGAAAGGGTCAGCCTGTTCATGAAAATGTTTCACCAGAAAATCACCAAACTGATCCCATGATGTTATGGTGCCGGAGGCGAGTTCGTACCAAAACAAGCAGCTTTACCTCTCAAAGAACATACTAACAATTTGATCATTACATCCTCATTAGTAATATCATGGATAGCAGCTAAGGAAGCTACATCATTTATGTGCTCATAGGTCGTTTTACCAAGCATCGTCGTAAGTGGGCAAAGCCTTCAAGGCGACTCGAGGTATTGGATTCCGAGCCTCGCAGATTCAAGGCTCCAGTGCTATTCCATGCCAAGAATTTTCTCGGGTGGAGGAAATTGTGCCATTGGTGGAACTTGTAGGGGTGCAACACTAGCAACAATACTAGGTATTTGTACAGCAAAAGATGGAAGGGATGAGGAAACTAATCTAGAATGCTCACCACTTCTCGAACTATCGAGCTCAAAAACTGAACAAGATCGCCAAATTTCTTTGACTGTGATCTTGTGATCATGAAGTATTTCTGGGTCCAGCAGGGTCACCAAAAACAACAGAGTCACCAAATGCTCTAATTTACAGTCTGAAGGCGAACATTAAACCTTCGACCCTATGGGATCTTTTAGAGACAAATAAAATCTGTCCCACCGGGCGTGCCAAAAACTGTTGGTCCAAAATCTGCCACAGGAAAGGATTTTACAAGTGCACCCTAGACCTGGCCAACATTGAAAGGCTGGAAGCAAGAAATGGCTTCCAGACCAATCTCCAGAGTGGGCTGGTTCCCTTTACTATTCTAAAATTGGGTTTAAGATAAGGGTTACAGGAAAGAGATTTAAAAAGTTGTAGAAAGAAATGGGAAATATGGCCACAGGCCGAAGTGATGGGATCAGAAAAACAACAGCAGGAAACTACAAACGCAACAACAACAAGTAACATAAGAAATCAGCTTAATCTTCGCACAATCTACATGCAGAAAATCCCTCCAAAACTACATTCCAAGAATCATACCTTGACAACAATGTTTAAATCCAATATGCAGAATTTAAATGCAACGAGCAATGAAGGAATTCAATGCTATTAGAAATGCAAAAGAGACAGAAAGGAAATTCACCCATACAACCGCTTGAAAAATTAGAAGTCAATCCTTGTATTCCCACAAATGCACTTCCAGTCTCTAGCAAGAACTTTTTCCAACCTTTGGAAATGAAAATTACATTGGTTTTTATAGAGGTCCGTCCTCTCTACAACATTAAATGTTTGCAACCAACTTCCTCGTGATCTACAACCATGCAACGGAAATTATGAACACGATCCCCTTAATTGCAGCCTCGAGGAAGCAAAAATTAAATGCAATAAGACAATCGCATCGTCCTTCATTAAATATGATTCTTCGAACATGTGCATGAAAACCGTTAAAATAAACCACGAACAACCGCTTCGAACCAATAAATCTTTCAATTTTGGTGGCTCGGGCGCTTCTTTGACTTTGAATGCCTTGGAAATCCACAAATCATTAAATTCGGGTCAGCATTAAATACTTGGAAATCGAGAAAAACCCCTCGGCCGTTCATACTGCACTTGGCGGGAAAATGTGCAGGTCGTGAAAATGCGACGGGTCGCGAAATCGCGACATATTTTTATGCCGTACGCTTTGACCACTTTGACCCACGAAAATGGCACCTGTAGCTCTATCACTATGTCTTCGGCTTCCTTTTCTCCATCGCTAGCTTATCCATGCGAAAATGGCACATGTAGCGATTTCGCTACGCACTTTGGTTCTTGGTTCTTCCCTCGCTCCACGAAAATGGAACATGTAGCGATATCGCTACATGTTTTGGGCACTTTGTACGGCTTCATGGACGGGTCGCGAAAATGGAACACTTCTTGCCCTTTGCATGCCTTCGTCGAAACATGCAGCGCATCGCTGCAACCTTCGAGCATTTAGACTTCCATGCAAACGTGCAGCGCATCGCTGCACTTTTAACTTCAACTCCCTTTGCAACCAATGTGCAGTGCGTCGCTGCAACCTTGGCCTTGGACTTCCTTGAAACAAACCTGCAGTGCATCGCTGCAACTTTCAAGCTCTTAAGCCTTTGCAACGAATGTGCAGCGAATCGCTGCCACTTTTAACTTAAGGCTTCCGCTCAACCAACATGCAGCGAATCGCTGCACTTTTACCACTTGACTCTTCGAAGCTCCCGACGTCGCGATTCTGGAACATGTTAGCGATGCGCTGCAAGTTTTTAAGTTAGGTCGTCGGCTGAGATTCTTGTCGCGATTTCGCGACATTTTGTCGTTGTTCCCCTTTTGCCCGCTGAAAGTCGCGAAAATGAAACACGTCGCGATATCGCGACGGTTCCGCCCAACCTGCCTGCGTTGACCACGTTGATCGCGATTTCGCGACATGTCAGCGAATCGCTGTAGTTTTTGAACTTAGTCAATTTCTACTCATTTTTTCTCCTTTTCCTCCAAAGCTGCATCAAAGCTGGTATCAAAGGTCAGATTTTCAACAATACACTAATGCATTAATCAATGAGAATCAATGTGGCAAAAATGCCAACAGGACTAAAAATGCAATTACAAAATTATGAAAATATATTTCAATTGCGGGGGATTCACAAGTTATCATTCATGCTATCAACAAAAATATTTATGGTGGTTGAATAAAAATTAATATTATTATTGATGTTCATCATATATTAGTGGAGGCAATCTCATGGAAATGTGAGCATATCTATAGAGAAGAAAATTGCATAGTAGATCATTTAACCAATTGTAAAGTTAATCTTCATCTTGGTGAAATTTAAATTTAAGAAGACAATTGGCCAAGTGAGATTTCATCCCTTAATGAAAATGATTTCAATGGGTTGAATGTGAAAACATAGCACTTTGAGGAAGATGAAGAATATATTTGATAGAGAAGATAAACAAAATATTAATAAAAAGGCCTATTGGATATGGTTTAATTGACCTAGCATTTTTTTCTTGAGAAAAAAGTATTGTACTCAAGTCCCCCACCCTTAAAAAATAAAAAATATGCCCTTTAGAGCTTGAAAGTTTATAAACATATTCAATTCTCATCTTAATTGAGATGCTATAGCTAGATACCTACATATTATTCATACAAAGTTTGAATTCTTGATATTAATTTTCTAGATCTTCAACTTTTTTTATAAATAAAAATATTTAGCATCCTTTTTCTTGACATTTTATAATCTTTTTCATTCATCCATCCAATTGAAATATTGATTTGTGGTTGTCTTCAATGATGCCATGCTACCATTGTACCACTTGAATACCCATAACTACTTTGTTGGATCCATGCTTCTGCTTGTTTGCTCTGATATTTCAAATGGTTGGTCCTATTATTCCATAATGCTATTGTACGCCTTTGAAATCTAGAATCTCTATTATTTTTCTTCCAAACACTTTCATACTTGATGATTTTCTAACTCCATGTAGATCCATCATATTTATGCCTTACATCATACCTCCAATATTATTACCGATTAGGGTGGTGTTGGTGGTGATATGTTGCAAAATTAGCTTGGCATTCTATTTCCTTTGATTCTATAGCAATTTGTTTCTTTATTTTAATTTTTTTTTACAATATTATTTCTTGTGTCCTTTTGGTGCATCCTTGTGAACTTCTAAAAAGCTTCCTTGGAATTTGTTTTCACTTATTCTTGGATCCTTAATTCTTAAGATTTTTCTTTTGAGTGTAACTATGAACTTGCACGTTGTCATCTATATTTTCCCTTCTATTATGTCCTCTTTATAAACAATTTTTAGTTTCCTCTAAAGATTTTTTTATTTCTTCTTCATAATCTTTGATGGTGACCTTCAAACTAGCTATATTTTTATATGGGTCCCATTGACTTAAGAATACATGCTCCATTTCATCCCAAGTGTAAATATAATTCCTTTCCTTACCAAAATTTTCCCACCAAACATAAGCTTCCTCTCTTAAAATTTTGCAAAGATTGAATGGCCAAAAATGGTTATTAAAATATAGAGACCTAAACTTCATCCATAATTCTTGAACATCAATGCTATCCTTTCCAGTGAAAATTGGCAACTCCATGACCGTAACCCAAAAATAATTCCTAAAAAAACTAGGATAATGGAAAAACAAACAAGGGTTTTTCAATATATTTTATGAAGAACACAAGCTTATACTGAGAGGGGGGGTGAACAGTATAAGATCAACTTTTACTTTTCTTTTCAAAACAATATTATCCAATGTTATCAATTACAATATCAATAGCAATAACAAAGAAATGCATAAATCATCATACACATGAGAGACCTAAATTTAACGTGGTTCACCCAATGTGGGTTACGTCCACAGAGAAAATATTTCTTCTAAATTTTCTCAACAAATATCTTGGGAATCAATTCCCTATTACAATGTTTATGGACCTATATCCAAAGGATATATCAATCACCAATACTCTAGTTTGTGGACATATCTCCATAGGAGCACTCCATCCTCTTTGCTCTAATTTGCTCAATCCTGCTCAACAATATGTCCAACACTGCCTCAAGCCTTCTCACAAGGCTTGCTCAAAATAACAACCAAACCTGCTCATACAATTTGTCCAAAACTACCTCAAGTCTTCTCACAAGGCTTGCTCAAAATAACAACCAAACCTGCTCATACAATCTATCTAAAACTACCTCAAGCCTTCTCACAAGGCTTGCTCAAAACAACAACCAAACCTGCTCATAATTCTGCTCAAAATTGCTCAAAAAAGTGTACAAATCCGCTCTAATACATGCTCAAAAAGCTCACAAAAAATGTTCAATCAATCCCAAATCTTGCATTTGAACAATACTTCTACCTCTTTCAGAAATGCTTTCTTCAACTAGATAATTCAGTCATATTCTTTCAAGAACATAAACAGAATGCAAATACTCACTATGTTCTCTTCCAATGTTACTTTAAAAAGGCAATGCACAAATTCATTCAACAAAGCACATATTCAAACCTTATTTCTCCACCTTATAATTCAGAAATATTTTCTCAACCAAAACATCTTAAAGAAGGAATAATGTCAACATACCTCTTAATTTTATTTGATGAGAAAGAATCCTCAAAACCTATCTCACAATGTTCTTTCAATCTTATGCCACTTCAAAGGTTAGTTAGTATAGCACTTTATCAACCATCCACATAAAAACATTTCCTTAAAACATATGCACCAAGATATTGTTTTACTACTTATTTTATTTTCACAAGGTAAAGCTTTTTGATAAATGAACATTACCCATAAAACACTTTCTTTCACCATGCAGGAGTACACATAGTAATTTTACCATTTAATACCTTATGACTCCTACTTATGAAAACCACTATTAATATTCAATAATTTCAACCCAGAAATCCTAATTGCACATCACAGATTTAATTTCTCTATTATACACCTTATATCTCCAATGTATCTTGAATTTATTTCAACCACACACAAAATATCATAGAAACCCTAATTGCACATTACAATTTTCATCACTATTATACATCTTATATCTCCAATATATCTTAAATTTATTTTAACTACAGAAAATATCACAACCCACATAGAAATTTAGGTTTAATTAAACATGAGACTTTCAACCTTATATCTCCCTCTATCAATATGCACATTAACCAAATAAAAAATCAATCCTTATGTCTCCCAAAGTTAAGCACTTTGCATATTTACGTTTATCAAAAGGTGCTTCCGCCTTGTCTTGAACCTACAACCTTTCACTAGACTACGTCCTAGTGCTAGCGAGGATACCACGAGGGCTGGTTGCCCACTTGGAATGGATTGCACATTTCTTCTCTTTGATTTGCCACACCTTCTCAAAATATGTGTGCTTATGGTTTTCTTTTCTTCACAACCTATGAAAACTATAACCAAAATTAACTTTAATTTATGCACTCAACCTTAGCCACTTCATCCTTGAATGACACACATGTTTATCCTTTCTCTGCCTTCACATTGCACTTAAATGGATTTGTACTTCGTACTTCTCTCTTCCCTCGGATGGTGCCTTCACTCTACTCTTGAATGGATCTACGCTTCATGCTTCTCTCTTCTCCCAGATGGCACAAACATTTTGTCTTCCCTCTGCTTCCACGATGTGCTTGAATGGATATACGAATTGTGATTTTTCATCAACCTTAGTCCATGCAAAAAATAAACCTTTTTATATACTTTTTCTTGCCTTCTTAAACTTGGACGTCGATGATTGTATTTTTCAAATTTAAATTCTTTTTTGCACCAACCTTTGAAACCTTTGATTTAAAATATTTTAAATATTTAAAAAGATTTAAATATTATAAATTAACCTTTTCACCTTTTGGGCCTTTTCATTAAGTCTTGTATTTTTGTGAATACCACCATGGAACAATAATTAACCATTTTCTTTTTCTTACCATGGAGAACTTATTACATCTTTATTTTTATTTGCAAATACCTTTTCTTTTTATTTGCAAATACCACCATGGAGAAATAATAAAACCTTTTTCTTGCTTACACAACCATGAAGAATACCTTATCTTTAACAAATATTGCCTCATATGCCCTTTGAATATACTTGCCTTACACTTTGATATTTCAACCTTAAAGATCATTCTCACCTATTTATATTTATGTATCAATGACAACACAATACATTCAACCTTTGATATACTATCTATTCCTTTGTAGTTACATATTCCAATTTGACCTGCTAATCCATCACATGTTCTCTCAAAAAATGACATTTGATTGATATGTGCTTGGTCCTTGAATGTATTATTGGATTCTTTGAAATGCTTATGGCACTTGTATTATCACAAAGTATCGGGATGGGATGATTGTGCTCTACTTTGAAATATTTTAAGGTTTGCTTCATCTATAAAACCTGTGTACAACACGCAACTATTATGATGTACTCTGACTTTGCCATGGATAAGGAAAATGATGCTTATTTCTTGCTTAGAAAAGAGACTAACCAATCTCCAAGAAAGAATGCTCCTCCATTTGTGCTTTTTCTATCATCAATACTGCTAGCCCAATCTACATCTGTATATATTGTGAGAGTGAAACTGTTACCTCTGGGATACCATAGTCCAAATTCCATAGTAAATTTTAAATACATAAGAATTCTCTTTATTGTCTGTACATGTGTCTCTTTTGGGGCTACTTGAAATCTTATCACTAATCCCACTGCCTACATTATATCTGCCTTGTAGCTATAACATATTGTAAACTTTCAATCATCGATATATATAATGTCTAACTTGCTTTAGGGGACTCATCATATTTTCTTAGCTTACATCCTGTAACCTTGGGAGTACTTATTGGTTTGCAATCTTCCAATCTAAATTTCTTCAATATTTATTTTATATACTTGTTTTGTGAGAGAAATATATTATTTTTTAATTGTGAAATCTGCAATCCAAGCAATAAATATAACTCACCAAGCATTGAAATTTCAAATTCATATTGCATACACTTTGTAAAATTCTAACACATATTATCATTACTACCTCTAAAAATGATATCATCCACATAGACTACCACAATCAACAAGTCACTTCCCTCATTTTTGATGTATAAATTGTTGTCAACTATTCCCTTTTTGAAACCTTGTTCTTGAAGATACTTATCCAGCCTTGAATACCAAGCCCTAGGAGCTTGCTTTAATCCATAAAGAGCCTTCTTTAATCTACATACATAATCTAGCTTATCAGTCAAGTTGAACCCTTCAGGTTGCTCGATGTAGACTTCTTCTTCTAAGAAGCCATTGAGAAAAGCTGATTTTACATCTATTTGATATACTTTGAAGTTTCTAAAGCTTGAGAAAACTAAAAATATCCTTATGGCCTTAAGTCATGCAACAAGAAAAAAAATTGGGATAAGATCCACCTAAGTGGAAGGCCTTAACCGTATGTGAATGGAAAGTCCGAAGACTGTTCCCGTCCTTATCAAGGGAGATGCCAACCGTCTCTCCTTATCAAGGACTATCCCCTCTCTGCAGACCCCATCCTTTCAACCCTTAGAGCTTGGACAATTGAAGTTTTTGGTACCAAAGTTGCAAATTTTATTACTTTGTCAAACAATAGAAGGGTTTGGAAGCCAATAATGAACAATGATCTACCAGGGGCATCAATAATACTAGAGAATGAATTAAGACAATATTTACTCCCTTCTGGCATTCTTGAGGACCAACTTATCTGGGAAGCTTCGGACAATGGGGAATTTTCTGTCAAGACTGCTTATCTGATGCTTATTAATAATGATGAACCTACTTTCCCTCACTTGGAAGTTTGGCCCAAAAGCATTGTTTCGAAGGTTGGGTTTTTTGCATGGCTGGCCATCCAAAATAAGATCCTCACCATGGATAACTTAATAAAAAGAGGTGTGATTGTTGTTAATAGGTGTTATCTTTGTATGTCTGAGTGGGAGTCTATTGATCATTTGTTTCTGTATTGTAATTTTTCTGTCTCAATCTTGTTAGGTCTGTTACAAGTGTTTCATATTTATTGGGTCCATCCTCAGTCCATTTTTGACTTATTTTTCCAGTGGCCTTCTCCCTTTTTGAATAGGCGTCTTAGGTATATGTGGAAGATCTGCCTTCATCACTACTTGTGGCAGATATGGTTGGAAAGGAATCGTCGGGCCTTCTTGGATAAGGTTTCTCAGTCATCCTCTGTCCTGTCAAAAAATTTAGTATATGCTAATGAGAATGCTTGTTTAGTGCCTGTAGCATCTAGACCTCCAAATCCTTTTGAAGCTTCATTAGGCCAGTCATTAAACTTACCTCTCACTGATGGCCTCAATCATCCTCAAGTCTGTCCTAGAACCATGATCACATGGACCCCACCCCCCTTAGGGTGGATTAAGTTAAATTTTGATGGGGCATCTAGGGGCAACCCAAGTGAAGCTGGGGCTGGTGGCTTACTTAGAGACCACAAGGGTGAGGTTCTTATAGCTTTTGTTGAACATCTTGGAGCTCAAACTAACAATGTGGCTGAAGCGAGGGCAGTTTGGAGGAGCCTCAAGGTGGCAAAGAATTATCCAGGGAAACTGTTGGTGGAAGGTGATTCTCTTATTATTATAAATCTTCTAAAGAACACTAAGAGATCTCCTTGGAGATTTGATGACTACATCCATGAAGCAAGGGCTCTAATTCATGATCGACCTGAGGCCATAATTTTGCATACCTTCCAGGAAGCAAACATGGCAGCTGATAGGCTGGCAAATGAAGGCATTGTAGCAGCAAATTTGATCACGTGGACTGAAAATATTCCTCATGCAGTCTCAATGGTGATAGATAATGAAAAATTTTAGATTGGAAGGCTCAAAGTGGATCAATGACAGAAAATGGGGGCATTTTTAAAAATATTTTTTTGAACCTTATAATGGCTTTTGTCATATTTGTTTTTTTTGTTCATGTGACTAGTGTTTTTTGCAGCTGGTGGGGCACTGATATAGGTTTTTTATCTACAAATTCATGCATGGGAAACATCCACTTTGGCCTCAAGTATTTCCCAAGGTGTGTTTGGATTCGATGTCGCAAAAAGGCCCTAGCAAGAAATAACAAAGTGTTGGAGATCCCTGACAATGAGGTACCAGACCCCACCATAATAGTCTTGGAGAAGATGACAATTTCATCAGCCTCCAACAGTATCAACCAGTTGAAGAGTCTGTCTGGCCTCATCAGTGCAGCTGTTGATTTGTGTGATTCTCTAAATCTTTTGTTTTATAGCCAGCAGTTCCAGGGGCACAAGGAGTCGAAGGCAAAATCTAAAGATGATGGCAAGGAGGATGATAAGAAGTTAGATGAGGACTACAAGGAAGACTGCTTGGCCTCTTGGCTGTCCATTCTATGGGATGTTTTTTTGACCATATTCTATTATTTTTATATGGGCACAAGCTACTCTGCATGGTGCTTGTATGATTAGTTTTTGTCTTTGTTAGTTCTATTTTGCGTCTTTCTTTTCTGATGGCCATAATATTAGGCTTCCATAGTTTAGTTTGGCTGTATTCTGTTGGAAGAGTAGGTCTTGGCCCTTTTTGTTGTCAGTTTAAACTTTTAGGGCTTGGACTTTGTCCAGTTGGTCAGTGGACCCTATTTTGTAAAATGGTTTTGGGTCAACCAGTTAAAACCCGGTGTTAATTATAATATTCTCTTACTTACCAAAAAAAAAAAAGTCATGCAACAAAAGCAAATTTTTCATCAAAATAAATCCCTTCAACCTATGCATAGCCTTTGCAAACTAGTCTGGTTTTTTATCTGACTACCTAACCATCTTCATTTAAATTATTTTTGTAGACCCTTTTAGTGTCGATTATATTCTTGTCTTTTGGTCTTGGGACAAGTTTCCAAGTTTCACTTTTTTTTATTTTATCCAATTCCTCATCCATTACCTTGACCTAACATTTATCTTGTTTTGCCTCATTGAAATTCTTGGGCTCAACTTTAGATAGAAAAGAAATATTTACCTATTCACCTATTCCTATTATCTCCCCCCTTGTTTGTCTTTCATTAGGATTTCCAATAATTAGATCTCTTGGATGATTCTTTTGTACATATCTGGATGGAGTCTTAAGTGGTGTTCTTTGTACTTCATCCTCTTTTGATTATTCACCTATTTCTTCTTGGCAACTTTCTTCTTCTTGATATACAATTTCTTGAGCTAATTATTTTGATCCTATTTGTTCATCAACTGTCACATTTATACTTTCCATAACTGTATGTGTCCTTTTATTATAGCATTTATAGGCTTTGCTCTTAGTGGAATAGCCAAGGAAGATACCATCATCGCACCTTGAATCAAATTTACCCAAATTTTTCTCTTCTTGTCTAATGTAGCATTTGCTTCTAAAACTCTGAAATACTTCACAGTAGTTGGTCTTCCCTTCCAAAGCTCATATGATGTTTTGTGATGATTTACTCTTAATTGAGCTCTATTAATGATATAGACAGTTGTATGAACTGCCTCTCTCCAAAAACCATCTAAAATCTTAGACTCATTTAGCATAGCTCTAGCCATATTCTTGATAGTTATGTTTTTTCTTTCAACTACTCCATTTTGTTGTGGAGTCCTTGCTGCTGAGTATTATCTTTTGATTCCATGTTGTTCACAAAATTCTATGAATTAACCTAAAGTAAAATCTCCTCCTCTATATGATCTTAGATATTTTATATTTTTACCTATTTTTTTCTACTAAAACTTTGAATACCTAGAACTTCTTAAAGTCTTTTGACTTTTCTTTTAAGAAATCCACCCAAGTCATTATGGAGAAATCATCTATAAATAGCATGAAGTAACTTTCACCTTGTAAACTCTTTATCCTTGTAGGACCACATAAATTAGTGTGAACTAGTTTCAATGGTTTGGATGAAGAAATTTCTTTTGACTTGAAACTTGTTCTTGTTTGCTTACCATGCTAACATTGTGCATAGATTGTGCTTTGAGGTCTCTTTATCCTAGGTAAATATTTGATTGCCTATTTGTTGCTTAATTTTACAATTTTGTCAAATTTTAGATGACCCATTCTTCTATATCATAACCAAATCTCATCCTCTTGTGATAGAAAACAAATTTCTCCTTTAATATCACTCAATATGTAGATATTGTTTGAATTTCTACTGGCATCTGCAATAAGCTTTCTTATCTTGGATTTCTTGATCTCACATCTATTTGGGTGAAAGGTGATTGTGTGCTCCTGATAACAAAGCTAAATTATACTTAGTAAATTGTGCTTCAATACCTTAACATACAACAAATTTTTTGTCTTTGATTTTCCATTATCTAAACTCAAAGTCCCTTTTCCAACAATTTTTTCTAAAGCATTATCTCCAAATTTTACTGATCCTCCATTTATTTATTTAAGTGAAATAAATTTACTTTTGTCACCTGTCATATGAATTGAAAAAACACTATTAACATACCACCAATTTCCCTTATCTTGTGCATGAAGAACTATCTATACCAACATTAACTTCTATTTTTCTTATTCCTCTTCCTTTTCCCAAACTTTTAAGGTTGTAATTTTTTGAGTCTTTTGATCCTCCTTCCTTTTGCTTGGTTAAGGAAATATTATTTTACACCATTTTTCCTCATGCCTAAAGTTATTACATTTGTAATAGATGATATTGTTATTCATGAGAGGTGCAAATGAATTGAAATTACCATTAAAATTATTTCTTACACGGACCATGCAATGTACAACTCTATGACCATACTTATTACATGAAAAACAATAACCATGGAAGAAATTTTGTAATCTGTTAGATTGTCTTGAATGATATGGTCGCATGATTCTTCCCTTGTCATTTTTGTAGTTGAATTTTGTCCATGATGTTTCTCTATTTTATTTCTCCTTGATACGTTTGCCTTTAAATGTATTAGCATAGGTCATGGACTCTTATTTCTTTGATATCTTTGTTCCTTTGGAGCTTGATTTATCTTTCTATTTATCTAACCTTATATTTTGCTGTAACTTATCCTTAAACTTTTCAACTTCCTTTATCAAGAGGACAATCTCACTTTCCAAGTTTTCACATTCCAATTATTTTACCTTTAATTTCTCAATCATTACTTCTTAAATTATTTTTGCCTCTTCAACTTTAACCTTTAAATCCTTGAGATCTTGTAGAAATATTGTCTTTGTTTCTTCATCCTTTTGTGCCTGAAATTCTAATTTGACTAGAGTAGCAGTGAATTACTTCTCTAAGTTATCCATATATGAGTCTCTTTTGTTGATTTCAATCATAGGACTGTCCTCTATCACTTTATTGACCATTGTGTTCTTGTAATATCTTCCTTCAAGATGTTAGACTTTTTGAAGGATCCTAATCTAATACCAATTGAAGAACACAAGCTTATACTGAGAGGGGGTGAAAAGTATAAGATCAAAATTTACTTTTCTTTTCAAAATAATATTATCCAATGTTATCAATTGCAATATCAATAGCAATAACAAAGTAATGCATAAATCATCACACACATAAGAGACACAAATTTATCGTGGTTCACACAATATGGGTTATGTCCATGAAGAAAATAATTCTTCTAAATTTTCTCAATAAATCTCTTGGGAATAAATTCCCTATTATAATGTTTATGGACCTTTGTACAAAGGAGATCTCAATCCCCAATACTATGGTTTGTGGATCTCTCTCAATAGGATAACTCTATTCCCTTTACTCTGATTTTCTCAATCTTTCTCAACAATTTGTCCAACATTACCTCAAGCCTTCTCATAAGGCTTGCTCAAAATAGCAACCAAACCTGCTCATACAATTTTTCCAAAACTACCTCAAGTTTTCTCACAAGGCTTTCTCAAAAAAATAACCAAACCTGCTCATACAATCTATCCAGAACTTATTAATTCAAAAAAGTTCAATTATTTACATAAACCATCGGTTACAACTTAAATAGTCTAGGGAAAAAACTGAAATAGAAATAGCAAGAATTAGGGAGAGAAAATAGGGAAGAGGGAAGATAGGAAAGGTAGTAGAATAAAATTTTGAATTCTCCCACTTTCCTTCACTGCCTGCCGTCCACTATCCTGTTGTCCACCTTGGTGCTGCCATCCACCTTAGTGCTGCCATCCACCTTGGTGTTGCCATCCACCTAAAGGTGGGTTAAATACCAACATTCTCCCCCTTAAAGTTGAGAGGACTGACAAGACAGTCTCTCAGCTTTATATATTGAGCTTTAGCCATGCCTTTGGTGAAGATGTCTGCCATGTTGTCCAAAGTGCTGCAATGTTTAAGCTCAACTACCTGGTGCTCCACCATGTCTCGAATGAAGTGATACTTCATATCAAAGTGTTTTGATCTGCTATGGTGGATAGGATTATATGCCAATTGAATGGCACTCATGTTATCATAGTACAATCTGGTAGGACCACTTTGTCATTCTCCAATCTCTTCAAGGAATTTTCTCAACCATAGAGCTTGAGTACTAGCATATGTGATTGCTATATACTCAGCCTCAGTAGATGACAATGCTACAATAGTCTGCTTTTTGGAACTCCATGTAATTAGTCCTGACCCTAGACTAAAATAGTTCCCTGATGTAGATTTTCTATCATCTATATTGCTGCCCCAATCACTATCACTGAAGCCAACTAACTTGATAGAATTACATTTGTGGTAATGGATTCCAAAATCCAATGTACCCTTTACATATCTTAGAATTATTTTAGTTGCTTGAAAATGCAGCTCGGATGGATCAGCCATGAACCTTGAAACAAGAGAAACAACATACTGAATATCAGGTCTTGTGTTGGTGAGAAACATCAAACTCCCAACCATGCTTCTGTAAGTGGTCATGTCAACCTTTGGTGCTCCATCATCTTTGCTCAATTGGATCCCATGACCCGTTGGAGTTGCAACTGATTTGCAATGCTCCATGGCAAATTTCTTGATCATATCTTGAGCATACTTGTGTTGACATATGAAGATCCCTCTATTTTTTTGATGAACTTCCATGCCTAGGAAGTAATGCATTAAGCCCAGATCTTTCATCTCAAATTGTTTCATCATGGAGTGTTTGAACTCCATATTCATCTTATCATTACTACCCATAAATATGAGATCATCCACATATAAACAAACTATGAGAATGTCTTTACCTTGCTTTAGGTAGTAGAGAGTAGGTTCACTTTTGCTTCGAGTGAATCCATACTCCTTGAAATAGCCATCAATGCGAGAGTACCATGCTCTTGGTGCTTGCTTGAGGCCATAAAGTGCTTTTTTTAGTTTATAAACAAGGTTCTCCTTACCTTGTTCTTGAAAGCCTTGAGGTTGTTGAACATAAACCTCCTCAGTTAAGTACCCATTGAGAAAGGCACTTTTTACATCCATGTGCTGAATTTTCCACCCTTTGTGGGCAGCCAAGGAAAGTACTGATCTGATTGTTTCCTGTCTAGCTACAGGAGCAAAGGTCTCCTCATAATCAATGCCATACTTCTGAGTGAAGCCTTTTGCTACAAGTCTTGCCTTGTGTCTTTCAATGCTCCCATCAACATTGAATTTGGTCTTGTAGACCCATTTACATCCAACACATTTTTTTCCTTTTGGAAGCTTCACTAGCTCCCAAGTATCATTCTTTTTTATAGAGGTGATTTCCTCTTCCATGGCTTGCTGCCATACATTATGAGTGCATGCTTTCTCATAGCTAGATGGCTCTAGCTGTGCACTAGACATTAAAGCATAATTTACTACATCTCCCTTAGGCTCTTGGGAGTCATCATCCCCATACATATGCAGATTTTCAAGTTTTTGTAAAACTGCATTCATTTCACTAGCTTGACTCCTAGTGTATCTTTTCTAGAAATTTTTATCCAACATTTGAAAAGATGGATGATGTTGTAGTGTTATTTTACCTCTTGATGGAGAATCAATATCCATAGGTGAAGAACTTACTGATCTTTGTGGAGAAGGACTTGGAGTAGCTGTTGATGTACTCAAAGTAGTACTCATGCTTGGGCTTGGAGGGGGTGTGCCTTTGCTCTTCTTGGTTTACACCTGTTGTATTTGTGAAGAACTTGCATCATGGGATTCATCATCAACAAAAATTTTTTGATGACCCCATTCTCCCCCTTCATCAAAAATCACATCCCTTGAAAGTACAATTTTATGCGTCTTTGGATTGTAGAGTCTATATGCTTTGGTAGACTCACAATATCCTAAAAAAATACATGCTTGACTCTTGGGATCAAGCTTCTTTCTTTTTCATCAGGAATGTGTGCATATGCTAAAGAACCAAAAACTTTGAAATGTTTTACATTCGGCTTCTTGCCATACCACCCCTCGTAAGGAGTGATCCCATCCAAACTAGAAGTAGGACTCCTATTTAGAATGTAAACACTGGTTCTAACAACATCGTCCCAATACATGTTACTGAGATGCTTAGTTTGAAGCATCGATCTGGCCATTTCTACTATGGTGCGGTTCTTTCTTTCCGCCACACCATTCTGTTGTGGAGTATAGGCAGTGGTGAATTGCCTCTTTATCCCACATTCTTTACAATATTTTAGAAATGCCTTTGAAGAGTACTCTCCTCCTCGATCTGTCCTTAGACATTTTACAATGAACTCACTTTGTTTCTCTACATTATTCTTGAAATCTATGAAGCAATCAAAAGCTTCATCTTTGGTTTTCAAGAAATAGATCCAACACATTCTAGAGAAATCATCTATAAAAGTGAGAAAATAGGAATTATTACCTATGCTTTTTGTCTGCATTGGACCACAGATGTCCGAATGCACTAATTGAAGTGGATGATTGGCCCTCCATGCTTGTCCTTTTGGAAATTTGGACCTGGAGTGCTTTCCCAAAGCACACCCTTCACAGACCTCCTTGTGTTCATTAATTTTAGGAAGTCCTGTCACCATAGCTTGAGAAGTTAACAATTTCAAGCTAGCAGAATTCAGGTGACCATATCTCAAGTGCCAAAGCACACTTGGATTTGCTATAGCAATATTTGCAAGTTGAGCACCCCCTGGTTCTCCAAACTTAAGGGGAAATAACCTATTTTTGGTCATAGGTACTTGTGTGATGACTCTATTACAATTGTTCTTGTCAAAAATTACACATTTGCCTTCATCAAAAACAAGTTTGTAATTTTTCTCCATCATTTGTCCAACACTTAGCAAATTATGTTGGAGTTTAGGGGTGTAGTAGATGTCATTCACCTTTTTTATGCCTTCTTTCGTTGGAACCTCCATGGCTCCAATGCCTTCAACTTGCAAAGCTTTATCATCTCCCAACTTGATTCAGGATTTATAGGTGGAATCCATTGTAGCAAAGAGTTCTTCTTTGCCACTCATATGGTTGGAACAACCAGTATCCAAAATCCAAGTGTCATTCAAATTTTGATCCGATTGCCCATAAGAAAGAAATAGATTAGATGTTCCATCTTCTTCACCATAATTGCCATATTGACTGCTGCTTCCTTGAGAAGACTTGGACCAACAGTCTCGAGCAAAGTGACCTGGCTTGCCACAATTGAAACAAGATTTTTTGGATTTGTCACCTCCTCTTCCTTGATTCCCATTTCGCCCTTGATTTCCACCTCTATTTTGATTACTGCCTCTGCTTTGATTTCCACCTCTATTGGGATTTCCTCCTCTTTGGCTGCTTCTACCTCTTCCTCTTCTTTGTCCTCTGCCTTGGCCTCTTCCTTGTCCTCTTCCTGCACCCTCATTGGATGCGAAGGCTTTATCATCACCTCCATAACTTGTTGAAGGAGATCCCTGTAATATCTCTTCATGTGACATTAATGAACCGATTAATGCATCAAAAGATAGTGTAGAAAGGTCCTTTGATTCTTCGATGATGATGGCTATGTGATTCCATTTTTGAAGAAGTGTTCTCAACACTTTCTTCACAACTGCTTCTGGTTTGACTTCTTCGCCAAGTGTTACCATCTTGTTGACAACTGCTTTGACTCTTACGTAGTAGTCACCAACTTTCTCATCTTCATTCATTTTGAGATTCTCAAAATCTCGTTTCAGGGTCTGAAGCCTTACTTGCTTCACCTGATCGCTTCCTTGGAAACCTTCTTTCAAGGCTTTCCATGCATCTTGGGCAGTTAAACAAGAGGCAATTCTAGGAAAAATACTTTTATCCAATGCTGCTTGGAGATGATAAAGAGCAGAGGAGTTGCTCTTTTGTGCTTCTTTCTTTGTTTTCTTATCTGCTGCATTTAACATAGTCCAATCTGTAGGTTCTGTGTAACCTTCTTCTACTATGTCCCATAGTCCCTTGCCTATGAGTAAGGTCCTCATTTTGATGGACCAATACTCATAATCGTACCCATTAAATTATGGAATGGGTAGATTAGAATTGGATGCCATAGCTATTGGAAATAAACTAAAAACACACTTTTATTTCTCAATTACAATCAAAGCACTCTGCTTTTCAAAAGAAAAAGTTACAGATTTAAATCAAATCTAACTTGATCTACTCTCTCACTTATGGCATGTTCTACTTGTTGAGGTTCTTCTATCACTGGATTCACAAAGTTGTCAGCAATCGAATCTTCGTCATCACTTATAAGAATAATTTCTGGTGAATATGGTTTTGGCTCCAGTATTTCAACCGAGTCATTGCTATTGAGATGAGGATTCTCTGGCTCTTGTGGTGCAACTCCTACAGATTCTGACTGCTCAAATCTGCTACCAAAGGAATTGTCTTCTGAATCTACTTCATATCCTGAATCTGGATGTCTTTGATGGGCTATTACTGCATTTTGCAATTGACTAAATATAGTATGCAATCCATACGTTCAAACTTTTTCATCAAAAGATTCGGGGTTTTCTCTTACTAAAAGAGAACAAAGGGCTTGATAGCATCCTATAGATCGTATCATGAATGATTACAAAATTTTACCCTTCGATGCAAAAATTATCCCCCTTAAAGCCTCTTAGGCTATTACAAAAATTTTCACCCTTCAAGCCTCTTAGGCTATTACAGAAATTTTTCACTTTTAAAGTCTCTCAGACTTGTACAATAATTTCCTCTTAGGAAATGGTGGAAAAATTTGCATTTTTTTTTTATATTGCAAAAATAAATTAATTTTATTAATAATATTAACTAATAATAAAACTAAATATTAATAAAAAAACATTAACAAATATTTTTAATTAATATTCTAATTAAATTATTAATTAAATTAATAAAATTAATACTTTTCAAAAAAAAATTATCTATCTTTGGAGAGTTTCGAACCTGTGTCAATCCCTCACTAAGCTCTTAGCTTATGGCCACTGACCAGCCACACTAACTCACTACCGTGTGAGCTAAGGAAAGGTGCACTCCTTTGAACATTTAATCTTCACACACCAAAAAAAATAATTAAAAAACTTTATTTTACCTTGCTATGACTCGAACACGTAATCGGGCAAAGGGCGAAGGCGTTGGGATGGCTCCTTGAGCCAGTCGGGCTACAACAACCGATGCGAAAGGCAAATATTATGCCTTCTAATTGAGCACATTGCCTCCTTGCAACACGAATGAAAAAAATGGGATGTAATATCCCATATTTTCCAGGAAGAGGGCTTCAAAGATGTTTAAAACTCTCAATGCGCATATGAAATATTGATTGCCTTTGGGCAATCACTTATCTCCTTTTATCGAGTACTCGTCCAATGGAAAAATTGCCATGTTGCCTCTTCGACACTCATGTTGCCATGTTAGTCCTTCATCAATCATATGCCATGTGTCTGTCTGTGTCAGTCCTCTATCTACCATGTGTTTGTCCACATTAGTCCTCTATCTTCCATGTGTCCAGTGTCAGTCCAGTCAGGACAGCTATACTATCTACCACCTCAGCTGTATCAGGATTCATGTCCCTATTAGTTGTCTCCTTGGTCAATGTTTTTCTACCATGTTATGTCCTCGATTTGCATGTGGGACTAGGTTTTATCTATGGGCTTCGACTCCTCAACACCATGTGTCCTCGAGATACATGCCTGGCTTTGAATCCTTTATGGGTTGCATGCCTGCAGGGACTGCTCCTCCTCAAGATGCATGCCTATGTGCCCTCCTCGGGATGCATGCATGAGGCCTCTACTTGGAATGTGTGCCTATAGGTCCTCCTCTCTTGATAGATGCCAATACAAAACTTAACCCCTAACCCTAGCTCTGATACCAAATGATAATTCAAAAAAATTCAATTATTTACATAAACCATCGGTTATAGCTTAAATATTCTAAGAAAAAAATTGAAATAGAAATAGCAAGAATTAGGGAGAGCTAATAGGGAAGAGGGAAGATAGGAAAGGTAGTAGAATAAAAATTGAATTCTCCCACTTTCCTTCACCACCTATCGTCCACTATCCTGCCATCCACCTTGGTGCTGCCATCCACCTTAGTGCTATCATCCACCTTGGTGTTGTCGTCCATCTAAAGGTGGGTTAAATACTAACAAAACTACCTCAAGCCTTCTCACAAGGCTTGCTCAAAACAACAACCAAACCTACTCATAATTTTGCTCAAAACTACTCAAACAAGTGTACAAATTTGCTCTAATACATGCTCAAAAGGCTCATAGAAAATGTTCAATCAATCCCAAATATTGCTTTACTACTTCTTTTATTTTCACAAGGTAAAGATTTTTGATCAATGAACATTACCCATCAAACACTTTCTTTCACCATGCAAGAGTACACACAATAATTTTACCATTTAACACCTTATGACTCCTACTTATGAAAGCCACTATTAATATTCAATAATTTCAAAACAAAAACCCTAATTGCTCATCACAAATTTAATTTCTCCATTATACACCTTATATCTCCAATGTATATTATATTTATTTCAACCATACATAGAATATAACAAAAACCCTAATTGCATATTACAATTTTTATTTCACTAGTATATTACAATTTTTATTTCACAGCGCACATAGAACTTTAGATTTAATTAAACATAATACTTTTAACCTTATATCTCCCTCAATAAATATGTACATTAACCAAAGCAAAAATCAACCCTTATGTCTCCCTAAGTTAAGCACTTTGCATACCTTACATTTATCAAAAAGTGTTTTGCCTTGTATTGAACTTGCAACCTCTAGGATACCACATAGGCGAACTGCCCACTTGGAATGGATCGGGGCTTCTTCTCTTTGATTTGCTACCCCTTATCAAAATGTGTGTGATTCTAGTTATCTTTTCTTCATAGCCTGCGCAAACTATCACCAAAATAAACTTTATTTTATGCACTCAACCTTAGCCACTTTGTCCGTAAACGGTGCACATGTTTGTCCTTTCTTTGCCTTCACACTGTGCTTGAATGGATCTGCACTTCATGCTTCTCTCTTCCCTCAAATGACACCTTCATATTGTGCTCAAAAGGATCTAAAGTTCGTGCTTCTCTCTTCCCTTGGGTGGCGTGTATATTTTGTCTTCCCTCTGCTTCCATGACGTGCTCGAATGGATATACGAATTGCACTTTTTCATCAACCTTAGGCCATGCAAAAATTAAACATTTTTATATACTTTTTATTGCCTTCTTAAACTTGGACGTCGACACTTGTATTTTTCAAATTTAAATTATTTTTGGTACCAACCTTTGAAACCTTTGATTTATAATATTTTAAATATTTAAAAAGTTTTAAATATTATAAATTAACCTTTTCACCTTTTGGACCTTTTCATTAAGTCTTGTCTTTTTGTGAATACCACCATGGAACAATAATTAACCATTTTCTTTTTCTTACCATGGAGAACTTACAACTTTCTTTTTCTTTGTATATACCTTTTCTTTTTATTTGCGAATACCACCATGGAGAAATAATAAAACCTTTTTCTTGCTTACACAACCATGAAGAATACCTTATCTTTAACAAATATTACCTCATATGCCCTTTAAATATACTTGTATTGCACTTTGATATTTCAACCTTGAAGATCATTCTCACCTATTTCTCTTTTGACATCAATGACAACATAATACACTCAAAATTTCTAATATTTTAAATATCCTCTATTCCTTGCTATCAACAACTAATTCTATGGATCTTTCAAAAAAATATTAAACTGCAACTAATTTGCTTACCTTGATGAAGAGAGATATCTATAATTTTATATTTTACGATTTGAAAAAATCCTCACTGCCCTTGTTCTAGATGGCTGACTTCATAGGGTCATATATCCCTCAATATTCCTATGATTACTTCATATAACCACTAATTCTAAAGCTCTTCAAAATATTTTTTATTTTGGAAACTCCACATCAAGCATCTCAATTACCAAAAATTAGATCTTCAAATCTTAGTGCTTAATTTTCTTATCTACTAACATCCAGTTGAATGCCACTTTTAAAACTTTGGATGACACTGTAATCCTATCATTGTTCCAAACACTTATAAAATAGGTTTTGTTGTTGGTGATTTGGAATCATTGTTCATAAATTGTAGTATTCATGAATAGCCAACCACATCCATCGTATATTATCTCCATCTCGATGCGATTCAAAAATTTACTTTGAAATATTGGGCTTGGATTCATGTAATATTAGGGGTTTCATTTCTCCATTCTTTTGAAATCTTAATTTACCTAACATCAAAATGTAATATTTTGATAATTTGATAGGAGTGGCCCCCAATAGAATTGACATATAACTTATTAAAATGATAATAATATGGATCATAGAGGCCCTACATGTGAACGGTTGGTGCTTGACCCCTAAGTGATTATCCTAGGATAACTATAAATAAAATTCATTCTTTTTTATGAGAAAAATGTGTAGACTAGTAATCTAAATTTTTAGATAGGTATAATATACTATAATATTTTTTATAACTTAAATAAAAAACTAAAGTAAAATTTATTCTTAGAGGCTTTGAAAATAAAAATAACAATTCTTATAAAGTGTGATCATGAGGTCAAATAGGTCATAATGTAGGTTATATAAAGAATGAGAGAGGGAAGCCACATAATCAATATAAAAACCATCTAGTATAATATACAAACATTATCCATGTGAGTGTATTACTAAAGGAAGTCCTCAAACTCATTAACATCAATGCCATACAAAATTAGTAAGCTTGTGACAACCCTATTTGACTTCAATAATTATCTTGACAAATTCAAACAATCTAAATCTTCAAAATTAAATGTTAAATGTTTAATTTAATTAATGTTCATGTGTAAACTATTTATCAATATTAATTTTGATGTTGCTTCTAAAGGAAATACAGGAAAATTCCATGGTGGTTCTTTTCAAAATAATGAAGGCAAAAGTCTCCAAACTTACTCATAATTATATGGAACTTCAACTTACAACTATGTAGAGGCAAGTGTGCTTTTTACAAGAATTAAAATTACACTTAAAAATGGACAAAAATATATTTTAACTAAGGGGGATTCACAAATTATCATTAATGATATCAACAAAAAGGGATGTGGGCTCGAATTAAAAAATAATATTATTTTCAATGTTCATCATCTATTATTGGAGGCAATCTCTTGAAAATGTGAGCATATCTATAAAGAAATAAATCGGGTAGAAAATCATTTAGCCAATCATAATGTTGATCATCATCTTAGTGAAATCCAAATTTTAGAAGGCTTGTTAGGTACCTAGGGAGAGGAATGTGAGAATATAATATATTATATGGGTATTGTGGATAGTTTCCATTGGCGACATATAACCCAAGGTTGGTTGTATTATAATATTGAGTGGGATAAGGGTTTAAGAAAAGGTTATATAGAGAAAGAGATATGGTCATTGTAATTAAGAAAGTCATATCAAGTATTCAATTGCAATGGTCTTGGTTCATGGAGTGGATTTATAGTGATTTACTTCCTTAAGGAATAATATTGGTGTTGCCCTACCTAAAGGGTTCTATCTATATCTATGTCTATTTCTATGGATTGTTCTTGTGTGTAATTAATTATAGATAGATGATTTAATACTTCTATATAATTTGTGAATATTTTTTATTAATAAGAAGTAATTTTTATAACAAGTGGTATTAGAGAAGCAATTCTAGAAAAGTGGAGGTTTTCTTTTTAATGGATTGCAAAATTATGGTAGGAAATATATCATATTCAAGAAAGCCATATTTTTGCAAAAACTTATCTAATTTAGATGGTTCTTATGCTATTTTATTTAAAGTTTAAAGAGATTTAAAATGAGTGGTCATTTAAAATAATCTAAGCAGTATTGAGGGAGATATGACCCTATGAAGTCAACCATCTAGAACAAGGGTAGTGTTAGGGCAATACTTTCTATAAATATGTCTCATTTTGTGGAAGCCATATCCTAGCATAAAATTGTTCAATTCAAACAATTCTTATGCCATTTTGTTTGGAATTTGAAGCACTTTAAAATACGTGGTTATATGTGTTAGCATATAAACATTTTTCTCACAAGATATTAAATTTAAATCCTCACATACATTCAATAATAACAATGACAATAACTCACTAAAAATATTATTGGTAAATATATCTACCTAAGCAATGCAAATACAATGTATTGTAGAGCTTATTCGATCACTCATTACAATACTTTATCTTCAATATATACAATTTGGATATGAGACTCTTCACATTCACAAGAATCTTGACCTTTCTATTTTCACTAATTTTCCATCTCCTCAAACTCACTGGAGATATGACTCTTCATATTTCTTATAAGAAAAATTGATTTTATTCACTCCTAATAATGATAAACTTGCAATGGTTTCTAAATATCAAATATTTACTTAACTCCACACATATTAAATACTTACATGACACCTAATATTTACAAAACTTTAGACTCAAATATTTATAAACTATTTACAAGGTACTTGTAATATTCTTGCAAGGTACCAAATAATGTAATACTTCTAACACCCCCCGTATTACATTATTTGGTATAATATCCATTGTATTCATTTGTTTTGGTCTTCTTGATCACTTATTGTCCTTCTTCATGGTGATATTGTTTCTTGAACATTTTTGGATATTTGTCTTTATATTTATTCAAGAGGTACCTATTTTTATCCCAATACTATAGTAGCTATAACTTATACATGTCATACTTTTGAGCAAGTCATCACAATAATATAACCCATCATTATTGTCTTTGTTGCAATAAATATTTTTCATATTAACATATTTGAGGTTGGAATCATCATAATTTTAGCAACATTTCTTATAGTATGTTTTCCATTTTTACTAGAGACTATTTTGGTCTCATCAATACAAGTATTGTCATATGCATTCATGGCCTTTAAATAACAACTTCCGTCTACCATGAATATCATATATATCTTTCTTTTGTAGTCTACTAATCAACAAATTTTTTAATTTTCCTATAATCCTTTCAAGTAGAATTCTATTTGTTGATACACTAGCTTGTTATCTTGCCATGAGAAGTTTGTGTTCAATTAAATATATTTTTTGTTATTGTTCTTCTGGTATAAGTTGATCTAAATGTTTTTATGAAAGTGCTATCACATATAAAGTAAATGTACCATTTTTGTAGGACCCAAAGGCTTCAACATTGTTTAGTATTTTGATAAGACATTTCTTATTGCATTTTATTATTTTTAATTCTATTGTTCTTCTTCTATCCAATAGTTATGATACTAAAATTAATCTAGTTGCTATCCCTTGAACATAAAGAACATTCTATAGTATGTATTTTGAGAAAGGTGAAGTAAGTGTAACATTGTATATTCCTTGGAATTGATAAATTTTCCCATCAATAATCTTAATTGGTATACTTTGTTTCACTTGAATAGAATCAAACCAATATAGATTGCTAGTCATATGATTGTTGGATTTTGAATCAATATACCAAAAATTATCTTCATACCCAAATTTTTAAGTGGTTAATTTTCTTGTGGTGATTCACTATATCTCAAAACATGTTTGTGATAATATTTTCTTTGCTTTTAAAATTATTTCTTAATGAAGTTTACTTCTTTAAAAATATTTGACTTTATAAAATGCTTTTTTAATGCATTTATAATTATTTTATAATTTTTTCAATTCTTTCTTTATATGTTTGGTTGATGTCAATAAAGTAGAAGACCTTTTATCTCCCTAATTTATTATAGAAATGTTTGCTTCTTCAATAATTTTTGCCCCTTTAAATCTTCTTTCCTTCTTTAAAAAATATTTTACGATCTTTCCAAATTCACTTTAGATAGAATCAATTCCATACCTTATGAAACTAGCATTGAAATAATTTGTCCTTGCCTTTTATCAATCTTCAATATGTTTTTTTATACCTTTGTTTTAAACATATTCTTTCAACAATATGATAAATCAACAATTCTTTTCAATTCACGTTTGAGAAATAATTTCCTCTTTCAATATTAATTATGGAATTCTACTCACTTTAATAATTAATAAAATTATTTTAATAATTTGACATTTTCATTAAAAAAATTCCTTTGATATAATTAATTTTCTTCAATTGCTTGTAGTAGAAATCCTTTTTTTCTCCCAAATTTGTTTCAATGTAGTTTTTTCTTTTCTTCAATAAAAAATTATTATTTCTTAACTTCTTTCAAATAAACTTCCTCCCTATTCCTTTGATTAATTATTCTTCGTACTTTAATAATTCTTCTCCCTTTTTAATAATTCTCCTCACATTAATTAATATCCTTCAAATAATTTAATTTGTTCCAATATATTCTTTTTAAATTTCCATGAATAAATTCTTTTATCAATATGCACCTCTTACCAATCTTTTCTTTCCTTTCATTCTAACTTTAATATTTTCAAATTATTTAAATATTTCAACTATTCTCCTTTTAAATATTTAATTTATCCTTATCATTTCATAAATTTTTTTCATGAATAAATAAATTAGAGATTGCCTTTATGGATAGATGGCTTTACCAATCAACTTCTTTTGATATGCTCTTTCTACTTCATCTACCTTTTTCTATTTCATCCAATTTTTTCTATCTTATATTTTATCTTCTCAAGCATTTTCACCCACATTCTTTCAACAATATTATCTCCTTCAACATCTTACTGCTCAACCATTCTATCACAATTGGTCTTCTCAAACATTTTTCTTACAACTTTCTTTACTTTGGTTCTCCACCATTCTGTTGCTTTTAGCCTATACTATGGTCACAACAATGACTCAATTAAACCTATTATTCTCTTAGTTTTGATTCTTTACAATGTGACTTTCTTCTTCTACTATGAAATCATCAAATTGAATTTCTTCTTAGTCATTATGTTCCTCAATAGTAGCTCATCTTAATAGTGGTTCTCCTCAGTAGTAGCTTTGATACCATTGTTAGCATATAAACAATTTCTCATAGGATATTAAATTTAAATCCAGACATACATTCAAAAATAATAATGACAATAACTTAGGTCCGAGGTGTAGACCAATTGGTTTGACCAAACCCCATAAGGGGGATGGAGGTCCAAGGTTCAAATATCGTGCCTCATCGAACTGAACGCTTGTCCATTTCCTGGTGCTTTCAATGGCGTAAAAGATTTAAAATATTTGTGGCATGGTGGTTATAAGGGTAGACTGCACGAAGATCTATGTGGCATCTTTCAAGGTAGACAACGTAGAATACTATGGCAGCCATAAAAATCCAGACAACCTGCCCATATTTGTGGCTATCGATTCCACCATGTAAATTAAAAAAAAACAATATCAATAATTCATTGAAAATATTATTGGTAAATATATCTACTAAAGTAATGCAAATACAATGTATTGTTGAGGTATTTGATCACCCATTACAATACTTATATTTAATATATACACTTTGGATATGAGATTTCACATTCACAAGACCCTTGACCTTTCTACTTTCACTAACTCTCCATCTTCTCAAATACACAAGAGATATGACTCTTCATATTTCTCATAAGAGAAATATATTTTATTGACTCCTAATAATGAAAAACTTCTAATTATTACTAAATGACAAATATTTACTTAACTCCACACATATTAAATACTTACATGACACCTAATATTTACAAAACTTTAGACTCAAATATTTACAAACTATTTACAAGGTACTTGCAATATTCTTGCAAGGTACCAAATAATATAATACTTCCAACAATGTGATGATTACCAAAATAATTAATTATCATATTTAATTTCATTGTATTGTTATTATACTTAATTTAATGTATAGCTAGAAAATTCCTTGTTTCTAAGATTATGTTATATATATATATATTATATATATATATATATATATATATATATATATATATATTGGATGGTATTAATAAAGGGGGTTTTTGAAAGGAACCCCAAAAACCTTATTTATAAAATATGGAGCACTAGGCAGCCCAGGATAAATCCAAAGGTTTCCCATAAAATTGGTAGGTCTCATAGCCCAAAAAAACTAACCAATAGTCCAACGACCAATTTTCCAAAGCTAGATTTCCTCGAAGGAACCACTAACCACACTCCAACTAACAACAATAATTGTAGAGAACATAAGAGGAATAGGACATCCAAGCCACATAGGCTCCCAACCTAATATTAACACTACTACAATTGATGAAAACTAAGTTTGTTGTATCCAATCCATCTCAAATTGAAAAGGGATGTCATACAACAATAATTTGAAATTAAAAAAATACAATCCTACCAAGGACTAGAATGCAAATTTGCTCCAAGAAAATTCAAAGAGATCCAAATGCATAATTCCTACCCACAAGAAAGGGGGACAAACTAAGCCAAAGGATTTACTACATCACAAAACCCAAAAAAAAATCTTTCTCACCAAGAGAGCTCCACCAACCTCTGGGAATACATACCAAGGCTATAAGAACTTTTATTGTTGAAAACCACATCCATATAATTTGAAACAACCAACAACATGGATACTACATTGAAAATCCATTGAATCCACTAATTTACAATGGAATATGTTCTGAGAGAAGAGCCACAAAGACCTCCCCCAAATTTAATAACTAAGAAGGAAACTCCAACCCTTCCTGGCTCAATATAAATAAACTTCAGCATTTACAAAATCTAAAAAAATTGGATACACGAGATGACCCAACATCTGAATAAAAATAGAAATACTCTGGATCCACTCAAGGACCCATGATGGAAGAAAATACAACAAGGCTCAATGAGAGTTATGGCTAGGATCCCATTCACAACAACACCAGAATGAGATACTAAAAAATGGGATGAACCACACTCAGGTCCCAAGAAAATAGACCAACCCAACACACACTATATAATAAGGTCATTAGTTAGATAAATAAGGCCAAGAGGTAAATACCTCCTCCATATAATGAGACTAGACTAAGATGTACCTAGGTTAGTAATAAAATCAACAACACCATTTCCTTTTCTATAGATATGTTGGAGATGAACTTAACCCAAGAGTGCATCAATAAGATAATGTTATATTATTCAATCAATCAATTACTATTTTTTTCCTTGAGAAAAAGGAGTTGTACTCAAGTCCCCCACCCTTGATAAATCACAACTCTCTTCTTTAGAGATTGATATTTTCTAGTTATATTCAATTACCATCTCAATTGAGTTGCTATAGCTAGATACCTACATCCCTTTTCATAAAAAATATGAATTCTTGATTTTATTTTCTAGAAATTTTTCAATTTTCTTTGTAAATACAAATATTCCAAAATTCAACATCCTTCTTGCCACTTTCTTGTATTAGCCTTCACAATAGCAAAACTCGACCTCTATTGTCTATGCACTACATATTAGTAGAGTTTTATTTCCAAAACTTCAAGTTATCATAGTCCTCCTTTTTAACTTTGGTCTATTAGTTTACTTCAAGAAATATAAGTGCAACCTCAAGAACTCCTATAAATAGTTTAGTAGTCTTAAAAAGTTGAAAGTTCATGATTAAATCTTATCAAGGCATTTATGCATAATAACTAAACTACAATCATTATAAAATAAAAATAGAATTCATTTTAATCCCAAATAACCAATTATAAAAAATCATTTTATCAAATTAGTGAGTTAATAAATGAATCTCATTCATATTATAATAACATTTTAACAAATCATAATGGCATTATTTTAATAAATAGTTTAGTAGTCTCAAAAATTTGAAATTTTCATTCCATACACTATCCCATAATCCAAACAACTCAAATAATCCATTCAGACATGAATTTCATTTGATATCATTTTCTTTTACTTCAACATACAAAACTTCTACTCACTTCATGAAATCATAGTCCACTTACCATATATGGATTCTTAGTTTCCTCCAATTCATCGATTTATAAATGGATCCCTTAAAACATTTTGCAATCCTTTGGAACATTATTTTGAATTTTTTCCTTTTAGATTTTTCTTGTCAACTTAAGTTAAACTTACTACTTCCTCTAACAATGGAAAAGATAATTTAACTTCACTATCGTCTATTAAAACCCCTTTATAGGCTAGCATATCTACACTAGCTAAAATTACTACTTTTTCTAACCATAGAAAAGAGAATTTTACTTCACTATCATCTATTAAAACCCCTATATTGGGTAGCCTATCTACACATTTATTCTCTTCCATTAACGTATGTGTAAACTTGATTTATTTAAATTCTATAGCAAGGTATTAAATCTCCATAACAATTTATTGTATGTTCCATGGAGATTTTTCTTTTCTCAAAATTAATATTATTACTATTAGTGGATCACTATCCATCCATACTATATTGTGTTTTATTTGTTTGCATATTTTTAATCCTTCCAAAACCATCCAAGCTTCAACTTCATTATTTGTATTGAATCCATTAATGAAAGCATGATACGATAAAACCTCACCCCTATTATTTTTTATTATTCCTCCTCCTCTTATTGGTCCTATATTTCCTTTAGAAGCTCCATCAAAATTCAATTTGACCAACTCTTCTTTCGATGGTTTTCACTTTATATTTTTTGTCTTCCTTTTGTTTCTTCTATACCCACCATCATAATTCCAATTGATGAATTAAATCCATCTATCAAGGCTCTTTGCTTCAATATTAGGGATTGGTGAGTTGATAGGGTTGGTATATACTCCTATATGGCTAAATACATCTTTCTTTTCATTACCTATAAATTGCTTTCCTTTCCTTCAAATAGTCTTTTATTCCTTTCCAACCATATAGTCTAAAGCATTATATCTTTTGATGTATCTTAGATTGTATGTAACACCTCACTTTTAAAAGTGCTTTGTCATTGCTTTAACCATTCTTCAATTTTATCACTCATCACCATGCATTTACCAAGCATTTTAAGAATCCATTGCCATAGTTCCTAGATTATTAAGTAGTGTCTCAAGATATGGTATATACTCTTATCCTTTTTACATAGAACATATTACGAGGGGTCATAAAAACTTTTTCATTAGATTATCCCAAGATTAAATTTTCTAGTGATCTACTAGTCATAAAAATATTTTAACTTTTGGAATGATTGGGCTATCCCAAATATCTCTCCATATTCTTGTAATAATCCTATTTTGTTGGTACTTTATATTATATCCACTTCTTTTCATGTATTATCTTGAGCTATTCAAACCCCAAATCAACTTATTCTTGACTTCCATTAGATTAATCATTGTTTTTATATTATGCTTGATTACCTCCTACCAACAATGTCAAATATACTTGTAAAATTTCTTCAATCAATTTATTTTAACTTTAATGAAATAATGGTTATATTTGGGGGTGATTATTTTATAGGAGGGTTGAAATAATCTAGCTTAGGATAGACAATATTCTTAAAATATTTAAGGAAAGTATTTGATTTTATTATTTTTAATTCAAAAAATAGTTATAATTTTAATATTTGATTTTAGTCCCTTTTTTGGTTTGATTTATTAATTAGTTAATTAAAATTAAGTTGTGTGAATTCTATTGGGGGCATTCCCATCAAAATAATAAAATATCATATTATTGTAAGGTCAATTAAACCATATCTAGCTTGGATTTTATTTAAAAAAAAAAATCACCTGCCTTATTATTAAATGTAATCTTCATCTTCCTCAAACTACTTGATAGCTTTTTAAGCCTTAATACGACCATAAATATCGTAGGTTAAATATCATAGGATCGAATATAATATAGCCACAATACAGTAAGGTCAAGATAATGATATGAGCAAAATAATATGAGCAAATTAACATGTATATAAAGGCTTACAATATATCAAATACCATTTACTAATAATATCAGTATAAGTCTAACTTTTGTAATAGGTTTTGGGTTAACCTGCAAAACCCGATAATCAATGAAGAAATTTACTTACAAAAAATAAACAAAAATATGAATATAAATAGCCTAAATCATACATGTACAAAGTGTTGGACATTTTGAGCTCATTTAGTTGTCATTGATGTCAAGGTGAGAAGTCATCATTGATGTCAAGGTGAACACATGAAGCTATCATTAATACCATGGAGTACACCATTACTGTCACCAGGAACAATGCAAAGAGTTGAAGAAAAGTTGTCAAAATATTATTTTATAAGGGTTTGTGTTAAAACCATGGTGAAAATTAAAAGGTTTTTATTAAAATAATTATAAGGATATAAAGGTTCCTTAAACATTGTGATGGGAATTAAGGTTTTTATTAAAACCATGGTGGCAGAATAATCTTCATCAAATCAATGGAGTACAAATTAAAGGTTTAAATTTTATCCCAAGGAAGGCTTTAATTTTTATTAAAGTCAAAGGTTTATAAATATAATTTATAAATATAATTTATAAAATTTAAATTCTTTTAGAATTTAAATAATTTATAAATTATAAAAGGTTTTAAAAAGCGCCGACATCATCAAAATTCATGGAGCACCGACGTCTATGGCAAAATGGGAAATCGTGTATAAATACCATGCCAAAGAACATTAGAACTTACCTTCTTCGATTAAATTTTATGCGACCAAAGAGAAAGATAATTCGTGCAATCATTGAGGAAGAAGACAAACTCATGTTGTCTTTTAGCGCTAGGGAAAAATATGAAAAGGAGAGGAGAAGGCCTCACTCCCATTGGATAGGGTGGTCCATTGGCAGCGCGCATTTCGTGAGAGCATTGGGAGTGGAAGTGACCATGATCGATTCACGTGGTGGTTAGTTTGCGTGTTCGTCTTGAGCGCCAAGGGAAGAGCCTTTTGGCATGCTCATTTTGAGCGCCAGACTTAGGAGAAAGAGCACGAAGTGCTCCTAAGATTTCAAGCGTGCATCTAGCACACGCGGTGGTCAAGCCCACGGCTAGAGCGCTCACGGAGGCAGAGATTGTGGGTTCGAATCCCACTAGTGGCAAAGGTATTTTTAATTAAATTTTATTTGCCTAAGGTTTTCTATAAAGTGTTATTTGGAGTTATAAGGGTTTATGAAAGGTTGTTTTATTGATAAGTGATTTATGTTATTGGAGTTATAAGGAAAGTAGATTTGATTTTTGCCAAAGTTCTTTTTGCCATTAAATCTGATTAAAGAGGTTTTGAGTTAATTTTGGTGGATGTTGAATTTATTTTTAATTGGGAGATTATAAGGTGTTATTGGATAAATATTTTATGTATGTTGATGGTTGTTTTGAAATATGGAGTGATAAGGTGTAATTGAGTTTTTACATTACATTGTGAGAAAGATTTATCTTCTAACCTCTTTGAGCTTGGCATAGAAGTGTTTGTGGTTGTGATAGATTTATGAGATCCCTTCATCATCAAGAAAAAGGTATGAGCACATTCTTCCATAGTTGAGTTGATTGATTGGTTTTCTGGAAAATAAGTTTGGAGTGAAAAGGACTTGATTAGGGTTTCCTATTGAGTGTGTTGAGTTAATGCTTCAAGGTTTTCTAGAATAAAGAATTGTTGTTAAAACCTTGTTTGATAAGCATTGTTGTTGAAGCCATTTGTTGTGAGAAGAACTTGAATTAGGGTTTGAAGAGAACATGAGTATCATTGTTATGTGAGAGTTGTTTTATAAGCATTGTTGTTGAAGTGAGTTATTGAGTGAAGAACTTGAACTAGGGTTTGCAAAGATCATGAGTATCATTGTTATGTGAGACTTGTTGTTGAGCATTATTGGAAACATTTTGAGTTGATGTTTATATGCTTGGACTAGGGTTTGAGAGAGAGGATTATTTCATTGAGTGATTGGTTGAGTAGATTTGGTTGAGCCTAGTCAAGTGGATGTGTGAAGTGATTGTTCAAGTTCCATAAAACAAACTATTCTATATTCTGAATTGAGTTGAGAAAGTGATTGAGCATTGAGTTGAATTTGAAGCATATTGAGTCTCTAACAATTCTCCTTATGTTTCTAAGAGAGTGATTGAAATTAATTGAGCATTGTGATTAGTATAGAACATATTGAGTCTCTAACAATTCTCTTTATGTTTCTATGAGATTGGACAAGTTCTGTGTGGACTTGTTGAGCAGATTTGAGGTAAGTCTTTGAGGAGACTTGTGGACTGATTTTGTGTGAGATTTTGTGAAAGCTTACAATATATATTTGGATAAGTTCTTGAGAGGACTTATTGAGAGATTTGGACAAGTTCTAGAGAGGACTTGTAGAGAATATTTGAGCAAGTTCTAGAGAGGACTTGTAGAGAGATTTGAGCAAGTTCTAGAGAGGACTTGTGGATAGTTGTGTGAGATTTTGTGGAAGCTTATAAGATATATTTGAGATAAGTCTTTGAGAAGACTTGAGAGTAGAGTTGATTGATTTGTTCAAACCTTGAGTTAAGGTTTAGGGTAGATCCAAGAGTTGAGACAAGCCTTGAGTTAAGGCTTGAGGATAGAGATCGAGGATAGATTTGTGCTAGATCGAAGGACTATGTTTAGTGCAGATTTGAGAGCAGAGTTTGGTGCAGATTTGAGGATAAGTTTGTGCTAGACTAGAGATAGATATTGAGTAGAGTTGTACTAGATCGAAGGACTATGTTTAGTGTATATTTGAGATAGATATTTGGAGGTGATAGAGTAGAGAGGATAATAGTCTCTAGTGGATAGAGATCCATTAGCTAGGGTAGTGAGGATAGGTCTTCTGAGTGGGGATAAGAGTCTTTAGTGGAGAGAGATCCACAAGCCAGTGTAGTGGAGGTAGTAGTCTTCTAGAGGATCACCAACTAGAGTAGAGGAGAAGGAGTTCTCCTATGGATAGAGATCCATGAACTTGATTTAGGGGATTGGTGTCTCCTTTGGACAGAGGTCCATAAACATTGTAATAGGGAAAGGATTCCCAAGAGATTGATTGAGAAAATTTTAGTGAAATATTTTCTCCGTGGAGTAGCCCACATTGGGTGAACCACGTAAATTGTGGTGTCTCTATTGTGTGTGATGATTTGTGCATTGCTTTGATTATTGTTATTGATATTTCTATCTATACATTGCATAATATTGATTTGGAAAGAAAAGTAAAAAGTGGTCTTATATTGTTCACCCCCTCTCAAGTATAAGCTTGTGTTCTTCAATTGGTATCAGAGTGGGTTCCTTCAGAAGAGTTTAACAACTTGAAGGAAAAGCTAACAAGAACACAATGGATTCTAAGAATGTGTCCTCGGATAATTCAGCACCAGTATTTGATGGAAGTGACTATATATATTGGAGTATGAGAATGAAGATCTACCTGATGGCACTTGGCAATGAAATTTGGGAAGTAGTTAAATTTGGATATGATCCCTTAATTAATCCTCCTACAGATAAGGAAGGTAAGCTCCTACAACATTACAATTCAAAAGCAATGAATGCACTTTTGAGAGGTTTGCATAGAACAGAGTCTATGAAAGTTATGCATTGTCAAACTACAAAAGAAATGTGGGATAAATTGCAAAATATATATGAAGGAGATAAATGTGTCAAGAAAGCAAAGATGCAAAATCTCAAAGGACAATTTGAAGAGTTAAGAATGAAGGATGAGGAAAACATTAGTACTTATCTACTTCGAATTGATGAGGTTGTTAATGCTATGCAAGGACTTGGAATGAAGATTGATGAATCGGATGTTTGTGATAAAGTCTTAAGAACTCTTCCAAAAAGATTCAGTGAAAAGGTTTCTGCTATAGAAGTGTCAATGGATGGTGATACTTTGACAAGAGATATGTTGCTTGGTATTCTTACAACACATGAGATAAGAACAAAGGAGGAACCAAATCCTCAGAAAGAAGCAACATTCAAAGCAATCAAGAAGACAAAGGGTAAGAAGTCAGAATCAAGCAATGAGTCATCCAGTGATGAAGAAGCAAATTATGGTAGAAGGAATAAGGATTCAAGAAGATCTAGAGATACAAGATCTATTAAATGTTTCAATTGTGGAAAGTATGGACATTTTGCAACAGATTGTCAAGAAGCTAAGAATAACAATGGTGAAGAAAAATAGGATCACAAGAACAGGGAATCAGAAAGATACAGGCACCAAAAGAAGAGCAAGGATGGACAAAGCAGACAAGGAAAGAAGTTCTTTCAAAGGCAAAAGAGGAGCTACTATGCGGATAAGGCAAGTAAGTACTCAAGTGATAGTGATGCTAGTTTTTCAGATAATGATAGAGATGAAGTCCTATTTATGATTGAAGAAAAAGAACAAGTTAAGAAAAGGACTCCAGTAATTCTCAAGTGTTTTAGATGTGGTAACTTTGGACATCTTGAAGATAATTGTACAAGGGATGGTTATAGTTTCAGTGATGATGAATATGAGGATGCACTTGAAGGACCAGATGAAAACCTTCTAATGGCATTAGAAGAAGAAGTAGGTGATCCTATAGAAGATAAGCCAATAGAAAATAAAGATGTGGACAAAGGTAAACAAATAGAGGAATATTCAGAAAAGGATGGATATGATCTCAAGGGAGAACTTATTTATGCCCTTGACATAGTAAAGAAGGTAAGAAAGCAACACTCTAAACTTGAAATTCAGTTTCAAGAATGTGATGAAGAGAGAAGATTGCTTATAGAGGATTTAGAAAATTCAAAGGCTAAGGCAAAAAGGTTCAAAGATAAGTTAGAAGCAAAGATCTTAGAATGTGAAAAGTTAGCACAAGAAGTGGCACTACTAAGAGAAGATTTAGAAGACTCCAAAGTCAAGCTAAAAGGGTTCAAAAATAGCTCAAAGAACTTGGATAAGTTCATCAAGATACAAAATCCTACATCAAGCAAAATAGGTCTTGGATTTGAACAAGTTCAAAAGAAATGGGAAGGAAAGTCAACCTCAAGTTTTGGAGGAGAAGAAACTTTAGATGAAGATACTTCAGAAGAAGACAGTGTAAAAGAGAGTGAGACATCTGAGGATGAGTTGGACAATAGAGAGTTCAACAAGGATAGGAACAATGCACAAAGAAGATACAGATGGAACAACAATCAGAATAAGTCAAGAGAGACTAGGAGACCAATGAGGTCAAGACAAGGAAACTTCAATGGAAGATGTTTTTCATGTCACAAGTTTGGGCACATGGCTTCATAGTGCAGGACACATGAAATATAGGAATATGGGAACAAATAACTTTTCCATGGGTATTGCTACTCATGTAATCAGTTTGGTCACAAGGCAATGAATTGCAGGGTTCATGACAGAAGAGGGTATGGCTTCACTAGGAGAAATCCTAAGACATTTGCACCTCCAAGGAATAATAACATTAAGTGTTATAAGTGCAATAATGATGGTCACACAACAAAGTGGTGTAGAGCAGACATTCCAGAATCAAGCAAGAACAGGAACATGAATAGGAACATGAACATGGATATGAACAGAACAGGAACAAGAACAAGAATAGGAACAAGAATATGGATATGAACAAGAATAGGAATAGGAAGAACATGGATAGGAATGTAGACATGGATAGAAACATTGAAAGAAATAGTCAGAGGAATCAGAAGGATCAGATAAGAAGAAGAGAGGATAAAGGTAAAGAACAGTGCTTTCTGGGAGTAGAAATACTCCCACCCCAAAATTAACCACCTCAAGAGGAGGTGGGGGAGGGGCTAAGCTAAGAGGCTCATTCTTAGCCCCGAGCCCCAAAGGTGACCCTTTGCCATTGATGTCAAAGGGGGAGAGATTTGAGTAAGGGGGAGAGATTTGGTATTTGAGAGAGCATTGAGCCAGGGGGAGCAATGTCCCAGGGGGAGCAGAACAAAGGAAAGGTCAAGTTTTTAGTAAAAAGAATTTGGGTTACCATCAATGACAAAGGGGGAGATTGTTGGACATTTTGAGCTCATTTAGTTGTCATTGATGTCAAGGTGAGAAGTCATCATTGATGTCAAGGTGAACACATGAAGCTATCATTAATACCATGGAGTACACCATTACTGTCACCAGGAACAATGCAAAGAGTTGAAGAAAAGTTATCAAAATATTGTTTTATAAGGGTTTGTGTTAAAAATAAGGTTTTTATTAAAACCATGGTGGCAGAATAATCTTCATCAAATCAATGGAGTACAAATTAAAGGTTTAAATTTTATCCCAAGGAAGGCTTTAATTTTTATTAAAGTCAAAGGTTTATAAATATAATTTATAAAATTTAAATTCTTTTAGAATTTAAATAATTTATAAATTATAAAAGGTTTTAAAAAGCATCGACGTCATCAAACTTCGTGGAGCACCGACGTCTATGGAAAAAGGGGAAATCATGTATAAATACCACGCCAAAGAACATTAGAACTTACCTTCTTCGATTAAATTTTATGCGACCAAAGAGAAAGATAATTCATGCAATCATTGAGGAAGAAGACAAACTCGTGTTGTCTTTTAGCACCAGGGAAAAATATGAAAATGGGAGGAGAAGGCCTCACTCCCATTGGATAGGGTGGTCCATTGGCAGCACGCATTTTATGAGAGCGTTGGGAGTGGAAGTGACCACGATCGATTCACGTGGTGGTTAGTTTGCATGTTCATCTTGAGCACCAAGGGAAGAGCTTTTGGCATGCGCTCATTTTGAGCGCCAGACTTAGGAGAAAGAGCATGAAGTGCTCCTAAGCTTTCAAGTGTGCGTCTAGCACACGTGGTGGTCAAGCCCATGGCTAGAGCGCTCATGGAGGCAGAGATTGTGGGTTCGAATCCCACTAGTGGCAAAGGTATTTTTAATTAAATTTTATTTGCCTAAGGTTTTCTATAAAGTGTTATTTGGAGTTATAAGGGTTTATGAAAGGTTGTTTTATTGATAAGTGATTTATGTTATTGGAGTTATAAGGAAAGTAGATTTGATTTTTGCCAAAGTTCTTTTTGCCATTAAATCTGAGTAAAGAGGTTTTGAGTTAATTTTGGTGGATGTTGAATTTATTTTTAATTGGGAGATTATAAGGTGTTATTGGATAAATATTTTATGTATGTTGATGGTTGTTTTGAAATATGGAGTGATAAGGTGTAATTGAGTTTTTACATTACATTGTGAGAAAGATTTATCTTCTAACCTCTTTGAGCTTGGCATAGAAGTGTTTGTGGTTGTGACAGATTTATGAGATCCCTTCATCATCAAGAAAAAGGTATGAGCACATTCTTCCATAGTTGAGTTGATTGATTGGTTTTCTAGAAAATAAGTTTGGAGTGAAAAGGACTTGATTAGGGTTTCCTATTGAGTGTGTTGAGTTAATGCTTCAAGGTTTTCTGGAATAAAGAATTGTTGTTAAACCTTGTTTGATAAGCATTGTTGTTGAAGCCATTTGTTGTGAGAATAACTTGAATTAGGGTTTGAAGAGAACATGAGTATCATTGTTATGTGAGAGTTGTTTTATAAGCATTGTTGTTGAAGTGAGTTATTGAGTGAAGAACTTGAACTAGGGTTTGCAAAGATCATGAGTATCATTGTTATGTGAGACTTGTTGTTGAGCATTGTTGGAAATATTTTGAGTTGAGTTTTATGCTTGGACTAGGGTTTGAGAGAGAGGATTATTTCATTGAGTGATTGGTTGAGTAGAGTTGGTTGAGCCTAGTCAAGTGGATGTGTGAAGTGATTGTTCAAGTTCCATAAAACAAACTATTCTATATTCTGAATTGAGTTGAGAAAGTGATTGAGCATTGAGTTGAATTTGAAGCATATTGAGTCTCTAACAATTCTCCTTATGTTTCTAAGAGAGTGATTGAAAGTAATTGAGCATTGTGATTAGTATAGAACATATTGAGTCTCTAACAATTCTCTTTATGTTTCTATGAGATTGGACAAGTTCTGTGTGGACTTGTTGAGCATATTTGAGGTAAGTCTTTGAGGAGACTTGTGGAATGATTTGTGTGAGCTTTTGTGAAAGCTTACAATACAGATTTGGATAAGTTCTTGAGAGGACTTATTGAGAATATTTGGACAAGTTCTAGAGAGGACTTGTAGAGCATATTGAGCAAGTTCTAGAGAGGACTTGTAGAGCAGATTTGAGCAAGTTCTAGAGAGGACTTGTGGATAGATTTTTGAGCTTTTGGGAGAGCTTATAGAGATATATTTGAGACAAGTTTTAGAGAAGACTTGAGAGTAGATTTGATTGATTTGTTCAAACCTTGAGTTAAGTTTTAGGTAGTTGAAGCCTTGAGTTAAGGCTTGAGGACAAATATGAGGATAGATTTGTGCTAGATCGAAGGACTATGTTTAGTGTAGATTTGAGAGTAGAGTTTGGTGCAGATTTGAGGATAAGTTTGTGCTAGACTAGAGATAGAGATTGAGCAGAGTTGTACTAGACCGAAGGACTATGTTTAGTGTAGATTTGAGATAGAGCTTTGGAGGTGATAGAGTAGAGAGGACAATAGTCTCTAGTGGATAGAGATCCATTAGCTAGGGTAGTGAGGATAGGTCTTCTGAGTGGGGACAAGAGTCTTCAGTGGAGAGAGATCCATAAGCCAGTGTAGTGGAGGTAGTAGTCTTCTAGAGGATCACCAACCAGAGTAGAGGAGAAGGAGTTCTCCTATGGATAGAGATCCACGAACTTGATTTAGGGGATTGGTGTCTCCTTTGGATAGAGGTCCATAAACATTTTAATAGGGAAAGGATTCCCAAGATATTGATTGAGAAAATTTTAGTGAAATATTTTCTTCGTGGAGTAGCCCACATTGGGTGAACCACGTAAATTGTGGTGTCTCTATTGTGTGTGATGATTTGTGCATTGCTTTTATTACTATTATTGATATTGCTATCTATACATTGCATAATATTGATTTGGAAAGAAAAGTAAAAAGTGGTCTTATACTGTTCACCCCCCTCTCAGTATAAGCTTGTGTTCTTCACCATAAGCATGCAACACAACTTCCAATATTAATTTCTTAAAATGTATGCAATATTTATTATTTCTCTTTCAATTAAAAGTATGATCTAGATACTTGGGATACTTGAATGCTTAGATACTTAGATACTTCTCTATGGAGTACTATATAGCCATATTAGAATGACTCTTTGGATGCTTGACTATTCCTTTCCATATACCAAGTCTCATGACTCTTGGCTTCTTTTTATGACACTTGCATACTTGATGAACACATGACTCTATATTGTATACACACCTAGACATGATTCTTAACCTTCACTTTGTACACTCTAACCTAAGACACTTGTGCACATATACTTAACTCACACTTGCAAACTTACATGATACTTGTGGATTTCCTGCACATATACACTTACATGAAAGAGGAAATAATTCTCATTCTAAACTATGAATCAACCCTAATATAATATTTACATATGTACCATGAAGGTACTATGGGGTTATATTAGCATGTACCAAATAATGTAATATACTCCAACACACCCTTGTATTACATTATTTGGTTATTGAAGACTTTAGTCTTCAATCATCTTGATCTTCATTCTTCAAGTGACCTTGCAATGCATGTGATATTTTGCTTGATTTTCATCAGGTTCTTCTACTTGCTTGATTTTTGTTTTGAGTTCATCATTATCTTCATGTTCTTCAATATTTGTAGCTTCAAGATTACAATTTTTTTGAACTCTCTCATTGTCATCATATTCTTGTACAAGAATCTTTCCTTTGCCTTTATATGATTCTTTATTTTCCTATATAGAGACTTATGAACATTCACTTAAATAATCATAATAGATTCTTGAGTTATATGAACTTGGTTTATCAATATTGCATGAAGAATGAAATATATTTTCTAGAAATGATTCATCAATTTTTACTTTCTTCTCAAGGGATTCAATCAACTCTTTTTGTTTCACATTTTCTTCTTTATGAAACTTAAGTGTGAGCAATGGCATATAATTTATGCTACAAATATCTAGAGGTATCATAACACTATCTTTTCCATCATCAATTGCTTCAAAAATTCTTGAATGTAAATAGTATTCAAATATTTCAAAAAAATTATTTATGGCTTTACTATAGATTAGTTTTGAAACTAAATCTATTTTTCCTTCATATTTTTCAATTAAATTCTTGATCCCACATTTTATGACATTTACATTTTCTTTTAGTATCATGGAATCCATATTGTTATCCATTAAATTTGTATTTTTTGATCCCTTTGAAGTAGACATCCTTATGTCTCCATAATTCTAGAAATTAAGAATGAATTTTGCAAATTTTGTTTTTCTTAAGTGTTGGCGTAGAAATCCTTTTGTCTCCCAAATAACTGAATTTGTAGTATTAAAAAATATATTTTAAAAATCTCTTTCAAAAATAGAAAACCAAATATATTTCAAAAAACTTGAAAACTTAAAAAACCAAATAAACTAATTTGATTCCTTATCACTCCATTCTAAATCAAATACTTCAAAAAGTAAATATCCAACTTAAGCAACTTATTACTCCAACTTAAATCTAAACAAACTTGAAAAATAAATTCTATACTACTTATTACTCCAATAGTCTTAAATTTAATCAAATTAACAACTACTACTTATCACTCCATTAATTATCTAACTTCCACCTTATAACTCCTAACATTAAAAAAAACTTGAAAAATCCTAATAATTCAAAATTTACCACATGCGCACCTTTCCACCTTGCAGTATTATAAATGCTTTAAATGTTGCTACAGGATAGACTCATACAAAATACTTTTAACAAACTTGATTGAGCACTATGTGCAACCAATTTGATTCCTTTTTGGGCATTCAAATTCAAGCATGTAGAGTTGAACATTACACTTTCCAATGTTTCATTTCCAACTACCTTGTAAGGAATTTATTTCCAAGTAGCTTGCATGTGTTACACTAGAAGTGTTACTCCTTGTATTACTCTTCTAAAACCCTAATTGTTGTGTCATTTTACCTATGCTTTAAGCGTTACAAAGGACATTAAATTATGCTTGGTACTCAATTAATATTTTGGCACCAACCAAATATTTCACTATCATTTCATATACTTAGGTCAACGTTCAATGTTCTAGTTGTGAAGTGCTTTTCCTTGCAAAGAATATTTTGTCTTTCTCATTATGTTCTAATCTTGAGTGCTTCCTAATGTTGTTTTCCACTGCTTTAATGTTGTTCAATGTAGGAAACTTGTTGTTTGATGTTTCAATGTAACTCGAAGTAGTATACTTGAAGGATGTTTTTATTATGAAAACTTCCAATAACTTAGATGTTGCTAGAGTGAGCACTATCAATAACCTAGATGTTGTCCCTCAATCAGGGTGCTATCTTGACCAAGGTGTTGTCAATATACTGAGGTTAGAGAATTGTTCAATACTCATAGTGCTTGACCAATACTCTGAGCATTTGTTAAACTTCAAGAGCTATCTAGTGTCTTGAGTGTTATCCAATATTCAAGTTCTAAACAAAAATTTAGGTGTTGTCCAACTCTAGAATACTAACCTCCTTGCATTGTTGCTAAATATTCTTTCTTTCTCTTTTTGCACTTATATCTCTAGGAGTGACTTTCTATGTTCACATATTTATAATTTATCTTTAAATTCGTGTTGAACAAAATAATAGTTTGAACTAAATATCATTATTTACTAGATCTGAATGATGTTACCTTCAAGAGCTGAATGATGTTGTCTTCAAGATCTAAATACCTTTATCTACTAGAGCTAAATTCTATCTTTCAAAGCTAAATGAGGCTACCTTTATTTGATTTGCATTGAGCTATTTTACTTTTATTTAATCCTAATAGATTTCTCTTTAATACCACACTTTCAATTTTTTGGTGACCTCTTCTATATCTTTCTATTTGAAACTTTCTTATATAAGGTCTATTTGGACCTAAAACTTTATTTCCTTATGTCAGGTTATTCAGACTGAATATTTTTATCTGTATTCAAGGTTTATATTCAAGACTAACATTTTTGTCTCTTATAATTCTAATTAATCTACTACTTGCTATAAGTTTACTTTAATACTAATATATCTTCCTAATATATCCTTCTCCTATTCAACTTTATCTTGCACTTATAAAATGAAAATTTTCTCTATCTATTGTAGGAATATTTCCTCTCTTCTAAATATTAATCTTAGAACACTTAAAATTTATTCTCCTTGATAGTATTTTATTTTATCTGTGACTCTATGTCTAAACCTTCTACTACAGATGGTTCATTTTTGATCTTAATAATATCAGGGTGGATATGTTATAATGACACTATTTATTTTATTACCTTCTATTATGAGTCCTTGTTTTCTAAATGCAATGCAACTCGACATGCCAAAATAATATGTAAAATCATGCATAAAATTAATAATACCAAGGAGAATCATAATCTCCATATAATAACTTTAACTCACCCGCCAATAATTATATTATTAATATAACCACATGGAGAACCATATTTCTAATAATAATTCTTTTAAAAGTAAAACATCAACCAAAGAGAATCCCATACTTCTCTAATAATAATCTTTAACTTCAAAATCTCAAAATTATTATTTTATTTTCTTTCAAACCCAAATAAGTAAAAATTCAATCAAGAGAATCCTATACTTCTCTTAATAATAACTTTAACTTACAAAAGTTCAAGAATTATTATTTTTTTTAACCAACATACAAGTAAATATTCAACCCAAAAGAATCATTTAAATTTTATAAAAATAATCATAAACTTACCCACATAAGTCTAAACAAGAGCTTTCAATAAAGCACACATAAGCTTTCTTAAAACATAGAACTAATCTATACTCTTTCCAACTTAGCAAGGGCTTTAGTTAATGAGTAAAATTTATTATACATAATCTACACATATAAATATATTTAAATATTTTAAATGATAATCTATATTAACACAAAAATTATACTTAAACTAATCAAATATATTAAAGCTTACCAAAAATAATAAAGGTTTAATAAAACATAAAAAAATATAAACTTATAAATAATATAAAATTAAAAATATAAAAAAATAAAATATAAAATTGCAAAAATGAAAAAGGGAAACCAAAAGCTTTGAAACTAGAGATAACGAAATCCAAAAACCTTAGAGACAATGACACAAGAATGTAAAATAAGGTGTGAGACAGGGAAAAGGTGGTCTTATACCATAGGAAAAATATGAGGTTCCTAAAGCTAGGATGACATCTCACTCAACCTACGATGAGAGGTAAGATATCATGAAGGTAACTAGGGTGATGTAAACATAAAACATAGGCTACAAGCAAAGGAGAAACACAAGGTGAATGATAGGAACTGATGCCTCACACTAAGCTAAGGTGCAAGCTACGACGAACAATAGCAAGTGACAAGGCACAAAGGAGAGATTACCTACTAAAACATCTAAATAGAGTAGAAGGGATCTTAAAACAAAAGAATGTCATAACCAAGTAGTATATAACACCAAAAATAAGATAGGAAAAAAAGGTTTCAACCAAAGGTGAAGGAAGCACCTAAAACTTTACTTCCCAAAGACTCCTTTTCTATCACACGCTCCTTCCCCTTGTATGCTTCCACTATCCTCTTGTGCTCTCCAACTATCCATTCACCCAACCTTCCATGAGATTAAAAGGAAGGACCATGATGTTGCATGGGAGCACACTTAATGTTAAGGAGTGTTACATGCCATCAACTTGGTGAGCTTGGAAGTTTCAATCTAACCTTTAGTAAAACTAAAGTGCCTTAACCTCCAAGGTGGCTTGATCACCCAACATAAAATTAATATCCAATAAATAAATGAAAACCACTCTCAATCCATGGTGAGATATAAATTATTATGGGAACTTTACATTATACTTGATTTACTAAGGTAATAAGCTACCACTCAAGTAAATAGGAAAAATATCCAAATTTACTAATCAAACATAGCCATTATTATCCATAATGTAAAACATAAACAAGCATGGCATCATATCAATATCCTACACCATTGTTTTATCCTCAAGAGGGAGGTATTTTTTTAAGATAGTCCAAATGCTATCACCAACCCTATTGAGGAGGCTCATTGTACAAGCAACATCCCGACCCAATGGTGCGGATATGAAAACAAATAGTATGATATGCATTTATATGAAGAGTAATTTTCCATGTTACTCTAAGTTATCGATGACCAAGTCATCATCATCACTTCCCCAACATATCTCTCATTGTAGGTGGTTTACCCATATATTCCCACTAGAGAGAGGTACCTAATCTTACATCCATAAATGCATCAATAGTACCATATTCTATGCCCAAAATAATGTACTCATATAGACATCAAAGAGTAAATCATACCATTAATCATTCATATCAACACAATTTATTGTCCATAAGAGTTCTACCAAGTAGGGGTGTTACATACTCCCCCTTGGACTAAACATAGTCCTCTATGTTTCCTACAAAAAGTAGCATACATAAATTTATTCAAAAAAAAATAGAAATTGTTGTCTCATCTCATCAACATTTTCCCATGTAGCACAATTTTAGAATATTGGTCCCACTGGACCTTACATTGATCTAGGGTTAATTTCCTTAACACCTTGGAATGAAACCCTAGAATCTTAACTAGCCACACCTCAATGGCTGTGGGATCTATCATCTACAATTTAGAAATATTCCACACATGAGTAGGATCAACAACATACTTCCTAAGTAGGGATATGTGGAAAGTATCATGGATCTTTGATAGGTTGGGTGGCAAAGTGAGCCTATAAGCTACTAGGCTAATCTTCCTAATGATCTCAAAGGGCCCAACATAGTGAGGATCCAACTTTGTTGACTTGATGGCACTTTTCATGGGTCTAACCCTTAAGAAGACTCTATCTCCTATAAAGAATTCTCTTGGTGATATTTTTAGATCTACATAGCTCTTTTGATGATCAATCACTTCCTTGAGCCTAAGCTAGATTGCTTTGAGCTGTTCCTCCATCTCTTGGATAGTGTTTAGTCTAATCATCACTTGATCCTTTAGATTATCCCATGATAGAGGGGTTCTGCATCTTCTACCATACAAGGCTTCAAATGGGACCATCCCTAATGATGCATGGTATCCATTATTATATGCAAACTCCATGAGATGCAAGAAGTCTTCCCATTTTGACTTCTGATCCATGCAATACATGCATAACATATCTTCCAAAACTTAGTTTACCCTCTCGGTCTGACCATCTATTTTAGGATGATATGTAGAACTAATGTTTAGCTTAGTGCCCACTACATGATGTAGAGCCTACCAAAATTCTGATATGAATCTAGAATCTTTATCAGATATGATTACCTTAGGAAACCCATGTAATCTAAAAATTTCTTTGGTAAACTTATGTGCCACCATCGGTGCATCATCCTTGATGTTCCTTGGTATGAAGTGTGCAACCTTGGTCAATTTATCAACCACTACCAAGATAGCATCATGTTGGAACCTATTCTTAGGTAATCCCACAATAAAGTCCATAGAGATTACCTACCATTTTTGCATAGGTATCTCATGTGGGTATAATTTTCCAGCTGGGTGATGATGTTCTACCTTCACTTTCTAGCATTCTAAACATCTTGATATGAATTCAGTAATATCTTGCTTCATCCCAACCCAATAGAAGGTCTTTTTCATATTTTCTCTCATTTTTTACCCTCTTGGATGAGCGAAATAGGGAGAATTATGTGCCTCTTGCATGATCAATCTCCTCAGGTCACCCATTTTGGGTATGACTACCTAATATTTAAAGCATAAAAGCCCATATTTTATGTTGAAACCCTTGCTTTCTTTAAAATTTCCTTCTATTTTCTCTTAAATTTCTATGCAATATGGGTCTTGTAGTTGCATTTCCTTGACCCTATCCATCAAATCTATATGGCTTTGGGTTAAGGTGGTTATGTGCCTTCTCCTTCTCAAGGTATCTACAACCTTATTTTCCTTCCCTTTGATATATTCAATACCAAAATCATATTCTGCTAAGAACTCTACCCATCTTCTCTATCTTGCATTCAACATAGGTTGGGTAAAAATATACCTCAAACTTTGATGGTCTATCCTTAGCTCAAAAGGTCTACCCAACAAATAGTGTCTCCAAACCTTTAGGGCATGCACAACTACTACCAATTCTAGATCATGAGTGGCATAGTTTACCTCATGCTTCTTGAGTTTTCTAGACTCGTATGCCACTGTAGCTTCTTCCTGAGATAAAACTCCACCCAAACCTTCTAGAGAAGCATCTGTACACATGGTGAACTTCCCAAGAGGATCTAAAATCTTTAGAATTGGTGTCATTGTCAACTTATTTTTTAGAGTCTCAAATGCAACCTCACACTTATCCATCCATTTGAACTCTTTTCCCTTTTTCTAAAGGTTGGTGATTGGATAGGCAATATTAGAATAATTTCTCACAAAATATCTATAATAGCCTATGAGTCCCATGAAACTCTTGACTTCTATCACATTTGTAGGTGAAGGCCAATTTAGTATAGCCTCGATCTTCTTTGGATCCACAACAATACCTTCTACTGAGATAATGTGCCCCAAATACTATACTTGTAGAGTATAGAACTCACACTTGGATAGTTTCCCATAAATTTGATTCTTCCTTAGCACTTCCAATACTAATCTGAGATGTTGGTCATGCTCTTCCTTAGTTCAATAATAAATTAGTATATCATCTAAGAATACCAAGATGAACTAGTCTAGATACTTCTTGAACACACTATTCATCATATTCATGAAGGTAATTGGTGCATTCGTTAACCCAAATGGTAGCACTATGAATTCATAGTGCTCATATCAAGTTTTAAAGGTCATATTATGGGTATCTTCTTCCTTGATTCTAAGTTGATGATAACCTGATATTAGATCTATTTTTGAAAATATGGTAGCACCCTTTAGCTGATCAAAGAGATCATCTATCCATGGTAGAGGATACTTATTTTTAATGGTTACCTTATTCAACATTCTATAATCTATGCATAGTCTCAAGGAACCATCCTTCTTTTTCACAAATAGCATTGGAGCACCCCAAGGTGACACACTTGGTCTGATTAGACCCTTTTCCAATAAGTCTTGAAGTTGAACTTTTAGTTCCTATAACTCAATTGGAGTCATTCTATAAGGTGTCCTAGAAATGGGTTTAGCTCCTAGCATTAACTCAATAGTGAAATCAAATTCCCTTTGAGGGGGTAGACCTAGAAGGTCTTCAGGAAATACATCCTAAAACTCATGAAGAATTGGATGCTTCTTAAAAACTTCTTCATCTCCTTTTTCTCTAGTCTTACCATTGATCTTCACTATATAGAGCAAGTTGCCTCTTTTGATGGCTTTCTTTAATTGCATAGTTGAAAGTAAGTGGGGTTGAAAAGAACCTCACCCACTTTGAACTCTTACTCTCCTCTTATCCTTATCAGTGTAATCCATCCACCTATCTTGAAAATTGATTAAGGCTCCATGAGCCTTCAACCAATCCATCCCTAGGATAATGTCAAAGGCATGAAGGGGTGCCACATACAAGTGCCATATAGTAGACCCTTTAGGTAGAGTTATCTCTACTATAGGTAAACATTGATCCACTGAGTAGGTTTTCCTAGAACCATACTCAACTTTCCATCCTTGTGCCAAAAATCTAGGTCTTTTCTAGCATATCCTCGATAATACTAGTGGAAATAAAACTATTTGTGGCTCCACTATCTATCAAAACTTTTACATCTCTATTAAATAACTTACCATTTAACAACATCGGTGTTGCTTGACCATCCAAGTCTTAATTTCTAGTAGCAACATAAATTTAGTGTGATGGCTCCTCTACTCTATGGCTTGACTCTACTCTTTGAGGGCACTTCTTGGCATAGTGAGGACCCCCATAGATGTAGCATCCTACCTTAGGTGCCTAGGATATCTCCTGCATCCTTTCCCCTATCTCTTATTTTTGTGTCGACTCATGCTATTTTGGGGATTGGGATTGGATCTATCTTTCTTATGAAATTTCTTCTTGTTTTACCCTGAGTTTCCATTGTTCCTATTATTGAACTTTGGATTGCTTTTATTTCTTTTATTTTGATCCTTATCCCATTTCATGAATCCTACACTCTTTCTTTTCCTCAACTCTTGCCTTTCATTTATTGTCATCCCTGAATAATTGAAGAAAGTCCTTTTGGTTTGAATATTGGTTTCTTCCTACCTAGCTAGGTCATATACCTCTTGCAAATTTTTTGGTTTGAGTAGATTAATCACCATCCTTATCTTAGGGTCTAACCCTAGAATAAACTTATGCACTTTAAGATGTTCATTGTTCTCATATTCTAGGATATATTTTAGAAGTTTCACATATTTCTAAAAATATACTTCTATAGATAGTGACCCTTGCTGAAGGGTAGAGAACTCTTCAAATTTCTCAATATAAAATTGGTCTGTAAGAAACCTTTTCTTAAAATCCTCAATGAACTCTTCCCATTTGAGATCTATGACTTGGATTTATCTACCTGAGTTGTATGTGTCCCACCATTCCAAGGCTACTTCTAGGAGATGAATGGTGGCCCATGTAGTCTTAGTCTCTGATGAGTAATTTTTCATGGAGAAGAAGGTTTCTAACTCCTTTAGCCATGACTCAACCACATCTCCTCCTATTTTTCCATTAAATTTGGTTACCTTAACATTCTTAAGGTCTCTTGCAAGCTCAACCTCTATTCGGGCTTTGCCCTCTTGACCTCTTTAGATAGGTTTTTCTTTATGTCAACCTTCACTACTTCAGGTGTTGGCCTCCATATTGACCAAGGAACCTATTAACTTTTGTTGATGTTCCAAATTCTCTTAGAGTAGTTTTACCATGGAGGAAATATCTATCCTCTTTATATTTGGATGGCCCTCCAACATTCTGGTTGGGATTCACTATCATTTCAAGGCCCTTACTAGAAGTTGTCTTCCTAGTCTTCTTACTAGGGTCTAAAGTTTATCCTACCTTTTGTACAATATTACCTTATGGTGTAACTATTTTGGTTTTCTTTGATGAACTTCCTTTTTGAATAGGTGCCATTTCCTATTCACAAAAAAAGCTAGGTAAGTTATAATTCTCCCACAATTGCACTTACATTCTATTAGTTTCATTCTACTCATGAACTAACATACACTACTCCCATTCTAGGGTCACCCTTGCCTTCTTGTAAGGTATCTAACCCAAATTTACACATCAAGTCAAGGCTCAACCTAAGTACACTCCATAGAAGCTTCTAGCCCTATGACCTAGAGCTCTGATACCAATTGTAACAACCCAAAACTACCAACCTATTTTTTTTAAAGAGCACTTACAAACAAAGGCTCACAAGGGGAACACCTCTAATTTATTTATCTTAGTATACAAGGCTTCACCATATTTGAGTTCCAAGTCATTGTATATGACACTTAATGGATAGGAGTGGCCAACTCTTATGTTTTTTGGGGTTTACCTTACTAAACCTACACATTTAGAAGGATGCATAAAGTGGTCCTCCCACCTTTCCCATACCCTCCTCGACATAGGACCATGTGACCATGATGTAGGGATTATCCTTTAAGACCTACATGCTTAAATGGGGATGCTCATTCCCTAACCTAACTCTAAGCCCATCTAGGTAGGTTGAATAGTGTAGAGCCTTGGTGCTTAGTTACCACACCTCCATGGGCTAACTAAGGTCATTGCCACTTTGATGACAACTGACATGATCACCTGATCCTACATGATTGAGGGATCACCACTACTATCTTGTGAATGGTTTTTCCCAATATTTAGATGGGACATACCTAAACCTACATGTTCAAGGTACAATGATTCACAAGTACCTTGGCTATTGTCTTCTCACAACTTCTTCTAGGTTTATGAGTTCCTAGCTATTGCATTCACGCAACCCCTTCTAGGACTCATATCTACCTGGTTATTGCCTTCATGCAACTCCTCCCAATATTGGGCTTTATGGCTTACTTAGAGGAACATTCTATCCCAACCCAAGGTTAGATAAACATTTCAATAATAAGAAGCATGATATAAACCATCAAAAGAAATTCTAGAAGATATAATCTAAGAGCTCCTCTTAACCAAAAGCCACATCCATGCATTGATATAAAGAATTAAGCAAAAGCTACCTAAACCATGATAGAATTAAACCACATTACTTATTTCCAATGCTTATCAAAAAGGCTTCAAGGAAACATTCTATCATTTAAGATAAAGGAGCTAAAGAGATTAACCATAAATCTAATTCCTTAATCAAAGCAACTCCAAGCTAGCTAAAGACATAATATTGCTTAACCAAATACTTCATGGCTCATGACACAAAGGAAACAACATAATCCTTATTTATAATAGTAATCAAGTTTTACAAATCATTCAAGCAAATACAAGCCTTTGCTTATTTACATCAACATTACTCTTGAAGAGCTTTTAAGAAAACATCTATCCAGGATCCCCTACCAATCAAGTCTCTACAGCTTCTTTGATGGTAAAACCACCCACAACATGAGAGATTTACTTAGGGATCAGAACAACTCTAAATGCAATGCAATTGGATCATGCCAAATCCAATATGCAAAAGACCATGCATAAAACATAAACAAACCAACCAAGGAGAATCCCATACTTCTCCAGATAATAATTCTTTAACTCACCAAGGTCTCAAGAATTATTATACATGCAATACAATCCACACACAAGAATCCCATACTTCTCTTTATAATAATAATCCTTTAACTTACAAAAGTCTCAAGAATTATTATTTTATTTTCTCTTTCAAAACCAACGCATAAGCAAAACATTCAACCAAAGAGAATCCCATACTTCTCTTAATAATAATCCTTTAACTTACAAAAGTCTCAAGAATTATTATTTTATTTTCTCTTTCAAAACCAATGCACAAGTAAAACATTCAACCAAAGAGAATCCCATACTTCTCTTAATAATAATCCTTTAACTTACAAAAGTCTCAAGAATTATTATTTTATTTTCTCTTTCAAAACCAACACACAAGTAAAACATTCAACCAAAGAGAATCCCATACTTATCTTAATAATAATCCTTTAACTTACAAAAGTCTCAAGAATTATTATTTTATTTTCTCTTTCAAAACCAACACAAAAGAAAAATATTCAACCAAAGAGAATCCCATACTTCTCTTAATAATAATCCTTTAACTTACAAAGGTCTCAAGAATTATTATTTTATTTTCTCTTTTAAACCAATGCACAAGTAAAGTTTCTTACTTAGATACAAAGCCTACACAAATCTTATAACATATATCCCTTTATAACTTTCATTACACGTAAACACAATCATAAACCAACCCACATAACTTTTAAACAAGAGTTTTCCATGGTGATAGGTTAGTTCATCTATACATTTTCCTCTTGATTCAAAGAGTAGGGAATTAGATTTAAAAGTTCTTGTTGACTAGATGCATTGATTTCTCCATATTTAATCAACAAATTTATGAAGTAATCAAAAAATTATTTTTTCATTTGTTGCACATCACTTGATATTGTCTCATCTTCCATTTTTAGATTTTTTATGGTATTTCACACATTTCTTTGTTGAACTTTATTGTGAAATAATTTAGTGTTTTTTTCACCTTCCTTAAGCCATATCATTATACATTTTACACCCCATTTATTTTCTTCTTATCTTTCCAATTTCAATAATGAGATTGTGAGTTATTGTTGTTTTAAACTCTCCTCTCCTCGTCTATTTTCCATTGTGATTTAAAATTCACTCATTTTTACTTTTAGTATAGAGTATGATGTGTCCTTGGCTTTGTTTTTGACCCAAATTCTAATTTGCTGCTTTAATGTTTGTATTTTTTACCCACCTTTGGGCATAACTTCCATTTTCCCTATTGTCTTCCCATGCTTGTTGAACTAAATTTTTAAAGTAATCCTTTTTAGACCAAAAAGAGTTATATGTGAAATGGAGAGGGTACCAATTGGCTTGTTCTTTGAACTCTAGAAGAATTGGTCTATGGTCAAGATGACCATTAGATAGTATTTCTTCAAATATTTTTCTTCTATGAGCTAACATGATGTCATCAATGAGAAATCAGTTTGATAGTTTTGCAATAAAGGTAGATCCAACTCTTTTATTGGTCCAAGTATATTTTTTCATTATTAGTTGTACATCCATTAAGATATGTTGTTGCATGAGATCTTATGCTAGCTCTTTATTCGAATCTCTTCTACAGATCCCTCATTTTTTGGTGGATTTCAAAATTAGATTGAGATCTTCTACAATTACCCAAATTTTCTACTTGGAGTTAGAATACAAAATTGACTCTTTCTAGATTTCTTTTAGTTTCCAAGACCAAAACTACTTTTGTATTTTCTCTGATGGTTGAGTTCTTTACTCCTATTTTCTTATCCTAACCCTCTAATATTCTAGATGATAAATTTCATCAATGATAATCTAGATAGAAGAAGGGTCAAATTATTCTACCTCTTTTTTATATTTTTCTTTGTTTTCTATAATGTGTCCTTGATTGTTCTTTCTTCCATTTCACTATATTTTTTGAAGTTTCTCTCTCTTTGAGATCTATTTGGTTTTGGCCATTGGTGAAGATGTGTTTTTATCATTTTTTTGGGTATGTGCTTCCTATTTTGGCCTTGGGATTTTTGAGATTCTTTCTTTGTCTTCCTTTTGCAATATATTTTTAAATCTTCTCTCTCTCTCTCTCTAAGATCTATGTGTGGAACATATTCTCCTCTAGTTTTATTTTTAGCCATTGGAGAAGAGGTGATATCCTCATTTTCTTGGGTATGTGGTTCCTATTCTAGCCTTGGGAATTTTGAGACTCTTTATTTCCCGTCTTCCCCTTATTTTGAGCTAGAGTGAATTGATTCCTCTTCACCTTGTTCTTATTTTGGTACTACCATGTTTAGTACAGGGTCTTGTTTGGAGGTTGCTTCTTGATTTTTAAGAGTTGTTGTTCTTTCCTCCAAATATTATTGTAACATACTAAAATTATTTTGAACTTGTATTTTATCTTTAGAATTTTGATTTTTAGGGATATAGACATTCTTTTCTCTTTTCCTTTGGACTTTTGTAAAGTCTTCTTATTGTTGAACTTGAGCTATAGGATTTATAGGGCAATATATTTGGAATTGTTCATATTCATGACATCTAGAACACTTGAAAGGTATCTAGTCATAGTCTAGATTTTGGGTATGTTGTAACCCCTTGAATGATAACATGATGACTTTTGGAAACCCCTCGTCTAGGTTTACTTTAGCACATATTAGAAATACCATGTAATTTTTATATTTTAGCTTTGATTTTATTTTGTATATTTTGATCTTATTTTCAATAGCCTTCAATGTATTTCTTCCTAAAATATAATGCGATGAACCCATAATAGGACTTTAGAAGGAGTCTATTCCACGGGGCCAAAGTGAGGATTCCATATATTCGTGTATAGACCACAAGGTCATATAAATCATGGATCATATTTGTAAATAATATTTTTTTCCTCCTCAGGAGTGAATATGGTGATTAAAAAACCCCTTCCACATAGTTTAATTTATATTCCCCTCTTAACTTAGCTCCCCATTATTTAGCAATATAGCCTCTAATGGTTTTACTTGGTCATGAACTGATAAATCAACATATAAGAGCCAACATTGAGAGACCATAAATTTCTTCTCCATGTCATCTATTATCACTATCATAGGAACTTCTTCCCATATTTTGACCATTTTTAAACCACCCCTAGCCTCTAAAGGCTTTTTGTTACCCTGTCTTCTGCTATTAGGGATTTTATGGTTCTAGGTGGGACTACGTTTTTCTACATAGGTATTATTTAAAGGAATCCATGGTTTTCATGAGGTATGAGAGAGTAGTAGCTAGGTTTTTAGGCATTAAAATTCAACTACCTCTCTCTAAAAACACTAAAAAATTTACCTTCTTATATATATGTATATGTAGTCAATGTAAAAATAATAATAGTGAGCATTGTTTAAGAAACAATGACATCACATATGCTGAAATAAAATCTTATTGGATTTAGAAACATCTATATAATTTTGTTGAATAAAATAAACAACCATATTTAAAAAATTCTAAAGGCATGACAAAGCTACAATCATGCTTTTAAAAACTATTTGGAAATTAAATAATTAAAATCATGGATATAGATTCCCAAGGCGTTACTAAGAGACAATATTCTCATTGCATTAAAAATATAATCAAAATTAAAAACAAAATACTTGAATTAAGTTAAATATAATACATTGAATTAATTTTGTTTATATTTTAGTTAAATTCATTTTAAATGATCTCATTACATCTTAAATGATCATGGTCTCAATGTTCCAAATGAAAAGAAACCACTCAAGTATACAAGTACTAGTATAAACATAATCACATGGTGATTCCTTATCTTTATTATTCAAAGAAAATATGGATCATACCTATGGAAAAATGGAGGCAAGTATACAAGATATTAGCAATATCAAATATTGATCTAGACCAAGTTGCTTAAATTTTTGTCTTAATTTAGATCAAACTAAATATTTGTTGTACATCGTCGTTGTTTATTATACAAAAATTATTTAACTTTAAGATATGATTGAGATATATATATTATTTTTATCCAAGTATATTCAAACTCTAATTCTACCAACCTAAACATGTGAAAGAAGTCTTGATTCCAATCATACAAAATTTATTAGTTTGGGTTATGTGCATATTCATTTACTAAACTAATAATAGAAACTCACCTTGATTATTTTATGTGTTTGTGAATGTATCATTTTTATCCACATATATTCTATTGTCGTCTTTAATTGTCTAGGTTTTTGGATGGGAGAAACTAGTTAGTCAAGATTATTATACCTCATATACAATGACACAATAGGGCTGGTCCCAACAACATGAGGTTTGGATCGATTGGGGGAACTAGGATTTTTTACAAAGTTAAATTATTTTAAGATTTAATATTGAGTGCATACTCCTAATATAATAGCGTTGGGAGGAAAGAGTTAGAGAAATATAAAAAAATAAAAATAATAAATGAAATATAAGAAAAGCGAAATGATGCACCAAGATTAAGATAAGATCCCCTTGCACAACAATCCAAAGTGTAAAATGCTAACACAGTGAACATTTCCTCCTCTGAAAATATATGAGCATATATAGGGAGACCAAAACACTTTGGAACCAAATAGTCATAGGCCTACAGTATGCATATATAAATATAAAAATATTATAATATTATGCTAAAAGTGGGGGTTAGAGGGCATGCCCGTAAAACCACTCAGGAATACAAGTATTTCTATATAGAGAAAAATGAAGGAAAAGCTATATGAATTATAGCTTGTTGATACCTTACAATGCTAAGAAAACTACTATATATAGAATAAAAAACATGGATAATTTTCCTCTAAAATTTGTAGGAAAGTTTGACAACTTCAACTACTCTTTCTATGTATTCTAAGGATTTGAATTAGAGCATTATATGGAATCAATATCTTTAGGCAAATGACTATAACTATCATGCCTTTGTCTTCAAGATATCACCTACTTTCTTGGATTTCTAAGATGAAATGACAATAGTGGGTGATACTTACCTTTTCTAATAATGGCTCATCAATCCATATTACCAACTCCCCCAAGTGCTTGTGCACCATTACTATTTCTCTGCAACTTAATTTGATTATTCTTAAGAGTTGGTGGATTTTGAGTTATGCTTTAAATTTGGGCATTCTTCTAGTCTTTTCATAATCATATGCAAGATACTGATTGTTTGTCAAAACTTTCTCTTTTTGGCCTATGTTAGGACTTTTCAAGACTTCCATGATCAAATTGAATCTCTCATTGGAATTATTTTACAAATGAATCTTCTTTTATACTTCATAAAATCTTTTAGAAATCCACTTCTTGAGAGTTCCCAATTTACATAGTCCACCTCTCAAAATGTTTTATTTTTATTTCTTCATAACTTCTCAAAACCTTCGACTATCAGCAGTTGTTATTTCTTCATTCTAGTCAGCCTTTTTTTCTACTTTCCACCATTTTGAGAAAAATTACATGTAAAATCTTAGAACTCTTACCTTTCTTCTCCACCTAGAACTTCAACAAAATAGTTACCACCTATGATATAGATTTTTGTGGCTTTCACCCTCTTACCTTTTATATTATCCTTTGAGTGTAGTGAGAAATCACCACAAATTCAAAATTTAGTTTTACCAATCTAAAAATATGAAGGAAATATTAATTATAATCATACAACTATTATAATTGATTTGAGTTACATGTATATAGTTTTTAGTCATTATTAAAAAAATAATATAAGCTTCTATCATTTATTTTTATATGATCAAGTTCACAATGTTTTCCAAAACATTTTGAAACATGCATATTCTATAATCACATGCAAAAAAGAAGTAGAAGTGATTCAAAAGGGTAGAAGTAGTAAACAAATTAAATAGATAAAGGGGGATAACAAAAAGAGATAGAGGGTGGATGCCCATAGGAACCCCAATATATCATATTTTATTCACCTTATGTTACAAATGGATCCTCATTGAGGGGTCTTTATAGTGATACTAAAATCCTAATAAGAGGCTAACGTCAAGCCAATATTGACTTCACCTTGAGGTTAAATTACAATAAGATAATAATAAATTACACCTTTCAAATAAGGTTATCTATAAGGGTGGATTAACCAATGCCACTAAGTATGGAATGTGAAAGGGACCCTAAGGTTTACATGAACATGTTCATAGGATTACATAAATGATGAATGCTCGTATGCTTACATATTCATATGCCCATGACTACATTAATAGTTCTCATAAGCACTTCTTCACATTTTTTACCTTGTCCTAACAAGATCAAATTACACATTTCACCACCCTTATAATCTGAATTGAGGGGCCAATGAGAGAAGGAATTAAAGGTAATACCTTCCCCCCATAATGGATGATCTAATGAGCCTTCACTTTACCATTTTCATTTTCAAAAATCTTGTGTCCAAACCTCAAGCTTTATTTCTCAATATTGTTCAACCTTGTAATATAATGTTTGGTGGATTTTCCTTTCTTTTTATAATACTCATATCTATTTGAATTATTTGAAACATTAGACTTTCTAATGAGCAACTTATCCTTAAATTCCATTGATTTGAAGTCATTTGAATGAGCTTGTATATGAGAAAAAGCTTCACAATTTTTTTCTTGCAACTTTATAATGGGTTAAAGGTTTAAAATGTCCTTCAAGAGAGATGGGTTGTGGATCCTTGATATTCATATAATTCACATAAATAACTAAGCCAACTACATAAAAGGGAGGAGACATATTGGAAGTAATAGATTTAGCATAGTCTTCATCACTTTTTTGCCTTACCTCCTACCTCTCCTAGATCAACGTTTAGATATGTGAAGTGCAATATGTAGTCTTCAACAACACTAAAATCTAATATTTGTAGATTAAAAAGCTCTATTTCTATTTCGTTAAATTTACTAGCACTTTTCCATAAAGATATTTCAAAGTAGAATATACCTCAATAGCATTAGTTTTCTCTCTAATATGAAAAATGACATCTAATTCCACTAACATGAAAAAGATTCCAAGAGATTCCTCCTTTCTCTTACTAAGTTCATGATCAATGAGACCTAATGATTCATTATTGAAGATAAACTAGATATTATTACTTCTAAGTAATCTTGTCATTTGAGCTAGTCAAGTGTTATAATTTTGTTCATTGAGACAAGTAGCATACCCTAAGGAATCTATTTCACACACAAAATCCTAATCAAAACTATAATAGGTTCATAAAATTATGTCACCACTATGTACTATGAAAAAGAGCTCTAAATGCTTCTATATATAAATATTTTTTTATTGGTAATGGGGTATTGAAAGGGTCCCTAATCCTTGTATAAAAGGAACAGGGAGAGGATCTCCATAGGGAGAAGGTCTCCACAAATAGAAAACTAAAAATGAGACACACGACTTGTGGGATCCTAGGACAAAGGAGAAAATGCACAAAGGTGATACTAAAAGAACCACCTCTACATAATTCAAATTTAAAAAATAGGATCATCCCGTGTAGTAAAAATTCCCATCCAGAAAGGCACAAGAAAGCTAAAATAGCTAAAAAATTAAAAATGATTAATTATAGAATCTCACCCAGACTGGCATGAGAAAGCTAAAATGGTAGTAAATTCAAAATCAAATAAAAATATTCTCGTCTAGGAGGGGCCCAAGAAATAAAGAAACAATGACAAAAAACCAGGAAAACTAGGAAACTACCCAACCGAAAAGAAACTAAAAATTTATTTCCTACCATGAATCCATCAAAAAATCAAAAACCCAGATAGTGGGAGCCCAAGAAAAGCTAAAAAAAATAGAAGGGATTTATCGCCACCACAAAAAATCCATGAGCCCAGTTATAAAAATTAAAAACCCATCTAGAAGGCCTTGGAAGAACACAAACCTTACCATAATGGGCCAAGAAAATAGCTTGGAAAAAGAAAAAGTAGATAGGTGAGATCTCTTCAGGCACCGAGGTCTCACTGCAAAGCAGGTGAAGAACATAGTTGAAGGTAAGAAAACCTTGAAAAGTCAATCCATCGTGGCACTCTATGACTAGAAGGGATCAACTCATCGAGGACTATCATTAAAAGATCGACTTTAGTAGTAAACATGCACACACAGGACCCTCTCTAGAAAAAAATTCTAAAGAGGAAATCCATTAGATAGTCCATCGCGTAAGGAAACTGACCAACCCCACTAGTAGTCCACAAAAAGGAGATCTATGAACCCCAACACACACAAAAACATGAGAAACTGAGGGCACATCCTCAGAGGCTAGAAAGGTGTAGCAAGGAAAGGAACCACAAAAATACCAAGAAAGACAAGAAACCTCGCTTTAGAAGACCCGAACTAGCCACAACCAAGATCCACTCAACTACAAATGATAAAATTATGGCCCAAAAAGGAGAGAGCAAACCCCAAGCCGAGATAGCATAGGAAGACAAAGTGGGAAATCCATTTTAGATGCCAAATCTAAGAAAGGAGCATTAAAAAAATTGGCAAAAAACACTAAAGCATAGGCCTCTTGCAAATCCAGAAAGGTCTACTAGGATTGTCTTCAAAAATCCAACTCTCAATTCAAGCCACCTAAAAACCACCACTGAAGGCCACTATGGAAAGAAACTCAAGGATGATCCAACCAAGAATCTGGAGTCCCACACAGACACAAAACACAACTTGGAAGGCCCCAATAGGATACCATAAAATTCCTAGAAGCACAGTAGGGGTGACACGGGGTCATCCCAACTGGGAACCTGCAGGAAGGGAGGGTAAAAGTAGGGAATTTGGGAAGGGGTCCTCCCGTTGAGAGTGAGAGACTTCCCCACTTCCCCGCTCCCCAATTTCATGAATCGCTTATATATAAACGTTATGGACTCCAAAATATTTAGTATTATAGCACATAAATAAATAAAAAATCAAATTGTCGAACCTTTACAAAAAATTTATTAAATGAAAATATGCCACTTGGTGCCACTAGATTGGATATTGCACTTTCAACCAACAAATTGGGAATTAGCAAGTTGTTCAACTTGATTGGATGAGATACTCATTATATATATATAATATGGTTTTAATGGGTTTGGAGCTAACGATGCTTGAACCTAAGACTACACGCTTGAAATTAAGAGAGTGGACCAATGCACCACATGCACTAAATTTAATCAAAGTAGAGAAGAAATCAATTTTAAACATTGCACATGGGCATACCTTGGAGCATAAATATGTCAACGTTAACTTTTGAACTTAGAACTTTCCCTTAACAAATAACCTTCCCAATCACTCTACCATGCATATGGTTGAGTCTAACTAACATCTTCATCCATATATCACATAGACCATCCATAAAATGGGAGAAGATATTTAAAAAATTGCTTGCAAGGGTCAAACAATGGGATGAGAAAGTTGTATGACCACTATGCCATGGAGACAAATATGAGAGAATGGATATTGGAAAGTCTTTCTAAATTTTCTTGCAAGGATTTTTGTAAAAATAATTGCTTTTCAGTATTCAAACTAGTGAACTTATATAAGTAAAGGAGAGATCAAACTACTACACCATCAATTCCTTTCAAGAGCAGAGCTACAAGATAAATTCCTTGGCATGTATGTGCATGTATTTCAAAAAATGCCTTGTAATGGTTGAGTCCTGGTTACTCAATATTGTGATGTTATTGTTATCATTTTTTATTATCTATAAAGGGGTAATCATACCTTGTATGGAGTGACACGACAAGGCCACAATCGAGAGCATGGGATTCAACTCAATAAAGGGCCTCCAAAAGTTTTTACATGGATGGATTCTTGTTAGGATGTGATATTTTAGGTGCAATTGGGTTCAAAAAAAGGAAAAAAATGGATGTAAGAGATAAAATAAAAATAAATCATCAAAATAAAAAGGAGTCAATGTGCAAAAAGATTCACTAAGATCTTCCTACAAAATAATCCTGAATGCTATATGCCAGCAGTGAACATTTCCTCTCCTTGACATAGTGAAGCACATATGAGATTCATCAATCATATGCATGCATAAAGAGGTAAGTCATGCAGGAGATGCAACTATAGATGACTAGTCCAAAAATAGATGCAAGCCCCTCACACACACATACATTGATAAAACCCAAAGCAAGTAAAAATATTATAGACACATATATACAAACTGGCTTGTAGGCTTGTAGGGAGCCATAGATGGCTAAGACAAAAACTGATGCATGATTTCATATATATATAAGAAATTTTTTACAAAGATACTTCCAAAAGTAGGGGTTTGAAATTGTCCACAAGCTACTTAGGAGCCGACTAATTTTACAAAAAGAAATGAAATGAAATCCTACAAGAGAAGACAATTGCAAACTTGTAAATCCTTTCTACAATCTATGCTACTGTTATTTATAGTTTACAACAAGGAAAATTTTCCCTCTAAAATTATTTGTAAGTAAATATGACAATATTAGCTACTCTTCCTAGGAATCTTGGACATTAAATGAAGTATTCTCTTATCATAATAACTATCATACCTAGGATATGGATTTCCCCCTCGTTTCTATCAATATTTTTGGGACATTGTAAGTGAGGATGTAATTTCTGCTGTCAAAGAAATCCAAGCAAGAAATCATATCCCAAAAGGTATCAACTCTAATTTTATTTCTCTAATTCCTAAGAAGCAAACCTCTGAATCTATGGCTAACTTCAGGCCAATCAGTCTGTGCAATGTTCTTACAAGATCCTAACTAAAGCCATTGCAAATAGAATGAGAGATATTTTGCCCCACATCATAGATCCATGCCAGGGAAGCTTTGTCCAGGGTAGGTCAATCTTGGATGGAGTTATCATAGTTCATGAAGCTCTACACTCTACTCATAAGACTAACAGGTCTATTTTTGCCCTCAATCTTGATATGAACAAAGCATTTGACAGGCTAAATTGGGACTTTTTGATTGTTGTCCTCCTTAAGTTTGGTTTTCACCACCAATGGGTTAATCTGATCAAAGAATGTATTTCTAAAGCATGGTTCTCAATTCTAGTTAATGGAACAACTGCTGGTTAGTTTCAAAGTTGTAGAGGAATTTGACAGGGGGACCCTATAAGCCCCATGTTATTCATCATTGTGGCAGAAGCTTTAGGCAGAACCATAAAAAATACTTGTAGTTCAAGGCTAATATCGGGAATCAAGGCAACATATCTCACTAGGGCTATTTCTCACCAAAAATTTGTCGATGATACCCTTATATTGACTAAGGCATCAGTGGTTGAGGCCAAAATAATTAAATACATCCTGCAACTCTACGAGGATGTTGTTGGTCGAAAAGTTAATTTTAGTAAAAGCAAGTTATATTTCTTGAACACCCCCATTCGAGAGGCAAGGAAGGATTGCAAAAATTTTAGGGTGTGATATAGCAAACCTCCCCACTTCATATCTTGGTCTCCCTCTTTTCATTGGTTCTCCGAGAGAGTCAATGTGGGACAGGGTTATTGAAATAATTAAAAAAAAACTTGCTGGATGGAAAGGTCATCTTCTATCTCAAGCAGGAAATCTGACCATCACTAAGGCCACACTTCAGAGCATTCCAGTCTATTTCCTCTCCATTTTCAAAGCCCTTGTGAAGGTTTTCCAGAAAATTAAGAAACTCCAAAAATAATTTTTATGGACTAGATCAGGAGAAAAAAAGGATACACCTTGCAGGATGGACCAAAGTGTGCAGACCCAATGAAAATGAGGGCTTAGGTCTGAAGATAATTGCTCATATAAATTTAGCTTTACTAGATAAGCAGACATGGCGTCTCATTTTTGGTGAAGAAAATGAATGGACAGCTATCATCAAACGAAAGTATCTTCAAAATATGGAATTTCTAAGTGACTCAGTTCTAATCAGAGGTTCTGCTTTTTGGAAAGCAATTCTTAATTGTAAGGAAATCATAAAAAAAGGTTTAATATGGGTTTTAGGCAATGGTGAGAGGATAAATTGTTGGAATGACATGTGGGCTAAGGATGAACCACTGATGCAATATCCTAACTTAGCTCGAATCAAAGATATCACAAAATAACTCATTGGAAGAAAAGTCTCCGATTATATGGTTGAGGACAGAGGTAGAATGAAGTGGAAAAAAATAAGAATTCATGGATTTCAAGTGGAATCAAATGATATTTGTAACATTCTTGGGCAACAGTTTATCCCCATGAGACCCAAGGAAGATCAAGTGACCTAGGCTCCTATGAAAAATGGACAGTTCACTGTTAAATCAGCTTACAAGCTTCTACTTGATGACGAGGATTTTGTCCTCCAAAAGGACTTAGTTTGGATAAAAATTTAATTCCAAAAATTGTAGTCTTTTCATGGTTGGTTATCCAAGGAAGAATTCTAACCATTGATAATATGATGCGTAAAGGTATTTGTATCACTAATCGTTGTTATCTATGTAGGGCTAATTGGGAGACCATTTATCACATTTTCCTTGAGTGCCCTTTTTCCTTGACTATCATAAGTGGGGTTTTTCAGGCCTTCAATATTTCATGGGTTAAACCAACCATTGTACTTGATTTTTTCATCTAGTGGCCTTACCCCTTTTCAAGCCAAAGACTTAGATACATGTGGAAATTTTATCTCAATCACTATCTTTGGCAGGTGTGGTTAGAAAGGAACCATAGAGTCTTTAATGAGTCTATCCATTATCATCAAACTATCATTGCCAGGATCCTATCCTTTGCCAATGAGAATGTAAACCTTATCCCTTTTGATAGTTGTAAACCTCATTTTTAGGAGATCACGATTGCTCAATATTTAAGCTTAACCTTGTTATATGAGTCTGTGCCTAGGGTAGTCAACCCCAAAGCCAATGTTAAGTGGTCTCCACCTCCTACGGGTTGGTTTAAGATTAATTTTGATGGAGCAGCTAAGGACAATCCTGGTAGAGTAGGTGTTGGTGGCATTGTGTGAGATCATAATGGGAATATGATGCTTACGTTTTCCGAATATTTGGGAACAAGGACAAACAATGAAGCTGAAGCTAGAGCTATGTGGAGAGGCCTTCAAATGACTCAAGACTTAGAAGGCAATTTTATCATAGAAGGAGACTCTATGCATGTTATAAATCTCCTAAATAATTGGAAAATAATTCCTTGGAGGATTAAAACAATTGTTGAAGAGGCTAGGATCCTTTTCTAGGGAATACAGGACAAAAAAGCCCAACATGTCTTTCGAGAAGCTAACAAAATTGTTGATAAGCTGGCCAATTTGGGTGTCGATGGTGATAGACTTTTCAAATGGGAACACGGTGTCCCGAGTGAAGTAGAGGAGCTTATTGAAAAAGAATACCAAGAATGATAGTCGAATTTACCAATAGGGAAGGCACTGTAATTTCGAAGGCTAGGAGTATTCCCGTATATTTTTTGAATTGGACTCACAATAAAAATTATCCGAGCTGTTAGTCTTCATGGATGCTGCTTGAAAATACCACAAAGACTAATGGGGACAATCACATGTCAGATAACATGGCTTCTAGTTGTATTAGTAATGTGAGGTTGGTTGATAATCACAGGGAAGGAAAGAAACGACAATATAAAACTTCGAACCAAAGCCACGTGGACCACCAGATAGCCATCGCCATAAATCTAGCCAGCAGGTTCACTTCTCCAAGGCTGATTGGCCAAGATAGTATGTGGTACCAAAGCATGTCATATACGAAAGAAAACAATTACCAAATAATTATTAAGAGTAACTATCAATACAGAGCTTGTGGGAGTTTTTTTTAGTACTCTGCTATGTGTGTCTACAACTTTTTGTTTCTCTATTGTCTCAAGGAAGGGATCCGTGTCTGTTTCTTTTTTGTAATTATGATGCATGTGTGTTTTCTCGGGGTATACCCAAAATGTTGTATGGGAATTTTCTTTTTGATAACATGCTATGTGCCTTACCGGATGTAATGGCTTTGGCGACATGTAGATTTTACATATATAGGATCCTTAGTAAGGATATGTTCATCAACAACCTTGGGCTGATTTTTGTAAAAGGTTTTGGGTCAACCTGTAAAACCCGGTATTAATGCTATAGTATCTTATCTACAAAAAAAAAAACTATCATACCTAGTATTGTTATCATCATACTTCATCTTGAATGAATGTTTGAACCATTTACTCAAGATGTCTTCTAGTAGATGATCTTTATTTTTTCAGCTGGAAAACTCAACTCATCTACCTCTATCATAGTTTATCACACCTTTGATTTGACTTAGGCATTGGTTTCTGCATGAATTTTTGGTACATATTTGTTCTTTTTGGATCCAATATCATCCTATAAATTGGTTGAGATTTTTTTCCTAGAGCTTCATTAGGGATTGCAAAAACTTTGATATAAATAATTTTTTTTTGAAAAGTTCCCTTGGTGCTCTCCATATCACTTTATCTATTAGGAATTTTCTATGAGCAAAATTTTGAACAAGTTTTTATTTTTTGGACTTATTTTAGCTTCCTCTTCTTAAAGATAAAAATATTTGATTACCTATGATTTGGGCTTTGCCTTAGTCATGGATGAGTAGTGAGGAATCACTATAGATTTGGTGGCTCACAAGGGCCTTTTATCCAACTTTAATAACTTAAAATTACCTTTATCATTGGACACAGAGATAAAGCCTCATCTATATGAAAAAAAAACAGAGGAAAGAAAGAAAATCATCAAACATATTAGATTCATTATCTACTTCTTGGGTCCATTGATCTTTGATATTTCCATTTACCTATCAAACTGATATTTAGGATTTAATACATTCAAGGGTAGAACTTCAAAAAAAAATCATTCATAGCTATAGGAAGAACATATCCTCGTATGGTTTCTAGCTCAAATGAATTATCCTTTTTACAGTTGGATATGATATAAGGTCCATCCTAGAATGTCTCAAATTTAGTGTGTTTTCCAAGTTTACTTTTATGTTCATCCCATTTGAGAACCATATCACCCACCTCAAAGGTTTGTAGGGTGGCTCTTTTGTAAAACTATTTTTGACTATTTTTTGATGTTTCAGTAGTTGCTTTGTAAATTATTTTCTCTATTACTCAAGCTATAGTAGTTCTCCTATTCTTATTGTTATTTAATCATTTTCTTGCAATTCCTGTTGATGCAATATTGGAGTGTTGGAAGCTCTATGAAAATATTTAAATTTGCTTCCTTACCATGTACCAATTATAAGGATAACAACCTAATGCTCTTTTTGGAGTAATATGATCTTCCCAAAAGCTCTTTTTACATGAAGATGCCATTACCACTAATTTTTTATTCAATTCTCTTTAGAATTCTCGGTAATTTTTTTTTTTGTTTATTCAGCCAAACCATTACCCTAGGTATAATAGTTTGAAGAGTATTTTAAGTATATGGCATGCTAGAATGTAAATTGAGATAATTTGAACCTATGAATTCCTTGACATTGTATTTTATTAATGTATTTGAAGCACCAAATCTAATTATAATATCTTCTAAGAATTCTATGATTACATTTTTGTAGTTTTTTTAAAGGGACTACTTCAACCCATCTGGTAAAGTACTTTGTAGTTGCTACAATCCATTTGAGCCCTTCACTAGATGGTGGATTGATCATTCCAATAAAATATAGTCCCCATTGTGTAAAAGGTTCTATTGTTATAGGTTTCAAAGGAATTGGATCATATATTTTTCTTCCCATGTAGAGTTTACATTTTTCACAATTCCTACTCCATTTATGAGCATCTATAAACATGTTGAGCCAATAGTATCCTACTTTCATTATTTAATTTGCAATTATTTGGGCTGAGAAATGTCTACCATCCAACCCTTTGATGAAATTATTGCAATATAATTTGATCTTCTCCCTTTTTAACACATCTGAGTAGTACTCCATCAAAGTTTCTTCTAAATAGGATTCCTTCTATAATTGCATAATGAACATTTTGTAGGTAAAAAAATATCCTTTGAGCTCTGTCTAGATTCAAGGTGTATTTTTTTTTATATATATTCAATTCTTTGTTCTACCCAATATGGTTCCTCCTCTTCCTTATTCATTAGAAATTATTGTGACTTTGTTTCCTTTTCATCTTCTCTTGAATCATTCCCCTTCATAACCACATACTCATCCATATTCTGATAAAGTGCTCTCCCCTTGATTAGTTTAGTGGTCTTTATTTATATATCATACTCTATAATCTTAGAAATTCATAGGGCCCTCATTTCACTCATATCTCCACCCATTATGTAATCTCTAATATTGGAATGTATAAAAACATTAGTGATTTAGTTATTGAAGATCATGTGTCTATAATGCTTCGATCCTCTCATCAGCACATACACCTATTTTTCAATAAAATTATATTTTCCTTCACACTCTTTCAAATTTTATCTAAAAAATTCCATTGAGCAGTGTTGTCGGTTCTTATCCTTTTGCATCATTAATGCTATTATATTGAGATCTCCTTTGTATCTATAAATAATAGTCTTTACTGAAATGTAGATTGATAAGCATTAAAGCATTTGCAATGACCTATTTAATTTTTTGGAAAGCCTATTTTCCATCCTTCATCTATAAAAGAGGTAGTCTTATTTTTAACATAAATGTCATGGGATTGATAATTGTTTCAAAATCTAGTACAAACCTTCTAAAAAAACTAATCTACCCAAAAAATGATTGCAGTCCCCTCTTGTGTCTTGGTAGCAAAAGGTTTATAATAGCTTCAACCTTGTCAGGATATATTAGCTAAATGATTTGATCTTCATATGTTTCCTCTATTTTAGGAGTAGTTTCTTTAGCATATTCATCTTCCTACTATAGGAATCAAACAATATGCTCATCACTCTCAAACACATACCAATTTTCTTGGCCATCATGTAATTTCAACCTTACTATCATCTTTACAAGTTGATGGTCTTTCCATATATTAATGATTGGGATAAATTGTGATACAATAGTTACCATTTTGTCTGCATTTTTATTTTATTCTCTCAAAATTATTTTTATGTTGATAGATCTCAAAATACTCCATTAAATCCCAAAATCTATTTCTGTAAATTGGGTTCTTACTTTCCTAAAAATTAGTTCAATGCCATTAAAAATCAGAAGCATCTTAATTTCTCTTTTTTCTACCATTTGGATACCCAAACCCAAGGCTTCATATTCTTCTATATTGTTAGAACAATCAAACTGCAACCTATATATCTAAAAATATTTTGATCCTTCTAGGGAAACAAGACATATTCCTACCCTTGTTCCTATCTTCCTTCATGCACCATCAAAGTATAACTTCCAAAATACAATTGAACTTTCTTTTTCTTTGGATATTTTTGGAATAGCGGTGTTTTCTTCCTAAATTATATGTTCCAATGCATGTTTTCCTATAGCAGGATTTATGATTCTACATATCACCCTGTTGATCAATCTATTTCCATTTTAGATTTTAATATGAGTTTCTATCAATTTCTTCTGTATTTGTTTGTTTTCTTTTTTATACTAATTTTTCTATGGTGGTCCTTTTATAGTATTCCACTATATTAGAATATTCATACCACCTTTCACTTGTGGTGGTATTTTGGGTTTTGAAAAATTTGCTCCTCTCCATTGTTGATGACAATAAGTACTTTGTTATAACCTCATTCATGGTTTTAGGAATTTGTGCAAATATTATGTTGTGTAACTGTATACTATATTTTCCTTTTATTACCATTCAACTTTCCTAGGATTGGTTCTTCATTAGTCTCCTTCCAGCAGACCTCATTGTCTTCTTTTATGATATAAGGATTTGCTCAAAGGTCCCCCATTTATGATATTTTTTGGATAATTCTAAGTTGTCATAATCTTCATTAAGACTGCTTAACTCCTCTTGGTGAATTTATTAGATGTTTCATTGGAAGTTCTAGTAAATGCATCAAAACTTGTGGGTGGAGGTGTTGTTAGTTGTGGATATATGATTTCTTGGTTTCAGAAATATGATAACAGAGAATGTAGTGGCCTTGGTTGTAATTTTTCTATTTAAATCATATTTAGCGGTGATAACCATTTTGTATATTTTGGTAGGGAATTTCCTCTAGCTTTTATCAACATAGATATTTTAGAATTCAATGCTTTAATCAAACCAAGCTAGTCTTAGGTTGAATCCTATGCCAAGATCTATGGAATATTTTAGAATTTCCTTTAGAATTCAATGCTTTAATCAATGATTTAACATAGATCTAGGTTGAAATAGATCTTGGTTATCAACATAAATATTTTAGAATTCAATGCTTTAAAATAGGATAACATCTTGGTTATCCTATGCCAAGATCTATGGAATATTAGGTTGAAATATTCCACTAATTTTATAGAGACCCTTTTTATTGTTGATCATTGTTTCATAAGTAAAATTTCATCAGTTGTCAAGCTAGTCTCAATAGGTTATCAAACCAAGCTAGAGTGTGATGTACCATTCTCAGGTTTTTCTCTGAAATAGGTTGCTATCCTTAGAGCCATGTTTTTCTATGATATGTTGTGCATCATGTACAAGCTTACCACATGGTTAAGATGCTTGATGGGGATAGTGATATCTCACCTAGTGAAATAGGTAAGAGACTTCAAAGTAGACTGGGGTATTTATTCGTGTTTTATTTGGTGTTGGTGGTGCTAATAGACCTCTATCATTCTAATCAAGGAATATTTTGGGGGGATGGAGGAGGTGGATCAACCATATTATGGACAAGGGTTTTATACATAATGTTTGCAAGTGGTGGCAGTAACTCTTATCACAATTACAGATGTAAAAACCTAGTCATAGGTTCCCCATCTAGCTATTTATATGTTCTTCATTCGATATGGAGTCACCAAGTGAATGCAACTTTATGCTTCTATAAAGCAAGTAGACTAAGGTCTTCATTAGAACCTCAGTCTAGTATCTTCAACAGTAGCTTCTTTTGGTATTCCTTCTAGAGTGGAGTTGCTAGGTCAATAAAGAGGTGCTTCAGCAAGCATGAACAAGCAATGATCCTCAACAAGTCTAATCCTTACTACTTGTTACGATTATGGGATCAATGATATATCATTGGGATCCCACTAGGTGTTCCATTAAACTATTATTTTCTTCAATTATACTTGGTAGGGTAATCATACCTTATGGGAAGCAACACAATAGGGACACGATTGAGAGTGTGAGGTTTAGTTCAATCAAGGTCCTTTGAGAGTTTCGATAAGGCTAGCTCCTTATTAGGATGTGATATTTCAAGTGTACTTAGGCTTAACAAAAGAAAAAAATAGGGTGCAAGATATAAAAGAGAAATAAATCAATAAAAGAAAAATGGGACAATATGCCAAAATATCCTAAGATCTTACAAAAATAATTCTGAATGCTATGTGCCAGCAGTGAACACTTCCTCGCCTTGACACAATGAAGCATAAATTAGAGTCATCAATCATATGCATGCATAAAGAGGTAAGACTCATAGGAGAGTCAACTATAGATTATTGGTACACAAATAGACGTAGACCCCTCACACACATATATTGATAAAATACAAAGCATGTAAAAGTATTACAAATACATGCATACATACATAAATGGGTCCATAGGGAGCTACAAATGGCTAAGCCAAAAATTAACACAAGCTTTCATATATATATATGCAAGAAAATAATTACAAATATTGTACCAAAAGTGGGGGTTTGAAATTACCCACAAGTAGTTTATGAGATGATTATTTTTATAAAAAAAATGAAAGGAACACCTAAAAGAGAATACAATTGCAAACTTCTCGAGTTGTTCTATAGTCTATGCTATTGTTATTTATAGTTTACAACAGGGGAAAACTTCCTTCCAAAATTATCTATAAGTAAATTGACAATCATAGCTACTCTTCCAAGGGATCCTAGCCATTAAATGAAGTACTTTGATCATAATAACTATATAGAGTAGGACTATTATCACCATACTCTGTCTTGAATGAATGTCTGAGCCATTTGCTCAAGACGTTTTCCAGTAGGTGATCTTTATATTTTTTAGTTGAGAAAGCATTAAATAAACTCATCTACATCTATCATAGTTTACCATACCTTTGATTGGACTCAAGTATTGGTGTCCACTTGAATTTCTAGTACATCTTTGTTCTTTTTGGATCCAAGATCATCCTACAAATTGGTCAAGATTTTTTTTGTTGATGCTTCATTGGGGATTGAAAAAGCTTCGATATCAAAACCTATTTTCAAATAAAATTTTTCTTTGCACTCTCCTTATCACTTAATCTATTGGTACTTTTTGTGAGTAAGTTTTTGCATAGTTTTTATCTATCATGACTTATTTTAGCTTCCTCTTCTTAAAGATAAAAAGCCTTGATTACCTATGATCAAGGATTTGCCTTAGTCGTGGATGAGTAGTGAGAAATAACTATGATTATCTCAACAAATATTACCTCTACCATTGTGCCACACCCTTATAGTGAGTGGAAGAGGAGGATCATACATAAAAACTATTCTATATGTGACAACGACCAAAAAAGATAGTGAGATTCAAATATCTCCTACCAGCTTAAACCATACAATCATACCATCTTTTCATCTGCATCAATGCATTCACATGTATTGTACCAAAATTTATATATATGTAATAGTGAGGGTGTGTGGTCTATTTGCAAGACAAATGGAACAATATTTATTTTTAATGCAAAAATGAAGGCAAGAAAAAATTTAAAATTTGAATTTTCTTTTAAAAATAGAATAACCTAATGATTGAATATGTGATGCCTATGATCATCTATGAAAATATTTACATCTTCAAATGAGTGATGTATCTTCAAACCTCACTCTAATACCATGTTCAAATTTATAATATTTTCCAAAAATATTGTAAAATATGCATTCACCATCAAGACATGCTAAAAATAAGTAGAAATGATACAAAAGGATAGTAATAGTAAATTAACTAAAGAAACAAATGGATATTACAAGAAGAGATAGAAGGTGGATACCCATAGGCACCCCAATATATCATATTTTATTCACCCTTATACTATAAACTGATCATCATTGAGGTGTATTTACAGTGATACCAAAACCCCAATGAGAGGTTAACCTTAAGTTGGCATTGAATCGGCCTTGAGGTTAACTTAGAATAAACAAATAATAAATTATACCCTTAAAACAAGGTTAACCATAAAGGTGGATTAATCAATACCACTAAGGGTGAAGTATGAAGGGACCCTTAGGCTTACATGAAATCCCTATAGGATTACATAATTGATGGATGCTCATAGGCTTACATAATCATATCCAAAGGCCAATTTTTTGTTTAAATACTTGTTAGGCATATCTAAAAGGTGGCCTAAAAATATTACATGCCACCTACAAATTTAATATTACATTAAATATTATATAAATCCTATAAATAATAAAAGTATTGGACTACAATGCATACATAAGGGAAGAAGAATGGTGAATATTGCTTATGAATACATGATTCAAGGAGTATGGCATGAAATCCATTAATATAGACGAGCCACTAGAGGGAAAATACAACTCTCATTGTAAGAGTACCCATGTGATGCCTATTGATCACATAAAAAATGTTGTGGTCTTGTGAAATAAGAGACAACAAAAACTCTATCTATAAGAGTACCCATGTGATTCCTATTTATCACATAAAAAAGGTCATGGTCATAAACATATCTAAAGACAAATCCCTATGTAGGAGTATCCAAATGCAAGGGCCATCATCTAGAGGATAGTCTACTTCAAAAATAGTCTCTAATATTGAAGGTGGATTATTTTGATAAGATACAATTTCTCAAAGAAGAGCATATATAGATCAATCACAATGTCCGTATTACAACCTTCTCATCCTACCAAAATGCATGGATAATCAATCACTGCAACCACCAAGTGTCATAGAGTATATCACTAGTTACAAGGTTCAGTTGCATTGTCTTGAGGAGTGTCAAGTATGAACGAGAATACACTCCAATGTACAATAATATTTTAAAGGAGTTTGGACAGCCAAAAATTTGATGCACCATTGGTTAGAGTAGTCTTTTACAAAATGGAAAAATTTTGTTGCCATGAAATTGATCTCAAAAAATGCTTTTCAACTAGTATATATAAGCTTATACTTGAAAATCAATTAATACCTCAAAATATGAGAAAAACAATGTCTCATTGGACAAAAAAAGAGGGAATATTATTTGGAATATGCTATTATTTTAAAATTTCTATATGACCTAATACCTTCTTACTAATAAAAAATAAAGGAAAAGACCAAGAAATAAAGATATTAGTTATGCTTCCCACTTTGGATGTGGGATTAATTGAAAATACATGGCAATAGGAGATGTTTTCATCAAAGTGAGAATTGACATTGGTGGGGACTAGGCATATACATGTCTTGAGGGTTGTGGAAGTCCCTAGTGAGAACAACAATGTGTAGCATGCAAGAATTTCATGGTTGGGATGGTGCTAGAGTCCAAATATAAAATGGCCATGTTACTAATGCCATATTGGAAAATAGTCATGACCTAAATGACACACATTCAATGGTTTTTAAACATTAATTTGTTTCAAAATGTCAACATAGAAGGCACGTTGGGAAAACATTCTATTAAAAAATATGATCTAGAGTTATGCGACAAAAACCAAGCACAACCATTTCTTCTAAGGGGCTCTCAAAACATGGGAATTTCAACTAAATCAAACTAACTCTTAATTATCATGAAGGTATATTCCTCCTAGAAGGTTTATCTATTATAATTTCCATGTTGAGTGCCTTCAAGAGCCTCAAATTACATGTGATGGTTGGTTTGGGTCCTTCTAAAATTCTATAAATTAGATTGGCATAGCAGATGACATGAATATCTATGGCAACATTCAATGAGCTAACATCAGATGTAGTCAACAACTTTGGTATACAAGTGAGGCATAGAGGTTGAGTCGAGCACATGTTTCAACTCTCAGATGGTGCACTACAACACCATGGGAGAGGAGAATGAGAGATCCAAAGATCCAAATGAGCAGATGTTGAACACATGTCACCAAGGGATGTCCACAGCATCCATAAAAATTGGTGGAATAGGGATGTGTCAATGATGTCCATGTTGCTTGCATAAAAATTTCTTTTTTTTTTCCATTGGATGGAGAGGGCACACTGGACAAAAGAGTTGTGTAGTATAATTTCTAGACACCTATTGAATCAACATGGCATGGGGAGCAACAACATTGAAGGACACTTTAGGGAGAAGAAACAATGGTGACAATAATACTCAATGACAATAACACTTTAACCAATATTTATATCTCATAGATGAACCTTCAATTAAAATTAATGGCATGAGCTAAATTGATCAAATTTCTTGTATTTCAAGGAGGATACCTAGGTTCAAGTATTGCCAAGTAGTATATGTATAATTGCCAAGGTATTGTACTATCACTATGTGATCTTGACATAATATGGATGTGACTTGTTCTAATCCCATATAACCAATTTAAAAAAATATATTTGAGTATAAAAGAGCAAAACCCTCAAATATTCTATATTGACTATCATGCCATCAAAATCTTAAGAGTGAAAAATAAGAATAAGCAGAAATTTCTAATATTTGATGATATAAGCACTAAAAGGACACATGAAGGGATTGTTGGAGAAGAAAATAATTTTTGAAAGGATATAAATATGAATATGCATAAGAAATAAATAAAAGGATATAAAATTATAGAATACACTTAGCAAATATTAAGTACAATAATTCATGAATATTTCTCATCAAATTCACTAGGAAAAAATTGCTTATTTTTATTTTTTATTAGTAGATAGAAGGTTTTTTAAAGGATCCCCAAACCTTTTACAACTGGAAAATTCCCTTAGATAAGGGTCAAAAAGGAAACTTCCAACAACATCTAAGAGATTATCCTGAATTCATAACAAAATAGAGACAGACTCTTGGACAGTCGAAATAGAGAAAAAAACTACAACTAAAAAGTGAATAGGGGAAGGTGAATCAAGAGATAGAAAGCAATAGAGGATGTTCTATTCACCACCATCAACAACAAGAGTGTCCTATGTATATTCAAGGTCCTTATCCCCATACTTGGACTTGTACTCCTTGTTTGGCTTAGAAAAATCCAAAAGACCCCCTCCCTCCAATCTTTAAGGATCCCAAAGACATCATAGTTCTCTAGAGAATCACGGAGTTGGACTCGAGGTATCTCACATTCCAAGAAATGATCTTCTTTTATGGGAGTTTGAAGGGATCTTACTTCCTCACCTTAATGATGAGGAAGGATTTTTTAGGCTTGTAAGCAATTTGATCTCTATCTGGATGTTTTCTTTTCCTAACATGAATATAGTGGATTGAGCCCCATTTACCATTTTTGCTTCTAATTCTCTTTTTTGAAGATATTTATTTGAAGGTCTACCTAGAATTATTTCATTACCAACATCTGCATCTCCTTTTTTGGGTGATAGGTCAAGCAGTTCCAAGATTTTTAATAGTATTCTAATAAACACCATCTAAGGAAGAAGAAATCTAGGCCTACTTTGAGAGGGATTCTACCAGGGACAAGGCATTGGGGTGAGGTTCTTCCAAAAAAAAAGTCTTTGGCCTCGTATGAGAAATATTGACCTGATGAAGGGTTTTAACTAGGGAATTTGTAGAACCCTTTAGAAAATTATTGAAAGATAAAATAACCTTAGAAGGAGAAATATTTCTATCAAGAGAATGGGAGAAATTTCTTTTTATTATGGCTCATACCTTTCTATTAATAATTAAAAAAAAATCCTTGTTGAAACACCAAATTGGTATGCCTATGGGTTCTCATTAAAGAGACCCAAGTTTAAACTATGAGGTGGGTGTGGGTGACCTCGTTATGTTTCTATTTATAAATATATTTCTAACATAGATTAGTGTGGTCTAGTATAGTGGACTTAATTTTATTTAATTTAATATAAGGGTTGAAACTAGCTCAATTAATTATATTACATCATGATTGAATTGTAATATTAATTTTAAAAATCATCAATAAATCATGTTATTATTATTCACATAAATACTACTAAAGTATCCATTATTATGCAATGATTTGAACTTAAATTACATTCATATGATGGGTACATATTATCTTGTCTAATAGATTTATAGCCTAATTTTTCTTCATTGCTATAGATTGATATGACCATAGACAATGCTAATTGATAGGCAATTTGTCCTATAAAGGTTGGTTTCCAATAATTTTATAGAATAAAATAACCACCATATTTGTTATGAAATCTAGGTATTCCCTACTTATTTTCTACATGGTACTACAAAAAATGCACTTTATCTTTAATTTATTTTATTTTTTATAATTTTAAATAAACACTCAATATTTCACAATCATTTGTCCAAGTATTTTAACTATAAGTGTTCGATGCTTTTCCAATAGGGTGTATTACCTTTACATCGAAGGTATTACAAAGATTCTGTTACATCATTAGATAGGTACATTAGGCTTTTCCCAATAGAGATTATTACCTTTAGGTGTAAGACACTACAAAGGTGTCATTACATTATTAGATAAGTGCTTGAAATTTTTTCCAATAGAGGTTATTACCTTTAGATGTAAGGTACTATAAAGGTGTTATTACTTTATTAGATAAGTGCTTGACGTTTTTTCGAATAGAGGTTGTTACCCTTATAGGTAAGACATAACAAAGGTGTCACTACATCATTACTAAATGATATTAGATCAACTATCTTAATTTTTAATTTATATTAAATATTTGAGAGGCTAAGCATCAAATATATGGTAGATATGCAATTTACATAAAAACATTGATGCTACATTGATAAAAGATTTATAATTCTATCTCTTACATGCACTTAGAGTCATAAAATTATCTTTACTCAATATTAAGGTCATCTTATCTATTAATAAGAGAACATAAGAATATATATATATATATATATATATATATATATATATATATATATATATATATATATATATATATATATATATATATAGTACCAACTTTTTTTTGCTCTCATTACCTTGATTCTTTTGAAATGAGAAGTGATGGTGACTCTTTTCATCTTAAACATTATTTCTTACAAATATATATATATATATATATATATATATATATATTATTATTTTCATATGATGGGTACATATTATCTTGTCTACTATATTTTTAACCTAATGTTTCTTTATTGCTATAGATTTATATGACTATATAAAATCCTAAATGATAGGAAATTTGTCCTATAAAGACTGGCTTCCACCAATTATATAGAATCAAATAATCACCATATTTGTTATAAAATTTAGGCATTCACTACTTATTTTCTACATGATATTACAAAAAAATACTCTTTATCTTTAATTTATCTCATTTTCTATAATTTTAAGTAAAGGCTCATTTTTTATGTCATGAGATAGGTACTTGATGTTTTTTCCAAGAGAGGTTATTACCTAGATTTTAGGTATTTCTTAATTATTTTCTACATGATAATACTAAAAAATGCACTATATCTTTAATTTATTTAATTTATTATAATTTTAAGTAAAGGCTCAAGATTTCACAATCATTTGTCCAAGTATTTTAATTATAAGTGTTTGATACTTTTTCAATAGAGTTTATCACCTTTAAATTGAAGATATTACAAAGGTGTCACTATGTCATTAGATAGGTATTTGATGCTTTTTCCAATAGAGGTTATTACCTTTAGATGTAAGACACTACAAAGGTGTCATTACATTATTAGATAAATATTTGATGTTTTTTCTAATAGAGGTTACCTTTAGATGTAAGACACTATAAAAAGTATTATTACATTATAAGATAAGTGCTTATGATTTTTCCAATAGAGGTTATTACCCTTAGAGATAAGACATCACAAAGGTGTCACCTACATCATTATTAATTTAAAAAATCATCAATAAATCATGTTATTATTCTTCACATAAATACTATTAAAGTATCCATTATTTTTTTTTTTGGTAAGTAAGAGAATATTATAATTAACACTGGGTTTTAACTGGTTGACCCAAAACCATTTTACAAAATAGGGTCCACTGACCAACTGGACAAAGGCCAAGCCCTAAAAGTTTAAACTGACAACAAAAAGGGCCAAGACCTACTCTTCCAACAGAATACAGCCAAACTAAACTATGGAAGCCTAATATTATGGCCATCAAAAAAGAAAGACGCAAAATAGAACTAACAAAGACAAAATGCAAGCACCATGCAGAGTAGCTTGTGCCCATATAAAAATAATAGAATATGGTCAAAAAAACATCCCATAGAATGGACAGCCAAGAGGCCAAGCAGTCTTCCTTGTAGTCCTCATCTAACTTCTTATCATCCTCCTTGCCATCATCTTTAGATTTTGCCTTCGACTCCTTGTGCCCCTGGAACTGCTCGCTATAAAACAGAAGATTTAAAGAATCACACAAATCAACAAATTGCACTGATGAGGCCAGACAAACTCTTCAACTGGTTGATACTATTGGAGGCTGATGAAATTGTCATCTTCTCCAAGACTATTATGGTGGGGTCTGGTACCTCATTGTCAGGGATCTCCAACACTTTGTTATTTCTTATTAAAGTATCCATTATAATGCAACGATTTGAACTTAAATTACATTCATATGATGGATACATATTATCTTATCTAATATATTTATAACCTAATTTTATTCATTTCTATAGATTGATATGATCATATACAATGCTAATTGATAGGCAATTTATCCTATAAAGGTTAATAGATTTATAATCTAATTTTCTTCATTTCTATAGATTGATATGACCATATACAATGCCAATTGATAGGCAATTTATCCTATAAAGGTTGCTTTCCACAGATTCTATAGAATCAAATAATCACCATATTTGTCATAAAATTTAGGCATTCATTGCTTATTTTCTACATGATATTACAAAAATATATGCTCTTTATCTTTAATTTATTTTATTTGTTATAATTTTAAGTAAAGGCTTAAGATTCCACATTCATTTGTCCAAGTATTTTAACTATAAGTGTTTGATGCTTTTCCAATAGAATTCATTTCCTTTAGTTTAAAGATATTACAAAGGTATGGATACCCTGCCTCCTTGGGTCTTACCCGAAAGTGGCATCCCTTTTGGGATGTTTTCCACAAATAAAAAAATAAAAATTACAAAGTTTTCATTACATCATGAGATAGGTAATTGATGCTTTTCCTAGTAGAGGTTATTATCTAAATTTTATGCATTCCCTACTTTTTTTCTACGTGATATTATGAAAAATACACTTTATCCATAATTTATTTCATTTGTTATAATTTTAAGTAAAGGCTCAAGATTTTACAATCTTTTTTCATATTATTTTTACTATAAGTGTTTGATGTTTTTTTTATATGGTTTATTACCTTTAAATTGAATATAATACAAAGGTGTCACTATGTTATTAGATAGGCATTTGATGCTTTTTCCAATAAAGGTTATTACCTTTAGATGTAAATCTAAAGACACTACAAAGACATCACTACATTATTAGATAAGTGCTCGATGATTTTCCCAATAGAGTTTACCTTTAGATATAAGACACTATAAAAGTATTATTACATTATTAGATAAGCGCTTATGCTTTTCAAATAAAAGTTATTAACTTTAGAGGTAAAACATCACAAAGATATTGCTACACCATTATTATACTCATTATTAGATGATATTAGATTGATTATCTTATTTTTAAACTTATATTAAATATTTGAAAGGTTTAGCATCAATTATTATATGACAAATACTTTACATCAAAACATTATTGCTACATTGATAAATATTTTATGATTATCCCGTGAGTGTGATTGTGATCCCCATGGTGGATGTGTATAAGAAGTATTACTCAAAATATATATATATATGATTCTATCTCTTACATGCACTTAGACTCATAAAAATTATTTTTACTCAACATTAAAGTAATTTTATCTATTAACAAGAAAATATAATATAAACATATCTCATCAACTTTTTTTTTATAATATAAATAATAAATTAATATAGCTAAATTAAATTTTTTTATATAAATAGTTTAAACCTACTATAAATAACATGGTTTACTAATATTTTTTTGGCAAGGACATCACAATGACAAAAGTCTTGGGCTCTCTTAATGGAGACCCAAATTTAATTTATGGAAGGGTGGCCCCTCCTGTTTTTCAACCTCTTTATTAATAACATGGTTTAATAATATGTCCCGATGAGGGGACACAACAATAACATATGTCATTGGTCTCATAATATGTTTCGATGACAAGGACACAACAATAACAAATGGCATTGGTTTCATAATATGTTCGGATGAGAAGGACACAACAATGACAAATGTCATTGGTCTTATAAGAAAGATCCAAATTTAATTCATGAGAAAAGTGACCACTAATATATCTTTACTTTTCAATTTAAAAAAAAAAAATCATAATTTATGATATATTTATAAATAAAATAGAAATAAATAAAAAAAACCAAAAAAAAATACATAACTTCAATTCTGGACCATAATATTCAAATTCTTGAATTAGAAGCAACACTCACGAGTGTAAGTCAATTTGTATTATCTTTTAGTAGGAATTGTGAACACATAGACTAGGTCATTAAATATATTCCAATAAGTTATTGAATAGTTGTACCTTGCAGCTCAAGGCTTCGACTTTTCCTTGCAGTAATTTCTAACGTTCCAACAAATATTTTTTTTTTGTTTGTGATGTTATGAGGTGACTCCGACTCTCGAATCTACTTTTTAACGTTTCATTCATTACTTCATAATGGAAGGTCTATTTTAAAAAAAAAGGCTTATTCATATCTATGTATTTTGTCCTCATTTGAATTTGAGTTTTAATAAAAGACAAAGTTTAAACTATTACAATATTCTAAAGCAAACTATTACAATATTCTAAAAACAACCAACAAGAACAGTTAAGTAATTAAAAATGTTAAAACGCATCGGCATGCGTGTGGTTTATTAGTAAGGACGTCATTTGTATTATTGGTGATGAGATCTGAGTTCAATCCCACCCACAAAGATGCCAATTGTATTATTGATGACTCCGCCTTACCCACAAGAATGCCTATTTGTATTATTGGTGATGTGAATTATATTAATGGTTACTCGACCTTACCCACAAGGACGATGCCATTGTATTATTGATGACTGGACCTTACTCACAAGGATGTCCATTTGTATTATTGATGATGTCAATTGTATTATGAGTGACTCGACCTTACCTACAAGGACGTTATTTGTATTATTGATGATGAAACTTGAATTCAATCCCAACACATTTACATTTATGAATAAAAAAGTACTAATAAGAAAAAAAAATGTTAAAATCCCCTGTTTATAATATATGATTCAAAATCTTATGAAAGAGTTAGCCGAACAATTACAATAATATGCACGTTGAAAAGGGATTGTACGAACTATATTATTTAATGCTATGCGCGTTGAAATGTTGGGTTGTAACGGCTAACAATGCACGCGTGGACGATAGCAATAGCATCTCTGTACACGGTACCACCTAGCTGATACAATGAAGATTTCCCGAGATTAAAAAAATGGTAACATGAAATGACAGTAGCCAAGATGCATGTGCAACAATCATAGGCAAGATTGACGGGGCCATGTTAATTCATGAATTGTTTAATCGAAGCTGGTGACTGTAACATAAATTTCCTCAAAAAAGGACAAGGAATTCCTAGCCGATCCTCCACGTCACGATATAAGACAATCATCCCTGATTAAAAATAAAAATAAAAAATCCCCATCACTCCTTGCTGCCTGATCCGTCTGGAAAGTTACTCTTGCGATCGCTAATTAGATTTCTTTTCCAATTTTTATTTTGGGGATTGAGAGAGTTGACGCAACGGGAATTGGTTTCATGCAGCACCCGAACGATAATGATAATCATAATCATAATGATGATGCTGATGATGATAATCTTACGAAGGAAGGTACATGGAAGGCGGCGCTATGGACGAAGAGCCTGGCATTTGCGCATGTTGTGATGGGACGCAATGGGAATATGAAGGCAGAGACAGAGCTGGCTCCTTTCGTCCACAGAGTTACACGTACGTGATGGGGCTTTTGATTGAGTGTGGGGCTCATCGCGGAGTCGCAGGTTCGAGTCGCATGCACGCGTGCAGTCCCCTCTCTCGCTGGCTGGTAGGTACGCCAAACCGCGTGGATGCGTTTAAGATTTGTCGTCTGACTACAGCAGCGCGCATGTGGTATTTTTCATGGGGGGTAAAGATTTCGCACAATGTGCAAACTCACCAATCAATTGAGACACGCAACGATAACAACAAGGAAATCTCTCTTTTTGGGTGTTTGAATTCTTACCAAGGCGATTGGGTTATTGAATGTTTCCGTTCCAGCCGCCGGGTAACTTTTCCACAGGGGTCCTTCAACGCCTGCCCGCCCGGCAGGGGTTGGCTTACGTGTCCCGTGGAAAAGGGGTCCCACGTCATCTTCGGATGTGCTCGTGTAGAATTTTCGTCCCCGGATTGGGGTTTTATATAGAGCTCCCACACAAGGCATTCAGAAAGTTTTCTCAAGAGCTGCTCATTCCTTCCTTCCTTTCTCTTCTTCCTTGCTTCGGATTACAGGAGAGTTATAAGATTTATTTTATCTCTGAGATATTGGGCAAGTACTGAGATAGTTTTTGATTTACAGTGGAGGCTTGGATTTGGGGTTGCAGGAGGGGTAGTAGTAATAGTAATAGTACTAATAATGGGAAGGGAAGGGCCTCCCGGACAACTGTACCTGCCTCCCGGTTTCAGGTTTTATCCCACAGATGAGGAGCTGGTGGTGGAGTACCTGTGCAAAAGGGCTGCCTCTCAGCCCTTTGCGGTTCCTATTATTGCAGAGGTGGACCTCTATAGATTCGATCCCTGGGACCTTCCTGGTAAAATTCTTGCCCTTTAAAGCTGTTGGGTGTATTCATAAGAATAGCTTATTTGTTGCTGGTTTTGTAGTAAGGTTCGTATACGCCATGGTGGATGTGTTTAAGAAATATTACTCAAAAATGTTTGTTTAGGCGTTTAGGCTAAATTCAAATGGGGTCAACGAAGGTGAGAGATAGAAGCCATTTCTGTTCAGTTTCAAGCTATGAAGATTGAGTGAAATATGTTTCAGGCTATCAAGATTGAGTGAAATATGTTTCTTAATAGTATTTCAGCTATGTGAGAATAGGTTTTCTGATCGTTCTGGCTTTGGCGCCGCCCACAGGATGGCCTCTATGGCCTCAATAAAGCCTATCCAATCGAATTGAATTCTATGGGATCTGTTGGAATATCGGTTCCGCCGACGGATCCTGTGGGCTTCAATGAAAATCTAATTTTATTCCGATTACATCTCGTTAAGGCCCACGAAAGATTCCGTGGACGAAGTCAAAGCAAAAATAATTTATTAGTTGTCTGTTAAAGCATGATTGCCTATTAAGAAAGTTGGTTCTTCCGTTCCAAATATTCTAGAATGATAATGGGCTTATCTTGAAACATCTAGGTGCTTGATCTAATTTTTATACTGAATAAAATACAAGATATTTGAATCGAATATTCAAATACTGTCTCAAGTAGGCAATTCTCTTTTAGAAAATACCCTTTCAGAAAACAATCTAGAACAATTTTTTTAGTGTTTGAGATTGCAATTTCTGATAGATATATTCTAGAATGATGATGGGCTTATCTTGAAACATCTAGGTGCTCTTGATCTAATTTTTATACTGAATAAAATACAATATATTTGAATCGAATATTCAAATACTGTCTCAAGTATGCAATTCTCTTTTAGAAAATACCCTTTCAGAAAACAATCTGGAACAATTTTTTAGTGTTTGAGATTGCAATTTTCTGATAGATATGGCGTTTCGTTTGCAGACAAGGCGTTGTTTGGGGAGAAAGAATGGTACTTCTTCAGTCCGAGGGATCGGAAATATCCCAACGGATCTCGCCCCAACAGAGCGGCAGGGAAAGGCTACTGGAAGGCCACTGGGACGGACAAGCCCATTTACAGTGGGGGCAGAACCCCCAAGCACCTGGTCGGGGTCAAGAAGGCTCTGGTGTTCTACATCGGCAAGGCTCCCAAGGGAACCAAAACAAACTGGATCATGCACGAGTACCGCCTGGCAGACGCAGGAAGTAAGGCCGCCAAGAGAAAAGGAAGCCTAAGAGTAAGTAAACCAAATATAGCCCTCAAAAAAAAAAAAAAAAACTGTGACCGTTTAGCATTTTTGGTTTTGATGTTAAAATTTGATCTTGGTTTGTTATAATTGCAGTTGGACGACTGGGTGTTGTGCCGAATATACAAGAAAACCATGGGAGTACAGAAAGCTGCGGCCGCGGCCGCAGCCGCGGCTGCCGTGAAGGAATGTAACGAGTCGTCCTCGTGTTTGGACGAAGTGCTGGCCTCCCTTCCGGACATTGACGACTCCAAGCTCATGAGCATCCCTCGCCTGAATTCGTTGAATCTTTTCGTGGAGGATAGCAAGCCCAACAACAACGGCAATACAGCTATGGAAGGGGTAGAGAAATCCTGCGCCGCTCAGGCAGATTACTCGTGGAAGAACAACATCCACCAAATCAACAGCGGTCCTGGTTCGGTTCCGTCGTTGATGGAGTTCAAGGATCAGCAATACTCCAACGGAGAAGTCGTAACGGAAGTGGGTTCTTCCAGATGCAACAACTACCCATACCCGGTGGACAGAATCGAATATAACAACAACAATTCGGCTAATCTGAGACGGAACGGCGGAGGCGGAGGCGGCGGAGGCGGAAGATACGATTTGGCGGCGGCGTTGCTGCAGCGCAGCATGGAATCTCGGCTCCCACCGAGGCCCGGCAGACCGCCATTGATGCACGACTCGCCAGACGAGGAAGTGCAGAGCAGCTTCAGGTTACACCAAAACAATAACAACGACACCCACAACAACAACAACAACAATAATAATTTGGTGCAGTCGTCGCAGCAGTTGGGATTCGGGTTCGACACACAAGTGCAGACAGGATTCAGCGCGCCGTCTCAGATGGATCCGGTGAACATGATGTTCGACCCAGCATTTTTAGCAAACTTCGGATCGAATTATCTGCAGAGGCCGCAATAAATCTATTAGGGTAACAAATTATTTAAGGGTTAGCTATCCTGGATAGGGAAGAAGAAGAAGAAAATGTAGAATAGTGTTTTAAAGTAGTGAAGACTCTTGTGGGATGATGATGATGATCATGCGAGACTGTGTTCGCATGTGAAGCGTTCATCTCTGTACATTGTACAGTATTTGTTGTTCTCCTTGGAGATCCTTCTCTGTTCACATCTTTTGTCCCGCCTGTTGTATTTGTTCAAAGTGTTTTTTTTCCCTCATACGTTCAGGGAATTCTTTAATAAGAATGTTCGTGCATTTCTGAATAGATGTTTCAATATGGACAGGATATTTTGATCCAGGTCTGAGGTGATAGATGTTCTCAATCGAACAGTTTTTTGTGAATATAAAATTCCTTCTTTAAAAGCTAACTTGGCTTTATAGCACTGTGTCTTTGGACGATACCTGTGATAGGAACCGAGGATTTTTGGACAGGTCTGCTGGTATAAGTTGTAGCCTAGCAAGATAAAACAATACCAGCAAGATAAAACTTATTGTTTTATATAAAACTGCACTTCAAATCAATCGATGGATGTATAGTTTAACCAATTAAACTTCAACTATTAAGTTCAACATTATCATTTTTGTTTATATCATGACAATTAAAAAGGTAGGACGGTAAAGTATCTAGAGGCTTCGTCCAACAAAAGGTTTACAGGATTCGTTTTTGGTAAGGACATACTTATCTTATTTTATAGGATTCATACAAGTAATCGAATCTAATGTTTGATTTTATTTGATAAACTTGATTATGGGTTACTTCTTAAAACATATATCACTTTCAAAAGTTAAAAAAATATACTATAAAAGTATTTTTTTAAAGTTTTGATTGTTAAATATATAAAAGATTAATAGTTTCTTTCAATTTAAAATTTGATTATGTATTGTTTGGTAAGTTTTATATTTAATTTTTTTTTGATACCATGTTATTTGATAAGGGATTTACTAGTTTTTATTTGGTAGTATATGATTTTTTTAAAATATCATTAAAATTTATTATTATTAGGTCATCAAATAGAATTATGATGTTGGGTACAAAAGAAATAAAAGAAAGGTAAAGAATATAAAGTAAAAATCATTAGAAGTGGAGTTGATCAAATTGAATATTGATGTATCATCTAAAAGAAATCCAAGACCAAGACGAATAATAAAAAATAACAATAGAGGTGAGATTTTATCCCATTATGCTTTTAGTAGTGGTTTTAATACAACGAATAAAGTTGAAGCTTGAAGGCATTAGAAGGATTAAAATATGCAGACAAATGAAATGGAATAGAGTATGGATGGAAGTCAATTCACTAATAATAATAAATACAATTTTGAGGAAAAAAAAGGCTCCATAGAACATACAAGAGTTATGATCATCGTGGAAATACAAGACATTACTAACAAAGCTTGAAGAAATTAGGCTTACACACATATTTAGGGAAGGGAACAAATGTGTAGTTAGGCTAATCAATAGAGGAGTTTTAATAAAGGATCATGAAGTTCAATTATCTTCTCAATAGTTATAGAAAGTAGTAAGTTTAGCTAAAGCTAACAAGAATAAAATGAAAGGAGTAAATTCAAAATAATATTCCAAATAACTACAAAATATTTTAGGGGATCCCTTTATAGATCAATGCATTGGAGAAAATTAGTAGTCTAGTTTTGGTAAAGTGGACTGTGATTTCATGAAGCTAGATTTGATAAAGCAGACTATGATTTCATGAAGCAAGCAAAATTTTTGTATGTTGAAGTAGAAGAAGATGGTATCAGATGGACTTCATGGCTGAATAGATTATTTTAGTTATTGGTTATTGGTTAGATTATGAGAGAGAGAGTATGGGTGGGAACTTTCAAATTTTTGAAACTATTAAACTATTTATTGCATTTCGTGTGGTTACACTTATGCTTTAGGAAGGAACTAATATTCTAGATCTGGTAGAGTGAACTATGATAACATGAAGTTTTCAAAATATTACTCTACTATGATGTAGTGTGTGGGCAGTAGAGGTAAATTTATTATATTGTTAAGGCTACTGCAAGAAAATGTCAAGAAGAAGGATGCTACATTTTGGAATAAATTTATTTACAAAAGAAATTGAGGAAGATCCAAAAAGTGGAAATCAAGAATTTAGACCTTTTATGAAAAAGATGTAGGTACATAATTATAGCAACTCATTGTGATGAGAATTGAAAATATTTGTATACTATCAAGCTCTAAAAGAGAGATTTATAAATTTTCAAGGGTGGGGGACCCTAGTCCAACCTCTTTTTCTCCAATAAAAAAACATATTTATTTAAAATATTAATAAAAATATATAAAAAGAAATTATATTTTTCTATTTAAAAAGAAAAAAACCTTTATATCATGTCAAGTATTAATAAATTTTATAAAGATATAAATATTGATACTCAAAATAAAATAAATATTGATAAATTTTATATTTTTAAATATTAAACATGTATTTCTTAAAATTAATTTTCTCATGCAAATATATTAACATTTATTTGAACCATTAATTTGCATGCTGGAAGGTTAATATTTATGTATGCTGGAAGTTTAAGTTGAACTCTAAAATCTAAAATTAAAATTACATTGTTTTATTAAATTTCAAAGTGTAAAATGAAAGCTTAAAACTAAGCTTATTTTATCTTATCAATCTTAGAAAAGTAAAGTTACACACAAATATATTCTTCCAAAAAAATTGTAACTTTCATTTTATAGTTTGAAAAAAAAAATCCAATGAGATGGGTATTTTATACCCTCTTATAGGCCTTACTAAACAACCCCATTTAGAGCCATTTTATAATCTTCCAAAAATGACTCAAATTTCTTTGAAAAGTTTATCTGACCTATTACAATAAAAATAGCCCATTCCAAGCCTTTGGTCATCTTATAAAGCATCATTTTGGTACTTTAGCCCTATAGCCATCAATCATCTTATAGATATGACCTTAATTATCTAAAGATATAAAAAAGAACATAAAATATATCCTAAAATATGACTTCTATCAAAAGGAAAGAATATCAAAAAGGTGTAAACTATAATGGAATCGTAGTCCTACATACTACTCCTTCCTTTAACCAAGTACCAGCTAAAATATTCAAGGTAAATTTTGATAGATCATCTACTTCCTCATTTAGTTCTCTATAAATATGTTTATAAGATATCTCTATAAATGATGTTTCTAGTAATTTTAGTTGCTTATAATAAGGCCTAAGTATCAAATTTTGCATCCCCACTAAACCTAAAGCCCAATCCACCATCAATTTAAATTCATAAAAAACTTAAAATTTTATTATTCTATATTCCACTATCATTCTTAACAAGAAGATCAAATCCTTACTCTCTACCACATTATTGGTTCCTTCATAAGGCCCATTTTGAAAATGAATTTATGATTTTCATCTTGATATAACACTCCTCCTGCCCCACATCTATCTGGATTGTCTTGACAAGTTACATTAAAAATGCCTAAGATATTGTAATATACACTATTAAACTAACAACCTATCTTACAACCTCTAATTTAGGGGTTTTTTATGTCTTCATAAGTATATTTTATTTGAGCTTGAACTTGTATAGGTAGAATTTTCTTGCTCTCAAACAACATAGAATTTATTGCCAACCACAAACCCCATGCCACTATTAATTAAATGCACCTGTATTCCTTTAAGCCTTTCTATTTGAACCATTGTTGCATATTCTCTAACATATTTCTAGTTGACCATTGTCTCTTCCCCTTATTCATTGATAGATAGACCTCCACACTTCTCTCAAAAAATTACAATGGACTAGTAGGTGATCTATTATTTCTTCTTTCCTTTTACATAGGTTGCATTGACTTAGACCTTTCCAATACCTCTTTTACAGAATATCCCATGTCAATGCCTTCTCATCTAAATCTAATCAAGAAAAAAATATTTTCAAGGGTGATTTCACCTTCCAAATCCTACTCCACCACCAAAGGACCTCCTCATTATTATATTCAAATATTTTCTTGTATCCTTCCTTAGCTATAAATTGTCCACTAGTTAGGTTCTTTAACCATATTAAAGAGTATTCTTCTTATCTTAGTCTTATAAAATCCATTGTTGGACCCCTTGTATAATTGCTCCACTACTCAACTTCATTTCCTTCCAAAAGTAATTCTTTCATTGAAAGCCACCCCTAATTTCATAAATTGGTTATGTCCATAGAGGTTGGATTTGCCAATACCTTGAGCCCTTGTCTATTTAGATGTTCTATTGAATTTTGAGATAACTAGTAATCTCCTCCATTTCCTAGCCTTACTTTATTCTCATTTTCTATTTTCTAAATAAAAAAATTACTCATTAATGGAAACACATTTATTATTTATTTTCAAATTATTATTTCATTGGTCACTGGATTGATTGAAAGTCTAATCCACTCTTCAAAGGACATAAAATCCAAATAATCCTCCTTGATAACCTCATGCCATAATCCTTTACTAGTTATCAATTTCCAAAGAATCTTGGTAGCTAGAGCTTTTTTGAAGTTATGTATATTCTTAATCCATCATCCTTTTGTTGATTTAGGTTTAACTATCTTAATCCATTTAACCAAAGGTATTGCATCCTTCTTCCTTATTCTTGTCCAAAGGAAATGGAATAATTTCTCCCTTCTTTTTTTCCACTATTTTAATAGGAATATAAGCCATAGAGTGGAAATATACTGGAATGACTTCCAAAATTAATTTTACCAGTGTTAAATAACCTTATAATCATAACCATATATTGCACCATGATATTACCCTTTTTTCCACTTTATTGTATAACCAAATTTAATCCTAGTATCCAAAATTATGTGGCTTCAGTATAAACACCAAATATTTTAGACCATTACCAAACTTAATTAGATTGAAGCCAAAAATCCTTACCACTACTTATTTTCCTCACTATAATATCTTAAAAGTTAAATCTACCTTCTAAAGATTTATTTCCATTCATGTAGCAACACAATATAGATCTAAGAGATCTTTATATTTTAGTGCTTCTATTAAGGTTCCATTTCCAAATAGGATTATATCATCTATAAATTGTAAGTGAATTCCAATCAAATATTTTATCAATTTAATATATTTAAACATGTTAAGTCTTCCTTAATCATTATGCTAAACCCTTCAACCTCAATTAGGAATAAAAAGGGTGATAGGGGATATCCATATCAAGGTTTGTAGAATCTAGAAGCTAAACCATTAATTAATACAACAAAAAAAGTAAATTTAATACATCCTATTATCCAATTTATAAAGGGCACACTAAAAACAATATGAAATAATATAATCCTAATGTGTAGCCAGCTTATCCTATGAAATTCAATTGCCAAATCAAGCTTAATTATCATTGCTTGTTGCTTCCTTTATTTGACTAAATGAAGTGCTTCCTCAACAACACCTATAGGTTCATGGATTAATCTTCTACTCAAGAAACCATATTGTATTTTGAGGTGTCTAAAAGAACCCCTTTTAAACTTCTAGTAATAATCTTGAAGATGATTTTGTAAAGAGTGTTACACAAATATTCAATCACCTTTAAAAGGTTTTCTTCCAGTAGCTCATAAAAACCTACATAAAAATCAATGGACCAATCATCTGACTCTGGACTCTAATATTTAAGTGTTGTTTGTAGTTCCTCCTTAGTGAATTTTTCATTAAATTATCTTTAACTTTATCACTAGACATCTTAAGTAGATAAAAAGCTAGCTTAATGATTTCTTCTGTATTTTCTCTATTGGGTTCTTGATAAATTTTCTCAAAGTACGATACTCCTAATACATTTATTTTTTAAAACCTTATCATATTTCTTCCATCCTCCCTTTCATATTCTAGATGGTTTTTATCATCTTTATTTTTTTTGTGTACTTTTAAAAACAATTTTGTATTATCATCCCTATGTTCTAGCCAAAGTGCTCTATTTTCATCCTCTACTTTGCATCTTCCCTTTTTAATAATTTCCTCTTCTTTTTGTCAAACTCTTTGACTTGCAAATTCTACTTGTCTAAAAATACCTCACTACCTCTATGACTATATAACTAATTTATTTAGATTCTATATCCACCATATTTACCTTTTCTTCCCAATATATACCTTTGGCTCATGCAATTATAGTATATTTGATTCTCCTCAAATTTTTAGAAAACTAAAACATAGTTGTCTCTTTTATCATTGGGTAAATATATCTCCACTCATATTTTACTATATTTAAAAATTTCTCATCTTCCAACCATATAGCATTGAACTTGAAAGGTTCTACTAGTTTCTCTTGATCTTTTTCTAACTGTAAAAATAGAAAAATGATTAGATCCCCCATATTTATCTATCCAAGACCTTAGTATTTCTACTCTAGCTATAAGATTTTCAAACCAAAAAAAAAAATTCCAACCTTTTAGAAATACCTTGTCTTCCAGTTCTTTGATTTCTCCAAGCAAAAACTAATTTAATGGATTCTACATCACACAACCCTACATTCTAGATTTTTTGTAGGAAATATTCATAAAGGGAATCCATTCTTGCCTCCTCCCCCTCTTTTAGTTACAAAATTTAAGTCCTCTCCCACTACTACATTTTTTTTTATTTTTTTAATTCCTATATAAATAATTCTTCCCAAACTGCCTTCTACCACTATAAAGACGTATAAATTGACTATAAAAATCAACTTACCTAGCTCCATAGAATGTAAGTCTATAACCACACCTACCTTAATATATACCTTATCAACTAGCTAGAAGGAGGAATTCCATCCCATTACATTCCCCATTGATCTTCCTTTTGCCTCTAACCCTACAAAGTTCCAATTTGATAAGAAAGAGAGACAAGTATGGCTATTGCTTTTTTACATCTAACATAGTCTCTTAAATTAAAATTATATCTAACTTATGAAATTTAAACAAACTCTTCACGACTATTTTTTTATAAGGGTTCTTGATCCCTTTGACATATAAAAAAGGGATGATCATTGATGACCTTTCCTCTGGGGTTGTCCTACTTTAAGAACCCTACTATAGATTTTTATATAAGGTTAGACCCTAAAAATGATGAAAAATAATCAAATTTAACTTATTTTATTTCTTGAACATATATGAAGATAACAAATTAATTTAAAAGTTCTGTATCTATTATATAAAAAATTATTAATAACTTTTAAAATTATTATAAATTATTTTTTTAAAAATAATTATAAAATAAAATCAAACTTAAATTGAAATTTTTTAATATGAATCTCACATTCTTCAAAAACATTATGACAAAAAAATAACTTATATACAAAATTTATATAAAAATTAATAGATAGATTTTATGAAATACTACTTTAAAATAAATAGTCTATCAAATATATAATTTTTAACATTCCAACTTCTAACTGGATAAAATACATTACATAAAAAAATATTATTCATGAAATAAAAAATATTTAAAAATATTAAATATTATTCATAAAATAAAAAATAATAAATATTGTAATATTTAATTTATTTTATAATGATTTATTTAAATATGTGTAATGGTTAGGGTTTTGTTTTTTTCTTAATGACAAAATATATATAACTATATATTTTTTAATTTTTAATTTTTAATTTTCTATTTTATTGTTTTTATTTGGTTATTGTGAGAAATCCTATGATCCATTTGTAGGGCTGAGAAGTCTCCTTCCAACCATGATCCCTCTTAAAGTTAAGAGCTATACTTATCAATATGAAATTAACACATAGTCACCACACACCCACCCCTCACACACTCGCCCACGCCATTTTTGAATCTTAGACCTTCCAAAAAAAAGCCAAACACTGCACCCAACCAAGACGTCAATTGCAAATGTTTTCCTCGTACTAACTCAGATATTATAGAGTGTTTGATTTAAACTAGTCAATATTTTACTAATATTTTTTTTTAGTGCGTTCTTAACCTATTTTATTTGAATTTTATTTAAAACAATGTTAACTTTAATAATTTAGTTTAAAATGTATTTTAACATTTATAAATATTAACATGAATGCTGGAAAGTAAATAGAAATGTTTTTCTTGTCCTAACTCAGATATTATTTTGTTCAGATAGAGTTTGATTTAAACTAAGTAAATATTTTAGTAACATTTTTTTTCCTTTTAGTGCGTTCTTACCTATTTTATTTGAATTTTATTTAGAACAATGTTAAATTTAAAAATTTAGTTTAAAATTTATTTTGATATTAATAAATATTAACATGAATGTTGGATATATATATTTTGAGGGTAATTATTAAGATCCATTTGAATAATATTAATTTTGGTAATTATAAATGTAAAAAATTAGTTATCATATTTATATACAATGTTTTATATGTAATAAAGAATTTTAAATTTGTAAATAAAAATACTGAAATGTATTAAAATGAAATAATTTAAATTAAGGTAGTGAATGTGAGTGTGACTGCAAGCATGGAGGTAGGAAACAAATTACAAGCAAGGAGTGGGCACCACTTCTTTCTTGTTCTAAATATTAAGAGAAAATATAAAATTAGAGTATTCATACGAAGAAAATCTAGGGAAGATAGTAAATTTTTTTATTAAAGTATTTTCTAGAAGTAAGGATATCCTAGTTGGTAATATGGATGCATTGGTTGGTGATAAGAAGAGTGAATCAATGGTAAACCCTATCTAGGTAGCAAATATTACATTAGAAGCAAGCATCGAGGATGAGAAGAGTGAGTATGATATAATAGTTTTTAAAACCAAATAGTTAACATGTAAGTTCCATGGATACTAGATAACCTTTTCTAATATTAAAAATATGGATACTAGCTAACCTTTTATAATATTAAAAAATAGATCAAGTGGAAGTGGAGAATGAATTCAAATTTTTTTCGTGACTTTTCTTTCAAAAAAATATTTCCTTATTATCTTTAGAAACAAAAATAAAATAATGGAGGGTGACCCTTGGTATAGGGAAGAGATGCATTATATTTAAGACATGAGTGAGAATGTTTTGTGGAAATAAAACTATTAAAAGAATTTTGATGTGGATTAGACTTTTTGGACTTCCTTATCAACCCATAATAAGGAGGTTTTAAAAAATATTGCCTACTTTGAGTTCATCTAGGAGGAACCAACTATTTAGGAGAGAAGGCATGTTGTTTACACTTGAATATGTGTTGTCATGGATATTTAAAACTTTTACAAGTTCCTTAGGATTCAATATGAAACAAGAGAATGAAATCAACAAGGGATTGTGAAAACATTTTGATATCTTAAATATTATGAGACTCCAGATTACAAAGTAAAAATAATAGAGAAAGACAAGAAAATTTTGGTTATGAGACAAACTTCAATATGAACAAGTAGATCATATTATAATATAATTTGGGCCAAATAAATGATTTTATATCCCTAAGAAAGTAGCAAATAAAAATTCCTTTGCATGGAAAAGGGTCGTTATAGGTCACTCGAATTAACCATTAAAAGAAAAAATGATAAGGGATGAGGAAGTACAACATACAAGTTCAAATATAAATACAATTAAAGATGAAAAAAAAGTTGGAGAGGGAGATTATAAAGAAAATAATATGAAGGAGTTCATGGTTAATCCAAGTAAATCATCTTCATTATCCTCAAGTAGCATAAAATCATATCCTTCTAATAAAAAATAAAAATAATATCCAGTGTATCCATTGCACTTTAGGGTTTCAAGAGAAGCATAATAAAGCAATGTACATGGAGGATATCCACAAAAATTTAGTTTTTTCAAGGTAGCATAGGAAATTAATTACAAAAGAGGATCATCCTTATACTTTAGGGTTTGTAAGGCAACATAAAGAAAAAAAGTGTTTATGAGATTATTCCTCGCAATTTATATTATTTAGGGGAACATAAATCTTTACAAGATAAGTCTCATTATGAAAAATATGAAATAATAGAAGATATTGATGAAGATGAAAGTGTTGGTGGGAATGAGTAAATGAGAGGAAGGTCATAAAAGCATAAACAAAGAGAAAAAGAAACTCAAATAGATATCAATTTAGAGAGCCAAATAAAAATATCATAGGTGGAAGTAGGATTAATCCCCCTAATAAAAATAAAAAGTGATAATGACATTGATATCATGGAATATTAGAGGTATAAATAATACCCCTAAAAAATAGTTATTAAGGAATTGTGAATTTATTTTAATACAAGGAATAAAATTAAGTAGTGAAGAATGTAAGGATGTTTTTAAAAATATTTTGAAGATGGATTATTGTCTAGTAATTTCGTCTATAGGAGATTCAAGTGGTATTGAAATAATATGAGACAAATGCAAATGGCATGGAAAATTGCTAGAAGAAAAAGGTATTTAGGTTGGATAATTTTGTAGGAAAGAAAAAAATATCAAAGTTGATGTTATAAATGCGGATGCTACAACTATACTTACTCCTCGTGAAAGATGTTGAAAGGACCTTAGCATACTTTTGTCAAACGAAGATGATTTATAATTGTGATCTATGGATTCTTGGGGGTGTATTTAACATAGTTCTATATTCTTTTGGAAAAATGGTTGCACTTTAGGATGGTCTAAGTAAATGTAATATTTTGATTTATTTTTTTATTAATGGTGAAAATAGGGAATTTTGGAAGGGTCCCAACCATTTTACAAAGGAAAAAGAAACTTCCAAAAAGGAAAAATCCCAAGGCCAAAAAGGTACAACTAGATAAAAATATCAAATCAAAAAACAACACAAAATTCCAGTAGCAAAAACTGGAAATAAAACAAAAGAGCATAATGGCTAACTAAGATTTGGAGATGCTTACATCTACCTCCAAGTATTAATCTACTTCTTAATCTACACCTTGATATTTAACACCTCCCAGGAGTCTTTCAATATTTGTTCATCTCATTTATCCTTCAACATTCGTCCATCCTATGTGTCCTTCAACATTAGTCCATCCCAGGATTTTACTTTATTTTTAAATTCAAATGGCCTTTGTTGATTTTTATCAAAAAGGATGAACTTCAACTAAACTATAGTTGTTAAACTTGTAATAAATTCAATTGCACTTCTTATAGGTAATAAAATTGTAATTAAAAAAGGATGGAGATATAGATTAGTTGAGGGAGATTCACAAAATACTATTAATTCTATCAAAAAAATTGATGTGAGGATTGGATAAATATAATATTATTGACGTCTGACATATATTATTGGAGGTAGTCTCTTTGAAATGTGAGTATATCTATAAAGAAGGAAATCAAGTAGCAATTAATTTAGCCAGTTGTGGTGTTGATCTTGATTTTAATGAAATTCAAATTTTAGAAGGAAACTCATTGAGTGAAATTTTATCTTTTAATAAAAATTATGTCAAGGAGTTGATTGTGAAAACATAACACTTTAAGTAAGATGAAGAGTATATTTGATAAAAAATAATGAATAATACCTATGATAAAAAGGCAAGCTAGATATGGTTTAATTTACCTAACAAAAAGTGTAATAATTTAATGTTTTGATAAAAGTGGTCTCCAATAGAAACCACATACAATTTACTAAATATAATAAAACACAATTTAAACTAAACTAATTATTATCATTTCACATGTCTTATCGTTATTTAATCAATGTAGAATTTTAAAATGATAACTTTAACCTTCTAATTTTTTTTTGATTGATAGTAGAAGGGGTTTTAAAGGGTCCCCAAACCTATTACACATAGGGTTTTGAAAGGCACTCCCAAACCTTATATCTAGCAATAAGACATCAAGAAAGACTAAGCTAGATTCCATGAATCAAACCCTAAAATCCAATGAAGCAACCTCCTAGAAAATAAGCTACATATTTTTATCAAGCAAATACAAGAGATTCCCCCATGGTCAAACCACCGTGTGCTCAGGAATATAAAGCCCCGGAGAAAAATAGTAGAATAACAAAAATGTTATCGGTTAAAATAAATTTACAAATAAAGATCACCCAAATCGAAGCATTTTTTACCTCACAAGAAAGGAGAATAGGGGAATCTTGTCATCATGATCAAAAAATCCATCCAACAAAGCATGTAACAAGACAACCCCTCATAACAACAACCGATTTAAGAAAACAACACTAGAAAATACCAATCAACAAAATCCACAACATATCAAAAAATAATCCCACAGGGCTCACTTGTCTAGCCAATGAAAGACCCACCAGATGGAAAAAATCATAAATAATCACCAAGAAACCCACATATCCCATTGGATAAAACCACTCTCAGGGTATTTGGAAAGAAAAATAGAAAACACCCAATGTAACATCTGAGAGAAAAAAAAGAGGATCCTAGATAAAAATGTGAGTGTTGGAACCCTAGGATCTGACTTGTCCACCATCCTACCTCGGTTGAAAAAATATACTAGAATAAAGTTGTCCAAACCGAAGCACACCATGGAGATAAAACAAAACCAATCGAAAGAGGAAATATACAACAAAGTGCCCCAGTGATAGAAAAACTCTCCCGGTAGAGACCGAAGAGGGAGAGGTGAGAGATACCCCCAAATAGACAGAGAGGCCATAGGTTAAAGACCCTAGGGAGGCATGCATCCAAATTAATAACAATGGGAGGCCAAAGATAGGGGATAGAGGAGATACGAGCATATCTAGCTTCTCTTCAGACATAGATGGCCCAGTTGCAGGTTGAGAGGGATACATCATAGGCAAAGGTTACCTAGCTTCAGGGAGAGGTGGCCCAAATGGATGGAGAGTGCTAGCAGGCCAGGGCTGAGGGTATGGCTATCGTTGGGAGCAGAAAGGCAGGGGATGCGGTGTAGCTCCTTTAGGCAGAGCTACGCTGGACAGGTGATAGGTTGGAGATAGCTATTCGAAGGGCCACATTTTTAAAGGTAGTTAACTATGTAGTTGTCCCTCCAAAGCGAAGGATGGAGCCTCCTCCATCCTTTCATTCAATGAGCAAATCATGATCTTGAACACAAAAATATACGAAGGCAAAAATCCCATAGATCTTGTTGGAGTCCAATCGTAGCCTAGTCTAGCCATCTACCCATCAAAAAATTTGGATTTTGAGGTTCCTTTATATGGCCCAACCTCCTTCCCCTAGCCCCCTACTAGGGTTCCAACTGCCCAACCTTCCACCCCACGATCCCACCTACATCTGTAGTAAAAACAACCAAACTAGAGATCTAGTGACCTAGAACAAACCAAGATAGGAGACCACCCCACAACACCACCAAATGTTAAGATCCTTTAGCCAACCCAACCTCCTTCCCCCAACCCCCAATTGAGGTTCCAACTACCCAACCTTCCTCTCAACAAGCCAACTATAGATGCAAAGTCATCTACTAACTAGATTCACTATCCAAAAGGGCATATGGGTTGTCGAGGTTTCCAAAAATATTTGAAGCTACAACCCTCAGAGTTGTGGCTCTCTCTACCATAGTGAGGCTTAGGCCCTCACAAGATCTCTCTGCCATGGTGAGGCTTAGGCCCTTATAGGCCCTCTCTAACCTTCTAAATTATATAACCCTATGTTCACTATTTTTTTTTGGGGATTCCTAAAGTTGTGATTAATTAAGTAGATATAAGCACTATTAAAAAATGACCATCATTATCATCATATCATATATATAAACTGACAAGTATTCTTGAATCTAGTCTAAGGTTAAAACCTTTTAAAAAATAAAAAATTAAATGACATTTTAATGATATATTCATTTAGTACCTTTCTAACACATTGTATTTAAATTATGTTTGAAGCAATATTAATTTTAAAAATTTTACTTTAAATCTCTTAATGTATTAATAAATATTAAAAAAAATGGTAAAAAAATTAAAAGCATAGAGACTTTTAAGAATATTATTAAGACCATTGAATTAAATTGAAGTAAGTAGAACAACCATATAAAACAAGTATTGCATAGCAGCCACTTGGAAATTTGTTTGTATTTAAAAAATTGATATTTTTGATACAAAAATATTGTGTTAATGTTAGATAATGATCAATCCTTATAATTATTAATTTATTTGTATTTAAAATGTTGTATATGTCTAGTGGAAATTAGATATTGAAATATACCTTTACAATGATCTTGGCATGTTTCTATGTGTTCTTAAAGATATATTTGTCATTTTTTTAGTTGTTTTGTTAATACGTTTATTTTATTTTTAGTTGATTTGTTGGAAAAGTTAGGAAATATTGAGATAAACAAAAATACTTTGGATATGATTTGTGGAGTTGGTAAAAATGTATTTTTTGGGTGAATTGCATAATGGACTAAAAATAAATTTAATATCCCCCCAAAAAATAACATAAAATGATAATTTTTTTTTTTTTTTTTTGTCAAATATGAATAATCTTGAGAAAATAAACTCCAAGATATTATCCTTGTCAATGTTATTTTATTTGATAATTAATGACCTAAGAAATAAAGTCTCCAACATCACATCAGATAGTATTTTATAAGACAATTAATAACCTTGGAAATTAAATTTTCAACATTTTACCCTTGTACATGGTATTTTTTTAACAATTAAAAATTAAATAAACATAATATAGAATTAAAATAAATAAATGAATATAATAAAAATAAGAAGAAATCTATAAAACAAGCAATAGGAAGCCAAAACAATAGAGTTTAGTATTGTTCTCTATTGATGAGACAATTACTTAATCACGAATGCATGTTGCCCTAGCGAAACTAGAAGCATATACAAAATAAGAGATATAAGGAAGCAAATCTTCCAATCCTATATTGACCTTATTGAATAAAATTAGATGTTATTCAGAAGGATTTGTACATAAATTTAACAATAAGTAAGGTGTGTAGTTGTAGATTCCTACCCAAAGTAATAGGCAACAAAATTTTGTGAGCTTGAGTGTTGAATGAAAAACTATGTAGAAGATAGTAGACAATGATGTTGTGATAGGCTTGAAGAGGACATGTTTTGTTTATTTTTATTATTAATAATTTTGTAGATTCATTTGTAGTTATCCTCAATTTTATGTCCTATTTGCATGAAGAATGGCTAAACAAGCATAACAAAGCTTGTTGTTAATGTGCTAGAGAATATTTTATGCATTAAAGACCAAAGAAATCTTGCTTATAAATGTAATTTTGAGCATAAGATTGCTAGTATGATGAAGAGAAAAGGAAGAGGTTTGTTGAAGGTACATCTATCCTATTATCATTTATGAAGAATATTTTCATTTGGATAGAGCCATTTGACCATGTGCGAAGAGCCATTAGAAAAATTTGCTATCTAAAGTGTAAGTTAAAGAGCTATCCAAGAAGTATTAATTTTGTACCAAAATAATTAACATCATAAAAATTATTACTATAAAAGCAAAAAATACTAGTCTAGAGTTGCTATCATATGGATTTACCATTTGGAGCTATAATATAAAGGTGTCTTTTAGAGTTGTTGTCTAGATTTTTCATATGGAGCTAGAATCTAGAAAATAATTGTTGTCTAAAAAAATAATTATTGTTTGGATTTTCCATCTAGAGATCCTATCGTTTAGAGATATCATCTAGAACTATCGTCTAAATTTGTTGTCTTAAATAGCCATCTAAAGTTGTTATGATAATTTAGAGTTGTCATCTAGAACTATCATCTAAAGTTATTATCCTAAAGAGCCATCCAAATCTATTGTGTAGAGTTATCATATGGAGCTCCCATCTAGAAAAAAGTTTCCATTTAGAGCATTGAGTTATTGTTTAGAGTTATAATTTGGATTTATCATAAAAAAGGGGCCATCTAAAGTGAAGTTTGACACTATAATCTAGCATAAAGTTTAGGGTCCATCTATTGTGAATTTATCATATACTAAATGTATGGTTCATCTAAAAGTTAACTTTTATTAAAGTGTTGTTGACTAAAGTCTTATATTGTGAATTTAAAAAATATATAATAATAAAATAGAAAATTTCTACCATTTCTATTCTTCTACAAATATCCAATAAAATAATTAAAAAAATCTATCCACAAAAATTTATTGTCTAAAAATGCAAGACAATTAAAGAGGACTACAAATTCCAACCATCCAAGTTGACATCAATGGTAAAGATCATTTGGACTAGTTACATGCATTTTCAACTCATTGATTGGAGGAAGGAATGTTGTATTTTAAACAAATGCACTCTTTACTTGGCCAAGCAATCCCAATTTATAACCACTAGATTCATTCAATCAATGGTAAAAGAGTATTGACTATCTTGACATGATGTGTGCAAGTCTATGTTGGAAATAAGCCTTCTGAATATCCCACATGCAATGGGAAAATAAAATTGGAGAAATTTATATTTTGTAGGGGAATCACAAATATTTGACATCTAATGGTAGATTTTCCCTCCTTAAAATTGGAAGACATATGCTGGGGGATATGAAAAAAAATATTTTTTATATAGTTTTAGTTAAGGAAATAGTTTCAACAGCGTATGATGGATGTATCTCCCTATTGTTGGGATACCTCGGATAAATCTACTCAAGATTAATATATTTAAGTTTTTGGTACCATAAATTTTGAATTTTTTAGGTTGGGATACCTTGGATAAATAATTTTAAATTTTTTTAGGTTGGGATACCTTGGATCAATCTACTTAGAATTAATATATTTAAGTTTTTGATACCATAAATTTTGAATTTTTAGTCAAATTTGTGTAATTCTAGAGGACTAGACCTAAACAAAACAATTGCTTGGTATCCTAACGTAGAATATAGATGTATTTGTAATCATCAAAAAGCTCTTTCTAAAGTTAACATATTTGCTACAAAAATTATACCAAATGAAGTAATAGTTGTTGATGAAAATGACTTAATTAAGGGGGTACATCAATACATTTATTAGAGTTTACAAAATATTAAGATGATTTTGACAATCGTGATGTGCAAGGAGATTTTGAAATCTACCTTGTTGAGCTTCAACTGTCATGTTTGTGGTAGCTAGAGGATGTAATGATGAGGAATAAAGTAAAAGGGATGAAACCTTAATTCAATATGTTTGTGAATAAGTGCACACAACACTATTTACTTGTTACGTAATCCAACTTTATTATCAGTAAATCTGACTTAATATTATATATTTGTATGTATACTCCATGCTTTTTATAATACAATGAGATGAATTATCTATGAAATGCAATGTAATATGTAGTCTTAGTCTAATCTAATAGATTATTTCCTACCTCCATTGAGTAGTGATGTAAAAGAAAGGAGGTATGTTGTGAAAATTACATCACCTATTAGGATGTTAGGTGGTTTCTAATGTGGTGATAATGGGTTCTACCCATACAATTAGAGTTGGTTATTGGTCATTACATTACTTGACCTTAAATGACTATATTATTGTACTATAGATATTATATTTTCTTGATAATACAATTGTCCAACATCATGTTGGTACAAAAATTCATTGGATTTGTTGATTTTACCACATTGAGTACTACTTACATTCCTATATAGGGAAGGGTTTAATATGTAAAAATATTTTGCTTTCATTTTTATCTTTTTTAAAAAGGAAGATATTTTCTAGTCTGCTATATCACTCCCTGAGAGGCTTAATTTATAGATTTATCATCTTTTTGGTCCACTCTTCCCACCTTGAGTGAATGAATAGGAAACAAAAGCCACTTCTAGTTTTGAATGACATAAAAATTTACCTTTGTGCCCAAGAATTTTTTATAGTGCTTTTAACATAATAGGTAGATGAGGATGTAATTTACAATGAAAGACTTTGGTTCTATGGTATCTAGGCTACTTAAATGAAACCATGGATTCTAGAGTTTGACCCTTTAAAGGAAACTCTCTCTTTTGGCCCAATATGAATTAGGTTGCTAAATTTGCCTTTGCATTTTGGAAACCTTCAACACTTTGACAAATTGGAAACAACATCAAAAAATTTAGTTCCCTAAATAATTCAACAAAATAATGATACAAGACTATGTGTGCTCATATATGCCGAGGTTGATATGAGTAATAGTTTTCCAACAAATTTTACCTTAGTATAGAAGGGTTTCCAATAAAACCAAAAAAATATTATAAAAGTATTTCTTTTAAATAAAAAAATGTTTTAAATATAATCATCTAACCAATGAATGTTCATAGTTAAAGGACCATCTCTAACAATATTTTGAAGATAATATTGTCTCTACAAATAATAACTTTCAAGTGGTTCAATGAAAAAAAGCAAAAATCTAGCTGTTAGAAAGTGTTTCATAGGAACATTATTGTGTTGCTCCTTTCAAAAACGAGAAATTGGTTATTTTAAAATATATATACATAAATTAAGTTTTTATTAAATATTTCAAGTTAAGTTGCAAAAATCTAGCTGTAGAAAGTGTTTCATAGGAACACTATTGTGTTGCTCCTTTCAAAGAATAAAAATTGATTATTTTAAAATATATATACGTAAAGTAAGTTTTTATTAAATATTTCAAGTTAAGTTATTTTTAATTCCGGATAAATATCATTGCGTAATATAGAATATAGGTAATTTTAAGAAAATATAAGTATATTGGATTATATGTATACTTTTTGAGATTGTTTTATCAAGAATAAAAATTAATACTTAAAACTAATCATTTAAGATAAAACTTAGAAGATATATGTCAGAACTTGAAATCTCAAATCCGTAAATAATAAAAAGTTAATATTTAATGTCAATCATTTAAATTAATTATAAATATTTAAGATAAAAATAATATAAAAAAATCAAATAGTATTATTATTATTATTTTTATTTTGTTAGTGTGAAATACCTTATGACAAGGGCATATGATTGAGCAGTCTTCTCCCAACCATGACCCATGTAAAGTTGAGACTATGCTTATGCTTAGCAATAGGAAATTTAACACATAGCCACCACACACCCACCCCCTCACACACTCGTCCATGACACTGTTTGAACCTTGGACATCAAATAGTATTATTTTGACTAGTTAAATTCTTTGATTTTGAAGGAGGAGATCAAGGTTCAAATCTTGCCATGTGACATACATAATTGTCAATTTGTAATACCACTATTAGGTCATTATGTAATTCAAGTGGGGTCATTTAAATCTTATATCACAATCAAATGGTATGAACTCAACCAATTAAATTCCTCGAACTTTTACCCAGGAATATATGCATGTTGTCAAGTTGTTATAATACTATTATATGATCATGAATGATATGAAGTCAACCAATTAAATTCCACGAACTTTTACCCAGGAATATATGCATGGTTGTCAAGTTGTTATAATATTATTATGTAATTCAAGTGGGGTCATTTAAATCTTATATCACAATCAAATGGTATGAACTCAACCAATTAAATTCCTCAAACTTTTACCCAGGAATATATGCATGTTGTCAAGTTGTTATAATACTATTATTATGAACTCAACCAATTAAATTCCACGAACTTTTACCCAGGAATATATGCATGGTTGTCAAGTTGTTATAATATTATTATATGATCATGATATAATATAAGTGAAACCCATATCAATTTTATGTCATTAATTAAAATAAAATAACATTTAACATTATAATAAATTTTATAATATCAACTCTAGTTGAATACTATGTTCCTAATGGAAGAAACTTACCTGGAGAAAATTTAGTTAAATTTTATAGCATTCTAAAGTGAAAAATAAAAATAAATATATGCGGCACTTGTTTTATTAATGGTGGTGTTACATATAAAAAATCAACAACAATGGTATTTCTCCGTAATAGTATTCTTAACGAGTGAAAAAGGAAAAATATATAGGATAGTCTTTCCTCCATTTATAGTTGGAAGGAAGAAAATTATAGTTACCATAAGAAAATTATAGTTACATTTCATATTATCAATAATATATTAATTTTGGATTAAAATTATAAAATAGTTCTTTCCTAATTTTATGATTAGGTATCTAACAAATGCCATCATTAACAATGTTAGTGGAAGGTGTAAATATCAAATGCGAAGCATGTTGGAGGCTAACTTGAGCTCTTCCAATAGTGTAGGTGTATGACTATGTTGTTTGATATGAAAAAAAATTAATGGTATTTTAAATTGTATCTTTAGCATAGAGGATAATGAGAAGTTAGTCTTTGTAAAGGACATCTCAATCAACAAAAATTTGGCTCAACAATAAAGACAAGTGTAATTTTGAGATATTTACATCTTAGGTATAAAATGAACTAATGGCCAACTATAATATATTTAACTTTGTATGTACTTTTTGTCTTAGAGTAGATTGAAAAATGGTTTACTGGTAAGGACTCCACTTACATTGTCGATCGGTTTCAACCCTCACAGCGGATATATAACTTACATTGTCGGTTAGTTTCAATCCTCACAGCGGATATATATGTATAAGAAGTATTTACTCAATAAAAAAATACAAAGAAAAAATAGTATATTATTATTATTATTATGATTCATGTTAATGTTTTTTTTTTTTTTTTTAAACTCGCTAGGGTTTGATGAAGAAAAACTGCTCTGCGGGGATGGCAGCAACTTTCGGAGGAGGTCTAAAAATTGGAGGAATGTCGTGATGGCATCGGGTCCGGCACAGAGAGTGCATGCTCGTGATGTTTTTTCATCTAAAAATGACTGGAAGGAACAGGATTTTCCAGTGCATGTCGGGAACCGCTTGTTAAAGAACAATGGATGTTTGGAACGATGTGAAGCCAGGCCAGTTCTAGTGGTTCAACCAGACTCGATGGCGGAAGATGTGGAGTATCTAACCAAACATGCCCTTATTGGAAAATTTTTGGGCATCCAAATTTCTCTCCCCTTTGTGGAGGCTTGGGTCAGGAAGACTTGGAATCCTGAAGGCGATGTGGAGGTGATGCTGAGTGCGAACAACTATTTTATGGTGGTTTTCTCTTGTATTGCAGATCGTAACAAAGCATTTGAAGGGGGTCCTTATTTCTATAACCAAGTGGGACTCTTTCTTAAACCCTGGCATGTGGGTTTCAACCCATCAGAGGAGCGGCCATCATGGGTTCCAGTATGGGTGCGGCTTCCATGGCTCCCATTGGAATTCTGGAGAACTGATATCTTGCATAAGATTGCCCTTCTGCTTGGGAAGCCGGTTGGACCGTCACAACAGACAATGGATAAAAAGGTAATCTCTGTTGCTCGTATTTGTGTTGAAATTGACTTAAATAATCCTATTCCAGATTCTATTGAAATACAATTTGGATCAACTACATGGGTTCAAAAACTTGACTATGAAGCTCTTCCATTTTGTTGTCGGATTTACCGTGAATATGGCCACCTACAAAGAAAATGCCCTAAGTTTGTCCCACCTGTGGCTTCAAATCCTGGGCCCTCTCGGTCTGGACAAAGTTTGGATAAAGGAAAAGCCCCGATAAAGGAAGGGGAACGGGATAAGGAAGGTTTTGTTCCGGTAAAAGCCCAAAACAGAGGACGAAGGGCAAACAAAGACCTTAAGGATAGCCAGCCAGATGCTCTACTCAACCATTTTGAAATATTAGATGATCTTGATCAGTGCATGGAGATACCTGAAACGTCGCTACCTGATGCAAATATAACAAGGCCGAATCATATGTCTCTTCTTGAGGGGGAACTTAAGGAATCAGATCTAGGGGTTTAAATGAAGAACAAAGGGCTTTGGATCTGAGTATAGGGGACATGGTTGGGTCTAGCCCTATAAGGGAAACTATTTTGGAAAGTGGTACAGATTTAGTTATGCCCTCTCCTACTCAGGCACTGATGCAGTCATCCTTGGACTGCAAAACTCCTACGGTGTTGGGATTGCAGTAGAAAATAATTAAAAAAGTTTTTGGATAAGAATATGAAGGTGGGTCAGAAGAAGGACCAGGATAAAATTAAGTTAATGGGGGAGACTTTGGTGGAGTCAGGCTTGGTGAGAACATTGGACTCCCATTTTTATAACCCCCAAAAATGATTATCCTCTCATGGAATGTAAGGGGGTTGAACAACATCCCTAGATAAAAAGTTGTTCGTGATTTGGTTCGTGTGCATTCTTCGGATGTGGTGTTTATTCAGGAGACTAAATTGGCTATTGATAGTATGTTCAATATTGCTCCCAAGTTGTGGAGAAGGGGGTAATGCCAGTGTATTGGTGCATGTGGATATGTTGGTGGCATCGCTTGTTTATGGGATCCGGTTAAGATATCCCCTCTTACTTGGATTTCTAGTAGATGGTCTATTTCGATGGTCGGGCATGATAATGAATCTGGTGAAACCATCCTACTTACAAATGTGTATGCTCCTATTGATTACAATGGTAAAGTGAATTTGTGGGAGCACATTTGCTTTGTGAGAAGTTTGGTTCCCCTGTACCCATGGATTTTGGCTGGAGACTTCAACTCTATCACTTGTCTGGAGGAGAAACATGGTGGGGTGGACCATCTCGAGCCTTTTTCTTCTATCTTCAGTGCTCATATCCAGGCCCTAAACTTGGTTGACATCAAGCCAGATAATGGGATATTTACTTGGCACAATAGAAGGTGTGGGGAAGCTTCCATCTCAGAGAGACTAGATAGGTTTTTGATATCCAGTTATTGGATGGGTAATAATAGAAGTGCTAGTTCTATGATTCTGGAGGGTAGGGGATCTGATCATTGGCCTATCAAACTCTCTGCTTTGGAGTTAGGGCTAAAAAATAATCCCTCCTTTAAGTTTCAACTTATGTGGCTTCGTGATCCTAAGCTTCATGATTTCATGCGAGGTTGGTGGACCACTGGCAAACCTCCTCATGGCACCGCTATGTATTCCTTTATGAAGTGACTACAATTTGTAAAACATAAATTGAAGAGATGGAATAGACTAAATTTTGGGAACCTTTCCTTGGCTAAGCTGGCAGCTCTTAGGAGGATGGAAGAAGCTTCAAGGAAGATTAGAGATCAGGGATTCATGAAGGAGCTTCTTGTTGAGGAATCTGAGGCTACGAAAGACCTTGTTGAATGGGAACTGAGGGAAGAATTTTTTTGGAAACAAAAAGCTCGAGTAGATTGGCTTCAGGAAGGGGATAGGAACACAACCTTCTTTTATAACTCAGTTAAGGCTCATCGTAATGGTAACCTGATTACCTCTCTTGTGAATTCTCAGGGTGCCCTGCTCTCTTCTTTCAGGGATATTTTAGAAGAGACTAAGAGGTATTTTTCCTCTCTTCAAGGAGGACTCCCTATCAGATGATGAGAATGAAAAGCTTATTCTAAACTGTATTCCAATGATTGTTTCTAGAGATATGAATGAGCACTTGATGGGTCCAATTTCCCTTGAGGAGTTGGAAAATGTTGTATTCAAGATGAAAAAAGGAAAAGCCCTAGGCCCAGATGGATTCCCGATTGAGTTTTATCAGGAGTTTTGGGATTTAATCAAATTTGATCTTTTGGAGGTGGTCCATGAGTCCCAAAAGAACAAACAGATGCTAAGGGCCCTAAATGCTACCTTTGTGGTGCTTATACCCAAAAAAGAGGGAGCAAATTCCTTGGATATGTTCAGGCCTATTGCTCTCTGCAATGTTGTGTATAAGATCATCACAAAAATTATTGTTGAGAGGTTGAAGATATGGTTGAGCAAAATCATCTCTGAGGAGCAAGGAGGGTTTGTTGTTGGCCGAAAAATCTTGGATGGGGTTGTTATTGCTATAGAAGCTATTCACTCGATGGAAACTTCTAAGGAGAAAACTATGTTCATTAAGTTGGACATGGCCAAAGCCTATGATCGGGTCAGATGGTCCTTTCTTCAGAAAGTTCTTGCTGCTTTTGGATTTGAGGAGGAATGGATTAGATGGGTGATGAGTTATGTTTCTTCTTCCTCATTCTCTGTTCTTGTTAATAATGAGCCATCAGAGTTGTTTGAGGCCTCAAGGGGATTGAGGCAAGGAGATCCTTTATCTCCTTATTTGTTTATCATTATGGTGGAAGGGTTGGGAAGATTTCTCAAGTCTCAAGTCATGCAGGGTCTCATTCAGGGGTGGAAGTGGGATAGTAGTTTGCCACCTCTTTCCCACCTTCAATTTGTTGATGATACTACTTTGTTGGGAGTTGCCACTATCAGGGAAGCTGGCAATATTAGATAGTCTCTTGACATATATCTTGGTGCTTCTGGATAGTTGATTAATGAGGACAAGTCTTCTATTTTCTTCTTCAATACCCCTCCTCTTATTCAAGCTAGGATTGCTCGCATTCTAAGATTCCAGGTTGGGACTCCCCCTTCATTTATCTTGGTATTCCAATTTCATCTCATCCTCTACCTAGATCTTCTTGGCAGTCTATGCTTGATAAGTTTAGAAGGAAGGTGAATCACTGGACTTTCAGATGGCTATCCACTGTAGGTAGAGTGTTGCTTTTAAAATCTGTTGTTCAAGCTTTACCCATTTATAGATGTTTTGTACAAATAGCTCCCTCTCACTTCATCAAGGACATGGATGCTTTGTCAAGATAGTTTTTATGGTCTGGAAAACTTGATCAATCTAAATGGAGTTTGGTTAGGTGGGATTCTATATGTAGGCCGATGCAAGAGGGAGGCCTTGGGTTGTGATAGATAACTCTTTTTGGGTAGGCTTTGGCTGCAAAAATTTATTGGAGATGGTGTACCTCTCAAGATCATATTTGGGCTAAAATATTATCTTGTAAATACTTGAGAGGTATTTCTGAGGCTGAGATCCCTAGAGTCAGCTTGGTTGGGAAAGGTTCAGTTATCTGGGACACTCTAAAAGAGGAGCTAATTTAATCAAGCAGGGTTTGTTCTGGATTTGCAATCAGGGATCAAATGCTCTTTTTGGGAGGATTCTTGGGATGGCCACCCTCCTATCTTGAATCAATATCCTAGGTTACGTTCCCTAAGCATTTTTTTCTTGGAAGCAGGTTGGTCTCATGTGGAGGACTTTAAAAAAATCTAGTCTTTTGGAAATATGGAGATGTATAGGTGGAAATATCCACAAGAATGGCCCTAGGGGGGACTGGCCAAGGATAGAGAGGTGCTTGCTCTTATTCTTATGGGGAGGCCTTGTTCTTCATTGAGGGGTAAATATATTCTGGCTTGGAACCCTGATCCTAAGGGAACCTACTCGGTAGCCTATGGTTATCAGGTTCTTGATAAGCAAAAGTATGGGAGTCTTCCTATCACTTGGTGGAAAAAGGTGTGGAACAAATTTTCCTGGCCAAAATGTAACTTCTTTCTCTGGTTGGTAGCTCGTAATAAATGCCTCACTTGGGATAATGTGAGGAAGAGGGGATTTTAGGGTCCCTCTTTTTGTGTCCTTTGTAGTAAGAATGAGGATGACTCTTCTCATTTATTTTTCCAATGCTCCTTTGCCAGAGACATTTGGCACCATTGGTGGAGCGCTTGGAACCATCCATGTTTTCATGTGTTGTCCCTGGTGGAGTTTTGGAGTAGTCTGGGTAGACCTCCGACCAAGGCCCCCTTCCTTTGGGTGGCTTGGAATTTGGGCCCTTCTTGCATCATCTAGAAAATTTGGCTCGAATAAAACCAATGCATATTTTAGGGTAGTTATTTGGCTGTTCAACAGATCTAGCAAAGGATCCTGTATATGGTTTAGGAAACCATCCATAGCAAATGTGATGTGGACCCTCTTTTGGATTCTAGGGAGGAGAAGGTACAACAAGCCCTTGGTCTCTTTGGGGATGGTGTGAACTCTTCTAGCCCTAGTAGGGTTCCTCAGCTCAGCAAGAAGGTTAGGAGAGATGGTAGGTGGAGGCCACCCCCTAGAGGAGTTTTAAAAATTAATATTGATGGATCATCTAGGGGTAATCCTGGACATGCTGGCATTGGCGGTGTTGGGAGAGATTCTACTGGTGGTGTCAGTTTTTTCTTTTCCATTTATAAAGGTGTTCACTCCAACAATTTTATGGAAGCTCTTGCAATTCTTGAGGCCTTGCGGAGGGGGTTTTCTCTTGGCTGGCATAGGATTATCTACGAGTCTGACTCTCAAATTGTGGTTAATATTTTAAATAGTAAAAGGGTGGAGGAAGTTAATTGGCAGTTGGCCTCTGTAGCCGTTCAGATTCTCAGAATGAGTGAAGAGTTCGAATTTATATCCTTTGTGCACATTCCAAGGGAATGGAATGTGGTTGTTGATTACCTGGCCAAAAGGGCTTCTGAGCTGTTGGATCCTTGGAGTATCGATAATTGGGAGAGTCTCCCATCTGGGGACTCTCAACGCCTGTGGGAGTTGATCCACAAGGATGTACAGAACTTAATGTGGTTTGTTCTTGTTGTCTTTTTTGGGTGTCATTCTAGTCTAGTGGTTTTAGCCTGTTTGGCTGTTTATTTGAGTCCTGGTTGGAAGCTCAGTTGTACTCTGTAATCCAGACTTTTTATCAATAAATTTTTACCCCTTTATTTAGATTCATGTTAATTTTTTTTTAATTTAGTGAAAAACTTCTTGTAAGGTCGTCTTGGTCTCAAATAAATTACGATCACGTTTGATCTTTATCGTACTAACATAATTAACTAGATTTTGGGTACCCAATATGTTTTTGGTAGGATGGAGGTGCATAATCAACTAAATTTTGAGTACCAATATACCTTTGATAGGGTGGAGATTTGAAACATATTAATTTTTAAGTCAATAGAGAAATTTCATCATTTGTATACCTCAATGCTCATGACTCTCCATTCAACAGATATTAAAGATGATAAAAAGAAAGACTTGTCATCCAATGAGAAAAAATTAAGGAATAAGAAAATTATAATTAGGTACTAAAATAATATCCAATGAAATCTACTCTAGAAAATATTTCAAATAATAAAGTTCTTAATGAAACCACCATGATAATAAAACTAAATTAAAATAAGTTTAAAGTTATATTAAAAATAGTTGTTTTTAATCAATTTTAAAAATTCAATTAGTTGGTTGAAACTTAAATATAAAAATGAATAGGATTAGTTTTAGATTTCAAGACTTCATAAATAAAAATATTTCTTATAAATTATTTATATTTAAGTAAACATATGTTTAAGAAACATTTATATGATTTATAAAATAAGATGAGATAAAGTGATGCATGGTTTTAAAGTGGTGAATTAGATCTAACTCTCAAATAATATGTAAGCCTAACTGAAATAATACCTATAGTTGTGATGTTATATTATGGTTAGTCCCTATTGAAGGATAAATCTACGCAATGATGTGGAAGGATGGTTTGGTGAGAGTTGGATCTTCATCTTGGTCTTTTGAGATTTATATCGAGTTGATCAGTCACACTACTGGTCTGGTGTTGGATGGTGCTTATTATAACCGTGATAGGCATTCACTTTTAAAATAAATCAACTTCTTCCTGGAGGATGATGAATTTTTATCCATAATCTAGAACGGTTACAGTGCCAAGGCCTTCTCCCCACCGTGGGATAGGGTGGCTAAGGTTATTATGGACTATTTTACTTTAGATTCTACATACCATGTCATACGTAGTTTCCACGTCATGTTTCTAAATCATCTTAGGAGACAAATTTGGATGAATATTCCCTTGTTTTTATTTCATTCTATGAGGAATTCTATGATGGATGTTCAAGGAGGGCATGGTCAGTTTCCCCTTCACCAGGTATTGGCCATTTTAGTTTTCATGTAGGCAGCAGTGGATAAAGGGATCACAACAAAGAAAATTTTGAAGTCTTTGAATGATCTCCCAGTCCTTGTGTATGGCCAGGCCTTGGTGGTGTTTGAAAGTTTGAGTGAAAGTTCTGAGGATGTTTACTCATTTTCATTGGGAGCTAGTCCAAAGAAGTTCTCTCATAGAATTCTTGTTTTTGCTAAAGGCGTGAGGGGATCAATGATAAATATATCCACTGATGAGATTGTTTAGAATTATCTGGATTTTCCTATTGCCTCATCTATGGTAAGGGGGCCTCCTTTTTTTAGCTTCGTGGAAGGTAGTGGCACCCACAAATCACTGTGGCTGATAGGTAAAAAGTGGGATGAGGCAAAGTATTCTCCCTTATCCCACCTATATTATGTGGAGTTTCTTCCCAAGGATTTCTTTAAGGATAAAATGATGTCTGATGTTTATACTCCGGGGGAGGCCTCTACGAGGAAGAGTGCAGTTTTGCACAGCCTGAAGTTGATTGATATCAAACAACATGCGGTGTGGATTTTTGTAAAAATGAAATTAGATTATGCTTATTAGGTTACTCAAATGTTGGTAAAATTACCCATAAGATCGATTCAATGTTGTAGAACTCTCTCGGTTTTCTCATTGATCATTCTTGTCTCTAGTTTTTCCTTGTGTTTTGATGTTCCTCTTTGTTTCTTTGGTTACTATTTGTGGTTTTCTCTTTTGGATGCCTTAGTGGTAGGGTGATATGTAAAATTTTGTGGGGTCCCTTTCAAAACCCTCTTTTTTCGTAATAATATAAAAAAAATCATGATTTTAACAAGCATTCAATTAAACAATGTGAATACGTTGAATATTTATATATTGCAATCCCAACTTGGAACCTTGGCTTCTAATAAGTGAATTATTCTATAACCCACCTCTAATAATATGTTCCCAATATAAATTCCATGATATGTAAATTCTATGGGTTGTTGTTATGGTCATTGAGATATACTAGCCCAAAGTCCCACATATGCTTCTAGAGCTCCACATCAAGTAGCACATTGTTCAACTCAATGTCCTAGTAGATAATTTGTTCATCACATAAATATCTAAATATATTTTCATATTCATAATAATTTTTAGAATCTAATACTTCAACATCCAAAGAGAAACTAAAGATCCAATTATGGATTATAATTAGGTTATAGTGATTGAGATAACCTAGGATGAAGAGTTTCATGATGAACTCCTTCATTTCATCTATGTAATTCTTCATGATACACTTCACAACCATTTATTTGTTAGGTCATACATGCTAAAAAATCCATAGTAACATAGGAGTTGTGTATTATATAAACCCTTGGTGGAAATCCTTATGTCTTTGTAAGAGAACCTATGTGTTAAGTATTACAAGTCTCATTCAATATTGAATTCAAGGTAGTTTGTGTGCTTGAGCTAGAAAAAGGTTACCCATACTATTATTGGCAATGAAAAATAATTCAAATCCTACAACAATGACCACTAATCCCATAAATAGAAAAACCCTACCATTAAACGTATCTTGAGTCAATGCTTCCTTGAATAGGGAAAATTCTTTTAATAGAATTGAGAGATGAAGTATTTACACTTTTTCTCTCTATTATCTAGGGGTAGAACCCCAAACCTCTCCAAATAAAAATCCTAAATAAAGGGTAAAATCAAACAACAAATATCATCAAAGCATAATTTCATTCATATTGACACAATTTCATATGATAAAATTTACCTAGATACTCAAACATGAGAATCCTTATAATAATAAAAAATAGATTTACAAAGAGGTGAGGTGACATAGGTTCAAACATACTTACTACGGTTTTGGGAATAAATTGATGAAAATAAGGTTATGTTTCTCGTGCTAGACCTTGGTGTTACATGTTCAAATGCCATGGGTTTACATGAAAAATATCCTAGTAAAAACCCTCAGTTATGTCCTTCAGTTCTATTAAATAAATTAAAGACCCATGATTGCTCCTTTATTGTCCAAAATACTCAATTCTTCATTGCTAGCAAGGGTTGTTGAACCATTTCCCATTAAAAACCTCCAAAATAATCAAACAATTCTGCTAGATTTCAAAACGTAATTTCTTAACTTTTGAAATAAAGAAACCTCCAATATTTGAAGAAAGGAGAATTATAGTTGATGAAAATGATATCTTATGACTAATAAATTTAATACTAAATTTTTCATACTTCAAAAGGGCATATACAATCACTTGTAGGCTTCCTTTATTGGCATGAAGCCACTATTCTAGTGAAAATTAGAAATATCTTAAAAGTGGTAGTGTATTAATAATAATAGTGGAGACAATAATGCCAATAAAAAATCCCAACTATCATTTTGACTATGAGAATTTAGAATTCTAATTCCTTATCCTTCGTATAATATATAAAGAAATAAAATTAAGTTTCCTCCAACCCTAGTCATACTATAGCTATAAAACATTATTTTAAAAATATTATAATGCTATTAGTATAAACTTATATTTATTAATAACATGCTAAAATGAAAGTTAGTCTACTAGGGACTAATAAGATTTAATTATATTTTTATTTTTTTTCTTTCTTAATTTCATGATAATATTTATGTCTTCATATTTTTAATAATAAAAACTATTTATTAACATTAAAACCTAATATTAATAGATAATATTAAATACTTTGTCCTTCAATGTTAGCTCATTTAATAAATATCTCGATTAAAAATCTAAGACTAATCTCAATAATAGTAAATAAGATTAAGATTAATAATTAATAAGTAAATTATTGAACAAGTGAGATTAAAATAAGTTTAAGAAATATTAAAAAAATTTAACACCATTTGAAAATAGCTCAATATCATGAGAAACAATAACCTTCATTTTATTTCTTCTCATAAGGTGTCTAAAGGATATTTATTCCTCTTGGAAGAGATTCTATAACATATTAAACTCCATCTGAGATTTATATCAAATCATAAATACACAAGGACATACTCTAAATCTCATTGGCATTTGAGAAAGTTAAAGAATAGCAAAGAGATTGATTAGGCAAAAAGAATTAGAATTCCAATTTAAGTAGATCAAATTTTTAGATGAACATCATGAAATAGAAAACTAATCAAATTTGTACCATATAATTAATAAAAGAGTATCAATGAATATCTTCAAAAAAATTCAAATTTTAATGGTAGTAAGAGGAAAAAGGGAACACAAAGCGTTAAAATGTGGTCATATTAAATGATAACTTCATTACTTTTTTACTAGACATATCATAAAGAGATAAGTATATATAAAGAGAGAGGGTAAATTTGTTGGCTTTTAAGTCAAATTATCTCAAGTCCCAAATAATCAAAATCATATAATATTTATAGAATAATAATCAATGCATGCAAAAATAAATATATAAATAACCTACTACATCTTATGGCTTCCAACTCTGTAGCTCTACTCGATGATAGACATCAAGACTTTCAAATATCGATGGACTCAACATTGTTTGAACTTGTATTTGATTAGGAATGGTGTGCAGGTTAGCATGGATGGAGTTCAAGGTTGCAATATTGGCAGCCATGGTAGCAGAAAAGATAAGAAGACAGTGGGTGAAGATTCTAGGGACGCAATAGAAAAATGTGAGTCAAAAGATAGTCTTGTCGACCCTGTGGTAGATCATGTATTTTTCCAAGTGGAGAGGCAAGAAATTTTGTAGGTGTGGATTCCCTACTAGATGGTGCTATGAATGGTGTCCCTTTGAGGGCTTCACTCCAAAATCCCTTCTATTCTAATGCTAGATCTTCGTTTGCAATGATAGTTTCATCTCATTTAGGTTTGTGTTTTTCAAATGTTGTTTTTAACATTTCTCTAGTTGAAGACACCCTTTGTGTTCCTGAGGGCTTGATTAAGCTCATGATGGAGGATGGGGCCTTCAATTTGGTGGGCAAGTTTCTAGGTGCTCGATCGAATCTAGATGATATTAGGAGGTGGGTTTTATCCAAATGGTAGCCTTAGGGTCACCTGGATATCATCGCTTTTTCCAAATATTTTTTCATGTTCAAGTTCAATTGTGAAGAGGATTCTAGGTGGGTCCTCTATGAAGGTTCGTGGTTCTTTGGGAAGTGGGGCCTATTCCTACATCAATGGAGACTAGATTTCTACCCTAATATGTAAAAAATAATGCAACCCCTCTCTAGATCAAACTTCTTGGCTTACCATTTCAGTATTGGCATGTTGATATTTTGTGTGGTATAGCCAAGGTGATGGGTGAACTAATTTCTATCGATGCCGCAACTAGAGAAAAATTGAGAATGATTTATGCAAGAATGTGCATAAATGTGGATCTAGAAGCTAATCTTCCATCCTCTATTAATCTCACTTTGAGCTTAGGGTCCTAGACCCAGCCCATTGTGTATGAGAATCACCCTAATTTTTGTACCAATTACAAATATGCTAATCATATTTTGGGCCAGTGCCCCATGAAGCAATAGGTGTTGAGTTCCTAGATAAAGACAAGCTCACAGGGTAAATATGCTCAAGAGAAACCCTTGAAGAGGATACATTCACAAGGCAAATTTAGCTACGATAAGCCCCTGAAGAATGTAGCCAAGATGGATAGCTAAAACTATGAGCCTATTGAGTTCTAGCAATTTGAGAAAGTTAATATTCTAGGCTCTAATATTTTTCAAAGTGAGAAGCCACCCCTAGTTGAGGGTTGGGTTGTGCCTCCCCTTTAGGGTGAGATGCATCCCCTAGTTGAATACAATGATGTGCCTCCACAATTTTTCAAATTCAATATTTAGAAACACTTTGAATAGGTAAGTGTCCCTTCTCTATTGGCCCCATTGTATTTGCAAAACTCCTTTGATTACCTTAATATCCTTGGGCTAGATGTTTCATTAGATTTAGTAAATCCCCACCATCCACTCCTGTGGAAAGGGTCCCCAAGCCCTAAAAAAAAGTCATAAATATCCTCCAAAACCCTTCTTGGAGAAGGGATTTCTTGGCCCTAATCCAATAAGTCTTAAAAAGGTATTTATAGATGTTGGGGTAGAGTGTAATGTTGGAAGACCATCAATTAAATCTCTAAGGAAAAAGGAGACAGATTCAAAGATCGCCAATGGTTCTTAGTGTCTATAGAAAATGGATTTTAGAATTTGTCAACCTTCCCAACCCTTTTCTAGGGGAAAGAGATCCAATCCTAATTTTTGTTAATGTAGTTTATTTCCTAGAGCTTTAAACAAAAAATGAAGTTTTTTACAATTTTGGGGTGTTGAATTTGTGTATAGCCTAGAGCTAGAACATGGGAGGTCCCTGTTATTTTTAGAATAGTTGTTAGTTTTTAGTTTAAGTTTGTACTTGTTTCTTGACTCCCCTAGGTGGGTTCACTCCTTGTTGGTTTCTCTTGGTTCTTCCTTGGAAGCTTCTACTTCTTTGTTGTAAAAGGTTCAAGGATCCTTTCAAAACCCCTTCTTCCACCAAATAAAAAAATATCAATGCATACAAACATAATATTCATTAATATAACAATATTATTGAAATAAAATTCTCACAATATTATTCATAAATCAAATATACAAATTTGATTTTTTCTCTCCATTCAAATATATATTTTATGGAACTTTGTCTCCATAATATAGCTTTACAAGATATTTCTTCAAATTCTTGACTATTGATTTCCACATGACCTTTGAATTCTTATCTTGCCACTTGCATCCAAGACTCTTAATATTCATATGTACATGACACATGTACATATCTTTCACATCAAATAATGTAATATTCTATAACACCCCCCTTATTACATTACTTGATGTGAATTTCTCTTGAAGTACATAAATGATTCTAGAGTATCTAAATTTTTGTTGACCATGTAATTTTGTAAAAACATATGAAATCTGATATTTAGCAGAAACATGTTTCAATTGAATATGATGGTTTTGAACATGATCCCTAATAAAGTGACATTGATATTCAATGTGCTTTGTTATTTCATGAATAATTAGATTTTTGATCGAATTAAGTACTCCTTGATTATCACGATTTAATATTGTAGGAGTTCTTATAATTCCCATATCTAATAATATCTATTGTAACCAAAGTTCTTCACAAACTATATCTATTGTTGTACGATATTCTACTTTTGTATATAAAAGTGCTACTACATATTTTTTACTGTACCAAAAAATAAGTCTAGAACCAAGATACAAAAATTAGCCTGATGTATATTTTCTATCATCTATAGATTTAGCATAATGAGAATCTCGATATCCCTATAGAAATAATTTTTTATCATCCTTTGTATATGTTAGTCCATATTATATAGCTTTGGTAATATATTGTAGTATTCTTTTTGTGGCTTTCTAATGAATTTCTTTAGGTTTTTGCATAAATCTTGAAAAATAATTTACATCAAAAACTATATCTGGTCTGGTATTTGTTAAATATAGAATACTTTCAATTAATTGATGATAGATATTTTCTAAGGCTAGAAGGTGTCTCATCATATCTAGATAATTGCAATCCTTATTCCATAGGAGTATCTTTGGATTTACAATTTTTCATCCTATATTTTTCAAGTAATAATTTTGCATACTTTGTTTGTGTTATTTGTTGGAATATATTACATTATTTAGTATATGCTAATGTATCATATTGGGTACATAATTAGGTTAGGATAGTGTCTTAGATTAATGCTTGAGTATTTACTTTATGTAATGTAATAAATGCACAAGTATTTTTAGAATGTGTAATGATGTAAATGTGCATGGTGTCCACATGTACATGAGTCCTTAGAATAGGAATATGAAGAGTCATAATAAGATGGAAGACCAAGAGTCATGTCTCATTATATATAGGCCTTTGGTATATGAGTTGAGAGATTAGCAAGATAAGTTGGATTAGTAAGTAAGTGAGTTGATAGATAGAGAGATACAATGTAGAACTTGTAAAAAGTATGGATCATTGAGATCTTCACATATTATAATAAGTTTAATTTTTTGTGAGCTTTCATTAATGGTTATTTTATGAGTTATTTTAAAATTTTCTCATGCTATTTACTTTATTATTAAATTATCATTATCATAGATATAATATTGCATGCTTATTTTACTACTTGTGGTTGCATTTCATTTAAGTTTATAACTTCAAAATCTAACGATGGTATCAGAGCACTAGGTTGATTGATAGGAGATTGAGAGAGCCACAAGAGATATTGAGAGGAGATAGGAAAACTCATTTTTAAAATTTTTGAAATTACTATTTGTAGCACCCTAAAATTGGCACAGTTAAACCTTAATAAAAGATAAAAATTTAAATTTTAAACCCAAACCGCCCGTTACCCGCTTTCCTCATTTTCTGTGCCATTTTTAGGATTTGTTTTGACTGTTGGATGATATCGTCGTGGATCAGACGAAATCGTCCCAGATCTGACGAATTCATTTGGAATAGAACGTCCTGACGATTTTGTCCCAAAACCAAATTTTCATAATTAGCTTCTGTTTCAACAACTTCTCTAACTTGGGCAGAAAGCGTGTCTATGCAGTTAGAGTCTTCCCCATTGGATATCTCCCAAATTGGGATGATCTCCAATCTCCTAACCTCTCCCTAATCCTATATAAACTGGTATTTTCTTAGTTTATCCCCCTGAACCCCCTAGCTAACGGATTTCCTTGCAGAGTTAGTTCCTTATGCATTAGAGAATCCTCGCACCATCGTTTGTATTCTGTATTTCATGTTTTCTTACAAAAATTTTACTATTTTTTTAGTCAGAGTAAGCTCGGATCGTCGTCGACGACTCCCGACGATTTCGGACGATCCTGTCGAGGAGCGCAGATGATCTCGTACGATTGGAGGCGATCCTGACTATAGTCCAGATTAGGGGCAATCAAAGCCCAGAGTTTGCATTTCCTTATTATTTTTCTCCATTTCTTTGTGCATTATCTTAGGTTATTATATTTATGCATCCTGGAGTTCACCTCATTTAGCATAGATATATGATAAAGTCAAAATAAATTGTCAAATTGATCATTTCCTTTTAAATTGCTATCTAGATCTATCATTTAGACAAATTCATCGTTATTTCTATCATTTCCCTTTGCTTTTATAGTTGCATTTTTGGTATTTTGTATCTATTTTTGTGATTGCAGGTTTCTAAAGAATTTGTCAGACGAATTCGTCAGATCATCGATGATCCTGTCTGATCTCAGACGATCGAATGTGATCTGAGATGATTTTGTGCAATTTCAGACGATTCTGTATGATTCGAGATGATTTGGACTTCTAAAAATCATAGAATCTTCATTCAGACATCCGAAATCAGGTATATTCTATCCTATTTAGCACATTTTATGTGTTCACCATTTATTCATGTTTTTTGTATCCATAAAAATAGCATCGGTATATAGATTAGCTTAGATTCATCTTGGCAAAACCTAGGAATTGAATGATTAAAGTACAAAATGAACACATCAAACTTATTATCAACCTAGGCATGGAAACTGCCACTCAAAAGTTTCCTGGTGAACCCACCATCCGTCAAAAATTCACCCTTATACCCCTCCCCCGAGAGGTGGGACCTTCAAAGGGCCTCTCAGTCTAAGTTATTTTCCCATCCTTCTCGCATCCCCATTCTGGGCACGGATCCTATATCCTGAAGGTAAGGATACGAAAAATTTGGAGCGATACATTTTGGTGAACCCGATGTGAAAACTAAAAACCTTTTGAAAGCAGTCCAAAAAAAAAAAAAACAAAACATAAATGCATTTAGAATCAAATATTGCAAATCATATTTAGATGGTAGATTATAATAAAAGATGAGTTGTCACCATTAATGTTGAGAATCAATTAGCAGCTATAGATATTACTTCTTTGCTTAGAGTATCTCAAACATATAGAGTCCCACCTTTATGGGACGAACTTAATAGGAGATTGAATCTCATTAAGTCTAGATCAACCGAACTTAGGCAAATCAAGAGGTTTGCCCTAGATAGAATCCTGGATCCTGATCAAGTGACCTTATATCATGAGCTTCATAGAGCTTGCCATAGGTGGTTAGCAGATAAAAGAGCCCTTGTGTCTTCTAAATTGTACACCTTTGAGGAATACCTCGATAATGCAGTTGTAATGCATAAGTTTCTATCTCGTATATAGGATCAAGAGGTTGTTCTTATGTATAGAAAGAGATGGAATAGAGTTCCTAGAGCTGTGTTATATCGAGAGTATTGCCATGACCTCTATTTTTACAAGTCAGAGTCAGAAGTAGATAACATCACCATAGCACACTTTGTTAAGTTCCTGAAAAACCATTTCCAATTTGAAGAGGAGCATTTTATGACTCCTGATGAACTTGATCCTATCAATGACATCTATAAACTATTTATAGAAAACTAAGCCATTCATTTATTATTATTACTTCTTGCATTTAGTGTGTTGTTTGTTGTCTTTATAATCATAAAAACAAAATAAAACAAAAAATATATATAAAAATAAAAATAAAAACAAAAACAAAATCATAACAAAAATCAAAACATTTTCTTTTAAGCATTATAGTAGGTATATAATTAAAAAATATACCTCCCAAATTTGTTGCAAATATATTAATATATATTTGCTAAAATCTAAATTTAAACATAATGACTAGACTCAGGAATGGAAAACAGACTGAAGTAGAAGACTATTGGTTAGGAAAAATGGTAAATAAACCAAATGTTCTTCCTGAAGACCCAATTTAGGAAGAAGGAACCCTAGACCAACCAGAAGAAGAGTTTGTTGACGCAAATGAACAAAGAGAAATTGTTAGAGAGGAAGGATCCTCATCTCCTAAAATGTCTCCGGAAGGAGCGGTTACTTTTGAGAATATGGAACATTTCTGGAAGTTCCTCAATACTAATATTGGTGCCCTTAATAGAGCAGTCCATATGGACAAGGATCAAATTAGTGACACTCAAGCAACCCTAGAAGAAATATATCACACATGCACTAATCCCTTGTCCTTCGTTGATCAAGAAAGTGATCAATCTGGACCATCCAATTTGGATATGGCCGCTATAATCCAAAACATGCAACAACAACAGGTTACCCAACCATCTAGAGTACCTGTTACCAAGCCTAGGGTTATTCCCACACAAAAGAAACCATCATTCACTGCTTTATTTTGCCAAGTTATTGATCAACACACCTCAAATCGATAAAAGCCTAAGACAAAACCAAATACCAATTTCCAACAATCTGGGATACAACATAATGCTACAAAAAATATTTTTCATAATACTTTTCCTACCAACCATTTGCATAACAACAATATAGCATCTAATCCTTACGTCACGCCATCCTACGCTCACAAATCCCATACTCATGTACCACCAAACCAATATGGTGGACAAACTGGTAATCTAGAAGCCATGGTGAAACAGTTAGTCTCCCGCATGGACCAGATAGATCCCTACCATCCCTCGTACAATTATCGAGAGATGTGTAGTCAGCCTCTAGATCCTATAGTTGTAGCACAACCATATCCTAAACACTTTCCTATGCCTGTCCTACCTATATACAAAGGAACGAAAGATCCCATAGAGCATCTTCGTATGTTTAGGATAGCATGTCATGATATATCACATGATGATTTGTTATTACTAAAAATGTTCCCAAAAAGTTTAGGAGGAATGGCATTAGAATGGTATTATCAACTACCCACTCATTCTTTGAGAAATTTCGAAGAAACCGCCGAGTATTTTGTGCATCAATTTAGTGCCTACATTGAAATGCATGTAACCATTAAAGATTTGTACAACCTAAAACAAGACAAAGATGAATGTTTTGCTAATTTCCTAGCTCGATGGAGACAGTTGATAGGAAAATTACACTTTGTGTTACCTTATTGGGAAATGTTGGATATCTTTATCAATAATTTACAAGAACAACTATCCTATGAGTTATCAATTGCTACCTTGACCACCTTAGATCAAGCTATAGATTTAGCTCGAAGAGTGGAAGATGCTCTTGTTAGGAGAGGTTAACTTAAAAAGAAAGATGATGAGAAAACATCCAGAAATCAATATAAAAATAAATAAGTTGTGGGCGATGGAGTCACTGATAGCAAAAATATCGCTATTGTTAATGTTCCAAAAACAACAGAGAAATTTATACTGAAACCTCTTGATAAACCACCCCAAGAATTTACTAGGTTAAATCAACCTTTATCAACCATTCTCCCGCAATTACTAGCACGAGGATTGATCCAATTACCAAATATTCGGGAACCTGATCCAAATATACCCATATATAAAGCTAATTTACACTATGATTTCCATAGAGGACCTGGACACGCTACCAACTCTTGTAAAATATTAAAACATAAAATACAAGACCTAATTGATAACAATGAGATGAAGGTGCAAGCCTTTCAACCTAAACAAAATCCTCCTAATAATGCTCAAAAGAACATCCCCCAAAATCAGAATCAGAATGCCAATCAATCATTGGACATATTTCAACATCCTTTACCAAAGCATGGTAAAGAGGTGGCTAATAAAATTGAACATCATAATGTTCCCCCTCCTACCCGATATGTAGGAACTATTAGTGGACATTTACCTGTTCATGATCCTCAAATATTTGACACAACTTTATCCATGGTCACGGCCATACCTCTACATAATATTCGAACACCTGATCTTAGTGATACCAAATATGAGACTGAAAGTGACATGGAAATCACCTCAAATCAATCGAATAGTTTTGAAGATGAATCATATGCTTTTCAACCCATCACAAATTCTATGGTTCCGAAAGAACCATTTCCTAGAAGAGTCACTACTCGACCATCTTCTCACCAATTACTCTCTAATGAACAAGTCATAAACGCTAGACCAAGACCCATTCATCATCCACAAAATAATATTGTAGCTACCATAGGAGTTGTTACTGTTGAGCAAGGCGCAGAAATAGTATTGTCATTGTTGTCAACACAGACAGATAGATCAGTTGATGCAGTGGACAAGAGTTCAGAGGTCAGTGAGAGCATGTACAGTAAATTTCCAGGAAGACAAAAGTGGCCCAGATTCACAGAATCAAAGAAAAAGACAAGTAAGAAAACTGTCGCGATATCGCGACATGTTTTCTATCACGATTTCGTGACATATCGAAGGAGAGAGAAAAATCTGGAAAAGCTGTCGCGATTTCGCGACATATCGAAGGAGAGAGAAAAAGCTGGAAAAGCTGTCGCGATTTCGTGACATATCGAAGGAGAGAGAAAATGCTGGCAAAACTGTCATGATTTCGTGACATGTTGGATGAAAGAGAAAGCGCAAGATAAACTGTCATGATTTCGTGACATGTTGGAAGCAAAGAAGGCAAGTAAGAAAATTGTCATGATTTCGTGACATGTTTGAAGAAGAAGCGCATGCAAGGAAAACTGTCATGATTTTGTGACATGTTTGGAGAAGAAGGCACAAGCAAAGAAAAGCGTCATGATTTCGTGACATGTTTGGAGAGAAGGCGAGGAAAGAAAACTGTCATGATTTCGTGACATGTTTGGAGAGAAGGCAAGCAAAGAAATGTGTCATGATTTTGTGACATGTTTGAGAGAAAGAGCTTGCAAGGAAAAGTGTCACGATTTCGTGACAATTTGCAAGAGGAAGCGCTAAGGAGAAAAAGTGTCACGATTTCGTGACATGTCGGGTTTTCATGATCCGATGAGAAGAAAAGCGCTAAGGAGGAAAAGTGTCACGATTTCGTGACATAATGCAGGAGAGAGAGTCCGATAGAAAAAGGTGTCACGATTTTGTGACATGCTTCATTTTCGTGGTCCAAAGCGAAGAGAAAGAGGAGAAGGATGAAGTGTCACGATTTCATGATAGAAGCAAAACGAAGGAGCATGGAAGCAGAAGCGTCATGATTTTGTGACAAATTCAAGGAGGAAGAGCTCAAAGGCGAAAGCGTCATGATTTCGTGACATGTTCTTTTGCGGGCCAAAGACAGAAAAGGCACAAGGCAATGAAAGTGTCACGATTTCATGACATGTTTCATTTTCATGGGCCAAAGATAGAAAAGGCACAAGGCAAGAAAGTGTCACGATTTTGTGACATGTTCCATTTTCAGGCCAAAAAAGAAAAGGCACAAGGAGGAAAGTGTCACGATTTCGTGACATGTTCCATTTTTGCGGGTGAAAGCCAGGAAGTGACAAGGAGGCAGAAAATGTCATGATATCATGACATGTCATGTTTTCATGGGTAAAATGCGAGAAGAGCACAAAGAGACAGAAGTGTCACGATTTCGTGACAGGTCGCAATAACACGATTATGGATAGTTAACTAAGGAACAGTAAAGGGGTGTAGAAGAAAAGCATGCAAATAAGAAGAGTTAACTGGAGTCAATGTGATAGTTACAGGTGTAGTTACAAGATAGAAATCATGCAAGCTATTTTAAGAACTGTCGAAGAAGGAGAAATCAAATAGTCGCATAAATAGAATCAAAAAATGCATGCATGCATAGAAAAGAATACGAACAGTCATGACCAAGAAGACGAACAGTCATGGTAGAGGTATATGTTGCATGTAACGTGTTTAACGAAATGCCCATTCTATATATACAAAAGGAGTTACATAAAGAAGGAGTTACAGTTGACAAGTGGCAGAAGAGAATATTAAAGAAACAGTTACAATTGACAAGTGGCGTATGAGGAATGAAAGAAGGCGTTGTAACTGGAGTTACAAAGCAAAAGGTTTGTTATAAAAGGAGGTCTGCATGAAGAATAAGGTTGCCATCGAATGTGTGAAAGTGCTACCGAAAGAGGGTTAGAAGAGTGTTGTAAGAGAGAGACAAGCAGAGTAGTAAGGGTTTACTAAGTTTTGATAAATTGGAGACCAGTCAGGGTCTTGTAAAAGTGAAGGCATTTGTATGTCATTGATATAGCTTTCAAAACTGTGATCCAAGTTGGTGCTTGGATAGGGGTTGGTGCTCCTTTCTGTTGGTGCAGATAAATCGGGGTTGGTGCTCCTTCCAGTGGGTGTTGGTAAACAGATTGTAAAATTGGTGTTTTGCAAAGACTGGATTTGGACCGTAGTCCAAGCAGTCATTCTTGAGGAGTAGCCAAATTGGTGAACCTCGTTACATTATGTGTTGTGGTGTGCTCTCTTGTGATAATTGCTTTATCTATTTTTAAGTTCTCTTTGCTTCAGCTTTAAGAGTGGTAGATTTGAATTTTAAATAGCTACACTGATTCACCCCCCTCTCAGTGTCATTGTGAGAATATCAATTGGTATCATAGCAAGGTTCCTGAACAAGCTTAATCAGCTAAGGTGATCTTGGAAGGAACACAATGGCAGGTGGTGAAGGATTCTCATCAAACAAAGCTCCTTTGTTCAATGGAACTAATTACTCATTCTGGAGACTCAGGATGCAGACATATCTGAGTGCATTAGGATACGACATTTGGGAGTCAGTAGAAAGTGGATACACAGTACCCGCTACTCCTCCAACAGATACTGCTGAGAAGAAAAAGTTTGAGAATAACTCCAAAGCAAAGAATGCCATAATGTGTGGGCTAGTAGACAGTGAACTGATAAGGATCATGAGCTGTAAATCGGCAAAAGACATGTGGGACAAACTGAAGAGCATCCATGAAGGAGACAACAAGATCAAGGAAGCCAAGCTACAAACGCATCGAGCTCAGTTCGAAGCATTACAAATGAATGACGATGAGAACATAGAGGCCTATATGCTTGAGAGTCAATGGAATCATTAATGCAATCAGAGGACTCGACGAAGAAATCGAAGATGCGGTTGTCGTGAAAAAGGTACTTAGAACTCTTCACAAAAGATTTAATTCTAAAGTTTCTGCAATAGAAGAGGCTAAAGATCTAAATAATTTTAGCATGGATGAGATGCATGGTTCTTTGACTGCATACGAAATGAGAATAGGACAAACTAAGCCCATAGACAGAGAAGCTACTTTTAAAGCACACAAAAATATAAAAGCTGAACAAGAATCTGAGGATGAAGAGACATCGGATGAAATGAAAGCTAACTTTGTTCGAAAACTTACAAAGGGAAAAGGAAAATATAGAGGAAAGTTACCGTTTAAGTGCTTCAATTATGGAGGGGTCGGTCACTTTGCAGCTAAGTGTCCAATGAATGAGAAAACCAAAAGTGATGAAGGGTCACACCAAGAAAGAAGTGACTGGAAGAAGAAACCAAATTTTAGAAAAAGCAACTTCAAAAAGAAAAGTTTCATATCCAAGAATGTCAGCTCTTCTGAAGATAGCTCAGGTGAAGATTCTGAAGAAGAAACAGGTGAAGCTCTGTTCATGGCATTTGAAGAAGACAAAACAGAAGAAAAATAGGAAGGTGACACAAACATTAAGGATGAGGCTGAAGTATATCTAGAAGGAGAGTTGGTTGCTGCACTTAAAGAGTTGAGTACAGAAAGGAAAAAGAATAAAAAGGTCTCAAGAAAGCTTGAGGATGCGAATGACATAATAAACACTTTGAAAGTACAGACAGAAGAATTTAAGAAAATGTCTGAAGAAATCGAAGTGCAATTAACCATGAAAATAGATGAGTGCAACAAACTGGAAGAAGAGATTGTTGTCTTAAGAATGCGGCTAGAAGAAAAGAATCAAAAATTGAGTTGCTATCACAAACTTGAAGGAAGTTCTACGAAGCTTGAAAAGATTATAAATAGTCGGAGGACTACAGGCATCAAATTTGGCTTGGGCTTTGTCGAAGGAGAATCGTCAAGTGCATCAAAGGCCATAACTGTAGAACAAGTAAAGAAAGAAGATAAGATCAAGGTTGATCAAGGAAAAATGAATCAGGCAAAAGAAAGCAACAGTGCCAGGCACGAGAAGAGTGCTGACAATGAGGGATTCATAAAAGTCACACATCAAAGGAGAAGAAAATTTGTGGCTCCTACTACAAAATGGCAAAGACCAATTCCCAGGTTCAATCATTCCTTTTCTGGTTATTGTTTTAAATGCAATGCTTACGGTCATAAGATTTCAGACTGCATTCATAATATAGGACAAAGAAATTTCACCAAGTAGAAATGTCTTTTCACCCTTGATGGATTATGCGGTAGAATGCTATAACTGTCATAACTTTGGACACATTGCAAGAAAGCTGTAGAAGCACATATGCAACAAACAGATATCAGGGAAGAAGATCTCAACCAAACAGTTTAAGGCAAAACAAAAAATTCCTAGAAAAACATGCACAGGCTACTGACAAAGAAAAGTCTAAACAAGTGACCAAAACTGTAGCCAAACCAGAGTGGAAAGAAAAGGAGCGACCCAAGGAAGAAAAGGAATCCTTGATTGTTCAGACAGCATTCAAAGCACAGAACAAATCTGCACCATGGATATTGGATAGTGGATGCTCCAACCACATGACAGGAGATAAACAAAAATTTGAAAAATTACAGAAATATGAAGGGGGCTCTGTAAAGTTTGGAAATAATGATGGAGCCAAGATAGTTGGCAAAGGATCAGTCAAGATAAGTGATGGAAAGATCAATTCCAAAGAAGTTCTGTTTGTGATTGGTTTGAAGCACAACTTACCGAGCGTAAGTCAAATCTGTGACAGAGGTCATGAAGTCATCTTTAAGAAGCAGGGCTGTGAAGTCGAGAAAAGCACACAGTGGGAAGCTGATAGCTACTGGATCGAGGACTTCTAGAAATCTATATACTCTCTCGAAACTTCAGAAGGAGCGTGCTTGATTGGACAGGAAGATGAAAATTGGTTGTGGCACAAGAGGCTCGGTCATATTAGCTTTGACAATCTGGTAAAAATAAGTTCAAAAAGGGCAGTAAGAGATATACCCACCATTGGCAAACCAGTAAATAGCATCTGTGCTTCATGCCAAAAAGGGAAGCAAACTAGAGCCACATTTAAATCAAAGGAATACTTCACCAGTAAGCCTTTAGAACTAATACATACTGATTTGTGTGGACCCATGAGAACACAAAGCATAAATGGTGACAAATACTTTATGTTGTTCATAGATGACTACTCCAGGATGACATGGGTACTATTTTTAAAGCTTAAATCAGATGCCTTTGAGATGTTCAAGATTTTTAAAAAATAGGTTGAGAATCAAAGCTGGAAAAAGAATTAAATGCCTAAGATCAGACGAGAGGAGGAGAGTTTATCTTAGAAGAGTTTGCAAAGTACTATCAAAAATATGGGATCAAAAGACAGTTTTTAGTAGCAAGGACACCTCAGCAGAATGGTGTTGTAGAAAGGAAGAACAAGACAGTGCAGGAAATGGCACGGACAATGTTGGCTGAGAACAAAATAGCTGACAGATTTTGGAAAGAGGCGAGTCCATACTGCGGTTTACATCCAAAACAGGTGCATGCTAAGGACGCATGAAAGCAAAACACCTTATGAGCTGTGGTTCGGCAGAAAGGCAACAACAAGATATTTCAAAGTGTTCGGCAACAAGTGCTACATCAAACGAACTGAAGATAATCTCGGTAAGTTTGAAGATAGAGCTGACGAAGGTATTTTTCTTGGTTACTCGACAAAAAGCAAAGCCTACACATGTTACAACAAGAGGCTAAAGAAAATTGTGGAGAGTGCTTGATGTTAAAGTTGATGAAGGTAGAGAACGAGAAATTACTTATCAAGAAAACTACCCTATTTATGAAGAAGTCATTGAAGGAGATGAAGAAAAGGAAACAGAAGAAAATCAAAAAATTGACCCAGATGATTTAAGAATTGACTCAGAAGAAGAAGAAAACAAGAAATTCAAAATAGGCAGTAGTTGGCAGAAAAATCATCCCAGAGAACAGATTATTGGGGACCCAACAGTTGGTATTCAGACAAGAAGAGCAGTAGTACGGAACTACTCTCTATTATCCAGCATTGAGCCCAAAAATGTTGCTGAAGCAAGCACAGATGAAAGTTGGATGAAGGCTATTAATGAAGAACTAGATCAGATTGAGAAAAACAAAACCTGGGAGTTAGTACCAAGGCCAGCAAATAAAAATATAATCGGTACTAAATGGATTTTTCAAAATAAATTGAACGAAGATGGACAGGTTGTAAGGAATAAAGCAAGACTGGTTTGTAAAGGCTATGCACAGGTTGAAGGTATTGATTTTGAGGAAACCTTTGCACCAGTAGCTAGACTAGAGGCAATCAGAATGTTTCTAGCTTTAGCAGTTCATAAAAATTTCAAAGTATATCAAATGGACGTAAAATCAGCATTTCTGAATGGAAAACTGGAAGAAGAGGTTTACATTGAGCAGCCAGATGGTTTCCAACTCGGTGATAATCCCAACTTTGTTTGCAAGTTGAGGAAAGCTTTGTATGGTTTGAAACAGGCACCCAGAGCATGGTATGCAAGGCTGGATAACTATCTGATTCAACAGGGGTTCAAGAAAGGTTTGGTGGACAACAATCTGTATGTCAAAACAGAGAATGGCCATCTTATTGTCCTTGTTGTTTATGTAGATGATATCATTTTTGGCAGCAGCAATGATAAGTCCTGTAGAGACATAGCAAATAAAATGAAGAAAGAATTTGAGATGTCTATGATTGGTGAACTTTCTTATTTCCTCGGACTGCAAGTCAATCAAAGTGAAAAGGGCATTTTTATCTCTCAAGTTAAATATGTGAAAGAAATGTTGAAAAAGTTCACAATGGAGGATAGTAAACTTGTTAGCACTCCCATGACAACAGGTTGCAAGTTGAGCAAGGATGACAAATCTCCAGATGTAGATCAAACCATGTACAGGTCTATGATTGGAAGCCTACTGTATTTGATAGCTACCAGACCAGATATCTTACAGGCAGTATGCATGGTAGCAAGATTTCAGGCTAGTCCCAAAGAGACTCATGTGACAGCTATGAAGAGGATTTTTAGGTACCTCAAGGGTACTATGGAGTATGGGTTGTGGTACCCAAAAGGTAAGGACTTCACTCTTATTGCATATTCTGATGCAGATTGGGCAGGATGTATTGATGACAGAAAGAGTACCAGTGGAGGAGCATTTTATCTTGGAGACAGGGTGGTAGCATGGCACAACAAGAAACAAGAATCGGTCTCTCTATCCACAATAGAGGCGAGAATACATTGCAGCAACAACATGTTGTACACGGATATTATGGATGAGACAAACCCTGAAAGATCTTGGTATTCACTTCAAAGAGCCAATTTCTGTTAAATGTGATAACACTAGTGCTATTAACATATCAAAGAATCCGGTTATGCATTCTCGAACCAAACATATTGCAATCCGGTATCACTTCTTGAAGGATAAAGTTGCAGAAGGTGAGGTCAAATTGGATTTTGTTCCAACTACAGAGCAAGTAGCGGATATATTCACAAAACCATTGCCCAAGGAAGTTTTTGAGTACCTTCGGAGTAAGTTGGGAGTGGTCACGTTTCCCAAGAACTGACTATCAATTGGGATCACATTCTCAGGGGGAGCATTTATGCCTATGTTTATAGTTTTGCTCATATTCATGATTTTTGCTAACTATAACAATGTGTGTCTGAGAATGTTGTGCATAGACTCGGGGAGTCTGCAGCAGACCCTTTGGTATTATTGTCAAAGGGGGAGAAGAATTACAGGAGATTGCATGAGTGTTGCCAACAATTCCAAAGGGGGAGATTGTTGAGCAAGGTGCAGAAACAGTATTGTCATTGTTGTCAACATAGACAGATAGATCAGTTGATGCAGTGGACAAGAGTTCAGAGGTCAGTGAGAGCATGTACAGTAAATTTCCAGGAAGACAAAAGTGGCCCAGATTCACAGAATCAAAGAAAAAGACAAGTAAGAAAACTGTCACGATATCGCGACATGTTTTCTGTCACGATTTCATGACATATCGAAGGAGAGAGAAAAAGCTGGAAAAGTTGTCACGATTTTGTGACATATCGAAGGAGAGAGAAAATGTTGGAAAAATTGTCATGATTTCGTGACATGTTGGATGAAAGAGAAAGCGCAAGATAAACTATCATGATTTCGTGACATGTTGGAAGCAAAGAAGGCAAGTAAGAAAACTGTCATGATTTCGTGACATGTTTGAAGAAGAAGCGCATGCAAGGAAAACTATCATGATTTCATGACATGTTTGGAGAGAAGGCGAGGAAAGAAAATTGTCATGATTTCATGACATGTTTGGAGAGAAGGCACAGGAAAAGAAAACTGTCATGATTTCGTGACATGTTTGGAGAGAAGGCGCAAGCAAAGAAATGTGTCACGATTTCGTGACATGTTTGAGAGAAAGAGCTTGCAAGGAAAAGTGTCACGATTTCGTGACAATTTGCAAGAGGAAGCGCTAAGGAGAAAAAGTGTCACGATTTCGTGACATGTCGAGTTTTCATGATCCGATGAGAAGAAAAGCGCTAAGGAGGAAAAGTGTCACGATTTCATGACATAATGCAAGAGAGAGAGTCTGATAGAAAAAGGTGTCACGATTTTGTGACATGCTTCATTTTTGTGGTCCAAAGTGAAGAGAAAGAGGAGAAGGATGAAGTGTCACGATTTCATGACAGAAGCAAAATGAAGGAGCATGGAAGCAGAAGCGTCACGATTTCATGACAAATTCAAGGAGGAAGAGCTCAAAGGCGAAAGCGTCATGATTTCGTGACATGTTCTATTTTTGGCCAAAGATAGAAAAGGCACAAGGCAGCGAAAGTGTCACGATTTCATGACATGTTCCATTTTGTGGGCCAAAGATAGAAAAGGCACAAGGTAGGAAAGTGTCACGATTTTGTGACATGTTCATTTTGTGGGCAAAGAAGAAAGCACAAGGCAGCGAAAGTGTCACGATTTCGACGACATGTTGTTTTCAGGGTGAAAAGAAGTGAACAAGGAGGCAAAAAATGTCACGATATCGCGACATGTCATGTTTTCATGGGTAAAAGGCGAGAAGAGCACAAAGAGACAGAAGTGTCACGATTTTATGACAGGTCGCAACAACACGATTACGAATAGTTAACTGGAGTCAGTGTGATAGTTATAGGTGCAGTTACAGATAGAAATCATGCAAGCTATTTTAAGAACTGTCGAAGAAGGAGAAATCGAACAGTCGCATAAATAGAATCAAAAAATGCATGCATGCATAGAAAAGAATACGAACAGTCATGACCAAGAAGACGAACAATCATGGTAGAGGTATATGTTGCATGTAACGTGTTTAATGAAATGCCCATTCTATATATACAAAAGGAGTTACATAAAGAAGGAGTTATAGTTGACAAGTGGCAGAAGAGAATATTAAAGAAATAGTTACAATTGACAAGTGGCGTATGAGGAATGAAAGAAGGCGTTGTAACTGGAGTTACAAAGCAAAAGGTTTGTTATAAAAGGAGGTCTACGTGAAGAATAAGGTTGCCACCGAATGTGTGAAAGTGCTACCGAAAGAGGGTTAGAAGAGTGTTGTAAGAGAGAGACAAGCAGAGCAGTAAGGGTTTACTGAGTTTTGATAAATTGGAGACCAATCAGGGTCTTGTAAAAGTGAAGGCATTTGTATGTCATTGATATAGCTTTCAAAACTGTGATCCAAGTTGGTGCTTGGATAGGGGTTGGTGCTCCTTTCTGTTGGTGCAGATAAATCGGGGGTTGGTGCTCCTTCCAGTGGGTGTTGGTAAACAGATTGTAAAATTGGTGTTTTGCAAAGACTGGATTTGGACCGTAGTCCAAGGAGTCATTCTTGAGGAGTAGCCAAATTGGTGAACCTCGTTACATTGTGTGTTGTGGTGTGCTCTCTTGTGATAATTGCTTTATCTATTTTTAAGTTCTCTTTGCTTCAGCTTTAAGAGTGGTAGATTTGAATTTAAATAGCTACACCGATTCACCCCCCCCTCTCAGTGTCATTGTGAGAATATTAGTTACTTGACAACAGGCTCAAAATTCTCAACAAGATCAAACTCAGAATGATGGATCAGCTCCATTTATTTTGAAAAATACCAATAAAGGGAATCATGTGCCTAATTTTCAACCTAAACCTCCTTATAATATTAAAGAACAATTATCAAATACTACAGCTAGAATTTCCTTGTTGGATCTTTTAAGATCTCCTACCCATAGGGATGAATTAATGCTCCCATTAATCCAAATGATGGTACCACAAAATATTCAACCTGAAGCCATGTCCAATACTATCATAACTCGAGAAGTCGATTATATTGACTTTCGGGATAGAGATATACTGCAACATAGTTTACATAAGGATAACCCCTTATATATTACTGCCCTAATTGGAGATGTAGCAGTTAAACGAGTATTAATTGATAATGGTTCATCTTTAAACATATGCACTTTTAAATTCTACCAAAGATTTGGGTTTAGAAGTGACGAAATGAAAAGAACTGATATGATTATAAAAGCCTTCAATGATGAAACACAAGAAACGTGTGGAGTTATTACTATTCCATTGCAAGTTGGTCCTAGAACCTTAGACATGACCATGTTTATTGTGCATTGCCCTGCATCGTACAATATACTTTTGGGTCGCCCTTGGATCAACGCGATGCGAGTCTGTTCCCTCAACTTTACATCAGTGTGTTAAATTCGAATTTAAAAATCAGTTGGTTACCATTCATGGTGATCCTAGACCCTTTGATATGTGTGCTTTGGCAGAACCTATTGGAGTTCAATTTTGCCCTGCTCTGTCATCCACACATCCTAATTCTCATCATCTACCCAAATGTGTGAAACACACACCCATAACATCATCTACTTTTTCCCCATCCACCACACCTCTACATATAGTTCAACCATCTTCCGAACAAACCACATTAGGACCTCAAAAAGATCCTAAACCCACAAGCAATGCTTCTTGTTTTACTCCTATAACTTCCATACCTTTAGACCCATCCATCGACATCTCTACAACACCTACGCCTATCAAAGGCATGTTTTCCACATCCGAAAACATAGGAAATGATCCTTCTACCTCTTACACTCTTACTGACGAGCTCTTACCCGATTTATCTAAAATTCTTGTATCAGAGAAAACAAATGTTGCTATACAATATTACCATATTTTAAATAAATTGCCACCCTCTCCTCGTACCTTGGGCCTCCCACAGCCTATGGGAAGTATCTACCAAGTTGAAAGTTGTGCTTTTATTTATAAGGGATATGACTAGGGGAGAATACCTAGAAACATCAAGACTCATCATGACGGGTATGCTCGTTGTTATTTTGCTAATGTGTATATTAAAGCTAAATCTATAATGCTTAGATTGGGCTATAAAGGGAAAGGTTTGGGACCTTCCTAAAATGGTATGAAAGAAACTTTTGAGGTAGAACCATGGCCTACCCGATGTGGTGTGGGCCTATTTCCTAGTAAAGGTCATCCCTTCCCATTTGAGGATGATGACCATCTTATATGTTACCAAGATTATTTGGATAAACGCGATGCTTTGCATTTAAGGGATAATCCATTTACATGTAATATGCTATCCATAGCTTACCTTGAGATGATTGCTGAATCCGATGATGAGTTGGAGGGGGATATCTTCCATGATGTCTCCATTGAGGAATTGTTACATAACGGATTTTATTTCGATGGCTCTATACCTACTATAGCCCAGCTTGAGGCCACGACTCCTCAAGATGAATTATCCAAGTTAACCTTGGAAGAATTACAAGAATTAGGCGTCTCACATGCCCCATCTAATTTTGAGAGAGATCTACATATGGAAGTTGAAAATGTTATAAAAATTAACATTGGAACCAAAGATAACCCTCACATCATCAACATTGGATCATAATCGAGTCAAGAAAAAACAAGATACATACATTGCATTTCTTAAAGAATATGAAGACATTTTTTCTTGGACATATGAAGATATGCCAGGATTAGACCCTTCTGTAGTTATGCATCACCTAGTAGTCCATCCGGATGCTAAACCTGTTAAATAGAAACTTAGAAAAATGCATCCTAAAGTGACCTTACTAGTCAAATGAGAATTAGAAAATCTCTTGAAGGTTATTTTTATACAAGCTATTGATTATGCTGAATGGATCTCAAATGTAGTTCCAGTAACTAAGAAAGAAGATACCAAAGTTAGGGTTTGCACAAACTTTAGAGATATTAATGTTGCATGCCCTAAAGATGATTTTCCTCTTCCCAACATGGATCAGATCATTGATTTTACTGCTAGGAGCGGAATGATATCCCTAATGGATGGATTCTCTGGATATAATCAGATCAGGATAGCTCCCGAAGATCAGGCTAAAACAACCTTTATTACCCCTTGGGGAACCTTTTTTGGAAAGTGATGCCATTTGGTTTAAAGAATGCAAGTGCAACATATCAACGAGCCATGACTTATATCTTTCACGATATGATGCATGATATTCTACATGATTATGTAGATGATATTATAGCTCATTCCATCAAAGAAGATGATCATTTAGATGACTTGAGAAAAGTATTTGATCGGTTAAGGGAATATCTTATCCGACTAAATCCAGCCAAATGCATATTCGGAGTTAAATTCGGTAAATTATTGGGGGTTATCGTTTCTTTACGTGGCATTGAAATTGACCCTCTCAAGATCACTACTATCACTGATATGCCCACACCCAAAAATATATCTGAATTACGAAGTTTACAAGGTAAGCTTCAAGCTATTCACCGCTTCATCGATAAGTTGGCGGACAAAACCGGACCCTTTCTTAAGCTTCTTAAGAAAGATGTCTCTTTTCATTGGGACGATGAATGCCAGGAAGCATTTGAACTCCTTAAGCAATATCTCCTTAAACCATCGGTGCTTTCCCCACCTAGATCTGATCGTCCATTTATCTTGTACATTTATGCTTTAGATTTTGCCTTAGGAGCTATGTTAGCTCAACTTGACGATGAGAAGAAAGAACGTGCAAATTATTACATCAGCAAGATCTTAATCAGTTATGAAACTCATTATACAATATTAGAGAAGTTATGTCTCACCGTCGTATTTTCTACACAAAAATTACGCCATTATATGCTCAGTCAGAAAATGTATGTTATTGCTAAATTCGACCCTTTACGGTATCTCATGAGTCGACCGTACTTATCTGGTCGTACAACCAAGTGGGTTCTTGTGCTAAGCGAGTTTGAACTCACGTTTATAGGACAAAATTCTGTTAAAGGTCAAATCATAGCAGATCAATTAGCTGTTGTGCCCTTAGAGTCTACCCATCCCCTCATCATTGAGTTTCCTGATGAATGCCTTAAATTAGAGGCAGACCATCCTGAGCAATGGTCCCTATACTTTGACGGAGCCCAATGCATGAGTGGGGCTGGTGCAGGTATTATTTTAATCTCTCTACAGAAACATCTTATACCTCTGTCCTTCAAACTAACATTTGCTTGCACCAATAATACTGTTGAATATGAGGCTCTAATCCTTGGATTACGAGCTGCCTTGGCATTGAAAATTAAAAATTTATTGGTTTTCGATGATTCTCAACTTGTCATAAATCAAATCAATGATGTTTATCAGACCAGAGATGATAAATTACGCCCATATAAAACATGTCTTACAATTATTATCTTTATTTGATCAAGTTACCTTGGAAGCTATTCCTCGAACTAGCAACCATGCGACTGACGCTATGGCTACGGCTGCATCTCTTTTGCCCTTGGAGTTAGATGATGAATATGCTACCATCATTATTCGTCGACTCCAAGAACCCGCTTCAAGAAAATCATGCTTAGAACCTTTGGATGTGTTTCTAATCAACGAAACTACTCCTGAACCATGGTACACTAATAATTTAATTTTCTTCAAAAGGGGACCTTTCTTGAAGGTTGTAATCGCAACCAGCATCGGTTATTACGTAGACGAGCAAGTCGCTTCGTGATTATCGGTAATACCTTGTATAAGAGATCTTTTGAAGGTATCCTATTGAGATGTTTGAATCTAGAAGAATCTAGATCAGCTTTGAGTGAAGCCCATAATGGATCTTGTGGGGGCCATTTTAGTGGTAACGCCATTGCTAAGAAGCTCCTTAGGATAGGATATTTTTGGCCTACCATGGAAAATGATGCACATGATTATGTGCACCATTGCGACAAGTGCCAGAAACACGTTGACCTTGTCCATGCGCCTACACAAGAACTGTAGGCTATTTTATCTCCTTGGCCCTTTTCAAAATGGGGCTTAGACATCATTGGAAAAATCAACCCTATGTCATCTGATGGACACAAATTCATCATAACCGCCATCGAGTATTTCACGAAGTGGGTTGAAGCTATGCCCTTAGCTTCTTGCACTGGAACCCAAGTTTCCAAGTTTATTTTTAATCAAATTATTTGTAGGTTCGGAATTCCTGCCAATATCATCTCGGATAATGGAACTTGTTTCAAAAATAAAGATGTCAAAAACTTATGTCAAAAATATAAAATTCAACATCGTTGGTCCACTCCCTATTATCCTTAGGGTAATGGCCAAGCAAAAGCATCTAATAAAACATTAATAAAAATCCTCAAAATACTAGTCAATAAGTCTGGTTGAGATTGGCACATTCAACTATATCCTACTTTGTGGGCCTATCAAACTAGCGTTCGCACCCCCACCGGTACTTCACCCTTTGTTTTGGTTTATGGCGCTAAAGCTATTTTTCCCTTTGAATTAGAAGTTCCTTCTTTGGCTCTGCTACTTCAAGATACTGAAGTAGGATATGAATATCACGTTGGCAGATTTAGTCAGCTGGAACTCCTAGATGAAAAGTGCATCAATGCTTTGGAGCATCTTCGTGCCTACCAAAACAAGCTTAAGAGAGCATACCTCAAAAAAGTTCATCATTGATCCTTTGAGATCGGTGACCTTGTCTTAAAAGAAAATCAAAAAAATACTAATGCAACTAAAGACCTTAAAGGTAAATTTGAGCCTAATTGGCTTGGACCATATGTCATCACTCGCTAAATTTGGATCGGGAGCATATCGATTAGCTACCTTAGATGGTAAAGATCTTAAAGAACCTATGAACATTATGCATCTTAAGCGTTATTATGCATAACATTGGGTCATTTCATCATTTGTATATAATGTATTTTGCATATTGTTTCATTTTCACCATTTATATCAAAAAAAAAATTCAAAAAATAGTAACAATATTTATTCTTTCAATTTATCACTCAAAATCAAAATATAAAAACATCAAAATCCTCAAAATCTTCAAAAACACCTTTTATTTTCGTACCTGTCAATTCTTGAAGTATTGCAGTTATATTTTCAATTATTTTGGATAAATTAGCATTTATTTGGAATCCTGCACTCTCACACTCACAGGCATAAATATCTTGATTCTATTTGGTATGATTATTAATCTCTCTTATATCAAAGTCCACATTTGAATTAAATAAAGTTTTGAGCATAGAGAACTGATCTTGTTATTTACTTGAACCAAGCATATCTTTTCACATTAAAATGATTTCATTGCAAATTCAATATGATGCTACATAGTAGAAGTGGTTTCTTGAGCGAAAAGTTTCCCCTGCTATCCTATCATGCACATGGTCTAGAATGAGAATTGAAAAAAGGACAAGCTCACCCCTACCCAGAATAAAAATCCCTTGCTCTAAAGCCAATCCGAGCAAGTATCCCTAGCATAGGAAGCAAAAAAGAAAAGTTAAAGCAAAAGAGAAAAAGAAAAATATTATTTTGTATCATCATAGCAATATTTCAGCATTATCTCAATATCAAGCAAAAATACAAAAAAAAAAAAAGAGAAAAGCAAAAGCAAAAGCAATAAAATCCTTTTTCCCTACCCTTTGAAAATAAAAGAAGGGTGAATGAGCTTGAATCCCTGGAATTCTCAATTATTCAAAAACTATGAGGTAAGCCCCATAACAGGCGGTTTGTGCCCAACCCGCTTGGCCTTGGGTAATTCCTAGCATGGTGATATGTCTGTCACATTAACGACCTTCTTTTGTACAGACCTATGTCGGCTTAAGGATTAGCTAGCTCTTGATAACCCGACTTACATAGTAGTCTGGTACGGTTACATGCATATAAATCATGGTTAAGGAACACTCATTTGGTTAAAGTCAAATTACTTGTATCAAATTTTCTTGCTCAAAATTGGTGAATGAACAATACAATTGCACACACATTTGTATTTGAGAGATTTTGTATCATTATGATAAATCAAGATCGGTAATGAACTCACATTTGCACATGAGGTTTCCTTATAAATCTACATTTGTCTTTGAGATAATGTAAAATATTTCTGCAACTCTTTTTTTGGAATAATTTTATCTTCTTATTTCAGAACATCTGTTTAGCATAAAAACAATTATATACATTGTTTTCAAAAATTACAAAATGTTTTCAAACAACATATGACACGCATATAATCAATAAAGTCATGTTCATATTATTATTTTTTGTTTATCAAAAGTCAAAAATCAATCATCCAATAAAACTAAAATATCAATTTCTTCTTTGGATTTCGCGATGATGGTATAAGTCTATACCTATAATTCTATGCCTAGCGCAAACCATTTTTCTCATTTTATTTCCCCTTCATTTTAATTCATAAAAACATATGGCTTACATCATTATGTTACACAATTGAGCTTTAAAACAAATGAACACTTATTCTATTTCCTGTCATTATGTCAACATTCAATTTTGCAACGATGGTATAGTTCCTAGGGACTTATTCAAAATTTTATCACACTTAGGACTTTATACCTAGAAAAAATCATATTTCTTTAAATATGTCATGCATAATATTTTTATGAAAATATGAAAACAAATCATCACCATCATCACTTCCATCATCACAACACAAAAGTCTTAAGACAGTCTCTTAAGCACTCTTTTACTTTTAGCAATATTTCTATACTGGGATTAGCTTGATGACCTAGTGAGCGACGACTCCATGAAATGGTCTATAACAATGACAATGTCCTTTGAAATTATTGTTAGAAGTCCCTTTTATTTTTTCATCAAATCACACTACCAAACAACCAATTTATGCACATCAGATTATTTCATTTACAATTTTATGCCATGACATAAAAAAATTATATTTATTTCCAATGACATAATTACATGAATAATCAATCAAACAAAATTCAAAATTAAAGCACCATACAACATATACACAAGTCATATCATCAAAAAGACAATCTATATATATATATATATATATATATCATCAATCAAATATGTACATCATCTGGATTGGTATGCCACAATCAATACCTTGGCATACTCAATCCCCCTCAAAAAAATATATATAATAATACAAATCTGCCCTCTGTAATAGCTAGCCTCGAGAAGCCCTCGAGATCTCAGCCTCATATCCTCCCCTGCCCTGACGTGGAGGAGGTGGTCCCATAGAGGTTCGGGCTGTGTCCCGGGTCCTCATCATTGATCGTGAGGATGTCCTTGACGATCCCATCGTGACCAGCTCCGCAATGGGGCTAGAAATGGTATCCTCTGGTTCTCTGGAACCACATGATAGTATAGCCCCTGGTAGAATGTGGTCTGAGCAATAGACCACACCAGATCCTGAGTGCTCACCCCTCCGCTCCGAGCCCTGAGCCGTGTAGCCTCATCTTGTAGCATCTGCACCTGAGCCCAAATGCGGGCAACCTTAGCCCGGAGAGCCACCGTCTCACTACTCTCCCCTACCTTGACACCCTTGCCCTTATCGAGCGATGGTGGCCTCTCCCCCTACAAATAAGGGACTCCCCTCTCCATCTTCCCTGTCTCCTGAGGTCTCTTTGGAGCTTGACCCATTCTCTAGTGTCTCTCCTGTGGAGACCGACATTGCTCTCTCCCGTCGTGACCCCGTGCTACCTCAATAGCAGCCTGGTGCCGCCTCCCCATCCATTGCACCATTGCATGCATTGGACCATGTACCCTCATCATTCGAGGATGCATACTAGGCATTGTATCCGTCGAAAACCCTAGCATCGTCACCATCCACTGGCTGGGTGGGGGCATCGTTCGCGTCCTAACTCCAAAACCATTGCATGTCTGGAGCTCCACTCAGTGTGGTACTATCCTGAACAATCTGAGAGTACTCATAATCCCTGAGAGAAGGGATCCCCTACTGTAGACTGAACTATCATAGAACCCAATTGTATCGATGGAGCTCTACCTCTCCCTGCTCCATCCGTAGCCAACAAACTTGCCTGATGCGAGCCAACTCCTACCCATCCTCTACCCACTCAGGGTGCTCCCACCATGGCCTCCAGGTGATCTGGTCCAGGATGAGGTCATCCAACAACCTCCATGACATCGACAGATCTATCCGTTGCTGTGACCCCTCTCGTAACCACTAGTAGAAAACTCGGGGCCTCTCCCGGTCAACCCCTGTTAGTGGGAGTCCTACCGGCCTCCGCACCGCAATGTGCTCCCAGCACCAAACTTGTAGCAGCGATGTCAAAACCAGACATCGGCCTCCCTTGTATACAACCCCATGTAGGATCCTATACAAGCGGCATAGGACAAAGCTACCCCATGCAAATCTGTATCCGTGGTCTCTCATGTTGCAGACCACATCTACGAGGAGCCAAGGTAATCTGCACCCACTCTGGTGGCACAAAAGTAAGCCACCTACCACTCCTACCAAAACCCGAGTCAGCCTAGATGCCCCAGGCATCTGCCTTAGAGACTCGATGTTCACTTCGCCCTTCTCTAGGGTGAAGCTCGGGTCCCCGATCAACCTCATCATCGCTTGGCCCTGATTGGCCGTAGGTGTCATCAACCGTCCCTATATGGGGATCCTCATGATCCTCCATACATCCTCTAGTGTGGGAGCCATCTCCCCTATCGGTAAATGAAAGCAGGATGACCCCGGATACCACCTCTCTACTAGGGCTGTCAGTAGCCCCATGTCTGTCGGTACTTGTGGCATCTCTACCACATGCTACAAACCGACCTAAGCTAGTCGGTCGCGCTCTGCCTGATCGAGCGCGGCTATGTCATCTCGCAACCCATCGTATTTCCATTCTTGACTCTTTAGTAATCCCCTCTATAAAACAAATAATAAAACAATAAACTTCATTAATAAATCAATCATTAAAAACATTTTAATCAAGCTTAATTTCTTAAAAGTGATGATATCGTCCACCATTGGATGATATCGTCCCAAATTGGGCAAAATCGTCCTTTGTAGGATGAAATCGTCTATGATTTCATAACTTGGGGATCGCCCCTTGTTGGACGGGATCACCCATAGATCGCCGATTTCTCCCTCCGATGAAATCGACGATCTAGGGACGATTTTGTCTAGACGTCGTCGATGGCCTAAAAACGGCCGGGATACCCCAAAACAATCAAAATTTCAAACAAAAAATTGCACACATTAAATTCAAACCTAATTTACTAGGATTAGATCCTTACCCATAGCCCGCGCTGGACCTCTATCACTCTGTGCGTCGTCTCAACCATTTTTCTCTCTGCAGAAGCTCTAAAAACAGTAACAATGAACAATAAAATGAATTAGGGTTCTACCCTATTTTTCTTAATTTTATTTAAAATCAACATTTTTTTTAATTTTTCTTTTTCGCGCTTTTACCTCAAATGTTCGATTTGGGTAAAAACACGGAGGGGGCACCATAGTCAACAGTCGTACAATTCGACCAAGAATCGTCATCTATAAAATTGAGTAAATTTTTGCTTTCTCGTAAAACGAGAAAAACTCGTCTTTAACGCATTTTCTTTGGAAAATTCGCTAAAGAGGGGGCAAAATGTAGCACCCTAAAATTGGCGCAGTTAAACCTTAGTAAAAGATAAAAATTTAAATTTTAAACCCAAACCACCCGTTAACCGTCCGTTACCCGCTTTCCTCATTTTTTGCACCATTTTTAGGATTTGTTTTGATCATTTTATGATATCATCGTAGATCAGATGAAATCATCCCAGATATAATGAATTCATCTGGAACAGAACATCTAGACGATTTCATCCCAAAACCGAATTTTCATAATTAGCTTTTGTTTTAACAGCTTCTCTAACTTGGGCAGAAAGCGTGTCTGCGTAGTTAGAGTCTTCCCCGTTGGAGATCTCCCAAATTGGGATGATCTCCAACCTCCTAACCTCTCCCTAATCCTATATAAACTAGGATTTTCTCAGTTTATCCCCCTGAACCCCGTAGCTGACGAATTTCCCTGCAGAGTTAGTTCCTTATGCATTAGAGAATCCTCGCACCATCATTTGTATTCTGTATTTCATGTTTTCTTGTAGGAATTTTACTATTTTTTAGTCAGAGTAAGCTCGGATCATCGCCAATGACTCCCGACGATTTTGGACGATCCTATCGAGGAGCGCAGACAATCTAGTACGATTGGAGGCGATCCTGACTGTAGTCCAGATTGGGAGAAATCAAAGCCTAGATTTTGCATTTCCTTATTGTTTTTCTGCATTTCTTTGTGCATTATCTTAGGTTATTATATTTATGCATCCTGGAGTTCACCTCATTTAGCATAGATATATGATAAATTCAAAATAAATTGTCAAATTGATGCATTTCCTTTTAATTGCTATCTAGATCTACCATTTAGACAAATTCATCATTATTTCTATCATTTCCCCTTGCTTTTGCAGTTGCATTTTTGGTATTTTGTATCTGTTTTTGTGATTGCAGGTTTCTAACGAATTTTTCTGACGAATTCGTCAGATCGTCGATGATCCTATCTGTTATCAGACAGCCGAATGTGATCTAAGAAGATTTTGTGCAATTTCAGATGATTCTGTATGATTCGAGACGATTTGGACTTCTACAAACCATAAAATCTTCATTCATACATCCGAAATAAGGTATATTCTATCCTATTTAGCACATTTTTTTGTGTTCAACATTTATTCATGTTTTTTGTATCCATAAAAATAGCATCGACATATAGATTAGCTTAGATTCATCTTGGCCAAACCTATAAATTGAATGATTAAAGTACAAAATAAACACATCAAACTTATTATCAACCTAGTTGTGGAAACTGCCACTCAAAAGTTTCTTGGTGAACCCACCATCCATTAAAAATTCACCCTTATACCCCTCCCCCGAGAGGCGGGACCTTCAAAGGGCCTCTCAGTCCGAGGTATTGTCCCATCCTTCTCGCATCCCCCTTTCGGGCATGGATCCTATAGCCTGAAGGTAAGGATGCAAAAAATTTGGAGTGATACACTATTTAGCTAGAGTCTTTCCACAAATTTGCAAAAAAACTTGTGAAGAGTAGGACTCAACATTGATTCCACTAAAAAGTCGGACAGCCTGCTCGGATTCATGGTGGCTACCAATTCCACCATGTAAATTCAAAAAATAAAAAACATTGATTCCACTAGATTGACAAATCAACTAGTGAATTTCATTTTCTTTAGATTCAGAGAAATTTCTAAAATCATTTTCTAATACTTTCTTTCAAATAATAGGATATTCAAAGAAATTTGATAAGCTTCCTACAAGATCTAGGAAGAATATCTTCTTTAGAATCAATCCAGTACTTGAAGCAACAAGTTGAAGATTGAAGATTTTAGAGGCCTTAAGGCAAAGGTCCCATTGCAAGATTTGCAGATTTGAATATAGGAGATTGAATATAATCAAGAAAGAGATCTCCATATAATATTGAATATTGAATAGAAGACCCAAAGGAGGTCCTATTGAAGAACTTCCAAATTTGAAATATTGAAGATAGAGGACTAGAAAATATCCTATTACAAATTTTAGAATCAACAAATTTTGAAGATACAAGAAGGAGATTCCCATTGTAAGAATTGTTGATTTGAAGATAGGAGATTGAAGAGAATCAAGAAATATATCTCCATAGAATATTGAATATTGAAGAGAAGACCCAAATGAGGTCCTATTGAAGAACTTCCAGATTTGATATATTGAAGATAGAGGACTAGAAAATATCCTATTGCAAATTTTAGAAGCAACAAATTTTGAATATACAAGAAAGAGATCTCATTGCAAAAATTCCATTATTGAAAGATTGAAGAGATTTAGGAAATGTCTCATTGAAGTTTTGAGAAGAATATTTTAAGAATTTGTCGAATTTGAAGGCCCAAGAGAAGAAGGCATCAAGCATACTTGAAAGGAGAAATAAGGAGAAGGCTAGGAAAGCCTTGTTGAATAATTTGAAGAAGGTCATTGGAGGAGATTTGAGGAGAGCTAAAGAGAGAATATTGATAGCAAGGAGAATTTCCTGGTAGAGAAGAATTTGGGGTAATTGTCACCATTCGATAACAAACCCAAAAGGAAGAAGGATTTTCAAAGAAGTTTGCCAAATTTTGGATGATATTATTGAAGGCCTCAAGACATTCAGATTCTTAAGAAGAAGGCCAAATCTGATGTCAGATTTTTACAAGGATTAAGGAGCTAGAAGAGGCCACCAAATTTGAGATTTTTTAAGAACAACCACCAAGGAGTTGAAGGATAATTTGGAAGGAGGATAGGATTCAAGGAATCAAAATGGTTCAAATATATACTTTATTCTAGAAATTATAATAAGGAAAATGTAATTAGAAGAGAAGAACCAATATGGTTTAGAAATATTTCTGAGAACTCACAAACTAATAGTTTGGCAAAAGTAGATTCTATAGAAATATCTTCCAATGACATAATGAAAGGAATTGACGACAACTATATTAATAAATATATTGAGAATAAAATTGAAAACCATACTCAAAATGTAGAAAATGATATTGATCAAAAATATGTCCTATAGATTTATGAAAGAATAGCTTCAATTGTACATAGATGGTTTGAATTTTTCATCAAGGAAATGGATGAACTTGATCCTCCTAAGACAAGTAACAAAGAAGTTGGGATATCTTCACGATGCACTTATTGCAACAAATTTGGTCATGAGAAAGCAAATTGTTGGATTTTCCATCCATGTAAATATTGTGGAGGAAAATATTATTCATATTTCTTCTATTAAAATAAATACAAGTACTATAAAATACTTAAAGAAAAATTGATATTTAGATTAAATTTTCTCTTTCAAGTTCTTATTTTAGAAGCATCTACTAACAATGAATTCAATTTTGAAATTATTGAAGAACAAGGATATCACAGATCAATCAGAGAACCAAAGGAAAAAAATGGATCAATTTTTATCCACTTATAACTTGCAAATTTATGAGATCCCTAATTCATCAAAGATACTTTAAAAAGCTTCAAGGACAAATATTTTACCAATCACTTTGAAATACCAAAAAGCGTGGAATGATAGAGACAAGAAAAGACAATATGAATACTGAACCAAAAAAAGAACCTAATCGAGATAAAGAACAATAGAAATATGAAGACCATATTGAAGACTAAAGTCTTCAATAACCAAATAATGTAATACAGGGGAGGGTTGGAATATATTACATTATTTGGTACATGCTAATTTACCATCTTGGGTACATCATTAAATTACGAGAGTCTTAGATTAAGGCTTGAGTATTTACTTTATGCAATGTAATAAATGCACAAGTCTTATTAGAATGTGCAATTATGTAAATTTGCATGATGTCCATATGTACATGAGTCCTTAGAATAGGAATATGAAGATTCATACGAAGATGGAAGGCAAAAAGTCATGTCTCATTATATATAGGACTTTGGTAGATGAGTTGAGAGATTAGCAAGATGAGTTAGATTAGTAAGTGAGTTGATAGATAGAGAGATACAATGTAGAACTTGTGTGGAATATGGAGCATTGAGAGCTCCACATATTGTAATAGGTTTAAATTTTAATGACCTTTCATTAATGGCTATTTCATGAGTTATTTCAGAAGTTTCTCATTCTATTTACTTGCTTATTATATTTCCATTATCATAAATATAACATTGCATGCTTATTTTACTTCTTATGGTTGCATTTCCTTTGATTTTATAACTTCAAAAGTTAACATTATTGTAATATTATTTTCATTTTGACAAATTTCTAAACTAATACAATAATGAAGGAGGTCCAAATATATCATTTCAAAATCCTTTTCTATATCCATTTTAACTTCATCTATCAACATTTTTTGAACTTTTTGTGATTACTATATCATCAACATATACTATAAGTATTATTCTATCAAGTCCAATTTTTTTTGTATAGATATTTAGATCTTATAGACTTATTTTAAAATTATGTTGTAGTGAATTATTATTAATATTTCTATACCAAGATCTTGGTGCTTGCTTTAGACCATATAAGGATTTGTTCAGCTTGTAGACCTTTTGTTCCTATCCTTTCATCACAATACCTTTTGATTGTGACATATATACCTCTTATTTTAGATCTTCATTAATAAATGCAGTTTTTATATCCATTTGATAAATTTTCCATCCATGATGTGATGCTAAAGCACAAATTGTGCAAATAATAGTCATTATTGTTGTTGGTGCAAAAGTTTCTCTCAATTACTTTTGTTTGAGTTTATCCTTTTGCAACTAATTAAGCTTTTAATTTTTCAAGTGAATCATCTACTTTATATTTGATCTTGTAGATCCATATACATCCTACTATTGTCTTTCCTTGAGGTAAATCAACCAAATTCCATGTTTTTTTAATTAATGTTTCATATTTTGATTCCATGGCTTCCTTCCATTTTGGATGACTTAAAGAATTTATAGTAGTTGTAGGTTCTACTACAAAACTTATCAATCCTCTATTCATTCTCATCAAACTATGAGTTTGAGGTCTTGTAGTAGTGAGGTCTAGCATTTTATCTAGAATTGATTCCTTTAAAGTATCTCTAAAGGATATTGGTTCTTTCCTTTGAAGTGTTGTAACAATCTCTGAGTTTTTAATTTTTTCATCATATATGTCTAATTCTAGGTCTTCACTTGATGAGTCTTCTTCTAAAAAATTCAGATTTTTTCTAAACCAACCTTTTATTCTTTAAACAACGCTTTTGTTTCCTTCATCAAATACTACATATTTGCCTATATAATTTTTTTTTTTGTTGGATCAATTATTCTCTAACCAATTGAATCAACATCATAACCAATAAATATACCACACATTTTTCTCATCTAGTTTAGTTCTTCTTTGCTTTAATATATACATGTATGCCTTACATCTAAATATTCTCAACTATTCTACCATTGATTTTTGTAATGACCATACTTCTTCAAGAGTAATATTTTTTCATAAAATATACCCACATTTTCTAGAGTAATCATCAATAAATTGTTGAAATATCTATGTCCTCCAATACTAGTAATGTTTATTAGACCACATAAATATCTATAAATTAATTTAATGGCTCTTGAGTTCTATACCGACTAAGTTCAAAAGGTATTCTATATTTTTTCCTTGTTAGGCATTTTGGATAAAATGTAGATTTCCATAAAATTTTAGGTAAGCCCTTAACCATTTGATACTTACTCATCTCACTTAATGAAGATGCACTTATGTGTTCTAGTATTTTATGCCAAAGTTCTCTTGTTTCTAAAATCCTTGTTGATAGATCCATATTTGTCAATGTATCTAGAGTAAAATAAATATTTTAATAAGAAGCAAAATCTATAACTCTTCCTTGTTTGGTAATAAGATAATTTTTTATCTTTAATAGTTTTAAATTCAACTACTAAGTTTTGATCCATTTATTGAGAGATTAAAAGAAGATCAGTAATTAATATGGGTACATATAGTACATTGCTAGTTATTCCTTTTTTATTTGGTATATCAATTAAGACATCTCCTACTCCTTTGACCTCATAAGTCATACTATCTTCTATGACAACTGGTTTTTCATATTTCTCTTGAAAAGTGTTAAACCATTGTTTATTTCTAGTCATATGCCTACTTGCTCTTGAATCAATATTCCAATAATCCATGAGAAGTTCCTTTAAAGTTGAAATCCTTATATTTTCCAAAGTGCACATAATAAAATTTTTATTTTTAAACCTTTGATGCAGTAATCCTTTTAACTCCCTATTGAATTTGCAAAATTTTATTTTTCTCAAATTTTCAAAAGTTTTTCTAATTTCTTGAAAATTTTTAAAATACTTCAAATCTAAAAATAACTCCAATACTTTCAATAAATTGAAGTTTTGTTTTTTTATCTTGAAATCAAAAAGAATATTTTAAAAAAATAGTAGAAATATTTTTACTCCAAATATTTAAATAATTTCTAAAACTTTTTAAAATAAATAAATTTTTAAATAAGGTATAAAACCTTTTAACTCCCTACATAGATAATTCAAAAATTAAATAGTTTTCTTTTTTCTCTAAGAGATAAGATAATGTAGGAAATTATAACGTACCAAGAATAATGCTTTTATAATGTTTGGATATTATTTTCTGATGGGGGATGGGAAAATCGCACTCACACAATTCCAAATTTTCTTCTATTAATCTGGAATAATCTATAGAAATAGCCCGCAGGCTTTACAATAACCAGCGCTCGGCTTGGTTTTCTCTACCACACTCTGTGTGTGATCTTCCAATCCACCACCTCCAATCCATTACAATCTTTGAGTTTTTATCGAGGTCTCGACCCTCTAGGCCATTAATGACCCACCTGGCATAATATATTAAACAAAACCTCAAAGTTGGCTTCCTCGGCCGAGTTTTCAGTTTTCTTTCCATAAATGGGAAACTGCCCCGATCCACCATGAAAGCATGCATTAAAGAACCCTCTGACATTTCTGACCTCTAGACGCAGCATTCGAGAGGTCGTCGTGTTCATCAAACTTACCGGATATGAAAACATGCATTAATGAGACCCTTGACCGCCTTGAAAACATCACCTTGGAATGCATGCCTTTTCGAACCACAAACCAGTCGTTTGTCATGATATCGTGACATGTTGTGATATCACAACATTTTGGCCTCCTTGTGCTCCTTCTCCCTTTTGGTCGCAATATCGTGACATGTCGCGATATCGCGACGTTTTCTCTTCATCTCGCCTTTCTCGCCTTCGGGTCGCGATATCGCGACATCTTCCTTCAACGCTGCCTTTCTTGAATTCAAGTCACGATATCGCGACATTGCCTTCGGATGCCCCCTGCTTACCTACTCTTGTCATGATTTCATGATAGGTCGTGAAATCATGACATTCTCCTTGGTGTTCTTCCGGCTGCTCTCTTTTGTCACAATTTCATGACATGTCACGAAATCGTGACATTTCCAACTGCTCTGTCCCGACTGCTCTCTTTTGTCATGATTTCACGACGGTCATGATTTTGTGACATGTCATGAAATCATGACATTTCCAACTGCTCTACCCCGACTGCTCTCTTTTGTCACGATTTCATGACAATCGTGATTTCACGACGGTCACGATTTTGCAACGGTCGCAATTTCATGACATTTCCAACTGCTCTGTCCCGGCTGCTCTCTTTTGTCATGATTTCATGATAGTCGCCATTCCCAAGTCTTCCCTCGGCTACCCTGCTCCTTGTCACAATTTCACGACATGTCACGAAATCGTGACCCCTTTCCAATGGCATTTCTTTCTCCTGCTGACTGTCGCGATTTCAATACATCATGAAATCATGACAGTTTTTGCTCTGCACTTCCTCTCTCCCATTCTTGAGTTGCGAAAACTTAGAAAAATTTTGGTTGATGCAAGATTGCACTGCAACCACTGGATGCTCCTGCATCAGACACCCGGGGTTGATGGAGAAGTGACCTTCACTTATGTGATGCTCATCACCATTTTCTGCAACATCTCCAAACGTACACCTGCCTCTACAACCCGCTTAAACCTTGTTTCCTGGAAAAAACATTTTTTGCCTTCTACTAGACAAATTATGGCATTGCTACACACCTTCTCATCCACTGCCTGTAATGGCTTTAACTTGTGGCGCACTCCATATTTCGTCAAGGAGTACGTATTTGCATGACCATCATGCATTGCACTCTGATCAAACTGCCATGGCCTTCCTAACAGCAAATGGTAAGCATCCATAGGAAAAAAATCACACAAGACTTCATCCTGGTATCTCCCAATTTTGAACGTGACTAAGCACTATTCATAGACCCATGCTCTATGGTCCTTCCGCAACCACGCAATCTGGTATGGATGCGGGTGTCTCCTCCTCTCCAGCTGCAACTTAGTGACCATTTCCTTGGAGACTAAGTTATCAGTACTTCCATTGTCTATAATAACATTACAGACTTTACCTAAACTTTTGCACCTCGTGCGGAATAGGCTCTTCCTCTATTCTGGTTTCTCCTCCTCATTCAAAAAGGCTCTCCTTGCGACCATGACTTCTCCTCTCTCTACCTCCTCAGAATGTTCTAATTCGGTTCTTTCATCTGCTACAGTAGCTCTGGCAGGACCCTCAGGTCTCTTATTCATCCTTTCTCGATGTTGTGGACACTCGAATGCTCGATGTCCTTCTTTGCCATAGTGGAAATAGGTTCCACAAAATACTCCTCTTCCATACCCACGTCCAGATCTACCTCTTCCTCTTGGGTAGCCATTGTTCTAAACTTGGGGTCTGTAATCATCACCTACCTTCTTTTCTTGGCTGCTGCTAGCTTCTTCTTTCTTCTCCTCTTTTCCTTCATATTTTCTTCCACCAGTCCTTCCTCCATGACCTCTTCCTCTTTGCTTGCTCTCAAACCTTCTATTCAGTTTCTCTTCAACCTTCAGAGCAAACTGGTAAGCATCCTCAATGGTGCTCACCCGAACTAGGCTCAACTCCTCTTGGATACTGGGTCTCAACCCATTGATATAATGGGCCACCTTCTCCTTGTTTGCCTCTAAATGTCCAGTTCTGATAGAGATCTTATAAAACTCCTCTGTGTATTCTTGGATAGTTTTGCTCGACTGTCTCAAACTCTGCATTTTCCTTAGCAGATCTAATTCATAATCTGCAAGAATAAACTATCTTTTCAAATTTTCTACCATTCTATCCCATCTGGTTATTCTTTCCTTCCCTCTTCCATTCCTTTCCAGCTGTATTCCCTTCCACCAAATGCTGGCATGACCCTTCAGCTTGGTCTTAGCAAATCTGACTCGATTAGTGTCTTCAACCTCCTCATATTCAAAATACTCCTCTAGATCATTTATCCAGTCAATCACCTCTTCTGGATCTAGGTTTCCAAAATATGTAGAAACCTCCATATTTGGTTTCTTTCCAATCTGGGAGATAGCTCTGTATAACCTGGCCTGTGCAGGATCTACAGCCTCTTCTTCTTCCTCAAACTGGTCTTCTTCTTCATCAACTTCATCTTCACTTCCTTCTTCCCTCTTGGGCTCGTGCCCTCCACACAGTTCCTCTTGCAGGGCCTGAACTTGCCTCTACAAAGCTCTAAAATCTTATGTTGGCACCATATTTCTTACTCCACCACGGTTTCTTCATGGAGGCATTCTTCTTTCTTCTCTTACAAACCCTTCCATAGATCCTGGTGTAACTGCCTCCCATTCGGTGATCTGTTACATGCTTAGGAACTCCCACTCTGATACCACTGATGGGGGACGAGAAAATCGCACTCACACAATTCCAAATTTTCTTCTATTAATCTGGAATAATCTATAGAAACAACCCGCAGGCTTTACAATAACTAGCGCTCGGCTTGGTTTTCTCTACCACACTTTGCGTGCGATCTTCCAATCCACCACCTCCAATCCATTACAATATCTTAGTTTTTATCGAGGTCTCAAACCTCTAGGCCATTAATGACCCACCTGGTAGAATATATTAAAAAAAACCTCAAAGTCGGCTTCCTCGGTCGAGTTTTCAATTTTCTTTCCATAAATGGGCAACTGCCCCAATCCGCCATGAAAGCATGCATTAAAGAACCCTCTGACATTTTTGACCTCTGGACGCAACATTCGAGAGGCCGCCGTGTTCAACAAACTTATCGGATATGAAAACATGCATTAATGAGACCCTTGACCGCCTCAAAAACATCACCTTGGAATGCATGCCTTTTCGAACCACAAACCAGTCGTTTGTCATGATATCATGACATGTCATGATATCATGACATTTTGGCCTCCTTGCGCTCCTCCTCCCTTTTGGTCGTGATATCGTGACATGTCGCGATATCGCGAAATTTCCTCTTCATCTCACCTTTCTCGCCTTCGGGTCACGATATCGCGACATCTTCCTCCAACGCTGCCTTTCTTGACTTCAAGTCATGATATCGTGACATGTCATGATATCACGACATTGCCTTCGGATGCCCCCTACTTTCCTGCTCCGGTCGCAATTTTGTGACATGTCGCGAAATCGCGACATTCTCCTTGGTGTTCTCCCGGCTGCTCTCTTTTGTCGCGATTTCGTGACATGTCACGAAATCGTGACATTTCCAACTGCTCTGCCTCGGTTGCTCTCTTTTGTCGTGATTTCACGACGGTCGCGATTTCACGACATGTCACGAAATCGTGACATTTCCAACTGCTCTGCCCCGGTTGCTTTCTTTTGTCACGATTTCATGACGGTCGCGATTTCACGACATTTCCAACTGCTCTGTCCTGGCTGCTCTCTTTTGTCACGATTTCGTAACAGTCGCCATTCCCAAGTCTTCCCTCGACTGCCCTGATCCTTGTCGCGATTTCATGACATGTCGCAAAATCGCGACCCATTTCCAATGGCATTTCTTTCTCCTTCTGACTGTCGCGATTTCGCGACATCACAAAATCGTGACAGTTTTTGCTCTGCACTTCCTCTCTCCCCTTCTTGAGTTGTGAAAACTTAGAAAAATTTTGGTTGATGCAAGATTGCACTGCAGCCACTGGATGCTCCTGCATCATTTTCCTTCTATTGTGCTTACACTGGCTATAACGCTCAAGTGTTTGAATCTCTAAGATCAACGCTTACTATTCCCTATTATTGGATCTATCATGAATGCAACTTAGGGTTAGCTCAAATTATGTTTACCTTTGTTTAGAGACTTCTATTATCTCCTTCAATGGATAGTAAACTCAAGGTTAGAATCCCTTTGCTCGAATCCTTCCTAAAATCTTCCTATGTGCTTGAATGCCTTTGGCAAGCTCAAATTATTTCTTATCTCATTTGATAGGCTTAAATTTTTATATTCTCCTTCGATTAGATTGAATTCTTCATGATATCCTCTAGAAGGCTAGAGTTCTATGTTCCTCCTTTGATGTTCTCAAGATATTTACTATCTCTGCAAATGTGCATAGGGGCCTATCTAGGTAGGCTTGAATACTTTTAGTACTTCTAAGGCGTGTGGTGAAGCCTTGGATGGCTCCTTTGACATGCAATTGCACTCTTTATATTTAGAAAATATTCTTTCCTAGTGCAATATTGCACTCATGACCTAGTTATGTTGATGCATGTTTGGCTTACACATTTTGTTTTGTTAGAAGTGTTGCTTCAACACTCTTAGATATTATAGCATTACTTCAACATTTTCTATTGTTACTTGTTGGCAATTTTGGGTTTGAGATCCTAGCTCCTTGTCTATGAGTTGTCATTGATGTCAAAAGGAAATGGCATTAATGTTAAGAGGATGTGTTGGCTTCAAAGGTGAAAGATTCCAAAAGAATCTTCTTAAGGAACGATGTTTTTGATAGGGTTTTTATTAAAACCAAGTTAAATGGTTTTTATTAAAACCAATGGAGGTTCTCTTTATTATTTAATTATTATTTAAAACCCTTCAAGGTTTTAATTAATTAATTATTTAATTAATTAAAGGAGAAAATTATTTTTAATTTATTAAAAATATTTAAAGGTTTTTAAACCTTTTTTATTCTTAATTTATTAAAATTAATTAAGGGTTTTTAAACCCTTTAGAAAGCAATTTTGATTAAATTCGAAATTACGTTTCTCTGCCGTCGACATGTTCTAAAGTCCACGATTGGACTATAAATATGGGAAGGATCCTAAGGTTTAACTCCTCTTGAGAATTTCGAATGCATTAATTTTTGGCTGCGATCGATGCTCTGTTGACGTCGTGGAAGAAGAGAGCTCGTGTTTGAAAAACTTATGAAGTGCCTGTTCATTGAAGTGGTAGGAAGTCTGTCTTAGACTTCGTTAGCCTCTTGTGGGCTAGTGGTAGCACAGGCTACATTTGGGCTTTGCGTAGGTAGAGGTCTGCGTTTCGATTCCCGTGGAGGGAGCTGTGCATGGATTAAGTCACGTTTTTGTTAAAACGTATATTTTTCCGTGTTTTTCAGATTCGTCAAAGGCAGCCATTCCGTGATTTTCAGATTCGTGAAGGGCAGCCATTTCGCATTTTTTGGATTCTTCAAGGGCAGCCATTCTAAGGTGTGATTAATTCCTTGATATAATTTTTGGCATTGTTTAGAAATGTTTAAAAGACATAGGAGAAATAAGGGGATATTTCTTTGGGTGTATTTTTGAGATTAGTCTTTTGCTATGCTAAATTTTAAAATGGAGATATAAGGTGTAAGTTTTGGTTGTTGTGTTTTTGACTTCTTTGGTGGTTGTTTTCAAAAGAAGAGAAGCTAAAAGGTGTACTAAGGAAAGTTTTTATATATGCTCATTTATCTTGGTTCTAACCCTAACTTGGTTGGAAGTTTGAGGGTTGTGTGTGGTGACAACTTTAAGGGTCAAGTTTCTTCTACTCTACTAAGGTATGGGCACATTCTTCTTATGAGTATGATTGGTGTATGTTTTCTGAAATAAGGTTGGAGTGAAAAGGTTTTCAACTAGGTTTTCTTTGATTGGGTGTAAATCCTATTTTCTAGTTTGTTGAAGACTACTTATGCATTTTTATCCTTAAGGAGAGTTTTTGATGAATGCATAATTTTTTGTTTGAGATAGTGGAAGCTTTGTGCACTAGGGTTTGTATTTGTGAGTCAAGCTACTTGCATTGAGTTGGTGGAACCCTTGGTTGGCTGTTTTGGTTTGATGGTTGAGTTGCTTCCATAGAAGTTATTTGATCAAGTTATTGCTTTACTTGATTCATGATATTGGGCTTACTCCATTGAGTTGATTTGAGTAAGTTATTCATTGCATTTGGTGATATTGTGTTGGTGGTTTTTTTGTTCAAATATCTTTGGAGGGAAAAGGATTTCTACTTGTTTCCTTTTCTTGTGATGATTAGTTGAATGCTTCAAGGTTAATGTTGAGTTGAATGATGTTGGTTAAACCTTTTCTATAAGCATTGTTGTTAAAGCCCTAATTGGTTGAGAAAAGATATTGGTTGTGGAAAGAACATGAGTAGCATTTTTATATGAGATATTGCATGTTTGGCAATTGTTGGGTTGTGTTTCATGTTCTTGAGAAAAGTATATTACATCTATCTTATTCTTTTGAGATTGAGTTTGAGTTGAGATTGATATTGGGAGTTAAGTATAGATCATATTGAGTCTCTAACAATTCTCTTTATGTTTCTATGAGATTTGAGATTGAGATTTGAGATTGAGATTGAGAGTTAAGTATAGAACATATTGAGTCTCTAACAATTCTCTTTATGTTTCTATGAGATTTGAGATTGAGATTGGGAGTTAAGTATAGAACATATTGAGTCTCTAAAAATTCTCTTTATGCTTCTATGAGGTTGATGAATCACATTGGGTCTCTAACAATTCTCTTTGTGGGTTCATGCTAAGCAAGTTTTTCTTGGTGAACTTGTGAGTTGTTTTGGATAGGTTCTGTTGGGGACTTGTGAGCAGGTTTTGGACAGGTTCCATTGGGGACTTGTGAGCAGGTTTTGGACAGGTTCCGTTGGGGACTTGTGAGCAGGTTTTGGACAGGTTCCGTTGGGGACTTGTGAGCAGGTTTTGGACAGGTTCTAGTGGGGACTTGTGAGCAGATTTGGACAGGTCCTAGCAAAGGACTTGTGAGCTAAGATTGATAGTTCTATCAGAGAACTTGAGGACAGAGGTACATTGGTTCTATCATAGAACCTGAGGACAGATTTGGCAAGTCTTTGAGAAGGCTTATGGACAGAGGATTGATTTGTTCAAGAGTTGGACAGATCTGACAGACAGAGGAAGACTTGTACTAGACCGAATGACTGTGTTTGGTACAGGTTGTTGAGCTATTATGGACATGATAATAGAAGGCAGAGGTCTCTTAGGCTAAGCATTGAGGACAAGAGGTCTTCGGTGGAAAGGAGTTCCACATGCTGGCAAGAGGTAGAGATAGTTGATCTTCTGAGGGATCATATCCAGAGCAAAGGGGAAGGTATCTCCTTTGAGCAGAGGCTCATAAATTTAGATTAGGGGAAGGTTTCTCCTTTGGGCAGAGGCTCATAAATTTAGATTGGGGGAAGGTATCTCCTTTGAGTAGAGGCTCATAAATTTAGATTGGGGGAAGGTATCTCCTTTGAGCCGAGGCTCATAAACATTGTAATTGGGAAGGTTTCCCAAAGAACTTTGAGATAACTTTTAGAGAAAAGTTTTGTGGACGTAGCCCAGGCATTCTGGGTGAACCACATTAAAATTGGTGTCACTTTGTGGATGATTTTGTGCATTGCTTTGCTATTGCTTTGGGTATATTGCTTTACTGTTTTGAAGTATAAAGGAAAAATTAAAAAGAGATCTTATACTGTTCACCCCCCCTCTCAGTATAAGCTTGTGTTCTTCATTACTTTGATGGCACTTTTATTAGATTAAAAGTTGACCACTTTATATTCCAAAGTCATTCATTGTTGCTTTGATATCTATGTGGTATTTTATGTGTTAGTGCTTAGTCTTCCTCTATGCAGGTGCTTAATCTTCCTTTGTATACTGGCCTCTTAGACCTATTTATTATTTTGGTTTCTTGTCCCTCTTTCTTTAATGTTGGCCTCTTTTGGACTTTTCTCTAATGTGGGCTTCTTGGGCCTCTTTCTTTAATTTGGATGTTAGGTCCATCAAACGTATATCTAGATGCTCCTTACTTGTTGTATCTAGACTATTATTCTCTACTATAGAATAAGCTCCTATGCTGCAAAGGACAAGATTGATATTGCTTTAGTCAACCTGATGTTTCTAGTTTTTTGAATAATCAAAACTTCTTTATACCTCTATTTCTCTTTATCTCTAGAGGATTCTTCTTACTACTATGTACAAAAATTTTCTCTGTATATTGTAGTATATTATTGCTTCAAATTTCTAAACTCAGGAAGCTAAAATGCTTCTCTATCTCAAGAAGCTTAGATGTTTCTCTATCTACTGGAATATTTATGTAATGTCTTAGGTCACACCTAAGAATCAAAATATGTTTCTCCTCTTCTTATCTAGAGAATTTAAAATATGATTAGGGTGACTTTGAATATCCTCAAAGTTTCTACTCAATCAAACCTTTTAAAAATAGAGTCCAAGTCTTAATTGCTTTCAAAATGGATAGAATTTGAATTAAGTCTACCAAAGATGGATAAAGTTAAATTATAGTGACTAATATAATAACTCTATAAAAAATAGACATATTAAAATGGTAGCTCTAATATCACTATTGGCTTTTAAGTCAAATTATCTTAGGTCCCAAATAACCAAAATCATATAAGATTTAGAGAATAATATTAATGCATGCAAATATAATATTCATCAATATAACAATAATATTGAAATAAAATACACACAATATTATTCATGAATCAAATATACAATCTTGATTTTTTCTCTCCATTCAGATATCTATTTTATGGAGCTTTGTCTCCATAATATAGCTTTACAAGATAACTCTTCAAATTTTGGATAATTACTTTCCACGTGACCTTTGGATTTTGATCTTACCACTTGCACCCAAGACTCTTAGTCTTCATATTTACATGACACATGCACATATTCTACACATCAAATAATGTATTATTCTTTATCAAAAATAATGTAAAATGGTGAAATTGTGACAATTACCATAGGATAATGAATGCATAGGATATTTGTATCAAGGAAACTAAAAGTGTATAAGGATATAGCAAGGAAATAACAAGGAGTAAATTAATGAAAAATGATAGGGAATGAAGTTACTATTTGTCCCAAACACAAGGTGAAACGTAACATGAAGGGTAAGCTTGTGACAATGGCCATAGGATAAATTCATGAATAAAGAATATATGGAATTTATCAAATAGGAAAATAAAGGTGTGCAAGTAGATAACAAGAAACAATGGCACGCAAATTAATAAAAAATTATAGAGAATGAATACTTTTTGTCTATCCAAAACACTAATAACATTTAAATTAATAAGCTAAAGTAAAATGTTGTTTCTCAAAACAAATGATGTTGCTTTTAAAGTATATATTAATGGGATAAAATTCATCAAGTTGCTTTGGCAAATTAATGTTTTTTATTTTTATCTTGAATATGTAAAAATAATACATGATATGATCTTTATGTTTGTATGGTTTTTATTATATTTTATTTAAGTATATATGATAACCTAGATGTTGTATTTGTTAGTTTTGTGAAATGGCTCTTTTAGTAGTATAAAATTTATAACTAAAAATATAAGTAACACTAATGAAATATGAAAATATTTATATATTTTTTAAAGAAAAATCATCTATAAAAAAATTAAATAAATGATATAATATTTATATGCTTGTGTATTTTTAAAGTAAAGGAACACAAATAACCTTTATTTCCTTCTAAAGAGACATTCGCATCTATAACACTCTAGCATAATATATAGGGGATGTATATATATAGAGATATATATATTGGTAATTTAAAAAAAAAAGGTTTTGGAGAGGTGCAGATTCAGATAGAAATCATGCAAGCTATTTTAAGAATGGTCAAAGAAGGAGAAATCGAACAGTCGCATAAATAGAATCAAAAAATGCATACATGCACAGAAAAGAATACGAACAGTCATGACCAAGAAGACGTATAGTCATGGTAGAGGTATATGTTGCATGTAACGTGTTTAACGAAATGCCCATTATATATATACAAAAGGAGTTACATAAAGAAGGAGTTACAGTTGACAAGTGGCAGAAGAGAATATTAAAGAAACAGTTACAATTGACAAGTGGTGTATGAGGAATGAAAGAAGGCGTCGTAACTGGAGTTACAAAGCAAAAGGTTTGCTATAAAAGGAGGTCTACGTGAAGAATAAGGTTGTCGTCGAATGTGTGCAAGTGCTACCAAAAAGAGGGTTAGAAGAGTGTTGTAAGAGAGAGACAAGCAGAGTAGTAAGGGTTTACTGAGTTTTGATAAATTGAAGACCAGTCAGGGTCTTGGAAAAGTGAAGGCATTTGTATGTCATTGATATAGCTTTCAAAACTGTGATCCAAGTTGGTGCTTGGATAGGGGTTGGTGCTCCTTTCTGTGGGTACAGATAAATCAGGGGTTGGTGCTCCTTCCAGTGGGTGTTGGTAAACAGATTGTAGTAAATACTAGATTTGGACCGTAGTCCAAGCAGTCATTCTTGAGGAGTAACCAAATTGGTGAACTTCGTTACATTGTGTGTTGTGGTGTGCTCTCTTGTGATAATTGCTTTATCTATTTTTAAGTTCTATTTGCTTCAGATTTAAGAGTGGTAGATTTGAATTTAAATAGCTACACTGATTCACCCCCCCTCTCAGTGTCATTATGAGAATATCAGTTACTCGACAACAGGCTCAAAATTCTCAACAAGATCAAACTCAGAACGATGGATCAACTCCATTTGTTTTGAGAAATCCCAATAAAGGTAATCATGTGCCTAATGTTCAACCTAAACCTCCTTATAATATTAAAGAACAATTATCAAATACTATAGCTAGAATTTCCTTTTTGGACCTTTTAAGATCTTCTCCTACCCATAGGGATGAATTAATGCTCGCATTAATCCAAATGATGGTACCACAAAATATTCAACTTGAAGCCATGTCCAATACTATCATAACTCAATAAGTCGATTATATTGACTTCCGGGATAGAGATATACTGCAACAAAGTTTACATAAGGATAACCCCTTATATATTACTGCCCTAATTGGAGATGTAGCAGTTAAACGAGTATTGATTGATAATGGTTCATCTTTAAACATATGCACTTTTAAATTCTACAAAATATTTGGGTTTAGAAGTGACGAAATGAAAAGAACTGATATGATTATAAAAGCCTTCAATGACAAAACACAAGAAACGTGTGGAGTTATTACTATTCCATTGCAAGTTGGTCCTAGAACCTTAGACATGACCATGTTTATTGTGCATTGCCTTACATCGTACAATATACTTTTGGGTCGCCCTTGGATCAATGCGATGTGAGTTGTTCCCTCAACTTTACATTAGTGTGTTAAATTCGAATTTAAAAATCAGTTGGTTACCATTCATGGTGATCCTAGACCCTTTGATATGTGTGCTTTGGTAGAACCTGTTGGAGTTCAATTTTTCCCTGCTCTGTCATCCACACATCCTAATTCTCATCATCTACCCAAATGTGTGAAACACACACCCATAACATCATCTAATTTTTCCCCATCCACCACATCTCTACATATAGTTCAACCATCTTCTGAACAAACCACATTAGGACCTCAAAAAGATCCTAAACCCACAAACAATGCTTCTTGTTTTACTCCAATAACTTCCATACCTTTAGACCCGTCCATCGACATTTCTACAACATTTACGCCTATCAAAGGCATGGTTTCCACATCCAAAAACATAGAAAATGATCCTTCTACCTCTTACACTCTTATTGATGATCTCTTACCCGATTTATCTAAAATTCTTGTATCAAAGAAAACAAACGTTGCTATACAAGATTCCCATATTTAAAATAAATTGCCACCCTCTCCTCGTACCTTGGGCCTACCATAGCCTATGGGAAGTATCTACCAAGTCAAAAGTTGTGCTTTTATTTATAAGGGATATGACTAGGGAAGAATACCTAGAAACATCAAGACTCATTATGACAGATATGCTCGCTGTTATTTTTCTAATGTGTATATTAAATCTAAATCTATAATGCTTAGATTGGGCTATAAAGGGAAAGGTTTGGGACCTTCCTAAAATGGTATGAAAGAACCTTTTGAGGTAGAACCATGGCCTACCCGATGTGGTGTGGGCCCATTTCCTAGTAAAGGTCAGCCCTTCCCATTTGAAGATGATGACCATCTTATATGTTACCAAGATTATTTGGATAAACGTGATGCTTTGCATTTAAGGGATAATCCATTTACATGTAATATGCTATCCATAGCTTACCCTGATATGATTTCTGAATCCAATGATGAGTTGGAGGGGGATATCTTCCATGATGTCTCCGTTGAGGAATTGTTACATAATGGATTTTATTTCGATGGATCTATACCTACTATAGCCCAGCTTGAGGCCATGACTCCTCAAGACGAATTATACAAGTTAACCTTGGAATAATTACAAGAATTAGGCGTCTCACCCACCCTATCTAATTTTGAGAGAGATCTACATATGGAAGTTGAAAATTTTATAAAAATTAACATTGGAACCAAAGATAACCCTTACATCATCAACATTGGATTAGAATTGAGTCAAGAAAAACAAGATACATACATTGCATTTCTTAAAGAATATGAAGACATTTTTGCTTGGACATATGAAGATATGCCAGGATTAGACCCTTCCGTAGTTATGCATCACCTAGTAGTCCATCCGGATGCTAAACCGGTTAAACAGAAACTTAGAAAAATGCATCCTAAAGTGGCCTTACTAGTCAAAGGAGAATTAGAAAAACTCTTGAAGGTTATTTTTATACAAGCTATTGATTATGCTGAATGGATCTCAAATGTAGTTCCAGTAACTAAGAAAGAAGATACCAAAGTTAGGGTTTGCACAGACTTTAGAGATATTAATGCTACATGCCCTAAAGACAATTTTCCTCTTCCCAACATGGATCAGATCATTGATTTTATTGCTGGGAGCGAAATGATATCCCTAATGGATGGATTCTCTGGTTATAATCATATCAAGATAGCTCCTGAAGATCAGGCTAAAACAACCTTTATTACCCCTTGGGGAACCCTTTTTTGGAAAGTGATGCCATTTGGTTTAAAGAATGCAGGTGCAACATATCAACGAGCCATGACTTATATCCTTCATGATATGATGCATGATATTCTACATGATTATGTAGATGATATTATAGCTCGTTCCATCCAAGAAGATGATCATTTAGATGACTTGATAAAAGTATTTGATCGGTTAAGGGAATATCTTATCCGACTAAATCCAGCCAAATGCATATTCAGAGTTAAGTCCGATAAATTATTGGGGGTTATCGTTTCTTTACGTGGCATTGAAATTGACCCTCTCAAGATTGCGGCTATCACTGATATGCCTACACCTACAAATATATCTGAATTATGAATTTTACAAGGTAAGATTCAAGCTATTCATTGCTTCATCGATAAGTTGGCGGACAAAACCGGACCCTTTCTTAAGCTTCTTACGAAATATGTCTCTTTTCATTAGGACGATGAATGCTAGGAAGCATTTGCACTCCTTAAGCAATATCTCCTTAAACCATCGGTGCTTTCCCCACCTAGATCTGATCGTCCATTTATCTTGTACATTTCTACTTCAGATTTTTCCTTAGGAGCTATGTTAGCTCAACTTGACGATGAGAAGAAAGAACGTGCTAATTATTACATCAGCAGGATCTTAATCAGTTATGAAACTCATTATACAATATTAGAGAATTTATGTCTCACCGTCGTATTTTCTACACAAAAATTACGTCATTATATGTTTAGTCAGAAAATGTATGTTATTGCTAAATTCGATCCTTTATGATATCTCATGAGTCGACCGTACTTATTTGGTCGCACAGCCAAGTGGGTTCTTGCGCTAAGCGAGTTTGAACTCACATTTATAGGACAAAAGTTTGTTAAAGGTCAAATCATAGAAAATAAATTAGTTGTTGCACCCTTAGAGTCTACCCATCCCCTCATCATTGAGTTTCTTGATGAATGCCTTAAATTAGAGGCAGACCATCCTAAGCAATGGTCCCTATACTTTAATGGAGCCCGATGCATGAGTGGGGCTGGTGCAAGTATTATTTTAATCTCTCTACAGAAACATATTATACCTCTGTCCTTCAAACTAACATTTGCTTTCACCAATAATACTGCTGAATATGAGGCTCTAATCCTTGGATTACGAGCTGCCTTGGCACTAAAAATTAAAAATTTATTGGTTTTCGGTGATTCTCAACTTGTCATAAATCAAATCAATAATGTTTATCAGACTAGAGATGATAAATTATGCCCATATAAAACATGTCTTACAATTATTATCTTTATTTGATCAAGTTACCTTGGAAGCTATTCCTCAAACTAGCAACCGTGCGGCTGACGCTATGGCTACAGCTGCATCTCTTTTGCCCTTGGAGTTAGATGATGAATATGCTACCATAATTATTCGTTGACTCCAGGAACCCGCTTCAAGAAAATCATGCTTAGAACCTTTGGATGTGTTTCTAATCAACAAAACTACTCCTGAACCATGGTACACTGATATATTTAATTTTCTTCAAAATGGGACCTTTCTTGAAGGTTGTAATCGCAACCACCATCGGTTATTACGTAGACGAGCAAGTCGCTTCATGATTATCGGTAATACCTTGTATAGGAGATCTTTTGAAGGTATCCTACTGAGATGTTTGCATCTAGTAGAATCTAGATCAGCTTTGAGTGAAGCCCATAATGGATCTTGTGGGGGCCATTTTAGTGGTAACGCCATTGCTAAGAAGCTCATTAGGATAGGATATTTTTGGCCTACCATGGAAAATGATGCACATGATTATGTGCACCATTGCAACAAGTGCTAGAAACACGCTAACCTTGTCCATGTGCCTGCACAAGAACTTTAGGCTATTTTATCTCCTTGGCCCTTTTCAAAATGGGTCTTAGACATCATTAGAAAAATCAACCCCGTGTCATATGATGGACACAAATTCATCATAACCGCCACCGAGTATATCACGAAGTGGGTTGAAGCTATGCCCTTAGCTTCTTACACTGGAACCCAAGTTTCCAAGTTTATTTTTAATTAAATTATTTGTATGTTCAAAATTCCTGCCAATCTCATCTCGGATAATGGAACTTGTTTCAAAAATAAAGATGTCAAAAACTTATGTCAAAAATATAAAATTCAACATCGTTGGTCCACTCCCTATTATCCTCAGGGTAATGGCCAAGCAGAAGCATCTAATAAAACATTAATAAAAATCCTCAAAATACTGGTCAATAAGTCTAGTTGATATTAGCACATTCAACTATATCTTGCTTTGTGGGCCTATCGAACTAGCGTTCGCACCCCCACCGGTACTTCACCCTTTGTTTTGGTTTATGGCACTGAAGCTGTTTTTCCCTTTGAATTAGAAGTTCCTTCTTTGGCTCTGCTACTTCAAGATACTGAAGTAGGATATGAATATCACACTGGAAGATTTAGTTAACTAGAACTCCTAGATGAAAAGTGCATCAATGCTTTGGAGCATCTTCGTGCCTACCAAAACAAGCTTAAGAAAGCATACCTCAAAAATTTCATCATTGATCCTTTGAGATTGGTGACCTTGTCTTAAAAGAAAATAAAAAAAATACTAATGCAACTAAAGACCTTAAAGGTAAATTTGAGCCTAACTGGCTTGGACCATATGTCATCACTGCTAAATTTGGATCGGGAGCATATCGATTAGCTACCTTAGATGGTAAAGATCTTAAAGAACCTATGAACATTATTGATATTAAGTGTTATTATGCATAACATTGGGTCATTTCATCATTTGTATATATTGTATTTTGCATATTGTTTCATTTTCACCATTTATATCAAAAAAAAAATAGTAACAGTATTTATTCTTTCAATTTATCACTCAAAATCAAAATATAAAAACATCAAAATCCTCAAAATCTTCAAAAACACCTTTTATTTTCATGTTGGCAATTTTGGGTACCTTGGGTACATTGCTTTTGCTCTAACTATAGATGTTGTCATTGATGTCAAAGAGTTCTTGAAGCAATCTAGTTTGATGTCAAAGAATGTGTCTTGATGAAGGTTTCAGCATGGACAGTGAGTTTCCAAGAAGATCAGAGTAGCCCAGTTGCAAAAGATCAAGTAAAAGATAAGTTAGAAAAAGTTTGCAGGCAGCTGGAAAAACTGTCACGATTTCGTGACATGTTTGAGGAGAGAGAAAGTTCTGGAAAAACTGTCATGATTTCGTGACATGCAGGAAGGCAGAGACGAAGTAGGCAAAACTGTCGTGATTTTGTGACATGTCGCATTTTTGTGACTCGAAAAGTGCAGGAAGGCAGAGAAGGAAAAATGTTGCGATTTCATGACATTCTACAAAGGAGGTTGTACGGACAAGAAAGTGTCACGATTTCATGACATTTTGCAGAAGAGAAATTCCGTAGTGTGAATTGTCATGATTTCACGATAAGATCGAAGAGAGTGGAAGTTTTTCAGGAACTGTCACGATTTCGTGACATGCTGCAGAGGTCGAAGTGAGGACTGTTGTGATTTTGCGACATGCTAAAAAATCTCAAAATGAGAAGCGTCACGATTTCGTGACATGCAGCAAAGGAAAGACTCTGAAAGGAGCAGCATCATGATTTCACGACAGACAATGGAGAAAGCGTACAGAAGCCAGAAGTGTCATGATTTCACGACAAGCAGTGGAGAAAGCGTACGAAATCCAGAAGTGTCACGATTTCGTGACAGGCAGTGGAGAAAGCGAACAAAATCCAGAAGCATCACGATTTCACGACAGGGTGAAGGGAAAGCTTTTGAAAGCTGAAAGCATCATGATTTCGTGATAGGCTATAAAGGAGTTGTACGGATGTAGAAATTGTCATGATTTTGTGACAGGTTGAGATGGCAGCTTACAGTTGAAGAAGCATCACGATTTTGTGATGAATTGAAGAAGAAAGAACTCAAAGATGATGTCAGCAGAAGTAGATGTGTCACGATTTCATGACAAAAGCAGAGAAGAAGGCATTAAAGACTAAAGCATCATGATTTCACAATAGAAGTGAAGATGACGTCAGCAGAAGGTAGGAGTGTCACGATTTCATGACAAAAGCGAAGAAGAAGGCCATGAAGACTAAAGTGTCACAATTTCATGACAGGAGTAAAGATGATGTCAGCAAAGACAAGAAGTGTCATGATTTCATGACAAGAATGTTGTCAAGGCAGACAAAGGCAAAAAGTGTCACGATTTCGCGACAACAAGCAATAGAAGGTGTACGGCAGGAAAAGGTGTCGTGATATCACGACATGTTGAAGTTTCGTGCCAGAAGCTACAGGGAGGCAGTGAAGCCGACAGAGTTAACTTTGATCCGACGATGCTTAGGGTTTTGCAATCGACGGATTCTAGGGTTACAGTCGACTAAGATTGAGTGTTTTGATCTTAGGATTTATGCTTTAAAAGGAGGGTTGTTTTGAGTTTGAGAAATCGAACTGGTGCAAGTGAAGTCCATGGTGCACAGAGACCGAGTCGAGTCGATTAGAGAGAAGTGTGCGAGATGCAGCCATAACAGCGCAGATGGTGCAGAAGTGGCGAATTGATGCACAAAGGAGCATAATTTGGTGTTGTGACATTCATAGAATAGAGCGCATTGCAAGGAATTCGATCAAGGGTGACTATGATTGTGGCTGTGTTTGCGTAGAACAAATTTGTGTTTCATGTTCTTAGGAAAAGCATATTACATCTATCTTTTTCTTTTGAGATTTGAGATTGAGATTGAGAGTTAAGTATAGAACATATTGAGTCTCTAACAATTCTCTTTATGTTTCTATGAGGTTAATGAATCACATTGAGTCTCTAACAATTCTCTTTGTGAGTTCATGCTAAGCAAGTTTTCTTTGTGAGCTTGCTGAGGTTTTGGACAGATTCTAGTGGGGATATGTGAGCAGGTTTTGGACAAGTCATTGAGAGGGCTTGTTGGACAACATTGAGCAAGATTTTGTTGAAGCTTGTGGAACAGTTTGGGCAGGTTCTAAGTGAGAACTTGCAAAGAAGATATGAAACAAGTCTTGAAGACTTGGGTGAAGATCAAGCCAGCATTAGTGCAAGCTAGTGAACCATTTTTGTGAACCAGATTTGAGGACCAGTTGAGGATAGAGATTAATGCAGAGTTGAGGACAGATTTGTGCCATACCAAAGGACTGTGTTTGGTGCAGACCAGAGAAAGAGGAAGAGAACATTTGTGCTAGATCGAAGGACTGTGTTTAGTGCAAATTCGAGGACCATCTTTGAGGTGATAGAGTTGAGGACAGAGGTTTCCAGCCAGAGCAGGGAAGACAAGTGTCTTTTGTGGATAGAGTTCCATTTGCTAAGGGCAGCAGAGGCAGAGGTATTCTAGAGGATCACCAGCCAGAGCAGAGTTAGGGGAAGGTATCTCCTTTGAGTAGAGGCTCATAAACATTATAATTGGGAAGGTTTCCCAAAGAACTGTGATATAACTTTTAGAGAAAAGTTTTATCCGTGGAGTAGCCCACATTGGGTGAACCACGTAAATCGTTGTGTCACTTTGTGGATGGTGTTTTGTGCATTGCTTTGATTACTGCTGTTGTTACTGCTTTCTTTATACTACATAATATTGAATTGAAAGCTGTGTTGAAAGAAAAATTTAAAAGGGGTCTTATACTATTCACCCCCCACTCTCAGTATAATCTTGTGTTCTTCAATTGGTATCAGAGCAGGTTCCTTCGAAAAGTTTAACAGCTTGAAGGAAGATCTTACAAGAACACGAATGGCAAGGAAAGGCAAAAGCAAAACCATAAGACACAAGAAGAAGAAAACACACATGGTCATGAAAGAAAATGAAGATGATCTCAATGTTGTTGTTTTGGGAAGAAGAATGGAAATAGATTCAAGAGATGAATCAAACAGTGGAGAACGGGCCAGATTAATAAAGTTGTGCACCAGATGTGGGAAGACCGGTCACTTTGCAGTTGATTGCTCACAAGGTAGAGAATGTTTTGTTTGTGGTCAACTCGATCATGATAAACATCATTGCCATGGGTTTAGTAGCAGTGAAGATGAAGATGATCCGTTCAAAATTGGTGAAGAAACAGATTCAGAACGGGAATGTGATGAAGAAGGAAGTGATGCAGAAGCAAATTGGAAACAGAAACTAATTTCAGCTCTGAGTAAAAAGGTTGAGGATGCAAAATATATAATCACCAGTTTAAAAGTACAAACAAAAGAATGCAAGAAAATTTCTAAAGATTTTGAAATGCAATTAACCAGAAAAACAGAGTATTGCAGTAAGCTAGAAAAGGAAATTGATGGTTTAAGAATGCAGACAAAAGAAATGAGTAATAAAGTTGATATATGCAGCAAACATGAAGAGGAATCCAACAAAGTTGTTAGCAATCTGAAGCTGCAAATAGAAGAGTCCAAAATGAGTGAAGAAACTCTCAGATCTCATATCAATGAGAAAGAGACTGTTTGCTGCAAACAAGAAGAAGAGATTGTTTCATTGAAGAAACAACTAGAAGAGGCCAATACAAATCTTAAAATCAAATATGAGCACAACAATCAAGAAAAGAGTATGTATCAGGATGCTTCAAAAATCTATAAAGAAGATGCATGTATGGTTTTTGGAAAAGGTAGCACCTCTAGTGATAAGAAATCTGAAAAAGGCCTTGATATTTCAAAATGCAATCAAATAGAGGATCTTGAATGTGAACTTACTAATGCTCTTAGTGTTTTGAAAAAGGAAAGGAAGAAGAATGCTAGACTCAAGGATAAGTTAGATGAATGTTGTATGGAGAGAGATGAACTCATAGAAAGTCTTGACATCTCTATGGCTAAGACACAAGAACTCAAGAATGAGTTAGAATCTAAAATGCTTGAGTATAGTGATTTAGAACAGAAAATGGCTGCCATGAAAGAGGAAAATAAAGATTACAAGGATAAGTTGTACAGGTTTCAAGATATCTCCAAAAGGGTTAAGTCTCTCATCCAAATTCAAAGAAATCCATCAGATAAAATAGGTCTTGGTTTTGTTAAACCACACAAAAAATAGGTTGGGGAATCAAGTAAGAGATTTCAGAAAGAAGAGAGTTCTGATGAAGAGAGTATTTCAGAGAAAGAGTTCATGAGTGATAAATGCGCAGAAACAAAAAATAGAATTCTGAATACGAAAAAGAAGTTTTCGGGACCCAAGAGGTCAAACAAAAGAATATTTCATGGCAAATGTTTTGCGTGTCACGGGTTTGGCCACAAGGCTTCGCAGTGCATGACTCAAGTAAGGAAGATAAATGACAATTTTAGGGGCCATAATTTATTTCAAGGGTATTGCTACTCTTGTAATCAGTTCTGGGCACAAGGTAATTTTTTGCAAGGCAAATAACAGGAACTGGGTTAGTCAGAACAGGCGGATTCAAAGAACAACTATGCCTGAAAGAAATAACATTATTACTTGCTATAAATGCAACAATACAGGTCACATAGCCAGACAGTGCAGAGCTGATCTTCCAAGGTACAGGAACAGGAACAGTGGTATAAATAGGTCCAAGGATCAAGTTATGGACAAGAAAAGAGATGAGAACAAGAACAAGAAAAGTGACAAGAACAGAAACACTGACAAAGAGTTCAAGAGAAGGCCCGACAAAGAAATTGTAGACACTGATGATGATGAGTTCCTAATGGTATTTTCACTCCCACCCTTGTTTTAAATCACCTCATCAAGAGGTGGGGGAGGAACTAAGCTAAGAGGCTCATTCTTAGTCCCAAGACCCAAAGGTGACCCTTTGCCATTGATGACAAAGGGGGAGAGATATGAGTAAGGGGGAGAGCTTCATAGTGAAGAAGAGAGCTTCAAGTCAGGGGGAGAAAAAACTTCAAAGGCATAATCTCAGTTGTTGGATCAGTTGTTTTTAGTTTTGGCTCTTGACTTGTGTTTTCAATTAAGGTTTGCCATCAATGACAAAGGGGGAGATTGTTGGCAATTTTGGGTACCTTGGGTACATTGCTTTTGCTCTAAGTGTAGATGTTGTCATTGATGTCAAAGAGTTCTTGAAGCAATCTAGTTTGATGTCAAAGAATGTGTCTTGATGAAGGTTTCAGCATGGACAGTGAGTTTCCAAGAAGATCAGAGTAGCCCAGTTGCAAAATATCAAGTAAAAGATAAGTTAGAAAAAGTTTGCAGGCGGCTAGAAAAACTGTAGCAATTTCACAACATGTTTGAGGAGAGAGAAAGTGCTGGAAAAACTGTCATGATTTCGTGACATGCGGGAAGGCAGAGACGAAGCAGGCAAAACTGTCACAATTTCGTGACATGTCGCATTTTTGCGACTCGAAAAGTGCAGGAAGGCAGAGAAGGAAAAATGCCGCGATTTCGTGACATTCTACAAAGGAGGCTATACGGACAAGAAAGTGTCACAATTTTGTGACATTTTACAGAAGAGAAAGTCCGTAGTGTGAACTGTCATGATTTCACAACAAGATCAAAGAGAGTGGAAGTTTTTCAGGAACTGTCATGATTTTGCGACATGCTGCAGAGGTCGAGGTGAGGACTGTCGCGATTTCACGACATGCTAAAAAATCTTGAAATGAGAAGCGTCGCAATTTTGTGACATGCAGCAAAGGAAAGAGTCTGAAAGGAGCAGCGTCACGATTTTGTGACAGACAGTGGAGAAAGCGTACGAAAGCCAGAAGTGTCACAATTTTGTGACAGGTAGTGGAGAAAGCGTACGAAAGCCAGAAGTGTTGCGATTTTGTGACAGGCAGTGGAGAAAGTGAACAAAAGCCAGAAGCATCGTGATTTCACGATAGGGTGAAGGGAAAGCTTTCGAAAGCTGAAAGCGTCACAATTTCATGACAAGCTACAAAGAAGTTGTACGGATGAAAAATTTGTCATGATTTTGCGATAGGTTGAGATGGCAGCTTGCAGTTGAAGAAGTGTCATGATTTTGTGATGAATTGAAGAAGGAAGAACTCAAAGGTGAAAGCGTCATTATTTCATGATAGAGTTGCAGATGACGTCAGCAGAAGCAAATGTGTCACGATTTCACAACAAAAGTAGAGAAGAAGGCATTAAAGACCAAAGCATCGTGATTTCGTGACAGAAGTGAAGATGACGTCAACAGAAGGTAGGAGAGTCATGATTTCATGACAAAAGCGAAGAAGAAGGCCATGAAGACTAAAGTGTCGTGATTTCATGACAAGAGTGAAGATGACATCAGCAAAGACAAGAAGTGTCACGATTTCATGACAAGCATGTTGTCAAGGCAGACAAAGGCAAAAAGTGTCACAATTTCATGATAAGCATGTTGTCAAGGTAGACAAAGGCAAAAAGTGTCGCAATTTCGTGACAGCAAGCAATAGAAGGTGTACAACAGGCAAAGGTGTCGCGATATCATGACATGTTGAAGTTTCACGCCAGAAGCTACAGGGAGGCAATGAAGCCGACAGAGTTAACTTTGAGCCGAAGATGCTTAGGGTTTTACAGTCGATGGATTCTAGGGTTACAGCCGACTAAGATTGAGTGTTTTGATCTTAGGATTTATGCTTTAAAAGGAGGGTTGTTTCAAGTTTGACAAATCAAACTTGTGCAAGTGAATTCCACGGTACGCAAAGACCGAGTCGAGTCGGTTCGAGCGAAGTGTGCGAGATGCAGCCATAACAGCGTAGATAGCGCAGAAGTGGCGAATTGATGCTCAAATGAGCAAAATCTGTTGGTGTTGCGACATTCGTAGAATAGAGCGCATTGCGAGGAATTCGATCAAGGGCGGCTATGATTGCGGCTGTGTTTGCGCAGAACATTTGTGTTTCATGTTCTTAGGAAAAGCATATTACATCTATATTTTTCTTTTGAGATTTGAGATTGAGATTGAGAGTTAAGTATAGAACATATTGAGTCTCTAACAATTCTCTTTATGTTTCTATGAGGTTAATGAATCACATTGAGTCTCTAACAATTCTCTTTGTGAGTTCATGCTAAGCAAGTTTTCTTTGTGAGCTTGCTGAGGTTTTGGATAGATTCCAGTGGGGATGTGTGAGCAGGTTTTGGACAAGTCATTGAGAGGGCTTGTTGGATAGCATTGAGCAAGCTTTTGTTGAAGCTTGTGGAATAGTTTGGGCAGGTTCTAAGTGAGAACTTGCAAAGCAGATCTGAAACAAGTCTTGAAGACTTGGGTGAAGATCAAGCCAGCATTAGTGCAAGCTAGTGAACCATTTTTGTGAACCAGATTTGAGGACCAGTTGAGGACAGAGATTAATGCAGAGTTGAGGACAAATTTGTGCTAGATCGAAGGACTGTGTTTGGTGTAGACCAGAGAAATAGGAAGAGGACATTTGTGCTAGACCGAAGGACTGTGTTTAGTGCAAATTTGAGGACCAACTTTGAGGTGATAGAGTTAAGGACAGAGGTCTCCAGCCAGAGCAGGGAAGACAGGTGTCTTCTGTGGATAGATTTCCATTTTCTAAGGGCATCAAAGGTAGAGGTATTCTAGAGGATCACCAGCCAGAGCAGAGTTAGGGGAATGTATCTCCTTTGAGTAGATGCTCATAAACATTGTAATTGGGAAGGTTTCCCAAAGAACTGTGATATAACTTTTAGAGAAAATTTTTATCCGTGGAGTAGCCCACATTGGGTGAACCACGTAAATTGTTGTGTCACTTTGTGGATGGTTTTTTGTGCATTTCTTTGATTACTATTGTTGTTACTGCTTTCTTTATACTACATAATATTGAATTGAAAGCTATGTTGAAAGAAAAAGTTAAAAGGAGTCTTATACTGTTCACCCCCCCTCTCAGTATAAGCTTGTGTTATTCATTTCGTACCTGTCAATTCTTGAAGTATTGCAGTTATATTTTCAATTATTTTGGATAAATTAGCATTTATTTGGAATCCTGCACTCTCACACTCACAGGCATAAATATCTTGATTCTATTTGGTATGATTATTAATCTCTCTTATATCAAAGTCCACATTTGCATTAAATAAAGTTTTGAGCATAGAGAACTGATCTTGTTATTTACTTGAACCAAGAATATCTTTTCACATTAAAATGATTTCATTGCAAATTCAATATGATGCTACATAGTAGAAGTGGTTTCTTGAGCGAAAAGTTTCCCCTGCTATCCTATCATGCACATGGTCTAGAATATTTGAGATTTGACAAAAGGACAAGCTCACCCCTACCTAGAATAAAAATCCCTTGCTCTACAGTAAATCCGAGCAAGTATCCCTAGCATAGGAAGCAAAAAAGAAAATTTAAAGAAAAAGAGAAAAAGAAAAATATTATTTTGTATCATCGCAGCAATATTTCAGCATTATCTCAATATCAAGCAAAAATACAAAAAAAAAAGAGAAAACCAAAAGCAAAAGCAGTAAAATCCCTTTTCCCTACCCCTTGAAAAGAAAAGAAGGGTGAATGAGCTTGAATCCCTGGAATTCTCAATTATTCGAAAATTGTGAGGTAAGCCCCATTACAGGCGGTTTGTGCCCAACCCGCTTGGCCTTGGGTAATTCCTAGTGTGGTGATATGTCTGTCACATTAGCGACCTTCTTTTGTATAGACCTATGTCGGCTTAAGGATTAGCTATATTTTCATAACCAAACTTACATAGTAGTCTGGTATGGTTACATGCATATAAATCATGGTTAAGGAACACTCATTTGGTTAAAGTCAAATTACTTGTATCAAATTTTCTTGCTCAAAATTGGTGAATGAACAATACAATTGCACACACATTTGTATTTGAGAGATTTTGTATCATTATGATAAATCAAGATCGGTAATGAAATCACATTTGCACATGAGGTTTCCTTATAAATCTACATTTGTCTTTGAGATAATGTAAAATATTTCTGCAACTCTTTTTTGGAATAATTTTATCTTCTTATTTCAGAACATCTGTTTAGCATAAAAACAATTATATACATTGTTTTCAAAAATCACAAAAATGTTTTCAAACAACATATGACACGCATATAATCAATAAATTCATGTTCATATTATTATTTTTTGTTTATCAAAAGTCAAAAATCAATCATCCAATAAAACTAAAATATCAATTTCTTCTTTGGATTTCGCGATGATGGTATAAGTCTATACCTATAATTCTATGCCTAGCGCAAACCATTTTTCTTATTTTATTTCCCCTTCATTTTAATTCATAAAAACATATGGCTTACATCATTATGTTACACAATTGAGCTTTAAAACAAACGAACACTTATTCTATTTCCTGTCATTATGTCAACATTCAATTTTGCAACGATGGTATAGTTCCTAGGGACTTATTCAAAATTTTATCACACTTAGGACTTTATACCTAGCAAAAATCATATTTCTTTAAATATGTCATGCATAATATTTTTATGAAAATCTAAAAACAAATCATCACCATCATCACTTCCATCATCACAACACAAAAGTCTTAAGACATTCTCTTAAGCACTCTTTTACTTTTAGCAATATTTCTATACTGGGATTAGCTTGATGACATAGTGAGCGATGACTCCATGAAATGGTTTATAACAGTGACAGTGTCCTTTGAAATTATTGTTAGAAGTCCCTTTTATTTTTTCATCAAATCACACTACCAAACAACCAATTTATGCACATCAGATTATTTCATTTACAATTTTATGCCATGACATAAAAAATTATATTTATTTCCAATGACATAATTACATGAATAATCAATCAAACAAAATTCAAAATTAAAGCACCATACAACATATACACAAGTCATATCATCAAAAAGACAATATATATATATATATATATATATATATATCATCAATCAAATATGTACATCATCTGGATTGGTATGCCACAATCAATACCCTAGCATACTCAATCCCCTCAAAAAATATATATATATATAATAATACAAATCTGCCCTCTGCAGCAGCTAGCCTCGAGAAGCCCTCAAGATCTCAGCCTCATCTCCTCCCCCACCCTGACATGGAAGAGGTGGTCCCATAGAGGTCCGGGCTATGTCCCAGGTCCTCATCGTTGATCGTGAGGATTTCCTCGATGATCCCATCATGACCGAATCCACAATTGGGGCTGGAAATGGTATCCTTTGGTTCTCTGGAACCACATGATAGTATAGCACCTGGTAGAATGCGGTATGAGCAATAGACCACACCAGATCCTGAGTGCTCACCCCTCTGCTCTAAGCCCTGAGCCGCGTAGCCTCATCTTGTAGCATCTACACCTGAGCCTAGAGGCGGGAAACCTCAACCTGGAGAGTCACCGTCTCATTGCTCTCCCCTACATCGACACCCTTGCCCTTATCGGGTGATGGTGGTCTCTCCCCCTGCTGAGAAGGGACTCCCCTCTCCCTCCTCCCTGTCTCCTGAGGTCTCTTTGGAGCTTGACCCATTCTCTAGTGTCTCTCCTATGGAGACCGTCACTGCTCTCTCTGTCGTGACCCCGTGCTACCTCAATAGCAGCCTGGCATCGCCTCCCCATCCATTGCACCATAGCGTGCATTGGAACATGTACCCTCATCATTCGAGGATGGTAGATGCCTGCATACCAGGCATTGTATCCGTTAGAAACCCCAGCATCATCACCATCCACTAGCTGGGTGGGGGCATCCTCCACATCCTGACTCCAGAACCGTTGCATGTCTGGAGCTCCACTCAGTGTGGTACTATCCCGAATAGTCCAAGAGTACTCGTAATCCCTAAGAGAAGGGATCCCCTACTGTAGACTGAAATATCATAGAACCTGGTCGTATTGGTGGAGCTCTACCTCTCCCTGCTCCATCTACAGCCATCAAACTTGCCTGATGAGAGCCAGCTCCTGCCCATCCTCTACCCACCCGAGGTGCTCCCGCCATGGCCTCCAGGTGATCTGGTCTAGGATGAGGTTGGCCAGCAACCTCCATGACATCGACAGATCTATTTGCCACTGTGACCCCCTCTGTAACCACTAGTAGAAAACTCAGGGCCTCTCCCGGTCAACCCTTATTAGTGGGAGTCCTACCAGCCTCCGCACCATAATGTGCTCCCAGCACCAAACTTGTAGCAACGATATCAAAACCAAACATCAGCCTCCCTTATATATGACTCCATGTAGTATCCTATACAAGTGGCATAGTACAAAGCTACCCCATGCAAATCTGTATTTGTGATCTCTCATGTTGCAGAAAACATCTACGAGGAGCCAGGGTAATCTGCACCCGCTCTGGTGGCACAGCAGTAAGCCACCTACCACTCCTAGCAAAACCTGAGTCAGCCTAGATGTCCTAGGCATCCACCTTAGAGACACGATGTTCACTTTGCCCTTCTCTAGGGTGAAGCTCGGGTCCTCGATCAACCTCATCATCGCTTGGCCCTGATTGGCCGTAGGCATCATCAACCGTCCCTATATGGGGATCCTCATGATCCTCCATACATCCTCTAGTGTGGGAGCCATCTCCCCTATTGGTAAATGAAAGCAGGACGACCCCGGATACCACCTCTCTACTAGGGCTATCAGTAGCCCCATGTCCGTCGGTACTTGTGGTATCTCTGCCACATGCTACAAACCGACCTAATCCAGTCGGTCGTGCTCCGCATGATCGAGCGCGGCTATGTCATCTCGCAACCCACCATATTTCCATTCTTGACTCTTTAGTAATCCCCTCTATAAAACAAATAATAAAACAATAAACTTCATTAATAAATCAATCATTAAAAACAAATTAAAAACATTTTAATCAAGCTTAATTTCTTAAAAGTGATAATATCGTCCACCATTGGAGGATATCATTCCAAATTGGGCAAAATCATCCTTTTTAGGATGAAATCATCTACGATTTCATAACTTGGGGATCACCCCTTGTTGGACGAGATCGCCCATAGATCGTCGATTTCTCCCTCTGAAGAAATCGATGATCTAGGGATGATTTCGTCTCGACATCGTCGACGGCCTAAAAACGGCCGGGATGCCCCAAAACAATCAAAATTTTAAACAAAAAATTGCACACATTAAATTCAAACCTAATTTACTAGGATTAGATCCTTACCCATAGCCCATGCCGGACCTCTATCTCTCTGTATGTCGTCTCAACCATTTTTCTCTCTGCAGAGCTCTAAAAACAGTAACAATGAATAGTAAAAATGAATTAGGGTTCTACCCTATTTTTTTCAATTTTATTTAAAATCAAAATTTTTTTTTAATTTTGCTTTTTCGCGCTTTTACCTCAAATTTTCGATTTGGGTAAAAACACGGACGGGGCACCATAGCCAACAGTTGTACGATTCGACCAAGAATTGTCATCTATAAAATTGAGTAAATTTTTTCTTTCTCATAAAATGGGAAAAACTCGTCTTTAATGCATTTTCTTTGGAAAATCTACTAAAGAGGGGGCACAATGTAGCACCCTAAAATTGGCGCAGTTAAACCTTAGTAAAAGATAAAAATTTAAATTTTAAACCCAAACCGCCCGTTAGTCGTTCGTTACCCGCTTTCCTCGTTTTTCACACCATTTTTAGGATTTGTTTTGACCGTTGGACGATATCATTGCAAATCAGACGAAATCGTCCCAGATCTGACGAATTCGTTTGGAACAGAATGTCTAGACAATTTTGTCCCAAAACCAAATTTTCATAATTAGCTTTTGTTTCAACAACTTCTCTAACTTGGGCAGAAAGCGTGTTTGCATAGTTAGAGTCTTCCCCGTTGGAGATCTCCCAAATTGGGATGATCTCCAACCTCCTAACCTCTCCCTAATCCTATATAAACTAGGATTTTCTCAGTTTATCCCCCTGAACCCCGTAGCTGACGGATTTCCCTATAGAGTTAGTTCCTTATGCATTAGAGCATCCTCGCACCATCATTTGTATTTTGTATTTCATGTTTTCTTGCAGGAATTTTACTATTTTTTAGTCAGAGTAAGCTCGGATCATCGTCGACGACTCCCGACGATTTTTGACGATCCTATCGAGGAGCGCAGATGATCTCGTACGATTGGAGGCGATCCTGACTGTAGTCCAGATTGGGGGCAATCAAAGCCCAGAGTTTGCATTTCCTTATTGTTTTTCTACATTTCTTTGTGCATTATCTTAGGTTATTATATTTATGCATCCTGGAGTTCACCTCATTTAGCATAGATATATGATAAATTCAAAATAAATTGTCAAATTGATGCATTTCCTTTTAAATTGCTAGCTAAATCTACCATTTAAACAGATTCATCATTATTTCTATCATTTCTCCTTACTTTTGCAGTTGCATTTTTGGTATTTTGTATCTATTTTTGTGATTGCAGGTTTCTAATGAATTCGTCTGATGAATTCGTCAGATCGTCGATGATCCTATCTGATATCAGATGGATGACTGTGATCTAAGATGATTTTGTGCAATTTTAGACGATTCTGTACGATTCGAGATGATTTGGACTTCTACAAACCGCAAAATCTTCATTCAGACATCCAAAATCAGGTATATTCTATCCTATTTAGCACATTTTCTGTGTTCAACATTTATTCATGTTTTTTGTATCCATAAAAATAGCATCGGCATATAGATTAGCTTAGATTCATCTTGGCCAAACCTAGGAATTGAATGATTAAAGTACAAAATGAACACATCAAACTTATTATCAACCTAGGTGTGGAAACTGCCACTCAAAAGTTTCCTGGTGAACCCACCATCCATTGAAAATTCACCCTTATACCCCTCCCTTGAGAGGCGGGACCTTCAAAGGGCCTCTCAGTCCGAGGTATTGTCCCATCCTTCTCGCATCCCCCTTCCGAGTGCGGATCCTATAGCCTGAAGGTAAGGATGCAAAAAATTTGGAGCGATACACTATTTAGCTAGAGTTTTTCCACAAATTTGCAAAAAAACTTGTGAAGACTAGGACTCAACATTGATTCCACTAAAAAGTTGGACAGCCTTCCCGGATTCGTGGTGGCTACCAATTCCACCATGTAAATTCAAAAAAAAAAACATTGATTCCACTAGATTGACAAATCAACTAGTGAATTTCATTTTCTTTAGATTCAGAGAAATTTCTAAAATCATTTTCTAATACTTTCTTTCAAATAATAGGATATTCAAAGAAAGTTGATAAGCTTCCTACAAGATCTAGGAAGAATATCTTCTTTAGAATCAATCCAATACTTGAAGCAACAAGTTGAAGATTGAAGATTTTAGAGGCCTTAAGGAAAAGGTCCCATTGCAAGATTTGCAGATTTGAAGATAGGAGATTGAAGATAATCAAGAAAGTGATCTCCATAGAATATTGAATATTGAATAGAAGACCCAAAGGAGGTCCTATTGAAGAACTTCCAAATTTGAAATATTGAAGATAGAGGACTAGAAAATATCCTATTACAAATTTTAGAATCAACAAATTTTGAAGATACAAGAAAGAGATTCCCATTGTAAGATTTTCTGATTTGAAGATAGGAGATTGAAGAGAATCAAGAAATATATCTCCATAGAATATTGAATATTGAAGAGAAGACCCAAATGAGGTCCTATTGAAGAACTTCCAGATTTGATATATTGAAGATAGAGGACTAGAAAATATCCTATTGCAAATTTTAGAAGCAACAAATTTTGAATATACAAGAAAGAGATCTCATTGCAAAAATTCCATTATTGAAAGATTGAAGAGATTTAGGAAATGTCTCATTGAATTTTTGAGAAGAATATTTTAAGAATTTGTCGAATTTGAAGGCCCAAGAGAAGAAGGCATCAAGCATACTTGAAAGAAGAAATAAGGAGAAGGCTAGGAAAGCCTTGTTGAATAATTTGAAGAAGGTCATTGGAGGAGATTTGAGGAGAACTAAAGAGAGAATATTGATAGCAAGGAGAATTTCCTAGTAGAGAAGAATTTGGGGTAATTTTCACCATTTGATAACAAATCCAAAAGGAATAAGGATTTGCAAAGAAGTTTGCCAAATTTTGGATGATATTATTGAAGGCCTCAAGACATTCAGATTCTTAAGAAGAAGGCCAAATCTGAAGTCAGATTTTTACAAGGATTAAGGAGCTAGAAGAGGCCACCAAATTTGATATTTTTTAAGGACAACCACCAAGGAGTTGAAGGATAATTTGGAAGGAGGATATTGTTGATTTTTACAATAAAATTTGAAGAGAATCGAGGACAGAAAGAGGGCAGCATTTGGGTAGTGTTAATATCTGCTAATTTTTAGAATTCAAGAGAACAACTTGGAGGAGAGTTGAAGCTACAAAACTACATACTTGGGCAACAAGTTAAAGGAGTTATAAAGCTGCAAACTAGGAGAGTTAAGGAGCTGATTTGAACAACATAAGAGCTACAAAATAGACTAGTTTAAAGTAGTAAAGTAATACAAATTGGAGTTGCAAATTTATAAAACTCAGGCCAGTAATTAGGTGATCCAAATAACCAAGAAATCCATCACCATACGAGAATCCAAAAGGTATGAAACATTGGCGCAAAGAGTTCATTATTTGAAAATTTATATTTATCTTATCATTAAGGTTTTAAAAGCACCAAATTTGAGGTTTAAAGTTGCAAAAGGAAAGGTTTCAATTTATGTCTTTAAGAGTGCAGCAGATAGATTTTACAAGGAATTAAAACCTACACAAAAGTAAAGAGAAGTTAGATATATTACAAGGAAATAAAATATCAACTTCTTACTATCTATTGAAAGAAAAGAAGACAATATTACATAGCAAAGATTGGCATGATTTAGAAGCTTGGAGTCACCACAAGAAATATCACCAAGCATTGAGCCAACAAGGAGACATAGTAGAAGAGTTGCCAAGGAGGATAAGGTAATGTAGAAGTCACCATTACCATGGCTTGTAAAATGGAGAGGCACCACCACCACGTTCAAGAGGATAAACAATCATCTTATGAAAGCAAAGGTGAAGATAGAAAGTACAAGGAAGAAAGTATTTCATCAAGCTATGTATATAAGCCAAAAAGTATTTCATTAAGCAACAAAACTAGTGCCATTAGCAAGCAAAGGAAGTGCAATAAGCAAGGATATTCTACCATTGAAGTTTTTCTAATAAAACAAATGAAGGATAGGTGTAGCATCATACATTATTGAGCATTAAAGAAGGAAAATAATATTGCAAATAAGACCTCATCATTAAATAATCCACGTTGACAAGTCACAACACCTATTGAGAGTGTTACATTGCAAATGAGAGTGTTATATAAAATATAGCGCATGCAAAAAGAGTTACAAGTCATAATTACCACACGGAAAAAGTGTCATAAGGATTAGCGCCACCTTGACGAATGTTACATTGCAAAGAATAGCAACATTTGGATATAATCTAGTGCTCTATCAAAAACAAGAAAGTTTCTGCCACTTGTAAGGAAGACAAAGCACATTAGGAGGAGAAATATTGTTACAAGAAAGAAGTTACAGTACTTGGAAGGTGAAGAATTTGAAGAGTCATTGCTTCCAAGTGTCACAATGCTATAGAAAACACCATGGGGAAGAGAAAACATTTGTCTTACATGAGTGATAAGTCTCACGCTTATTCATGCAATAAGAAGGTATTCTAATAGTACATATATTATGACATTGAAGTGAAGACTAAGATAATAGTGAAGTAAAAACCCAGTGCATAGTGAATGAGAATGTAACCAGCAAGTGCAATTGAAGAGTACGTTGAAGAGAGTCAACAATTTTGAAGGTTACAAAAGCAAGTGCAATTAGTATTGTCATAAGCATTGAAGAAGGAGAATTGAATAGCACCTCAAGATAAGTGCAACTTGCAAGTAAGTCAAAGGGAGGAAGACTTCAAACTCAACGCACACCAAAATTACAGAAGGTATTAATTGTATTTAAATCAAAGTGCATCTTTGTAAAGTAAATGAGGAATAATGAAATTTATTACTAAGGTTAATACTAATTAAATAAAAACTCATACTACTGGGGCTTCTAAACTACCCAATTTTTGGGGAGTGAAAGGATGGGAGCAGGCAGGGCAGGCGGAGCAGGCAGGCTAGGAGGACCAGGTGGTTCTAGTGGAGTAGAGAGTTTGGGAGGCAACGCCCCTTGTCAGCAAAGCATGGACGGTGAGGAGGCCACTAAGGAAAATGAGGGTTTTCAGGCGTCGGTCCCTGTTGACAAGCGTTGGGATACGGACCCACCTGATAAAGACCCGGATAAAGGGACCCAGGCTAAGGCCCCTTTTAGGAGATTGTCCTTTGCTCAAACCCTTAAAGGTAAGGAGAACATTTTCTCAAAAACTTTCCCTCCTCTCTTCCCAGACAAGAACACGCTCAGGGTTTCTGTCTCTACCATGGAAGATTTTTTGTCCCTTGAAACCTCGTCCCTCATCGGTAAGTTTTTGGGTGGCAGACCCAACATAGAAACCATAAGAGCTTGGGCTTTCTCCAAATGGCGCCTAGCAGGAAGCATGGATATTGTTGCAATGACAAAAGGTTTTTTCATGATCCAGCTCCAGAACAAGGAAGACACAAACCGAATCCTGTCTGGCGGGCCATGGTTCCTGGGCAGGCGAAGCCTCTTCCTTAGGCCATGGGGAGAGGACTTCGATCCTGAAAGCCAAAGCATAAACTCAGCTCCCATCTGGGTCAGGCTTCCCAACCTTTTGGCCTAGTTCTTCCATGAGTACTTCCTAAGAGGCATCGCCAAAGTCATAGGGGATCTGGTCGTCATTGACAACCCCACCTTAGCTAGATCTCGCATGATGCATGCAAGGATGTGTATCACGACAAATTTGGAGTTTGAGCTCCCATCCTTCATAGATCTGGAATACGAGGACTACTCAAGAAGGCAACCCATTGAATATGAAAACAAGTCGACGTTTTGCTCAGAATGCAAAACTCAAGGACACCTGAGGAACCAATGCCCAGATCTGGTTGCCGTCAAGGAAGCACCAAATAGGAATATCCCAAAAGGCCCTAATGTAAATGGGCAGAGGAGGCCCCTCCGACCCTGGTCCCGGCCCACCAAAGCAGCTCACAAAGGCATTTACCAGTAGAAATTGCAAGAAGACTCCGTTCATCAGAAAGGGAAAGGCAAACTGCATATGGATCCTGACCAGGCTACTCAGGTTAGTCCTTCCTTTTCTAACCCTAATTCCTTTGAAATCCTTGTCGAGACTGCCATTGATACGGTTAGATCTACTAAAGAAGGACCAGTTCTGGGGCTCCTCGAAACTCTTGTATCCCCTCCTCATTCCCCTTGTAGGTCCTCTCCTTACCCACCTCCAAACTGTCCCTACGGCTTGCCCCAGGATACTGAGGAGATCGGTAAGAGCATGGAAGAAGAGCAACCAGGGGCAGACCCGATAGTCATAGGCGAAGTAGGTTCCAGCTCGACCCAGCAGCAAAACCCTCCCCCAAATTTTAGCCCAAAGCAGACCCACAGTTCAACTAATTCTATAGACTTTGGCAACGAAAAGAGGAGGGGAAGAATCCCAGATGCAAAACATTACAGGATGAAAATAGAAAATGAAATAGCAAATGGAAAACAAAGTACTTTAGTGATTCAAGATATGGCCCTCTTCGAGGCTAACATGTCCAACAAACCTCCCCCACCCCAAGGACGGGGAAGAGGGAGGAATTCAAAGTAGTCTAAATGAAGGTCCTCTCCTGGAATGTGAGAGGCCTTAATGGCCCGCCCAGGCAGAGAGCAGTCAAGGCATTAAGGAAAGAGACTTCCCCCTCAGTTCTTATTCTCCAAGAAATGAAAATAGATGAAGCTTGGTCAAATATTCTCACTAACAAAATTTGGAAACAAGGGGAAATGGTTTTCAAGCAAGCAAGAGGTGCCTCTGGGGGCCTCATGGTCCTCTGGGACCCCAAAAAAGTGGAAGGTAGCATCATTCAGGCTGATGACAGCGTCCTAACCATCCTTTTTTATGATATAGCCAGCAACAAGTCCTGGATCCTATCGAATGTCTACGCGCCCAACACCATGCAAGGAAGAGGCAGACTGTGGGAGCACCTAAGTCATTTGAGCAAGGCTTTCCAGGACATCCCATGGATAATTGTTGGTGACTTTAACACTCCCCTATTTTCATCTGATAAGAGGGGGGAACAGGGCTCCCATCTAGGAGCATGGAGGATTTCAATGATTTCGTCCACTCAAATGAACTGATGGATGTCAAGCTTAAGGATGCAAAGTACACTTGGAGCAACAGGCATCTGGGCAGCAACCTCATCCAAGAACGGCTGGATAGGGTCCTGCTCTCGCAGGAAGCCATCCAAGTCTTTGGAGAGGCCTCTCTATACTCCCTTCCCAAGATTGGGTCTGATCACAACCCCATCCTGTTGGATGTTCCTCAAACCTCCAACTCCAGTGGCAATCATCCCTTTCGGTTTGAGGTAATGTGGGTCAAGCACCCGGACCTAAAAAATAGGATCATCCAATGGTGGCAACAACCATTTCAGGGTAGTCCCTCCTACAAACTTTCCCAAAAGCTCAAAGTGGTCAAGAACAACCTCAAAGTTTGGAACAAAGAAGTGTTCGAAAACATTTTTGAAAACAAAAATATGGTGAGCAAAAATTTGAAAGCCATCGACAGCAAGATCCAGAATGGAGTGCTAGATGAAGAGACTAGGTCCGAAGAGAGAAAACTTTTGGCAGAATATCACAACATTCTGGCTAGTGAGGAGACATTCTGGAGGTAGAAGTCTAGGGCTTTATGGCTTAAATATGGTGACACTAACTCCAAGTTCTTCCATGTCACCACGCTCAAAAATAGGAGCAACAACCGTATTAAAGAGATAATTAAACCTGATGGCTCCAATACTCGAGACATCAATGACATTAAGCTCAAAGCCGTGTCCTACTTCAGTTCTCTCCTTGGTGAGGAACCTATTTGTCAGGCAGCTGCCAGGGATTCCTTGCTCCAATTCATTCCCCGAAAGATCGAGAATGATGCCAATCTAAAGCTCATAGCTCCCTTTTCTGACCAGGAAATCAAGGAGGCCCTTTTCTCCATGAACCCTGACAAGGCCCCTGGCCCTGATGGATTTCCTCCCAGGTTCTTTCAAACGTTCTGGGACATCCTAGGAAATGAGGTGTGTTCCACCATCCGGGAATTCCAAGCTTCTAAGCATATCCCATGAAGCTACAATTCTACCTTTTTAGCCCTGATCCCGAAAGGACCGGCTCCTAAGTTCATGACTGACTTTAGACCAATCAGCCTTTGCAATGTGTTATACAAAATCCTCACTAAAGTCATAGAAAATCGCATGAAAGGGATTCTACCTCAGATTATTGATTCCTACCAGGGCAGTTCTATCCAAGGAAGGTCGATTTTGGATGGAATTATCACTGTCCATGAAGCTCTTCACTCTGCTTCCTACACTAAGAAGGTTGCCTTTGCCTTAAAACTTGACATGAATAAGGCCTTCGACCATGTCAACTGGGACTTTGTGAACGCCATCTTGTTGAAATTTGGGTTTCATCCCGAATGGGTCAGACTTATCAGCTGCTGCATTCGCTCACCTTGGTTCTCCATGTTGGTCAATGGGTCTTCGACAGGGTTCTTCCAGAGCCAAAGGGGGCTCAAGAAAGGGGATCCTATTAGCCCTATGTTGTTTATCATAGTGGTTGAAGCCTTAGGAAGATCAATAAAAGCTGCCCGTGTGTCAGGGTTAATCTCAGGTATTAAAGCTACATCCCTCACGGATCCGATTTCCCATCAGTAATTCATGGATGACACCTTAATTCTGACTATGGCGTCGGTGGCAGAGGCCAAGAACATCAGGCATATCCTTAAACTTTATGAAGATGCGAAAGGGCAAAAAGTCAATTTCAACAAGAGCAAGGTGTTTTTTCTTAACACCCCCCTTCCCAGGCAAATTAAAATTGCCAGAATCTTAGAGTGCTCCATCTCCACTCTCCCTACGTCTTACCTTGGTCTTCCCCTGTTCACTGGGGTCCCGACTGTTTCTATGTGGAACATTGTCCTGGAGAGGATCCAAAAGAAGCTAGCCGGGTGGAAGAGCCACTTGTTGTCCCAAGCAGGTAAGGCCACATTAACCTTGGCATCCCTCCAAAGTATTCCAGTCTACTTCTTATCGGTGTTCAAAGCTCCTTCTAGAGTCTACCAGTCGATTGAACAATGCCAAAAGAATTTCCTTTGGTCCGGCTCAGAAGAAAAGTAGTGAATCCACCTGGTTGGATGGGACAAGGTGTGTAGACCTAAGGATCTCGGAGGGCTAGGCCTGAGGAAAGTCTCTCACCTCAACTTAGCTTTAATTGTGAAACAAGCCTGGTGACTGGTTTCCAATGTAAGGAATGAGTGGACTACCATCATCAATCGAAAGTATCTCCAAGGCACTGAGTTCCTTAGCAATACCATCCCATCCCATGGATCCTCCTTCTGGAAAGCAATCCTATCTTGCAGGGACGTGTTAAGAAAAGGCATGAGGTGGATCCTCGGAAATGGGCATAAAATTGACTTTTGGGAGGACAGGTGGGCAGGCGCAGAAGCCCTTAGTAGTGATCCCACTTTGGCCCAACTAAAAACCCTCACCATGGATAGGTTTGGGTCTAAGGTGGCTGACTTCCTCAGACAGGATAGGGGCAGACTCAGCTGGAAGCCCATAGTCTTTCAAGGGATGGAGACAGCAACTCAAAAACTCAATAGCTTTCTGCAACATCAGTTTGTTCCCACAACATCGAGTGAAGATCAGATGAGATGGATAACGATAGACAATGGAATTTTCATCGTCAAATCCACCTACAATCTGCTAATCCATCCTGATACTCCTCGGTTCTAGACTCAGTTAGTTTGGATTAAGGGACTAGTCCCCAAAATATCCTTTTTTGCTTGGTTGGTCATCCAAGGGAAAATTCTTACTATTGACAATATGATGAAAAGAGGTTTGTCCATTCCTAACAGGTGTTTCTTGTGCAGGGTAGACTGGGAATCCATCCAACACCTATTCATTGACTACCCCATTGCTTCTTCAATCCTAAATGGACTCCTTCAAGCCTTCAACATAACCTGGGTCAGACCCGGTTCTATCAATGACTTCTTCCAACAATGGCCAAAACCTTTCGTCAGTACCCAATTGAGTTTCATGTGGAAGATTAGTTTCCACCATTTCTTGTGGTAGGTCTGGCTTGAAAGGAACCACAAAATTTTCAATGAGTCTTCCAGGGATACTGGATCCATCACTAATAAAATCCTTGCCTTTGCCAGAGAAAACTCCTTGTCGTGCTCTGTTGAGGCCCAATCTGTCCCTCCTGGCAAAAAACTTCTTGCCCAATCCCTGAGTCTTCCCTGGCAAGATGGTCATGGCAAGACTAATCCTAGATGAGAGGTCAGTTGGATCCCTCCCCCAACCAATTGCCTTAAGTTGAATTTTTATGGCGCAGCCAAGGGCAATCCAGGTCGGGCAAGGGCTGGTGGGACTATTCGAAACCACCAGGGTCACCTTGTTTTGGCCTTTGCAGAACCTTTGGGCTTCTCAACCAGCAATGCGGCCAAGGTGAGAGCCGTGTGGCATGGATTACACCTAGTTCAGAACATCCAAGAGTGGCTAATTGTGGAAGGATATTCCCAAGTCATCATCAATCTCCTCAACAATGATAAGGATCCTCCATGGAAATTTGAGTCTTGTTTAAGGGAAGTGAGGATCCTATTAAAAAATAGAACTGACAGCGTGGCCCATCACGTCTTTCGTGAAGCCAACAAGGCGGTAGACAAGCTTGCAAATATAGGTGTTGACGCTGATAGATTGATCACGTGGATGCATGACCTTCCATCATACGTGGAAGGGATTTTCCAAGATGAGCTACGATGTGGTGCCTGATGGAGAACACAAAGTGGTTTGTCTTGCGTTGCAAGATAGGTTTCTCTGAGAAATTGGCCATGGGGTGGCAGATTTGGTGTCTTCAAGTGGTCAGAGTGGCCAAGGTAGTTTGCCCAGATTACCACGAGTATAGGCAGGGGTCCCGTTGGCGCCTCGATTACCCGAGGGTTAGCCTCCCTAGGATCGACATTCCCACGCGGGTCATGCCTTGGGCTGATAGCTTTTTTTGCTTCTCGTTCGATGAGGAGGCATGGGGCCCTCCCAACATCGCCAGTTGTGCATGCCCTCTGATGCCCTTCATTCTCGCTCAGAGTGATCCTTACCTTCTCCAGACTAAGGGTGATGAGGCTACTATTCCCCAAGCCAAGTCGGCCTTGCAGCATGGCACCCATGTGGCTGGTATGTGGTGGTTTGTCCTCAGACGGTATGAGCCTCGTGACAAGGGTCCAAACTACATCTTCTACGATGCGGAAGCATGGGAAAATCCACTCATCAGTGTGGGACACGTGAGCCCTTGGCTTCCCAAGATTACCACTAAGAGCAATCCTCATTTTCTCCAGAGGAAGGACGATAAGGCCTTTTCTTCCCAAGCCAAAATGGACACGCGACATGGCATCCAGGTGGTTGATAGGCGGTGGCTGGCCTTTAGTGTTAGCATCCTCCCTAATGATGTGGTTATTTTAAGGTGGACGAAGGCTATTAACATCTACCACCTTTTCCCTTAGTTTGTGCTTGAGAGTACGTCATCCCCTTGCTTGGTCATTCAAGAGCCAAAGGTTATCCGGGGCAAAATCACCATGACTTACATCGAGCCCAGCTTGGTGGTTATGGAGCCAGCTGCACAAGCCATTCTTTCTGAGAGAAGGTTTACGTAGTTTTTTGACATGTTCTCTAGTCCTGACGACAACATTACAACCGAGGTAATGGAGTCCTGGGATGAGGGCAGGATAGTGGTCCACGGGTGAGAAATTACGATCGATATTAATTTGTTGGTGACCATAACTAGGCAGATGACTAGGGGTCGTTCGATCCATAGGCAAAAGCATAACTGGGAGGTCGAGCTGCATGAATTCAAGGACAATCTAAATATTTTCAAAGAGGTGAAGAACGACTTAACGAGGGTTGATCTCCCTGCCCCCTGGAATTCCGTTATGAAAAATGTCATGGAATTCATTACTGCAGAGGATCCCGGTAAGGTCCTCCTAAGCTTCCACTATGCTTTCATCAATTTCTTCCACGACATTAACCCTATTAGCATACCTCAATTTCTCCTAAATTCCATGAATTACACTATAAATTCATGTCGTAGTAAGAAAGGTTCAACAATGCCCATGCACCAAAGCCTTTTTAAGGTTATTTACAAGTTTGTCCTTGCTACTTCGCCCCAACCCATTCCTCTAGCCTTTTCGCCCTCCGAGACCCCCTTCGCTGAAAGCTCCAGGACATGTTTGCCCAAGCCCTACTCGGGGTCCCCTGCTAAGAAATGTGACTTTGAAGCGGCCACTAGAGGAGGCACGGCTAGAAAGAAGCTGAAGATTGATGAACCAGAAGGACCCAAAAGATCCTCTGCTAGGTTAAGGAACAAGCTTGGACAGGGAAGCACTAAAGCCATCAGCTTAGACTCGGAGGAAGAGGGGCCTGAACTCAACGTCATGGTTCTCAAATGTTTTGTTCTGACTTCCTTAGCGACTATGGCCAATCAGACCCAAGAGATCCTTGATGCCCTCACCAAAGTCTTTTTCAATGAGGGCTTCCAAAGTGCTAAGGTAGCAATCGCAGAGACCGAAGACCAGGAGGACGACAAGGGAGATGAGCAGAATGAGGAGGATGAAGAGGAGGAGTGATGTGGACCCTCCCGGGCCTTTTTGAGGCGGGCAAACCAGAAATCCTGTGGTCGATGGTTTTGATCTATGACTCCTGGTTTTCTTTCGCTAATTTTTGCATTTTTTATCTCTATTGTTTCTGAGTCCTGTGTAGCCGTTGGTCATTCTGGCCCTAGGCTTCCTGTTCTTTTTTGTAAGTCATGCTTGGCTGGTTATGTTAAGAAGATCGAGGATCCTCTGCTGGTGTCTAGTTCTGCTGCTCAGCTTTATGCTGTTTTTGTACAAAGGTTTTGGGTCAACTTGAAAAACCCGTTTGATATATAATCTTCTACTTATCAAAAAAAATACTAATTAATCTTTAATGCTTGAGATTAATTAGATAATTGGAGATATAAGGATTTTATTTGATATAGTACAACCTTAGATACTTTATTAAATATTTGAAAGCATTTTTAAAACAATAAAAGGTTTAGTTATAAGCATTTAAATTACTTTATTCAAGCATAAGAGAAATTTGTAAATATTTTATTTTGGAGAAAAAAGGAATTGCTACATAGATATTGAAACATCAAATTTGTAAATATCCATAGTTTTTAAATTTCCAATTAGGGAGATATAAGGAGTTCTACATCAATTTATATTACTTAAAATTATAAATTATTGAATTGAAAATTAAAAGAAGATCAAGATAGCATTTATAGAAAGTTGGAAATTGTTTTTAGAATTAGTCTCTTACTCTAATTTATGAAACATAAGTAATACAACTTAAACGTCATGAAAACTAAAGAACCATATCAAAACTTGAAGGTGCATCATAAATTATTTTTAGATTTCTATTTATTCATTTATAGGGAGAAATAAGGTGAAAATAGAAGTTGAACATTAGGGAGATAAAAAGGATTCAAATATAGGAAAACTAAGAAATCTAAGCATACTATCAAGATCATAGTACATTCAAAACACTTGCAGGGTGGAAAGTATTTTACAAAACTTGAGAAATAGAAAATATTTTATCAAAATTGATCTTATACTTAAATCTACGGAGTCATAAGGTAGTCAACATTAAAAATTTCCTAAAAGATAAAATATTCTATCAAAACTATTCTCAATACATAACACTAGGAAGCTATAAGGAATTCCACCTCAAAGATCACTTCAAAAATAACTATGGAAAATCTTATTAAGTATATAGGATTAAAGGAATCAAAATGGTTCAAATATATACTTTATTCTAGAAATTATAATAAGGAAAATGTAATTAGAAGAGAAGAACCAATATGGTTTAGAAATATTTCTGAGAACTCACAAACTAATAGTTTGGCAAAAGTAGATTCTATAGAAATATCTTCCAATGACATAATGAAAGGAATTGACGACAACTATATTAATAAATATATTGAGAATAAAATTGAAAACCATACTCAAAATGTAGAAAATGATATTGATCAAAAATATGTCCTATAGATTTATGAAAGAATAGCTTCAATTGTACATAGATGGTTTGAATTTTTCATCAAGGAAATGGATGAACTTGATCCTCCTAAGACAAGTAACAAAGAAGTTGGGATATCTTCACGATGCACTTATTGCAACAAATTTGGTCATGAGAAAGCAAATTGTTGGATTTTCCATCCATGTAAATATTGTGGAGGAAAATATTATTCATATTTCTTCTATTAAAATAAATACAAGTACTATAAAATACTTAAAGAAAATTTGATATTTAGATTAAATTTTCTCTTTCAAGTTCTTATTTTAGAAGCATCTACTAACAATGAATTCAATTTTGAAATTATTGAATAACAAGGATATCACAGATCAATCAGAGAACCAAAGGAAAAAAATGGATCAATTTTTATCCACTTATAACTTGCAAATTTATGAGATCCCTAATTCATCAAAGATACTTTAAAAAGCTTCAAGGACAAATATTTTACCAATCACTTTGAAATACCAAAAAGCGTGGAATGATAGAGACAAGAAAAGACAATATGAATACTGAACCAAAAGAAGAACCTAATCGAGATAAAGAACATTTGAAATATGAAGACCATATTGAAGACTAAAGTCTTCAATAACCAAATAATGTAATACGGGAGTGTTGGAATATATTACATTATTTGGTACATGCTAATGTACCATCTTGGGTACATCATTAAATTACGAGTCTTATATTAAGGCTTGAGTATTTACTTTATGCAATGTAATAAATGCACAAGTCTTATTAGAATGTGCAATTATGTAAATTTGCATGATGTCCATATGTACATGAGTCCTTAGAATAGGAAGATGAAGATTCATACGAAGATGGGAGGCAAAAAGTCATGTATCATTATATATAGGACTTTGGTAGATGAGTTGAGAGATTAGCAAGATGAGTTAGATTAGTAAGTGAGTTGATAGATAGAGAGATACAATGTAGAACTTGTGTGAAATATGGAGCATTGAGAGCTCCACATATTGTAATAGGTTTAAATTTTCATGACCTTTCATTAATGGCTATTTCATGAGTTATTTCAAAAGTTTCTCATGCTATTTACTTGCTCATTATATTTCCATTATCATAAATATAACATCGCATGCTTATTTTACTTCTTATGGTTGCATTTCCTTTGATTTTATAACTTCAAAAGCTAACATTATTGTAATATTATTTTCATTTTGACAAATTTCTAAACCAATACAATAATGAAGGAGGTCCAAATATATCATTTCAAAATCCTTTTCTATATCCATTTTAACTTCATCTATCAACATTTTTTGAACTTTTTGTGATTACTTTATCATCAACATATACTATAAGTATTATTCTATCACGTCCAATTTTTTTTGTATAGATATTTAGATCTTATAGACTTATTTTAAAATTATGTTGTGACTTATTATTAATCTTTCTATACCAAGCTCTTGGTGCTTGCTTTAGACCATATAAGGATTTTTTTAGCTTGTAGACCTTTTGTTCCTATCCTTTCATCACAATACCTTTTGATTGTGACATATATACCTCTTCTTTTAGATCTTCATTAATAAATGCAGTTTTTATATCCATTTGATAAATTTTCCATCCATGATGTGATGCTAAAGCACAAATTGTGCAAATAATAGTCATTATTGTTGTTGGTGCAAAAGTTTCTCTCAATTACTTTTGTTTGAGCATATCCTTTTGCAACTAATTAAGCTTTTTATTTTTCAAGTGAATCATCTACTTTATATTTGATCTTGTAGATCCATATACATCCTACTATTGTCTTTCCTTGAGGTAAATCAACCAAATTCCATGTTTTTTTAATTAATGTTTCATATTTTGATTCCATGGCTTCCTTCCATTTTGGATGACTTAAAGAATTTATAGTAGTTGTAGGTTCTACTAAAAAACTTATCAATCCTCTATTCATTCTCATCAAACTATGAGTTTGAGGTATTGTAGTAGTGAGGTCTAGCATTTGATCTAGAATTGATTCCTTTAAAGTATCTCTAAAGGATATTGGTTCTTTCCTTTGAAGTGTTGTAACAATCTCTGAGTTTTTAATTTTTTCATCATATATGTCTAATTCTAGGTCTTCACTTGATGAGTCTTCTTCTAAAAAATTCAGAATTTTTCTAAACCAACCTTTTATTCTTTAAACAACGTTTTTGTTTCCTTCATCAAATACTACATATTTGCCTATATAATTTTTTTTGTTGTTGGATCAATTATTCTCTAACCAATTGAATCAACATCATAACCAATAAATATACCACACATTTTTCTCATCTAGTTTAGTTCTTCTTTGCTTTAATATATACATGTATGCCTTACATCTAAATATTCTCAACTATTCTACCATTGATTTTTGTAATGACCATACTTCTTCAAGAGTAATATTTTTTCATAAAATATACCCACATTTTCTAGAGTAATCATCAACAAATTGTTGAAAGATCTATGTCCTCCAATACTAGTAATGTTTATTAGACCACATAAATATCTATAAATTAATTTAATGGCTCTTGAGTTCTATACCGACTAAGTTCAAAAGGTATTCTATATTTTTTCCTTGTTAGGCATTTTGGATAAAATGTAGATTTCCATAAAATTTTAGGCAAGCCCTTAACCATTTGATACTTACTCATCTCACTTAATGAAGATGCACTTATGTGTTCTAGCATTTTATGCCAAAGTTCTCTTGTTTCTAAAATCCTTGTTGATAGATCCATATTTGTCAATGTATCTAGAGTAAAATAAATATTTTAATAAGAAGCAAAATCTATAACTCTTCCTTGTTTGGTAATAAGATAATTTTTTATCTTTAATAGTTTTAAATTCAACTACTAAGTTTTGATCCATTTATTGAGAGATTGAAAGAAGATCAGTAATTAATATGGGTACATATAGTACATTGCTAGTTATTCCTTTTTTATTTGGTAGATCAATTAATACTTCTCCTACTCCTTTGACCTCATAAGTCATACTATCTTCTATGACAATTGGTTTTTCATATTTCTCTTGAAAAGTGTTAAACCATTGTTTATTTTTAGTCATATGCCTACTTGCTCTTGAATCAATGTTCCAATAATCCATGAGAAGTTCCTTTAAAGTTGAAATCCTTATATTTTCCAAAGTTCAAATAATAAAATTTTTATTTTTAAACCTTTGATGCAGTAATCATTTTAACTCCCTATTGAATTTGCAAAATTTTATTTTTCTCAAATTTTCAAAAGTTTTTCTAATTTCTTGAAAATTTTTAAAATACTTCAAATCTAAAAATAACTCCAATACTTTCAAAAAATTGAAGTTTTGTTTTTTTTATCTTGAAATCAAAAAGAATCTTTTAAAAAAATAGTAGAAATATTTTTACTCCAAATATTTAAATAATTTCTAAAACTTTTTAAAATAAATAAAATTTTAAATAAGGTAGAAAACCTTATAACTCCCTACATAGATAATTCAAAAATTAAATAGTTTTCTTTTTTCTCCAAGCGATAAGATAATGTAGGAAATTATAATGTACCAAGAATAATACTTTTATAATGTTTGGATATTATTTTCTTGATGGGGGATGGGAAAATCGCACTCACACAATTCCAAATTTTCTTCTATTAATCTGGAATAATCTACAGAAATAGCCCGTAGGCTTTACAATAACCAGCGCTCGGCTTGGTTTTCTCTACCACACTCTTCGTGCGATATTCCAATCCACCACCTCCAATCCATTACAATCTCTGAGTTTTTATCAAGGTCTCGACCCTCTAGGCCATTAATGACCCACCTGGCAGAATATATTAAACAAAACCTCAAAGTCAGCTTCCTCGGCCGAGTTTTCAATTTTCTTTCCATAAATGGGCAACTACCCCAATCCGCCATGAAAGCATGCATTAAAGAACCCTTTGACATTTCTAACCTCTGGACGTAGCATTTGAGAGGCCGTCGTGTTCAACAAACTTACTGGATACGAAAACATGCATTAATGAGACCCTTGATCACCTCGAAAACATCACCTTGGAATGCATGCCTTTTCGAACCATGAACCAGTCGTTTGTCGTGATATCATGACATGTCATGATATTGTGACATTTTTGCCTCCTTGCGCTCCTTCTCCCTTTTGGTCATGATATCGCGACATGTCGCGATATCGCGACGTTTCCTCTTCATCTCGCCTTTCTCACCTTCGGGTCGTGATATCATGACATGTCGCGATATCGTGACATCTTCCTCCAACGCTGCCTTTCTTGACTTCAAGTCGCGATATTGCGACATGTCACGATATCGTGACATTGCCTTCGAATGCCCCTTGCTTTCCTGCTCTGGTCACAATTTCACGACATGTCGCAAAATCGTGACATTCTCCTTGGTGTTCTCCCGGCTGCTCTCTTTTGTCGCGATTTCGTGACATGTCGCAAAATCATGACATTTCCAACTGCTCTGCCCCAGCTGCTCTCTTTTGTTGTGATTTTGCGACGGTCGTGATTTCGTGACATGTCACAAAATCATGACATTTCCAACTGCTTTGCCCCGACTGCTCTCTTTTGTCATGATTTCGTGACGGTCGCGATTTTGCGATGGTCGCAATTTCGCAACGGTCGCAATTTCATGACATTTCCAACTACTCTGCCCTAGCTGCTCTCTTTTGTCATGATTTCACAATAGTCGCCATTCCCATGTCTTCCCTCGGCTGCCCTACTCCTTGTCGCAATTTCATGACAGTCACGATTTTGCAACACGTCACGAAATCGTGATCCCTTTCCAATGGCATTTATTTCTCCTACTGATTTCATGACGTCGCAAAATCATGACATTTTTTGCTCTACACTTCCTCTCTCCCCTTCTTGAGTTGCGAAAACTTAGAAAAATTTTGGTTGATGCAAGATTGCACTAAAGCCACCGGATGCTCCTGCATCAGACACCCAGGGTTGATCGAGAAGTGACCTTCACTTCTGTGCTACTCGGTCACCATTTTCTGCAACATCTCCAAATGTACACCTACCTCTGTAACCCACTTAAACCCCGTTTCCTGGCAAAAATATTTTTTGCCTTCTACCAGACAAATTATGGCACTATTGCACACCTTCTCGTCCACTGCCTGTAATGGTTTTAACTTGTGGCGCACTCCATATTTCGTCAAGGAGTACGTATTTGCACGACCATCATGCACTACACTCCGATCAAACTGCCATGGCCTTCCTAACAGCAAATGGCAAGCATCCATAGGAAAAACATCACACAGGACTTCATCCTAGTATCTCCCAATTTTGAACGTGACTAAGCACTGTTCATGGACCCATGCTCTGTGGTCCTTTCGCAACCATGCAATCCGGTATGGATGTGGGTGTCTCCTCCTCTCCAGCTACAACTTAGTGACCATTTCCTCGGAGACTAAGTTATCAGTACTTCCATTGTCTATAGTAAAATTATAGACTTTACTTGAAATTTCGCACCTTGTGCGAAATAGGCTCTTCCTCTATTCTAGTTTCTCATCATTCAGCAAGGCTCTCCTTGCGACCATGACTTATCCTCTCTCTTCCTCATCAGAATGTTATGATTCGGTTCTTTCATATTCTATAGCAGCTCTGGCAGGACCCTCAAGTCTCTTATTCATCCTTTCTCGATGTTGTGGACACTCGAATGCTCGATTTCCTTATTTTCCACAGTGGAAACAAGTTCCACAAAATACTCCTCTTCCATACCCACGTCCAGATCTACCTCTTCCTCTTGGGTAGCCATTGTTCTGAACTTGGGATCTGTAATCATCACCTGCCTTCTGCTCTTGGTTGTTGCTAGCTTCTTCTTTCTTCTCCTCTTTTCCTTCATCTTTTCTTCCACCAATCCTTCCTCCATGACCTCTTCCTCTTTGCTTGCTCTCAAACCTTCTGTTCAGTTTCTCTTCAACCTTCAGAGCAAACTAGTAAGCATCCTCTATGGTGCTCACCCGAATTAGGCTCAACTCCTCTTGGATACTGGGTCTCAACCCATTGATATAACAGGCCACCTTCTCCTTGTTTGCCTCTAAATTTCTAGTTATCATAGAGATATTATAAAACTCCTCTATGTATTCTTGGACAGTTTTTCTCGACTGTCTCAAACTCTGCATTTTCCTTAGCAGATCTAATTCATAATCTATAGGAATAAACTGTCTTTTCAACTTTTCTACCATTCTATCCCATCTGGTTATTCTTTCCTTCCCTCTTCTATTCCTTTCCAGTTGTATTCCCTTCCACCATATGCTGGCATGACCCTTCAGCTTGGTCTTAGCAAATCTGACCCGATTAGGGTCTTCAACCTCCTCATATTCAAAATACTTCTCTAAATCATTTATCCAGTCAATCACCTCTTCTGGATCTAGGTTTCCAGAATATGTAAAAACCTCCATATTTGGTTTCTTTCCAATCTGGGAGATAGCTCTGTATAACCTGGCCTGTGCAGGATCTACAACCTCTTCTTCCTCAAACTGGTCTTCTTCTTCATCAACTTCGTCTTCACTTCCTTCTTCCCTCCTGGGCTCGTGCCCTCTGCACAGCTTCTCTTGCAGGGCCTGAACTTGCCTCTGCAAAGCTCTAAAATCTTCTGTTGGCACCATATTTCTTACTCCACCATGGTTTCTTCATGGAGGCATTCTTCTTTCTTCTCTTACAAACCCTTCCATAGATCTTGGTGTAACTGCCTCTTGTTCGGTGATCTGTTACACACTCAATAACTCCCGCTCTGATACCACTGATGGGGGACGGGAAAATCACACTCACACAATTCCAAATTTTCTTCTATTAATCTAGAATAATCTATAGAAACAACCTGTAGGCTTTACAATAACCAGTGCTCGGCTTGGTTTTCTCTACCACACTCTGCGTGCGATCTTCCAATCCACCACCTCTAATCCATTACAATCTCTAAGTTTTTATCGAGGTCTCGACCCTCTAGGCCATTAATGACCCACCTGGCAGAATATATTAAACAAAACCTCAAAGTCGGCTTCCTCGATCGAGTTTTCAATTTTCTTTCCATAAATGGGCAACTGCCCCGATCCGCCATGAAAGCATGCATTAAAGAACCCTCTGACATTTTTGACCTCTAGATGCAGCATTCGAGAGGCCACCGTGTTTAGAAAACTTATCGGATATGAAAACATGCATTAATGAGACCCTTGACTGCCTCAAAAACATCACCTTGGAATGCACACCTTTTCGAACCACGAACCAGTTGTTTGTCGCAATATCGTGACATTTTGGCCTCCTTGTGCTCCTTCTCCATTTTGGTCATGATATCGCGACATGTCGCGATATCGCGATGTTTTCTCTTCATCTCGCCTTTCTCGCCTTCGGGTCGCAATATCGCGACATCTTCCTCCAACGCTGCCTTTCTTGACTTCAAGTCATGATATCGCGACATTGCCTTTGGATGCCCCGTGCTTTCCTACTCTGTTCATGATTTCGTGACATGTCGTGAAATCACGACATTCTCCTTGGTGTTCTCCCGGCTGCTCTCTTTTGTCACTATTTCGTGACATGTCGCGAAATTGCGACATTTCCAACTGCGCTGCCCCGACTGCTCTCTTTTGTCATGATTTCACGACGATTGCGATTTCGTGACATGTCGCGAAATCGTGACATTTCCAACTACTCTGCCTCGGCTGCTCTCTTTTGTCACGATTTCACAACGGTCGTGATTTCGTAACATTTCCAACTGCTCTGTCCCGGCTGCTCTCTTTTGTCATGATTTCATGACAGTTGCCATTCCCAAGTCTTCCCTCGGCTGCCCTACTCCTTGTCGCGATTTCACGACAGTCACGATTTCGCGACACGTCGCGAAATCGTGACCCCTTTCCAATGGCATTTCTTTCTCCTGCTGACTGTCACGATTTCGCGACGTCATGAAATCATGACAATTTTTGCTCTGCACTTCCTCTCTCCCCTTCTTGAGTTGCGAAAACTTAGAAAAATTTTGGTTGATGCAAGATTGCACTGCAGCCACCGGATGCTCCTGCATCATTTTCCTTCTATTGTGCTTACACTGGCTATAACGCTCAAGTGTTTGAATCTCTAAGATCAACGCTTACTATTCCCTATTATTGGATCTATCATGAATGCAACTTAGGGTTAGCTCAAATTATGTTTACCTTTGTTTAGAGACTTCTCTTATCTCCTTCAATGGATAGTAAACTCAAGGTTAGAATCCCTTTGCTCGAATCCTTCCTAAAATCTTCCTATGTGCTTGAATGCCTTTGGCAAGCTCAAATTATTTCTTATCTCATTTGATAGGCTTAAATTTTTATATTCTCCTTTGATTATATTGAATTCTTCATGATATCCTCTGGAAGGCTAGATTTCTATGCTCCTCCTTTGACGTTCTCAAGATATTTACTATCTCTGCAAATGTGCATAGGGGCTTATCTAGGTAGACTTGAATACTTTTAGTACTTCTAAGGCATGTGGTGAAGCCTTGGATGGCTCCTTTGACATGCAATTGCACTCTTTGTATTTAGAAAATATTCTTTCCTAGTGCAATAGTGCACTCATGACCTAGTTATGTTGATGCATGTTTGGGTTACACATTTTATTTTGTTAGAAGTGTTGTTTCAACACTCTTAGATATTATAGCATTACTTCAACATTTTATATTGTTACTTTGATAGCACTTTTATTAGATTACAAGTTGACCACTTTATATTCCAAAGTCATTCATTGTTGCTTTGATATCTATGTGGTATTTTATGTGTTAGTGCTTAGTCTTCCTCTATGCAGGTGCTTAATATTCCTTTGTATACTGGCCTCTTAGACCTATTTATTATGTTGGTTTCTTGTCCCTCTTTCTTTAATGTTGGCCTCTTTTGGACTTTTCTCTAATGTGGGCTTCTTGGGCCTCTTTCTTTAATTTGGATGTTAGGTCCATCAAACGTATATCTAGATGCTCCTTGCTTGTTGTATCTAGACTATTATTCTCTACTATAGAATAAGCTCCTATGCTGCAAAGTACAAGATTGATATTGCTTTAGTCAACCTGATGTTTCTAGTTTTTGGAATAATCAAAACTTCTTTATACCTCTATTTCTCTTTATCTCTAGAGGCTTCTTCTTACTACTTCTATGTACACAAATTTTCTCTGTATATTGTAGTATATTATTGCTTCAAATTGCTAAACTCAAGAAGCTAAAATGCTTCTCTATCTCAAGAAGCTTAGATGTTTCTCTATCTACTGGAATATTTATGTAATGTCTTAGGTCACACCTAAGAATCAAAATATGTTTCTCCTCTTCTTCTCTAGATAATTTAAAATATGATTAGGGTGACTTTGAATATCCTCAAAGTTTCTACTCAATCAAACCTTTTAAAAATAGAGTCCAAGTCTTAATTGCTTTCAAAATGGACAGAATTTGAATTAAGTCTACCAAAGATGGACAAAGTTAAATTATAGTGACTAATATAATAACTCTATAAAAAATAGACATATTAAAATGGTAGCTCTAATATCACTATTGGCTTTTAAGTCAAATTATCTTAGGTCCCAGATAACCAAAATCATATAAGATTTAGAGAATAATATTAATGCATGCAAATATAATATTCATCAATATAACAATAATATTGAAATAAAATACACACAATATTATTCATGAATCAAATATACAATCTTGATTTTTTCTCTCCATTCAGATATCTATTTTATGGAGCTTTGTCTCCATAATATAGCTTTACAAGATAACTCTTCAAATTTTGGATAATTACTTTCCACGTGACCTTTGGATTTTGATCTTACCACTTGCACCCAAGACTCTTAGTCTTCATATTTACATGACACATGCACATATTCTACACATCAAATAATGTATTATTCTTTATCAAAAATAACGTAAAATGGTGAAATTGTGACAATTACCATAGGATAATGAATGCATAGGATATTTGTATTGTGGAAACTAAAAGTGTATAAGGATATAGCAAGGAAATAACAAGGAGTAAATTAATGAAAAATGATAGGGAATGAAGTTACTATTTGTCCCAAACACAAGGTGAAACGTAACATGAAGGGTAAGCTTGTGACAATGGCCATAGGATAAATTCATGAATAAAGAATATATGGAATTTATCAAATAGGAAAATAAAGGTGTGCAAGTAGATAACAAGAAACAATGGCACGCAAATTAATAAAAAATTATAGAGAATGAATACTCTTTGTCTATCCAAAACACTAATAACATTTAAATTAATAAGCTAAAGTAAAATGTTGTTTCTCAAAACAAATGATGTTGCTTTTAAAGTATATATTAATGGGATAAAATTCATCAAGTTGCTTTGGCAAATTAATGTTTTTTATTTTTATCTTGAATATGTAAAAATAAAACATGATATGATTTTTATGTTTGTATGGTTTTTATTATATTTTATTTAAGTATATATGATAACCTAGATGTTGTATTTGTTAGTTTTGTGAAATGGCTCTTTTAGTAGTATAAAATTTATAACTAAAAATATAAGTAACACTAATGAAATATGAAAATATTTATATATTTTTTAAAGAAAAATCATCTATAAAAAAATTAAATAAATGATATAATATTTATATGCTTGTGTATTTTTAAAGTAAAGGAACACAAATAACCTTTATTTCCTTCTAAAGAGACATTCGCATCTATAACACTCTAGCATAATATATAGGGGATGTATATATATAGAGATATATATATTGGTAATTGTAAAAAAAGGTTTTGGAGAGGTCCCAACCCTATTATAGAATTAAGATTTCCAAGGTTACAAGATAAACATCAACCTCCTCCCTGGATAGCATCAAAAGGAGATGTAAGGTTGTAGCATGAGACAAAAATAAAGTTGTAGCAAAAATCCTAGAATAGAACCAAACAAAAAATAGCACTCTAGCTAATATCGAAAACTATTTCTAGCAAAGGAATAAAGGTTGACCCGACTATTGTTTATTCTTCCCTTCCACACCAACAGTAATAGAAATCGCTTCAATTCTCAATAATAGGTAATAGAAATAGAAGCAAAAAAGCATAAGCACACTATAGTAGCATTCACTAGAACTACAATTGTTGTAATAGCAATAGCATACAGTCACATTAGGAGCCCCAAAAGACCCTAGAAGTAACAACAGTTCCAACAACATCAAAATATAATACCCTATGGAATAGAATTTTATTCTACCTTCGATGAGGTAATCCTTAAAAGAGATAAGGGAAAATTATTTTTCCATATCTTCCTTTGATCAAAATGAACTCCAATGTTTGCCAAATAATCAATTGTAGTATTTCCTTCTCGATATATATGTAATATTTTTATCTCCACCATTTATTTTAATAGGGATGAGGTATCCTTAATTAAACATGACACCTACCAGTTATCAGCTTCTCCTTTCTTTATATCTCTAATAATATTCAGGGTTCCCTTCTATGATGGTCTTACACTCTTATGTCTCAACCACATAACACCGGAGTATAGGAATTTAGCTTTCACATAATTATTTGTTTGTATCTCATAACTTTTTACATATGCCCATAACACTTTACCTTTATCGTTATAAATGACATCTCCTCCCTCATTTCTACCTAGATTACCTTTTGTAGCTCTGTCAAGGTTTAAATTTACTCATCCTTCCTCCAATTTTAGCCATCTAGTATTTTTTATTTTCAAATTAATTGGCAAAGGTGTTGGTCTAGGTTCTCCCAAGTTCCATTCTCTAGTGATAATATTTTTCAAATTGTTCTTAGAGTCCACACTACTATCAAATTCAAGCAAATTCTCCCTCACTACAATTTTAATTTTTTTAGATACTCAAATTTCATCCTTACTTTCTCCCTTGAATATTCTTTAATTTCTTTCCCACCAAACACCCCACAAAAAATGAGGTAGTAGTAAATTCTAAAGTTTTTATAACCTGTTATTGCTAAAATGGCATATCCATTGGTTAAAAATCTACCTAAAAGTACTAGGGACCACCCAAGAGCATAACATAGCTTTAATTAGATTATTAAGTACCTTGCAAACTTACAATGAATAAAAAAGTGGTCAACTGATTCAACATCCTTCATAAAAAGAGAGCATATATTTGGCATTTTAAAACCTCTCTTACTCAGGTTATCTAGAGTTAAAATATTTTTTTTGTAAACATAACCAAAGAAAGAAAGACAATTTGGGGATTAACTCATTTTTCCAAACCTTATTGATAGGAAAGTACCTCTCCACACCTCCAAATTGCAAATTATAAGTTGATTTCATAAAGAATATCCCTGAGGAAGTAGGAAACCAAATCAAATAATCCTTATCTTCATTCTAAGCTAAGTGGTACTGCTACAACAACCTATTAATATTTAGTAGATATTATTGTAGTTTCAGATCAATAGAATCCAAAGTTAGCTCTTTTCAAAACCTTTGACCTTCCCCAAATTCTATGTAATCTTTGACTAGTGGTCCATATTTTTGAACCAGGGGGTCTTTTATTCTTCTAAACTCCTGCATCTATTGAAAATAAATATTTCAATTCAAGTATTTTTCAAAAAAATATTTCCTTACCTTCTACCATACATCTTATCCACTTCTCAACAATTTCCTAGTTTTTGAAATTCCATTCCAAATTGTTGATCCTTTAGGAGGGTCTAAACTTCCAAAGAAGGATATGAAACCTTCCAAGTACTTACCTTTAAGAATATTAGCCCAAAGTTAATCTTTTTCCTTGGTAAATCTCCAACTTGTTTTAGTTAGCAATACTTTATTGAACGGTTGCAAATTTCTTATCCCTAGACCACCTCTCCTCTTCAAATATTAAACTATATCCCATGATACCAAAGTGAGCCTCTATTTTTATTCTACCCCTTCCCAAAGAAACCTTCTGAATTGTTGCTCTACTATGTTTCTAACCTTGTAGGGGATTATGAAAAGTGGCATGTATTAAATTGGGATACTCTATAATGTTGCCTTTAGAAGCTATAATTTCCTAGCTTGAGATAGCATATTACCCTTCCACCCTTTCAACTTCCTTTGAATCCGATATATGATTGGAGCCCACATTTCTTCTTTTAATCTACCTATGAAAAGAGGTAATCCAAGGTAGGTAGCTAGAAATTTTGCTATGCTACATCCCAAAATCCTAGATATTCTCTATTGCACCTATCTAGCTATGTTGACAAAATAGACATGAATTTTATTGAAATTGACACTTTGATTGGAAGCTCTTTCATAAAGATGTAGGATATTGAGTATCTCCTTCTCTTCTCTTATTAAGGCTTCACCCAAGATGATAGTGTCATCCACAAATTATTGGTAAGGCACTCCTACAACATTACCTACAAGTTTGATCCCTTTTATATTTGTTGTGGTAATGGTTGCACCTAAAGTTATGCCTAAAGATTCAACCATGATGATGAACAAATATGGGGATATAGGATCTCCTTGTCTTAGAGCTCATTTTTCTCTTATGTTTTTGATCTACCATTAAATATGATCAATTTTTTTTTTGAAAAGAGACATATTTTGATTCATTATCTCCACTTAATGTCAAAACCATATTTTTGCATTACCTTATCCAAGAAAATTCATGATACCCAATCATATTCTTTATTCATACCTAGTTTAAACAGTATACCCACAAAACCCCTCTTATACATAAAATGCAACATTTTACGTACTATCATCACTCCATATATTATTATTCTTCCTTAAACAAAGCCTCCCTACATAGAAGATATGATACTTAGAAGTACCTTCTTGATTCTATTGGCCAATATCTTAGTGAGGATTTTGTATATGGAATTGCAAAGGCTAACAAGTCTAAACTATTTTAAGGAAGAGGCTCCATGATTCATTGGGATAAAAATGAAAAAAGTATTATTCCATTCCTAAAGTAATGAATTAGAGACCTGAAATTCTCTTACTACCTCTACAAAATATTTTTCTATTATGTGCCAAAAACTCTAGAAGAAGCCAATCAAAACAACATTTGGACCAAGTGCCTTATATTTTACCATATCAAATACACTTTCCTTGACCTCTTCTTCCAATAAGGGAGTAAGTAATAGGTTTTTCATTTCTTCTAAAATCAATGAGGGAATGTTTCCAAGAAGGGAGTCCATTGTTACCTCATCTTCATCTTGATCTTTAGAAAAGAGAGTCTAGAATAAATTTACTGTTGCTACTATTATTTCCTCCTTTTTCACTACATCACCATTATCTAGCTTAAGCTCATTTATCCTATAGATAAACCTATGGTTGATGGTTGAGATATGAAAGAACTTTGTATTACAACCTCCTTCCTTTAGCCATGTTGCCATTGATTTTTGCTTCCAATGTGTTTTATCCTTTTCTAAAATATTATGAAGCTTTGCAAGAACCTCTCTTTATATTTTATCAATATCCAATGTTCTTCCTTATTTTTGAAATTTAACTCCACTTCCTTCAAGATATCTAAAATTTCCTGATTGTGTTGGAAAATATTTCCAAACACATCTTGGTTCCATTTCTTGAGATTCACCTTTAATATTTTTAGCTTTTTGACAACTTGGAGCATTTTAGTTCTATACACATATGTGTTCCACCAATATTTAATTCTATCCTCAATTTGAGGATTCTTCATCCACATCAATTCAAATTGAAAAGGAAATCCTTTTGTCCTTTTTTCCTTAGAAAATTCTAAAAGAAGTAGGCTATGGTTAGAGGCAATTTTTGGTAAGGCTCTCAAAGAACAAAAGTGAAATTTTCCATACCAATCAATGGAAGCTACTACTTTATCAATTCTTGATTGGATAAGACCCCTCCTATTCTTTGATTTAACCAAGTGAACTTGGTCCCCTATAGATCCACATCTATTGATTCTAAAGAAGAGAGAAACTTACCAAAATTCTTCATATTGTTTATGAAGTTAGCTACTCCTTACCTATCACTCGGTAGGAAAGTAGTGTTGAAGTCTCTCACTATCATATAAGGAAGACTAACTGAAGCACCAAATATCTCTAGATCATCCCAAAGCCTTCTCCTATCCACTTGAGAATTGGGGCATAGAAATTTGTAGCTAACCAAAAAAAATTAGTCAATTTACATTGAAAGAGGACCAAAATAAATTTGTCATTATATTGCACACACTTCCCTTCTAGGTTATTTGGATTCCAAAGATTCCATAAATATCCAAAAGCACCTCTAGCTAGTCTATAGGTACCTTTTTCTTTATTCCATATTAGATTTTTAATCATATCTAAATTTTCTTCTCAAATTTTTGTTTCTTGAATTAAAAGAATATCTATCCCATGTAATTTTATAATATTTCTAACTACTCTATGCTTGTTTGGGGTGTTCAGTCCCCGAATATTCTAAGAAATAACTTTCATTTTTTACCTTCGATAGGATATTTCTCACTCAGTACCAACATCTATTGAGTTCTATTTGCTATGTCTTGAGTTTCTTTCTTGTTCCTTGTATCCACCAATTTAGGTCTTCCAAGCTTTGTCACACCACCTAAACTTATGATTTTTTGTGAATTTCTTACCAACCTTATCATACTGGTTTCTTTTGTGGAAGAATTTTTCTCCTTTGGTACCCTTGGTATTTTGCTACTTTTGAACTTCTTGGTTCTCTAAACCTTTACCTCTTCTTAACTTATTTTTATATGCCACCTCTTTGAAGCTTTCTCTCTCTTCCAAAGATAATCATACATCCTTTGGTTCAAGTTCTGTTCTCAATTATGTTTCTTCAACCTATTCTTCCTTTGTAGGAGTTTCTTTAACTACTTCCTCTTCTTTTAATTTTAGGTCTAAATATTTATTCAGTAAATTTATTTTATTCTCTGCTTGAGCTTATAAATCTACATTCTCTAATCCTTTTTCAACTTCTTTGACCTCCTCTAGATCTATTTTTCTCATGATCTCCTCCTTCAAACCTTGCAAGGTCTAGAATTTATTGGTTTTTGGGTTATTTTTCTTCAACAAATTAGCTTTCTCTATCAAAACATATGTTTGTCTCAACTCTTTCTCCTTATTTTTCTAGATCTACACATTTTCTTTTTTACTAGGCTATTTTATTTTTGGGCAATGAGCTATAAGAAGCTCTATTGTCTTACATCTAAAAAAAAAATCCATTGATGATTCATATTTGATTGGATGACTTCACACCTCCACATCTGAAATAAAAATTATTGAAGGAGGTAATGGCTAGGTCAAATCTGCATTCACGTAGAATCCAATGAAAACCATTTGGTTTTGGATCAAGTAGTTGGATCAAATTCTATTAATTTTCCTATGCCTTTATTAATCCCTTCAATGACGTCAACTCAATTGGAAGCCTTAGGAGTCTTACCCCTAATGGTGCAAAATTTATATTCTTAGTATTTTGGTCAAATCCTAGTTTCCATTTTTGGATATAGAGCCCTTGTATTCCAAAAAAACCATTGGCATTTCAACAAAGCCCCATTCATATCTTCCCTGCACATGAAGTTAAACAATAAAAACCCTTTTTCTAGTGTAACAATATCCATGTTACCTTGGGTTTTGACTTGTAGGACACCCATTTTTTTACTGTATCAAGATCTAGTCTAACACCAATGAATTTTCTAGTAAGGCTATTTTCTCTTTATTTGGATATTCTACTCAAAATAACTTATGGAACCCTCAAAGTCAACACTTTCTTTATTTTCTCTAGATTTAGATTAAAAAATCCTTATTGGGGCTCACTACTCCTATAACCAGCTTTGCCTAGGTTTTGTCTCTACATGGATATAGATGAAAATTCTCCCCCTAATCAACCTCAAACTCTCCAACCTTATCCAAAAAACCCTCAATAAAAACCATCCAAAAATTTCAACTTATTTTCTCAACAACCTATGGTCGATCCATCACCTCAGTAGCTAGTGGTTGATCCATCATTACCACCACAACCTATGGTTGATCTACCACCTCAATAGCCTATGGTAGATTTATCATCATCATAGTCTACGGTAGATTTGTCATTGTCATAGCCTATGGTAGATCTATTACAACAATAGCTTATGGTTGATCCATTGCCTCAGTAGCTTGTGATAGATTCATTGCCACCATAGTATTTGGTAGATCCATCATCATCATAGCCTATGGTAGATCCGTCGCCAAAACAACTTGTGGTTGATCCACCGTCTTAGTAGCCTATGGTGGATCTATACATATAAGACCTAATAAAAATTAAGTTATAAAGGAGTAGAACAAGCATTTTGGTGGGACATCATTTTCATATTATTATAAGAATAAATTGACGTATTTCATATATATATTTTTATATATATATATATATATATATATATATATATATGAGATATTTGATAGATTATTTTTTTTAGAAGGGAAACTCAAATAATTTTCTTAGCTATCAATTTAACTAACTAAAGTTAAATAATATTCTTTCCTTATTTTATGCTAACAAGTTTATTATCTTTTATTAAATCTTTAAAGTTGGGAAAATTATATGAATATATAAGTAAAAGTGTGAAAAAAAATAAACCCCCAAGGGCTAGGTGGATTGGTAATTGTCTATATGGCCAGACACTTACCAAGAAGAGATCTAGGTTCAAACCTTGGGGGCATGCCTATTGCAAAGGTAGTAGTCTGATCTGAATCCTCTAAGTGTGCACCAAACCGACAATGACGATACAAATCCCGAGTGACCGATGGTCCCCTCATGTGGAGTCATCAACAATGAGGTGGTATAAGCTTGTTGGAAGAAGCCCCTATGGTTTGAACCCTGCACTTGCCAATTACTAAAAATAGTGTGGATGTAACCAACTTCCTTATATATCAATATATATATATATATATATATATATGAAATAAAATATACAATTAAATCTTAAATAAATAATTTATGTAAATATTCTTATTTAAAATATAACAAAATAAAAATAATATTTTATTTACAATTTTATCTTGTCTTAAGCTAAAAATAAAATTGATATAAATCAAAACTTAAAAATTAAAAATTTGTAAAACAAAGTAACTTACAATATTTTAACATTAACCTTTTGTTTGAGTGTAAAATAAAAATTAATAGACCAAAAAAAAAATCAATAAACAAGAGTCATAAAATATAAAGCCTACAATTTTATAAAAAAACAAAAGACAACAAATAATAACATTGATCATATATTTGTTAAGTATTTTTTTTAATTATAATTTTTTTTTTTTAATATTAAGTAATGGAGGTTTTGACCAGGAATCCCCCAACCTGTTACAACAACTCCACCATGAAGAGACACACCCACCCTCTCACACACTCACCCACGCCACTGTTTGAATCTTGGACCTCCCGAAGAAAATTCAAAGTCCAAACCGTTGTGCTGCACAAGTGCTTTAAAATAATTATAATTAAATAATACATTTATAAGTGAATTGTTTGATATAATTTTTCCTGTTCAAAATTTAAAAAATATTTTTAATCTACCAAAGTTTTCTAGTTTTAGTTTAATGGAATTAATAGTAATATAATATAATATATAATTTAAAATTAACTCATCTTTATACAGTTATATAAAATTACTTAGTATCTTATTTGTTTCAATAAAATAAATTGTTCTTTTAAATTAATAAAAACTATTTTTTTACACACTTTAACTCACACACACCACGCCTTGAACATTAATTAAAACTATTATAATAATCAAAATCAATTATTCTTCTTGGGGTTCAAGGTTCAAACCGCGGCATGGCTAGTGCATGAGGGGTGAGTTTGTAGTGGCTAGGTGTTAAATTCTTATTGATAAGCATAGCTCTCCACTTTAAAAAGGGTCATGGTTGGAAGGAGACTACTCATAGCTCTCCACTTTAAGAAGGGTCATGGTTGGAAGGAGACTACTCAGCCCTATACTTTAGTCGTAAGAATTTATCAACCCAACCAAACCAAACTATATATATATATATATATATAAAAAAAAAAAAAAAAAAAAAATTATATATATATATATATATATATATATATATATATAATAAAATTAATTAATTAAAAAAATAAATTAAATATTATATATATGAGTAAAATTTAAGTTCACTTAAATATTCATACTAATTAATACTTCTTATAATTACCCATGTGTTATAGGTGAGTTGGAGAGGAGAGGGCAATCCTTCAAGGGAGGTCCCAGGTTCAAATCTCCACCTATCAAAAAAAACCCAAAAAACTGAATTGAATATCCAAAATCCTATTAAGAGATTTTTCGCGCTTCTCATATGTAACTTATATGTAGATGAGATAAGTTACAACTTACAAAAGCACCATAAAATAAAAAACACTTTCTTTCAACATCAAACCTGGGCCTCCGCACACTAAGGGGCCCTTTCTTGTCTCGCTCATACATTATCCATAACATCGGAGCAGTAAACAGTAAATAGATTTAAAAGGTTATGTCCATAGGTACTTCCCCACCTTCCCTTTAAAAAGTAAAACCTAATTCATCTTTACGTTATACGCATTCCTAATTTCTCCTAATGGTACGTAATGCCACTTTACGTTATACGCATTCCTAATTTCTCCTAATGGTACGTAATGCCATATTTCCAAACTGTTGCCAACCACAGAGTTCACATCTACTATAACCCCGGACTATTCTTCATTTCCAGCTTAAGAGTCGTAATATCTATGCATTAAAGAATTTTCTCTTATAGTATATAGGTATACAGCTTTACACTGCAAAATGAATATCTTCACCAACCACACTCAATTAATGCTGTCGTTTGTGGTCTAGAGGGCAACCATCCCTATCACAATTAGCCCCACTTCCATTTACATGCAGAAGCCCAACTTCTTAAATTTTCTAGCTCTCAATACGATTTCCCCTTCATAGGGAAAAAAAATAAAAATAAAAAAAATATCTGGACCAGTTCAAAGACCACACAGAGGCAAAAAAATCCCTGGACCAGTTCAAAGACCACAGAGGCATGTGTGGTCACAGAAATGTAGACATCTGTGGGGTCTGGCCTTTTCTCCTGGTCTTCCAGTCTAGACTATCAAGAACACTCTGCTCAGCACTTTTCTCCTGGTCTTCCAGTCTAGAATGTCAGTACCGCTTAGCTCAAACACACTGCCATATATAGGACCTCTGACAAGAGTCCCACATGGCTTGAAGCCTTGAATTATTTTAGGTATATGTCATAACTGCCAATAGCTTGAGATTGTTTAAGGTGCTGTGTATAGAAAATTAAATGTAGTTGGGCTAGCCCAATAATTGAGCAGTTCAACTGGTGTTGGAAAAGTAAATAATTCATAAAGGTTATTCAATTGTTGTAGGCCCATTGGTGTTTGTTTTAGGTTAATTTACAATTACTAGGGAAAAGAGGTATAAATTTGAACGAGAAACAATCAAAACATTATTATAAATTTAGTAATAAATAGTTTATAACAAGGGGAAGACCTTCAGGTAAGGATAAGCGTTTAAGACCCAAGTTTAAAAGTATTTATTATATATTATAATTAAATTTTTAAATTTTAAATATAATATATATAATTTAATTTAATGTAATGTAATGGTATGTAATTTTTTAATATTAGAATCTGATTTTAAGTTGAATAAAATGAAAAAATGATTTTTTCCTTTATGAAAGTGTTCTTTTTCTTTTAATATAGGTTGTTATAAAATTATTAATAGGAGTTGAAAATATAAGTTAATTATTCATCATTTATCTTGAAGTAATATTTTTAATTTAAATTTATGGTAATAAAAGTTAAATTTAGGAAAAAAGAAGATTTGGAGGTTAATGTCAACCTTTTCAAATCTTAAATAGTTATTTTGATCTCTTGTTTTGTTTACAGTTTTTTATTACTGATTTTTTGTGTTGGTTTTTATGTTGTTTTTTTTATCTGATTTGATCTTTTTTTTTTGTCGGCTTTTCATTTTTTTTCTTGGACTTTTAGCTTTTCATTTTTTTGTCTTGGACTTTTATGCGAGTTAAAATTTTAGTTAACCTATGTAAATGGGTTAAGACCATTCCATAAACCCTTATTTTCACCATTAATCAAAAAAATTAAAATTAAATCTATTATTAAATAAAATATTTGTTTTAATAAATCATAAATTTTGATTTATAATAAAACAAAAATTTATAAGAATCAATCATATCCACTCTACCTTTAACCAAAACTTTTGATTTATAATAAAACAAAAACTTATAAGAATTAATCATATTCACTTTAATTTTAACCAAAACTTTTATTAAAAAACAATATTTTCAATTTAAATTTGAAAAAACATACATTATATTTTATTTATCACAACAATAAAATTCATATTTTAAATCATTGAAATTTAATAAAATTATATAAAATCAAACACCCATCACTCAAATATGCTGTAACTAATATGAATCAATCAAAAACAAATATTTTTTTTAAATTAATATGAGGTTGGCTGGGTCCAGCACCCTCCATTCATACCCACCATAATTATATCTTTTATCAAAGCATAATACCTTACTTTATTTAAGATTCTAGTTGACAAAAAAAAAATACAACATATGTTATGTCTCTGAACAGTGTATCCCATTGTGGGCATTCACATTTACTGTAATAAGAATAATGTTGTGTCTAGAAGAATAAATTATATTATTATCAACAAAACAAATAAAGTTATTGTTATCTATGATCATCACATTTTATTGGATATTGGAATCTGATGCAAGCCTGAGGCGAATCTTGATGAAAGAGTTAAAAGAAACTATCTAGAAAGATTCTTAGTTCAGTTCTTATCAAAAAGGATAGGGACACAGTGAAGAGATGGCTAAAAGGGATCTGAGGGGTTACATGCCGTCCAAACACTATTCAGTGTTGTCTCATGTGCTTTATGTAGAACTTCTGAGCAGAGCATTTATTGTTTACTGAGCATAAGAAACCCAAGGCAGAATATGCGACGGAGCTTACAAACAGATGGCAGAGATACCACTGTTAGGCTTTTTGTCCATTCCATAAAGCTACGGAATCCTTATCATCTCATGAACGTCTGGCACACGATAAAAAGGCCAAATCCCCACCACCCTCTACAGTGGACCAGACCGACTTCATTGAATGTGGGATAATCACGGACCTCGTGGAAATGGACCATCTTTCCACACAGATCTGCACATCACTGCAACTCTCTGAATGACTTTCTGTCTTTTCCCTCTGCCCTCACACACTCCATTGGCTGCCACAAAACGGTACGGTTTTCCCGTACGTACGGACACTGTACTTTCGAATCTACATGACTTTCAGCGGCCTCCACAACGACAGCCGGACATTAAACGACAGACCAATGCGATCTAATGGTTGGGGTCTGGAGATTGAGGAGATATAAGATATGTAATGCTTTTAGTTATCTCATGCTCCGTACTTGAAGGAGTAGATTTGTGCCATTGATGGCAGACATCTCGGTCAATGGGTGGCGATCGATCTTATCTGTCCATCTTGCCGTCACGATTAAAGTTGGGATTTAGGTGGGTTTCAAATATGTCGCCAAGATCAAATAAAAAATAAGAATTCAGACTGTCCATTTTGGATTTTTTATACATGTTTTTTTTTTTTTTTTTTGAGGCTTTGGGGAAAGTGAACAAGAAGAGGGTAAGAGAACCATCTGGAGAGATGTTTTTGAGGTTACAGTTCTCGAAGGGACGGCAAAAGTCTTGCACAAGTTGATGAGGGGTCCAAGGGAAATAGGGTATGTCCTTAGCGCCGTCTTGAAGATTTTGTGTATCTTACGTCCTTATGATGAGATTCTGTTTTGAAGTACCCACTTGTAGAGGGTCAGAGAGCAAAGGATCCACTTGCTCAAAAAGCCTGCACCTAAATGTTAGTCTTGTCATGGTCCACCTTCCACTTGGGCGGTGTCCAAACGGCTTGAAGGGGACAACTGATGGCTAGTTGGGACCTAAATAATCAATACATGTTTCAACCCTTTTGTCACTATCAAGGTAGCTAACATTAAAAATATTAATCTCAAGTGCCAACCAAGGATATCTAGGAGGGTAGTCCTATGACTTCCCTGTCCCTCGAGTTGATCATCTTATCTTGTATTTATATGTTTTAAAAGTTCTGTTGAAAATTAAGAGAAAAAATATTAATTTTCTTAACTTTGAGTAGATTATTTTAGGAAGAGGGATTTAGTTTTGTATTTATATGTTTGTAAAGTTTTAATAAAAATATAAAAAATAAATAAATGATTGTAGAGAAAGGGTTAGGTGTTTATCAATAATTTATCTTTTGATCTTTCCTCAAATCAATGAAAAATGTGAGAACATTAAATGTGATTTTGTATGTAATACTTATACTTTCAAAAAAAATTAATTTAATTTTATAATTATAAAATAAAAGTTATGACCCAGGTGTTGTAGGTGAGTTGGAGAGGAGAGGGCAATCCTCCAAGGGAGGTCCCAGGTTCAAATCTCCACCTTACCAAAAAGCTGAATTGGGTATCTAAAATCCAATTGATAATGTTGGTGCGGGCAGGGGTCAGGTGCGACCCCGGGTAACTTTGATGGTGTAGAACTCCCTGTTCGTGGTCTCTCAGACCAAGGCGGCTCCGCAAGGGGTTTTTAAATAAAAATAAAATAAAATAAATAAAAGTTATGTAATGGCTAGGTGGTTATAAACTTTTAGTTGATTGTAAAAGAACTATGGTTTAAAACATAAGAATACTTATTACACTTGAAATGTTGAAAGGAGTTAAGGATCTTCTTTATAATTTAACAAGTGCTTCATCTAATGTAGTTGTAGTGGTTGTGAGCTTTGCCCTAATTGTAGGAGGGTCATGGTTCCATACCCAAGGACACTCATTGCATTTGAAATTTTGAGAGGAGTTAAATACCCTTTCTAGAATTCAAAAGGAGTTTATTTTTATTTAAAAATAAAACAAAATAATAAACATGATTGAATTAGTAGACAAGCATTTGTTTGAAATAATATTATAGCTTTTTTTGTTCAAAAAATATTTTGGTTAGAGGTTTATGTGTGTTATTTCTTAAGAGAATAGATAGATAAGAATTAATTTTAAAAAAATACAACATGGTTTCTTGATATTAAAATATTCTCGCATTGAATATTACCATATAAGAGTATATGAAATTTTGTGTAAAGTTTTTGTTCTCTTCCTCCAATGTGGCTATCATACCTCTTTGGATAATAACAATATTCTAGTTGCATCATATGACTATTATCTAGTTGCATATTATTATTAAATATGACTAGTTGCATTCCATGGTTATTGTACCTTTCTTGTTATACATATAACTATAAATTGTATTTGATGCACACTTGGCTATACTTATAACTTCTATTTGATACACATACATGGTTATAGCTTATGTTAGGTATACTTATTGTTATAGCATTTAAGACATGCTTGTATTGCTTGTGGTTGTGATTTTTTACTTAAGAACTATTAGGTTACATATAACTTGTTTTGTTTGTTCACCAAATATTTCATTATATTTTTGAAGGAAAATTTATTTCTAGAACCCAAACTTGCATCCAAAATGTGCATTGTGTGAATTTTCTCTTATTTAATTATCTGTAAGGATGCAAACTCTATTATAGTTTGATATGGAGATATGCAGTAGGAATCTATCTCACTTCAATTGTAATGTAAGAGCATTCTAAAACTTCGTAGTAGTCAAGGTCAAGGGAGAGGTTAGGAGAATGTGCAAGGATATTGTTCCTTCTCAATGAAGCACAAGGATATAATAGTTGTTGTATAAGGGTTCTCCTTGTAAAATTATCTTGTAGTACTTGTTTCCTTGGCATCTATTTATAATTTTTTTCATGGGTTGATATTACTAATTTTACTTACACATTTTATTTAAAGTTTATTTTACCTTTACTCATGGTAAAAGTGAACAAGACATGGCATGAACTTAGTATGAATGTTGACTTAATTACTAGATTCATTGCATCATTAGACTAGGAGTATTATTGCCATGATACATTCAAGATATAAAATGGTAAACATTGCTTTTATGTTATAAAAGCATCAAAGATGCATTTGTTATATTATTTTCTTGTTGAACAATACATTTATTGTAGGAAAGTTGATTGGAAATTGAAATTGTTGTCTTAATGGAGATGTTTTATATAGTGAATTTTGTTTGAATATTATTTTGAGATGTCATGAAAAAAGAGGCTAACATGAGGACTTCCAATTAATTATGAAACTTGTCTTCAGGCCATTTTATGTATGGTTAATACCCAGGTGTTATAGGTGAATTGGAGAGGAGAGGTCAATCCTCCAAGGGAGGTCCCAGGTTCGAATCTCCACCCTACCAAAAATTTGAATTGGGTACTCAAAATCCAATTGATAATGTTGGTGCGGTCAGGGCCGAGCATGACTCTCGAGTGACTTTGATAGTGTAGAACCCCTTGATCATGGTCTTTCAGACCAAGGCGGCCCTACAAGGGGTTTTTCACTTAAAACAATTATGTATGGTTAATATTCATATTTTAAATGATCTTAAGATTTAGAAGAAGAATGGTATTTTCTAGATTAAAAAAACTAAATCTATTTAATCTATAATTCAATACATGCTTATATTGCTTGTGGTTATGATTATTTACTTAGGAACTATAGAAAAAAATTAAGCAATTTGGTCTCAAAGGAAGGAAAGAGAGCATTCACATTTAAAATCCTGGTGATATTCTTCTATTTCACATTATGATTTTATTCTAACTATCGTTAACATATTAATGAGTTATATCTATAGAATACATTCTTATACTCTAGGAATTTATATTTAGTTGTCAATGTTTTTATTAAAATTTTACCTCTTTTAAGCTCCATAGGTATCCTAGGAGGTTTTGTAGGATATAGCTACTAGAACCCCTACCACACTATGAGAAGGTCTTTATAGTCTCCCCATGGCTGGATTCAATGGCCTATTATTGGATTTAATGAATCCACAACCTATACCTAGTTTTAGGTGGCATATTCATAATGAGTGGTCATATCCTCATCTTGGAAATATTAATATTGTCTACATTTTCCATCCCCAATATTGAATAAGCCAATCATAACTAATATAGGTGGTGTATTTTTAATATATTTGAGATATCCTAAATTTCTCTTACACCCAACATTCGACCTAGTAGAGTTAGCCCCTATGCATCATATTGACAACTTGTTTAACCTTTATCCTTTGTCCTTCCTATTGTCGACTTATTTTCTTCATATTGATGAATCTACAAGCTATAGCATTTATATCTAGCATATTCATTATATGTTTGAAAAGCCTCTGTTTTTCAATATTTCTAGTATCTAGCCTAGTCAAATTCATCCCTATGTATCATTTTAATAATATAAGTAAATTTTACTTTCTAATCTAGTTGTTATCAATCTAATTATTTAATAATAAATTTGCTAGGTAGAATAGTTCTAGTTGGTGTATTCACCATGGTTTATTTAGCATCCATATCCAAGGTAGGACACCTCTATTTTTCTCATAAACAAGGGGATTGATTATGACATTCAAGAATTTACAACCTTTTTGTTGTTTGGCAGGTCTCCAAATCATAATCTCCCTCTTTTTTATCTATTTTGTAGGTTTGCATGAATCCACCAACTAAAGGGTTTCTAAATGGTATATTCACCCAAGTCACATATTTGCATACATATGATATATCTGCATCAAACATTGGAACAAGTACGAATGTCCCCCCCTGTTCTGATATTTTAATATTTGGGACACTACTGTTTCTTAAAATCAAAAAATACAACTCCAAGAAACAAGAAATAACTAACAATTTTATTTTTCAAATTTCTTTCAAAATAGGGTTTCGATTACAATATTTTAAAAATATAATCTTTCCACAATATGTCTGCAAACCCTTGAAATATACTAAATTAGCAAATACAAAAGTACCTCTGAAATCATTGAAGCACCAAAGCGTGAATCCTGTGTGAATTCACCAACGAGAACCGGGGTTTTGTCCAGCTCCAAAAATCTGAGGGGTTTCGTCCTCAACCACACCGTTGGGGTTTTCGTCCCTTCGAAGAAGAAGTCTCAGCCACTGGCCTCAAACTCTAGAGGAAATAACTAAAATCTAGAATATCTAAAATGAGACCAAGTCACTGAATAAATATGCTCCTCCTTGGCAAACTCTCTTTTTCATGCTCAATGTGGGATAAACATATTTCTTCCCCTTTAATTATAATATAAAGTTTTAACTTTGTAAAATGAATTTAATAATTCACTTGATAAAGCCAAGCTTTACGCTTTAAAAACTCTGCCTTACGAAACTCCGAATGACCAACTGAAACCTGTTCTAGATACCCATTTTGTTGTAGAACAACATCCCCTTGTTCGCTCGACAAGAAACCCTAAAATTTGACACTGCTAAAAATAGCAATTCCAGCATCCTAGCTGTGTTTGACCCTGAACGACCACCAAAATTGAGCTCTAAGAATTCAAAAGTTGTCTCAAATATCTCCAAAGGCTCTCATCCATATGACAGCCTACGAGAACCCGTGTATAGGCTAGTCTCTATGTGCTCCCACTAGCTTATTAGAATGGGACATTACAGTTCGCCCTTCCCAAATATTACTTGTCCTCAAGCAATATGATCTGTATGCCAGGATCCCAAATAAATCTGAAGAATGTCTCATGATGAAGACACTGCCTTGAACTGTCATCCCAAAAACTGAAAACATTGTCAAGCTCTATCACCAAACCGATACAACCAGTCCCGGTAACTCTGTCAAGCTCTGCCACTCTATAAAACAATCCATCCCTTAGAGGAATTCCTAGATCCCATAGCCAAATAGGGATTTTGTCATTCTCAAAATTTAATAATTTTTGCTGTGCCACTATGACTACAACTGAATTATTCTGTAGCTCAAAGGAGAACCCATTCTGGATCGACAAACGAGGAACCCAACAAGAAACCGATTCTACAACTATAGGGAAGAGCACCTCATGCCAAGGTGATACATATAACTCCTTATACCAACCCTTCTTCCCATTCATATATGACATGGTCAAATCATCAACATGTGGACTGAAAGAAAAACTATGAGCATACCTCACTATACAGTCCATCTGAATTTCACCAACCTGGTTCCATGGAAGGGTCTATACAATCACTCGTGCTACAACTCTCAACATTCTGCATACAGAAGTCGGGAGATGTTTCGCCAATCATAACACAAGGAAATGAACTCGCATCGAGCATCATACTCGGCTTTTTCCTTCCGAGTGGTTGTAACAGTTGACCAATTTTCTTCTTTGTGAACAAAACTTAACTCAAGGTTAAGTTTGTTAATTATCTTCTCCTTTTTGGTGAGTTCTTGGTATATCTTTTCTGTAGTTTGGATAGCCAAATCCCTATTAGATAACAATTGCAAGTAATCAGATATTATTTTCTCCAAAGCATGCTTGATAGTTTCTACCTTAATAGTTTGCACGCTTTCAAAGAGAGGAGACATCAATCAACTCTATCTGCCTATCTTTGAGTTGAGCTGTCCATAGAAGATATTCAACAAAGTTGTGTGTGCTATCAAAATGGGTTTTGGGTTAATTTTTGGAAAATCTTCTCTTCTGTAACCTGCAACTTATCCTTCCAACTTTGCATTGTATCAAGTTTTGGATTGTGATCAACAACACATAATAAAGTTTTTGATTTACCATCTTTGGCATAATGATCATAATCAACATTCCTTTTGACACTACACTCTCCAACTTCATGCACTAAAGTTAGGACTGACTCATGGTCAACCCAAGAATTATCAACTGCATGCACATCCTCACCAATTGCTTGATTTAACAATGTCAAAATTAGCTTGCTCTATGATCTCACCACTATCACGAAATTCACTATGCCCCTCACCAAAATGAGATCCACAAGATGAATTAACTTCATCTTCATCAATTTTTCCCTCCTGTACTTCCACAAAATTTTCTTGAAGAGGTGGCATGTTTATATTTTGAATTTCAACAGTCTGAATGTTCAAGTGAGCACCCTGATCAAAAGGAAATTTTTCTCTATCAATCTTCTCATTTACTTGATCAGCATAACTCTCCAACTCATCAGGAAAGCCACCATCCAACCACTTGTTGGTTTGTTCTATTTCTAACTTTAACCAGAAGACATATTCATTGACATTGATCTCCTCATCAAATTTGGAGTCTTCACCATGAAAAAAAACACCATGCAACAATGAACTGTTGTCAGGAAAAATGCAAGGCTCATCATACCTTATGTCCAAGGTCTCACAAACCTCACTGGATTGCTCTAGAAGCAATTCCACAACTGTTTTCTTGTCATTACCCTCGGTACTATAGTTGTCCTGGGACTTGTGGGTTATAGGCCCACATATATGTCCAAGTGACCACTCTTCTTGGCAAGTGAAGCAACGTTGTTTTCTTCTCAACTGATTCTTGCTTTTGAGAGGTAGTCCTGGAATCTGTAAGTCACTTGGTCTCTTTTCCTTCTCCTATTCCTCCTGTACCAAGAGAGGTTTCAGCTTCTCACACTACTTGGAAACATTGTCAACTAATTTACGTGCAGTTGAAGAGGTAATCTGTCCTTGCCTCAAAATAGCCATCAACTTGGGCAAGATGGGCCGGGTAGAGTCATCACTTTCCTCAATGATCCGTACCATGATGGTTTGCATGTAAGAGGATATAATGTCTTCATGATCTTCATTGATAGAAGCCATAAAATGTTGAAACATCTGGAGACTAAGATCAGCACAATCTAAATCAAGAAAAAAGACATATATTCTAATTTTTGCCATCACTTCCAAAATTCTAACCTTCTTACCATAGGATCGGTTCCTGATGTTATTCAAACCATGAAAATTGTCAACCATTAGCTGTAATCCCTCCTTCATGATGTCGTCATTGTAGGGTGCTTTCGAAGCTGTAATCCTTATGATCTCACTGAGACAAGAGGTGACTGCAAGTCTCACGTCCCTATCTACATGTCTCATAATCCAATGCTGGCCTAATGTAATTATAGGTACTTTTGTTGCCCAATTCAAAACCTCACGATCAGATTGATCTAGTTCAACTAGACATGTATCCATTTCCTTTAGACTGTCAAGAATAACATCTTTTGACAATTTTTAGGACTCAAGTTGTTTCCCCAAAGCGTAGAGCTTACAACTTACATCCATTCTTTTACTGAAATGTTCTACAGATTGAATTTGTTTTCTGTTATTGGATGTGTGATGCTCAACCTTAGCCTTAGAGGGAACCATAGGTGCTGACTTAGGTGACATAGCTACTTTCAACTACTTTTCCAACTTTTCTAGGACAACGAGCTCAACTTTATTAACCGCAATATTAGCTGCAATTTTAGGATCTTGTAAAGTATTTTGTTCAACTCCAACTTTCTTTGGAAACTTTATGAATGAAAAATCAACCTTATCCTGAGGAAAAATTGAAGGTAGAGAAATTTGCATCATTGTAGTTAATTGACTAATGGATTTTTGTATCTCATTCTGAGTCCTATCCCAATCATGTTGTCTCTTAGAACAATCATTATAAGACTCCATGAATCTAAAATTTAATTAGGCTTCCACAGGCTGGCAGAATAGATTGAGTTCTAAATTAACAATACCTAGAACTCTTAAAGCCCAAATCAACCAAATGGGTATTCAAATCACCAATACCTAGAAATTGGAAACCCTAGATTTGAAAACGACAACCAAACCCTAACTTCCAAGTCTAAAAAATACTCACGACTTTTGAATTTTTTTTCACACAAAACCCTATCGTCTGCTAATCTTCTGTACTCCGCAAATTGCAAGCAATATAGACAAAGAATTATTTCCACCAAATCAAACCTAAGAATTTTGTCTTTGATAGAAGACTTCACAAAATTCGTAATGAAACCCTAAACAGGCTGGCAGGAAAAACCAGCTCTGATACCACTGTAATGTCCCCTCATGTTCTGATATTTTAATATTTGGGACACTACTATTTCTTAAAATTAGAAAATACAACTCCAAGAAATAGGAAATAACTAACAATTTTATTTTTCAAATTTCTTTCAAAATAGGGTTTAGATTACAATATTTTAAAAATATAATCTTTCCACAATATGTCTGCAAACCCTTGAAATATACTAAATCAAAAAATACCAAAGTACCTCTAAAATCGTTGAAGCACCAAAGCGTGAATCCTGTGTGAATTCACCAACAGAGAACTGGGGTTTCGTCCAGCTCCAAAAATCTGAGGGGTTTCGTCCTCAGCCACACCGTTGGGGTTTCCGTCCCTTCGGAGAAGAAGTCTCAGCCACTGGCCTCAAACTCTAGAGGAAATAACTAAAATCTAGAATATCTAAAATGAGACCAAGTCACTGAATAAAGAGGCTCCTCCTTGGCAAACTCTCTTTTTCATGCTCAATGTAGGATAAACATATTTCTTCCCCTTTAATTATAATATAAAGTTTTAACTTTATAAAATGAATTTAATAATTCACTTAATAAAGCCAAACTCTGCCTTACGAAGCTTTGAATGACCAACTGAAACCTGTTTCGGATACCCATTTTGTTGTAGAACAACATCCCCTTTTCCGCTCGATAAAAAATCCTAAAATTCGACACTGCTAAATAGCAATTCCAGCATCCTAGCTGCGTTTGACCCCAAACGACCACTAAAAATGAGCTCTAAGAATTCAAAAGTTGTCTCAAATATCTCCAAAGGCTCTCATCCATATGACAGCCTACGAGAACCCGTGTATAGGCTAGTCTCTATGTGCTCCCACTAGCTTATTAGAATGGGACATTACACAAGTCACATATTTGCATACATATGATATATTTGCATCAAACATTGGAACAAGTAAGTACCTTTGATCCTCTTGCTTTTAGTTTGTAGCATAGATTATTTTGCTATTTAATATTTTTACCACATGTATAAGAAGAAAAGATAAAAATAACCCTACAATAGTTGCTTTCTTTAGTTTCTTAGGCATCCAAAATATATATTACATGTAATATCGCATTAACGTAATATACATGTTTGCATCCCTCTTGCACCCTTAATTTTAAAAGAATTAAATCAAAAATATATTTCTTGTAACTTCTATCTTAGTTAGCATTCATTGAATCAAAACTTGCATATAGGATATGCTTTGTATTATGCAACTTTATCTTCACATTGATTGCATTTTCATCTTGTATGGTAGCTTCTAGGATAGAATAAATTCTAGGTATTTTCTAAATTTAACACATCAAAATATATTAGGGAATCTATAAATCTTTGGTGAGCCTGAATCTTCCCACCAAAGATTAAACATTGCATAAAGTGTAGTCCCATAAATGATGGGTTAGTAGTAGTGCTCTCTCGCCCAAGTGTGGTTGACTTCAAAAGGAATTTTTCTAAGGTTGGCACCCACGTGCACCCTTTTGGTGTCCCACTTTTGTTGCTTATATTGCAAAAATGTATACAATTGATGATTTATATCAACTTAAACAAAGGAAAAATAAATCTATCAATGAATTCTTTCCTCAATGGTAAGCAGTAATTTAAAAAATACCTTTTTCTCTACCACATAGAGAACTATTATATATTTTCATTCATAATTTGCAAGAACATTTATCATATCCTTTAGAGATGACACATGACGTATATTTTCTATTGGACATTTTGAGTCCCTAAGCTAAAAGTTGTCATTGATGTCAAAAGGACCTATGTAAGTAAGCACTATGATTTTGCTCCACAAAGAGCTTCATGAGCAGCAAAGGTTTTGATCACAGGGTCAAGAAGGGATGCATGGCATTTGGTTCCAAAAAGAGCTTCAAGAGAAGCTTAGCAAAATATTTTTATGAAAAGGTAAAGAAAAGGTTTTATTTAAAACCATGGATGGCAGATTTGAAATAGGTTTTTCCTAAAACCCAATTTTGCTTTTCGTTTCATCGAAAAAGGACCTCCGATGATAAATTTATTGAAGTTTGAAATTTAGGTTTAAATTTTAATTTTATTAAAATTTAAATTTAAATTTAAAACTTTTTAAAAGGTTTTCCTTCCTTTCTTATTGGCGTCGTCGATGTCTTGAGGGAAATTTTAAAAGGGCCGACGTATTTGCATTTAAGGATGGCTTATATAAATAAGCCAAAGGTTTTTCATTAAAGGCAGAAGTCAAGTCGCATGATTATCGAAAACCCAAAGTAATTGCACATCCGAATATTGCGCAGCAAATTTCATGGAGTGTGAAGTGGATGGTCAAGTCATGGGCAGTCAATTTTTGTGCCTTGTGAGGAAAGCACACATGTCTTAAGTAAGAGAGCACCTAAGTCACTCATGTGGGCAATCTTAGCTCATGCGGCTTAGCTATTGCTTGGCAGCACGATGGGCAGAGGTTCGAAACACCAAAGTCCTTCGAGGGCTCCTTTGAGGTATGCACTCCGACTCTGATATTTACGAGGATCAATATTTTAATTAAAATATTTGCTTGCTAAAGTTTTATTATAATTTTTATGAGATATAAGGTTGATCAAGCTTTAATATTTTAATAAGGGTTTTTGATTAAATTTGGCAATGGAGTAATAAGGGAGTATATGTCATTTTTGCATTAAATTAATGTTGTGCAAATGTTATTGGAGGATTCCCTAAGTTACCTTGATATTATTTTAAAGTCTTTCAAAATGCTATGGTGGTAATTTATTCTTGAGAGATGGTTATTGCTTTCATGTGTTGATGAGCTTCTTTGTTGAAATTGGAGTTGATAAGGTGTATGTGGAACATGCTTTGTATTGTTGAGTGGAAGAATAAAATAAAATATTGTTGAGATATTTCAAGTGAATATTATTGTGAAAATTTGTGCAATATTCTTTTTCTACTAACCCTCTCTAGTTTGGAAAAGAAGTGGTTATGATCTTGACAGATTTGAGAGATCTTCTTCATCATCAAAAAGGTATGGGCAATATTCTCCATTGACTTGATTGGGTGATTGATTTCTAAAAATATCATTGGAGAGAAAAGGATTGATTGTGGTTTCCTTTTTGAAAGTGGTTGGTTTAATGCTTCAAGGTTTTCTGGTTTGAGAGTTGTGATTAAACCTTGTTTTATAAGCATTGTTGTTGAAGCCAATTGGTCATGCAAAGAACTTGAACTTGAGCTAGAAAAGAACATGAGTATCATTGTTATGTGAGATTTGTTGTTGAGCATTGTTGGAAACATTTTGAGTTGGTTGATACATGCTTGGACTAGGGTTTGTGAGAAAGGATTGATCCTTGAGGTGATTGGTTGAGTAGAGTTGATTGAGCCTAGTCAAGTGATTGTGTGAAGTGGTTGTTCAAGTTCCTAGAAACAAACTATTCTATATTCTGATTTGAGTTGAGATTGGGATTTGAGAATAGAACATATAGAGTCTCTAACAATTCTCTTTATGCTTCTATGAGATTGATTTGAGTTGAGATTGGGATTTGAGAATAGAACATATAGAGTCTCTAACAATTCTCTTTATGCTTCTATGAGATTTATTTAGTTGATATTGGGATTTGAGTATAGAACATATTGAGTCTCTAACAATTCTCTTTATGCTTCTATGAGATTGATTTGAGTTGAGATTGGGATTTGAGTATAGAACATATTGAGTCTCTAACAATTCTCTTTATGCTTCTATGAGATTGAGTTGAGATATTGATTGAGCATTGAGTTTAGAACATATTGAGTCTCTAACAATTCTCTTTATGATTCTATGTGATTGGACAAGTTCTGTGTGAGCTTGTTAAGCAGATTTGAGGCAAGTCTTTGAGAAGGCTTGTGGACTGATTTTGTGTAAGCTTTTGTGGAAGCTTGCAATGCAGATTTGAGCAAGTCCTAGAGAGGACTTATTGAGCAGATTTGGACAAGTTCTGTGTGAGCTTGTTGAGCATATTTGAACAAGTTCTGAGTGAGCTTGTTGAGCATATTTGGACAAGTTTTGAGTGAGCTTGTTGAGCATATTTGGACAAGTTCTGAGTGAGCTTGTTGAGAATATTTGGATAGGTTGAGTGGACCTTTTGAGCAGATTTGACAAGTTCGAGTGAGCTTGTTGAGCAGATTTGGATAGGTTTTGTGTGGACCTATTGAGCATATTTGAGCAGGTTCTGTGTGGACCTGTTGAGCAAGAATTGAGAAGGTTTTGAGTGAACCTATTGACAAAGCTTTGGAGGTGATAGAGTATAGAGGATAGAGTCTCAATGGATAGAGATCCAACAGCCAGGACAATTGAAGATAGATCTTTTGAGTGAGGAGTCTTCAAGTGGAGAGAGATCCACCAGTCAATGCAAGCATAGAGATAAAGTCTTCTAGAAGATCACTAGCCAGAGCAGAAGGGGAAAGAGTTCTCCTGTGGAAGAGATCCACGAACTTGAGATTAGGGGATCAACATCTCCTTTGGACAGAGGTCCATAAACATTGTAATTTGGGAAGGATTCCCAAGAGATTATTTGAGAAATATTTAGAAGAAATATTTTCTCTGTGGAGGTAGCCCACATTGGGTGAACCATGTTAAAATCTGTGTCTCTATTGTGTATGGTGTTCTGTGCATTGCTTTGATTACTGCTATTGATATTGCTATCTATACACTGCATAATATTGAATTGAAAAGAAAAGTAAAAAGTGGTCTTATACTGTTCACTCCCCCTCTCAGTATAAGCTTGTGTTCTTCAATTGGTATCAGAGTGGGTTCCTTCAGAAGAGTTTGACATCTTGAAGGAAAAGCGGTCTAAGAACACAATGGATCAAAAGAATGAGTTCTTCAATAATGCAGTACCAGTATTTGATGGAAGTGACTTCTTGTATTGGTGTGTGCTGATGAGATTTCACCTGATGGCACTTGGAAATGAAGTTTGGGATGCAGTGGAATTTGGATATGATTCAATAGTTAATCCTCCTACAGATAAGGAAGGTAGGTTTCTCATGCATGCAAATTCAAGAGCTATGAATGCAATTATAAAAGGACTACGTAGATCAGAATCTATGAAGGTTATGGAATGTGGAACAACAAAAGATATGTGGACACTCTTGCATACCATATATGAAGGAGATAAAAGTGTCAGGAAAGCTAAGATCAAAAATCTCAAAGGAGAATTTGAGAATCTAAGAATGAGGGATGATGAAAATATTCGTGACTATCTCAACAAGGTTGATGAACTTATACATGAGATGAAAGGTCTTGGAATGAAGGTTGATGAATCTAATGCTTGCGATAAGATCTTGAGAACTCTTCCAAAAAGGTATAGTGAAAAGGTTTCTGCTATAGAAACATCAATTGATAGTGATAGTCTAACAAGAAATGTTTTGCTTGGTATGCTTACAACTTTTGAGATAAGAACAAAAGATCCTATTCCTCCAAAAGAAGTTGCATTCAAAGTGGACAAAAAGAAAAAGGGTAAGAAGTCAGAATCAAGCAATGAATATTCCAGTGATGAAGAAGCTAACTATGGTAGAAGATATAAAGGTTCTATAATACCCATAGATATAATATCTATTAAGTGCTTCAATTGTGGAAAGTATGGACATTTTGCAACAGAGTGCAAAGAGCCAAAGAATAACAATGATGAAGAAAAACAAGATCACAGGTACAAGGAATCTAAAAAATACAGGTACCAAAAGAAAAGCAGGGATGGACAAAACAGACAAGGGAAGAAGTTCTTCCAAAGGCAAAAGAGAAGCTACTATGCGGATAATGCAAGTAAGTACTCAATTGATAGTGATGCTAGTTTTTCATACAATGATAGAGATGAAGTCTTATTTATGGTTGAAGAAAAAAATCCAGTTAAGAAAAAGACTCCAGTTATTCTCAAGTGTTTTAGATGTGGTAAATTTGGACATCTTGAAGATGATTGCACAAGGGATGGTTATAGTTTTAGTGATGATGATTTTGAAGATGCACTTGGTAGACCAGATGAGAATATTCTAATGGCATTAGAAGAAGAAGTGAGTGATCCTATAGAAGATAAGTCAAAAGAAAGAAATGATATGGACAAAGGCAAACAAATAGAGGATTATTCAATAGAGAATGGTTATGATCTCAAGGGAGAACTTATCTATGCTCTTGACACAGTAAATAAGGTAAGAAAGCAACACTCTAAGATTGAAATTCAATTTCAAGAATGTGATGAAGAAATATTATTGCTCATAGAGGATTTAGAGAAGTCAAAAGCTAAGGCAAGCAAGTTCAAAGATAAGTTAGAAGCAAAGATTCTGGAATGTGAAAAGTTAACACAAGAAGTGGCACTACTAAAGGAATATTTAGAGGATTCCAAGAATAAGCTATACAAGTATGTAACTAGTGCAAAGAATGTGGACAAAATAGTCAAGATACAAAGAGGAGCATCAAACAAGACAGGTCTTGGTTCTAAACAGGTTCAAAAGAAATGGGAAGCAAAGTCTACCTCAAGTCTTGAAGAAGAAGGAACTTCAGAAGAAGACACTTCAGAAGAGGGATTCTCAGATGAAAGCGGAAGTGAAAGTGAAACTTCTAAGGATGAGTCAGATTGCAGTGAGTCCAACAGGAAAAGAGACAATGGGCAAAGAAGATATAGATGGAACAACAATCAGAATAGGAGACCAATGAGGTCAAGACAAGGAAGCTTCAATGGAAGATGTTTTTCATGTAACAGGTTTGGGCACATGGCTTCACAGTGCAGGACACATCAAAGATAGGAATATGGAAAAGGATAGCTTTTCCAAGGATATTGTTATTCATGTAATGAGTTTGGTCACAAGGCAATGAATTGCAGGGTTCATGATAGAAGAGGATATGGCTTCACTAGGAGAAATCCTAAGACAATTGCACATCCAAGGAATAATAACATTAAGTGTTATAAGTGCAATAATGATGGTCACATAGAAATATGGTGTAGAGCAAATATTCTAGAAATAGGCATGAACAAGGACAAGAATATGAACAGGAACAAGAATATGAACAGGAGCAAGAACATGAATAGAAACAAGAATATGAACGGGAACAAAGACTCAAAAAAGAATGAGAACAGGAACAGAAATAGGAATAGGAACATGGATGAGAACAAGAACAAGAATAGGAACAAAAGTGATGACAGGAACAGGGATGATGACTTGGAAAGAAATAATGAGAGGATTCAGAAAACTCAGAAAAGAAGAGAGAAAGATAAAGGCAGAGAACAGTGCTTTTGGGGAGTAGAAATACTCCCACCCTAGAATTAACCACCTCATGTGGAGGTGGGGGAGGGGCTAATCTAAGAGGCTCATTCTTAGCCCCGAGCCCCAAAGGTGACCCTTTGCCATTGATGTCAAAGGGGGAGAGATTTGTGTATATTGGGAGAGATTTGATATGGGGAGAGATTTGATATTTGAGAGAGCATTGAGCCAGGGGGAGCAAAGTCCCAGGGGGAGCAGAAAAGAAGGTTAGGTTTCAGTAAAAGGATATGGGTTTCCATCAATGACAAAGGGGGAGATTGTTGGACATTTTGAGTCCCTAAGCTAAAATTTGTCATTGATGTCAAAAGTACCTATGTAAGTAAGCACTATGATTTTGCTCCACAAAGAGCTTCATGAGTAGCAAAGGTTTTGATCACAGGGTCAAGAAGGGATGCATGGAATTTGGTTTCAAAAAGAGCTTCAAGAGAAGCTTAGAAAAAAAAATTATGAAAAGGTAAGGAAAAGGTTTTATTTAAAACCATGGATGCCAAATTTGAAATGGGTTTTTCTTAAAACCCAAGTTGGCTTTTCTTTTCATCGAAAAAGGACCTTTGGTGATAAATTTATTGAAGTTTGAAATTTAGGTTTATATTTTAATTTTATTAAGATTTAAATTTAAATTTAAAACCTTTTAAAAGGTTTTCCCTCCATGGGAAGGAAATATCGACTCTCAAAGAACAACGCCATGCGCTAAGTCTTTTGTTTTTCTATGATAATTTTGAAAACATTCCAACCATGTCTAGTTTTGAGGTATCCTTTGATACCAAGATCGATGTCAAGGATGTTGTCAACGATGAGGATGTAATGGAGATCGCCAAAGAAGCTTGTACCACTATTCCAAATGACAACACTAAAGAGGTTCCAAATACGGATGCAAAAGATGCTAGTGTGGAAGGTGTTGCTTCGTCTCTCATGCAGATGGACATTTCCCTTGATGGCTGATGGCTTTCCTCTATTTTTAGGTTCCCTGTGGTGGAGGATCGCTCCTTTTTGGGATCTATCATATTTTTACCTGTTCCTCTCTGTTCCTTTTTGGCAGAGGTTGCTCCTTTTTGCTCATTTTAGTCTGAAGATGTAAATTTGTTCCAGCAAGATTTTCTATGGATCCTTTTTGTTTAAGGTTGTAACTTTTTTTTCCAGCATGCTATTTCGTGGTTCCTTTTATGTTGTTCCTTTATGTTCCTTTGATTTTCAAGGTGTTGGGGTGCATTTCAAATGCCCTATTTTTAATATAAATTAATTTACCAAAAAAAAAAGGCTTTCCCTCCTTTCTTATTAGAACCTTCGACGTCATGAGGGCAATTTTAAAAGGGCTAACGTATTTGCATTTAAGTATGGCTTATATAAATAAGCTAAAGGTTTTTCATTAAATACAGATGTCAAGTCACATGATTTTTGAAAACCCAAAGTAATTGAACATCTAAATATTACGCAATGAATTTCATGGAGTGTGAAGTGGATGGTCAAGTCGTGGGCAGTTAAGTTTACCATCTTGTGAGGAAAGCACACATGGCTTAAGGAAGAGAGTGCCCAAGGCACTCACATGGGTAGTCTTAGCTCATGCAGCTTAGCTATTGCTTGGCAGCACGGTGGGCAGAGGTTCAAAATGCCAAAGTCCTTCAAGGGCTCCTTTGAGGTATGCGCTCCGACTCCGATATTTACGGGGGTCAATATTTTAATTAAAATATTTGCTTGCTAAGGTTTTATTATAATTTTTAGGAGATATAAGGTTGAGCAAGCTTTAATATTTTAATAAGGGTTTTTGATTAAATTTGGCAATGGAGTAATAAGGGAGTATATGTCATTTTTGCATTAAATCAATGTTGTGCAAATGTTATTGGAGGATGCCCTAAGTTACCTTGATATTATTTTAAAGTGTTTCTAAATGCTATGGTGGTAATTTATTCTTGAGAGGTGGTTATTGCTTTCATGTGTTGATGAGCTTCTTTGTTGATATTGGAGTTGATAAGGTGTATGTGGAACATGCTTTGTATTGTTGAGTGGAAGAATAAAATAAAATATTGTTGAGATATTTCAAGGGAATATTATTGTGAAAATTTGTGCAATATTCTTTTTCTACTAACCCTCTCTATTTTGGCAAAGAAGTGGTTATAATCTTGATAAATTTGAGAGATCTTCTTCATCATAAAAAATGTATGGGTAATATTCTCCATTGACTTGATTGGGTGATTGATTTCTAAAAATATCATTCGAGAGAAAATAATTTATTGTGGTTTCCTTTTCAAAAGTTGTTGGCATAATGCTTCAAGGTTCTCTGGTTTGAGAGTTGTGTTTAAAACCTTGTTTTATAAGCATTATTGTTGAAGAGAGTTGTCATGCAAATAACTTGAACTTGATCTAGAAAAAAACATGAGTATGATTGTTATGTGACATTTTTTATTGAGCATTGTTGGAAACATTTTGAGTTGGTTGATACATGATTGGACTAGGGATTGTGAGAAAGGATTGATCCTTGAGGTGATTGGTTGAGTAGAGTTGATTGAGCCTATTCAAGTGAATGTGTGAAGTGGTTGTTCAAGTTTCATGAAATAAAATATTCTATATTCTATGAGATTGGGATTTGATAATAGAACATATAGATTCTCTAACAATTCTCTTTATGCTTCTATGAGATTGATTTGAGTTGAGATTGGGATTTGAGAATAGAACATATAGAGTCTCTAACAATTCTCTTTATGCTTCTATGATATTGATTTGAGTTGAGATTGGAATTTGAGTATAGAACATATTGAGTCTCTAAAAATTATCTTTATGATTCTATGATATTGATTTGAGTTGAGATTGAGATTTGAGTATAGAACATATTGAGTCTCTAACAATTCTCTTTATGCTTCTATGAGATTAAGTTGAGATATTGATTGTGCATTGAGTTTAGAACATATTGAGTCTCTAAAAATTCTCTTTATGATTCTATGTTATTGAACAAGTTATGTGTGGACTTGTTAAGCAAATTTTAGGCAAGTCTTTGAGAAGGCTTGTGGACTAATTTTGTGTAAGCTTTTGTGGAAGCTTGCAATGCAGATTTGAGCAAGTCCTAGAAAGGACTTGTTGAGAAGATTTGGACAAAAACTTGAGTGAGCTTTTTGAGAAGATTTGGAAAAGTTTTGAGTGAGCTTGTTGAGCATATTTGGACAAGTTTTGAGTGAGCTTGTTGAGCAGATTTGGATAAGTTCTAAGTGAGCTTGTTGAGCAGATTTGGACAAGTTTTGAGTGATATTTTTGAGCTGATTTGGACAGGTTCTGTGTGGACTTGTTGAGCATATTTGAGCAGGTTCTGTGTGGACCTATTGAGAAAAATTGAGAAGGTTCTGAGCGAACCTATTGACAAAAAATTTTAGGTGACAGATTATAGAGTACAAAGTCTCCGTGGATAGAGATCCAACAACTAGGATAATTGAAGATAGATCTTCTGAGGTGGAGAGATATCCACCAATCAGTGCAACATAGAGACTGAGTCTTCTAGAAGATCACTAGCCAGAGCATAAGTGGAAAGAGTTCTCCTGTGGAAGATATCCATGAACTTGATATTAGGGGATCAACATCTCCTTTGGACAGAGGTCCATAAACATTGTAATTGAGAAGGATTCCCAAGAGATTATTTGAGAAATATTTATAATAAATACTTTCTCTATGGAGGTATTCCACATTGGGTGAACCACGTTAAATTATGTGTCTCTATTGTGTATGGTGTTCTATGCATTACTTTGATTACTGCTATTGATATTGCTATCTATACACTACATAATACTGAATTGAAAATAAAAGTAAAAAGTGGTCTTATACTGATCACCCTCCCCCTCTCAATATAATCTTGTGTTCTTCATTTTCATGATGTTATTGATCTCACAAAACAAATAGAAGTTACCCTTCAACATAGAGGGCAACTAAATACCAAGGAGGATGAGAAATCATCCCCTTATAAAACTAAAGGACAATATAAAAATAAATATGTTCTGGGTGACAGTGTAACAAACTCACCCTAACAATAGTCTTAAAATAGGTAATGTTAGTACCACAATAGCATTGAATAAATTAATCTTAGCTAAAACTCAAGAAAATACTCTCCAAAAATGTACCCAATTAAACCAACCTCTATCCTTTAAGTTGACACAACTACTTGATGATAATATGATATAGCTACCTCATATACAATAGCATGACCCTAAGAGGGAGAAGCTTTCTTGGTTTAAGGCTAACTAGCAATGTGCTTTCCATTGTACTATTATTCATAACACAAATAAGTGTATCACTATTAGGACCCTCCTAACATGTCCTAATACTTATATTATTTATTAATTATATTCTAGGGTCACAACCCTTCACTCTTACAACTATTAGACTAGGTATTTAAATGCAATCCAAATATGATAATAAGGCATCATCGAACAAATATATAAATTAAGTCTATTGTGGGTTTTCTACCTTACAATCAAAAAGTGATTCAATATAAAAATGATCTTGCTTCCCACACTATTTAGTTTCATACCATCTGGATCAGAGCTAGATCAAGAAGCAAATTCACCATTAAAAATTTTTCTCATCGCACATTTCATCTAGTCCACATTCACGAGGACACAAACAGCATTCACGCGTCACGGATCCATGTCAAAATCCTTGCAAAAAATTAAACCTTCTCCTAAGGTACAAATTAAGTTGTCTTACACCCAAATTGCTTGAAATTTCACGTGGTGACTGGTGGCTATTTTGAAAAAGCTAAAATCTTCAATGCAGCATCAAGGTTTTCAATGTTCGAAATGCAAAGGAAAAAAATTAAAATTTTTATTTTTATTTTTTGCTCACCTGTACCAAGTCATATTGATCGTTACCTACACCAACCGCAATGGCTGAAGGACGACAATCACTGGATTCCATTCATGAGAAACAAAAAAGGCTCACTAAAGAAGTTCAACAGGAAAGAGAGGATAATACCCATAACACAAGAGAAATCTTCGAGAAAATATTTGCAATGGATGTTAAACTTGATGCCATCAGTCAAAATCAGGCAACAACACATGCAAATTCACCCAACCATGGGTCATCAAACCAAGAAATGTTAGGAGGTCCACAAACTTCCATTCTACCACGGACGACCAAATTAGACTTCCCAAAATTTGAAGGAGGAGACCCTACAAACTGGATCTACCGAGTAGAGCAATATTTCTCACTAAATCAAATTTCAAAAATGCAAAAAGTGCATATTGCCTCCTTCCACTTGGAAAACAATGCCATCCAATGGCACCAATGGTTCGAGAAAACTAACGGCACTCTGATGTGGTAAACCTTTACACAGAATCTATTAGTGCGATTCGGCCCTAGCAAGTTTCAAATATTTATAGGGGCCCTCACTAAATTATGCCAAACCACTTCGGTAAGCGAATACTAAGCAGAATTTGAAAGGCTAGCTAATCGAACATCCGGATTAGACACTGCCTTCTTTCAAGAATTTTTTGTCAGCGTATAAAAGAAGAAATTCGAATAGAGGTGCAAATGTATAAACCTACAAACATGTTAGAGGCCATCGGCTTGGAGAAATTAGCGGAGGACAAAATCAAGGCACAAAATCGGTTCACAAAACCAACTTGGGGGAAACCATCAAACACTTATACCAACCCCAAACCAATGCAAAATGGATGAACCCAAAACTCCTACACAACCCCCAAAATTAACCCCGCTCTACCAATTAAGCGTCTGATTTTCGAGGAAATGAAGGAAAGACAAGCTATGGGTCTTTGCTACCATTGCGATGAGAAATTTGACAGAAATCATAAATGTGCCTCACGGAAATTATATATTCTAGATGCCACAGAGGAATGGAATTCTACTAAAGAGGAACCTAAACTCGAAGTAGAGGTATTATCCAACACACTTGAAAGTGACGAAGAAAATAAACCAAAGGTTTCCTTCAACGCCCTTGTTGGATTTTTTGCCCCTCAAACAATGCGAGTAAAAGGGTATTTTAAGAAACAAAACCTTACCGTGCTCCTAGATTCTGGTAGCATGCACAATTTTATCGATCCAAAGGTGGCTAAACAAGCAAATTATTTTATATACCCTTGCAATAACTTCAAAGTGATGATTGGAAACGGCAAAAAAATTACATGCAAAGGAAAATGCAGAAATATAAAACTATGGGGGTTTATAACATGAAAGGCGACATGTACGTCCTACCCCTAAGTGGGTGCAACATTATCCTAGGTGTACAATGGTTACAAACCTTGGGTGTAGTCCAATGGGAATTTTATGAACTATGGATGAAATTCATAGCAAAGAACCAAACCTATATTATCCAAGGCCTAAAATCAAGACCTTCCCAAATCGTTAGCTCGCATAGAATGGATAAAATTATCCAAAAATGAAACAAAGGAATGGTCACCCAATTATTTTCAATTCAACCTAGTCACAAAGAAGACGAGACACCAGAGTTACAAAAGATTTTAGACCACCATAAGGCGGTATTCAATGAACCAAAAGGACTACCTCCACAACGAAGTCACGATCACACTATTCCACTATTTCTAGGGCATCAACCTCCTAATATTAGACCTTATCATTATCCATACCTCAAAAAGACCGAAATAGAGAAATTAGTACAAGAGCTTCTTAAGGCAAGAGTCATTAGACCTAGCAAAAGCCCTTACTCCTCTCCAATTATTTTAGTTAGAAAAAAGGATGGCTCGTGGCATTTATGTGTCGATTTTTGAGCGCTTAATAAAATGACCATCAAAGATAAATTTCCTATTCCGGTCATAGACGAGCTATTATATGAACTCCACGGGGTAGCTTATTTTTCCAAGTTAGACTTACGGTCAGGCTACCACCAAATACGAGTCAATGAAAAGGATATTCCTAAGACGGCCTTTCGCACTCACGAAGGGCACTACGAATTCTTGGTGATGCCATTTGGCCTGACCAACGCTCCTTCTACCTTTCAAAGTCTAATGAATAAGGTATTTCACATTTTTCTTCGTAAATTTATATTAGTTTTCTTTGATGACATTTTGATTTAAAGCAAAACATGGGAAGAACATTTGGACCATGTTAGACAAGCATTCCAAATCTTGAAGGAAAATCAACTTTATGCAAAAATATCAAAGTGTTCCTTTGGAAAATAATAAATTTAATACTTAGGGCATATTGTCTCAAAGGAAGGAGTTATGGTAGATCCTTCCAAAATCGAGGAGGTGAAAAATTGGCCTATTCCAAAAACCTTAAAAGCTCTACATGGGTTTCTTGTACTAACGGGATATTATAAAAAATTTGTCCAAAATTATAGTAAAATCGATGCTCCTCTAATAGCATTACTTAAGAAAAATGCTTTCAAATGGTCATCTAAAGCGGATGAGACCTTTATCACCTTGAAAACTGTAATGTGTACCACCCCTGTTCTAGCCATGCCCAACTTTTCTAAACCGTTCGTCATTGAAAGTGACGCTTCAGGAATAGAAATGGGAGTCGTACTCATGCAGGATGAAAGGCCTCTAGCTTTTATAAGCAAAGCATTTTCTCCTAAGAATTCAGCTCGCTCTACGTATGAAAAAGAGATGTTGGTGATTGTCCATGCTATTCAACATTGGAGGCCTTACCTTATTGGCCAACATTTCATTATACACACTGACCATCATAGCTTGAAATATTTTTTGGAACAAAGGACTAATACCTCGGAACAACAAAAATGGGTTACTAAACTTCTTGGCTATGATTATGAAATTACATATAAAAAGGGAAAGGACAACATGGCAGCCGATGCACTTTCTAGAAAATTTGAAGATATGCCTCAATTCCATGCTCTTTCATCCCTTATTCCTAAATGGGTAGATGAGGTGCATGAAGAATGGATAAATTATCCTACTATCCACGCCTTAATTCAACAACTTCAACATAATCCTAGTAGCAAAGCTCCATACACTTGGAAGGACAATATATTAAGATACAAAGGGAGGATGGTCCTCACCCCCAATTCAAATTATCATGAAAAACTTATTCATGAGTTACATACCTCACCCACTGCAGGCCACTAAGGGTTCTTAAAAACCTATAAAAGAGCCACTACCTCCTTCTATTGGGTAGGAATGAAAAATTACATCAAAAACTTTGTAAAAGAATGTGAAGTTTGCCAAAGGCAAAAGGGGGAGACCCTCGCTATTCCAGGATTACTTCAACCTCTTCCTATACCCACAAAAACATGGGCAAATATTTCTATGGACTTTATTGAAGGATTACCAAAATCAGGAGGAAAAACAACCATTTTTGTAGTCGTTGATCGTTTATCTAAATATGCCCATTTTTGTTTCGTGGCTCATCCTTATACCACTAGCACTATAGCCCACCTCTTCCTAGATAACATATTTAAATTACATGGTATGCCCTCCACAATTGTTAGTGACCGTGACCCAACTTTCACTAGCACCTTTTGGAAGGAATTGTTCAAATTAAAAGGTACTGAACTTCCTATGAGCTCCACTTACCATCCTCAAACCGATGGCCAAATAGAAGTTGTAAATAAATGCTTGGAAACATACCTTCGATGTTTTGTTTCTACTCAACCACTCCATTGGGTAAAGTGGCTTTCACTAGCGGAATGGTGGTATAACACTTCATACCATACGTCCATCAAAATGACTCCTTATGAAGCACTATATGGTCAAACACCACCATCCCTCACTTCCTATATTCCAGGGACTACAAAAGTCCATGCGGTGGAAACAGAACTTGCTAATAGATATGACATACTACGGATCCTAAAAGAGAACCTACACACTACCCAGCATCGTATGAAGCAGCAAGTCGATCAACATAGAAGCAAACATAGTTTCCACGAGGGTGATATGGTTTTCTTACATCTCCAACCTTACCGTCAATCCTCTCTTAAACAAAAATGTTCTCAGAAGTTAGCACCCAAATTTTACAGGCTGTATAAAGTTCTCCAACGTATTGGGACTATTGCTTATAAACTAGAGCTTTCTCCCTCTTCCAAACTTCACCCTGTATTTCATGTATCTTACCTTAAGCTCGCAGTTGGAGCCCATATCATGATACAAACCACTCTCCCTGAATTCTTCGATGATGAAGTACTTCTAGTCGATCCAGAAGCTATCTTGGATCGTCGCTCTCGTCACCTTCATACTCGTGATATCACGAAAGCTTTAATCCATTGGAAAGGTCTACCTTTAGAAGACGCAATGTGGGAAAATTTTCAAGATATCCAGCTGAAATTTCCAAATTTCCAGCTTTGAGGACAAAGCTCCTTTAAGGGGGGTGGCATGTTAGGACCCTCCTAACATGTTCTAATACTTATATTATTTATTAATTATATTCTAGGGTCACAACCCTTCACTCTTACAACTATTAGACTAGGTATTTAAATGCAATCCAAATATGATAACAAGGCATCATCGAACAAATATATAAATTATGTCTATTGTGGGTTTTCTACATTACAATCAAAAAGTGATTCAATATAAAAAATGATCCTTCTTCTTGCACTATTTAGTTTCATACCAATAACCCTTAAAAATATGTTACAAGACCTTATCGATCAAGGTCATCTAGTGGTCGATGGTCCAAAACAAGCAACACCTTCCAACCAAGATTTGGGAATATTCTAAGACCCCATACCTAAACATGGACAAAATGTCATTAACCAAGTGTAATATAAGAATTTCCCTCCACAAAATAAAAATATGGTAGGAATGATTCATGTTTGCATTGTGACTAGATAACAAGTTAGAGAGAAGGGTCAAGCCTCTTAACTATCTCCCAAACATCCCTTATTTTTGTGGTCTATATTTACCACTACTCCTCAATAATTACCTTTAGTACTTATACCTCAAGAAAAAATATCTTAATCTTCAAAAAATAATTAGAGGACCAAGACACACTAGCTAAAAATTCCATACTCAAATTATTGCAAGCCTCTCCTATTCATAGAGAAAACATGTTCAAGCTTCTAATCAAGTAGACAGTACTTGAAAAAATTATCCCTGATTATCTGGCTAATGTAGTAGGGTCCTTAAGTATGAACCACATAACTATATCCTTATTTAAGGATGAAATTTCACCTACCTCTTTACTTTAGGAGATCCCCTTGTATATCACTTTCAATATCAGTGAGTAATCCATCAAGAGGGTTCTCATCAATAATGGTTCATCAATAAATGTTTGTAGCCTTACATTTATCCATAGGATGGGGCTCAACAAGGAAGACTTAGAAAATTCAAACATTTTCATAAAGTCTTATGACAATTAAGAACAAAAAGTTGCCAAAACTATAACTTTACCAATAAATGTAGGGCCTTGCATTTTAAACATATAATTTTATGTGTTACCATGTGAGTCAAACTACAATATCCTTTTGGGATGACCTTGGATCCACATGATTTTGGTTTTCCCCTCAACTTACCATTAATGTATCAAATTTGAGTATCAAGGTAAAATGTATAGCTTAATAGCTAACCATGATTCTTTTTCCTATTGCCAAAATATCCAATGAAAAACCCAAAGGCTCAACTCTACCCTATATAGATGACACCTTAAGATTTGATTCACCTAATAAAATGAGCATCCATCTAGAAGAAGGAATTAATATCCAAGCTATGACAAAATTTAAATAGAATGTTGAGGATATTCAAAATATAAATCTTAATGAGAAGTACCATGAGTTATTATCCTTAGACTTGGTTAGGTTACCACAATTATCTCATGCTTTCAGTTTACCTTCTAGATGAGGAATGATCATGCAAATAATAACTTGCACCTTTGTGTTAACAAGAATGACAAACAAAGAAAGAATAAATATAACTAATCCATAACCAATACAATAGAAATATACTTTGTGTTCTCTTTATAACCTTTACCCAATCCCCAAAAAAATCCTTTGTAACTTTAGCTACAAGGAAAAAGACCTAGAACTTTAAGAACAAGGCATTAAAGAACCTTTGTAAACCAAAACCTGGCCTAAATATTGTGGGTTGGGATATTTTCATGACCATAATAAAACAACATCTTCCTCTTATTCTAAAAGTTATGATAACAACACTTGCATGTTCTCATCTAAACCTCAAAAAGCAACTATAACAACAGGTTTAAAATAGGATGAAGAGGAGGATAATGAAGCCCCTGCTTTCTCCTCCTCTGATATATTTTCACAATACATGTAAATTAATACCATAAGCATTGATTCTATTGAGTAAATTAAGGAAGAATCCAACGATAGCCTCAACAATTAACATGGACCATCTTCATTGCAAGAAGATAATGATATGCAACTTCAATCAATGGTATGTCTCGTATCAACATTACACATAAATGATTATGAGGAAAAAAATTTATCTCACTCTTCTCTTATGGATAATGACAATAATGTATCTCCTTGTGGAAATATTCCTATTTAAGAAACTATTTCTTTAGATGCACATCCCTCACAATCATTTAACATTGATCAATTTACTTTAGATATCGATGAGCTTCAAAGTCTAGGGGTTATACCCACCCCTCCATAGTTTGAAGATGAATCCATCTTAATAGAGGATACCATAGTTTTAGAAATAGAGTCTATTCCATCATTTGGGTTATTTAAATGTATATCCAATGTACATACTTAGGACATTAGATTACTTTAGGGGTAAGTTATCTAGTTAGTTCATGCAATGCAATAAATGCACAAGTGTCAATGTGCAATTTATCCCTCTCACAACTAGGTAGAGTGTTGACCAAGGAACCTATATTCCTATATAATAAATGCCTCATAGTTATATAGATATGATAAGGGAGACATAGATAGATAGAGCTACTTACAACATAGTGTAGGTAGTAGTGCAATGTTGTGTAGATCACCATATATTGGTGATGGGTGTAATGTAGTTCAGTAGCTTCATTAATGAAGTTTTCATTTCCTCCATAGATATGTTGTATTAATTTATGTTATTTATATTCAAAGCATACTTATTATTTTTTAATAAAGGGGTAAAAATTTATTGATAAAAAGTTTGGATTATAGAGTACAATTGAGCTTCCAACCAGGACTCAAATAAACAACCAAACAGGCTAAAACCACTAGACTAGAATGACACCTAGAAAAGACAACAAGAACAAACCACATTAAGTTTGTACATCCTTGTGGATCAACTCCCATAGGCATTGAGAGTCCCCAGATGGGAGACTCTCCCAATTATCGATACTCCAAGGATCCAACAACTCAGAAGCCCTTTTGGCCAGGTAATCAACAACCACATTCCATTCCCTTGGAATGTGCACAAAGGATATAAATTCAAACTCTTCACTCATTCTGAGAATATGAACAACTATAGAGGCCAACTACCAATTAACTTCCTCCACCCTTTTACTATTTAAAATATTAACCACAATTTGAGAGTTAGACTCACAGATAATCCTATGCCAGCCAAGAGAAAACCCCCTCCGCAAGGCCTCAAGAATTGCAAGAGCTTCCATAAAATTGTTGGAGTGAACACCTTTATAAATGGAAAAGAAAAAACTGACACCACCAGTAGAATCTCTCCCAACATCACCAATGCCAGCATGTCCAGGATTATCCCTGGACGATCCATCAGTATTAATTTTTAAAACTCCTCTAGGGGTGGCCTCCACCTACCATCTCTCCTAACCTTCTTGTTGAGTTGAGGAACCCTACTAGGGCTAGAAGAGTTCACACCATCCCCAAAGATACCAAGGGCTTGATGTACCTTCTCCTCCCTAGAATCCAAAAGAGGGTCCACATCACATTTGCTATGGATGGTTTCCTGAACCATATACAGGATCCTTTGCCAGATCTATTGAACAGCCAAATAACTACCCTAAAATATGCATCGGTTCTGTTTGAGCCAAATTTTCCAGATGATGCAAGAAGGGCCCAAATTCCAAGCCACCCAAAGGAAGGGGGCCTTGGTCGGAGGTCTGCCCAGACTACTCCAAAACTCCACCAGGGACAACACATGAAAACATGGATGGTTCCAGGCACTCCACCAATGGTGCCAAATGTCTTTGGCAAAGGAGCATTGGAAAAATAAATGAGAAGAGTCATCCTCATTCTTACTGCAAAGGACACAAAAAGAGGGACCCTGAAATCCCCTCTTTCTCACATTATCCCAAGTGAGGCATTTATTACGAGCTACCAACTAGAGAAAGAAGTTACATTTTGGCCAAACAAATTTGTTCCACACCTTTTTCCACCAAGTGATAGGAAGACTCCCATACTTTTTCTTATCAAGAACCTAATAACCATAGGCTACCAAGTAGGTTCCCTTAGGATCAGGGTTCCAAGCTAGAATATATTTACCCCTCAATGAAGAATAAGGTCTCCCTATTAAGAATAAGAGCAAGCACCTCTATGTCCTTGGCTAGTCCCCCTAGGGCCATTCTTGCAGATATTTCCACCTGTACATCTCCATATTTCCAAAATACTAGATTTTTTAAAGTCCTCCACATGAGACCAGCTTGCTTCCAAGAAAAAAATGCTTAGGGAACGTAACCTAGGATATTGATTCAATATAGGAGGGTGGCCATCCCAAGAATCCTCCCAAAAAAGAGCATTTGATCCCCGATTGCAAATCCAGAACAAACCCTGCTTGATTAAATTAGCTCCTCTTTTTAGAGTGTCCCAGATAACTGAACCTTTCCCAACCAAGTTGACTCTAGGGATCTCAGCCTCATAAATACCTCTCAAGTATTTACAAGATAATATTTTAGCCCAAATCTGATCTTGAGAGGTACACCATCTCCAATAAATTTTTGTAGCCAAAGCCTACCCAAAAAGAGTTGTTTGTCGCAACCCAAGGCCTCCCTCTTGCATCGGCCTACATATAGAATCCCACCTAACCAAACTCCATTTAGATTGATCAAGTTTTCCAGACCATAAAAATTATCTTGACAAAGCATCCATGTCCTTGATGAAGTGAGAGGGAGCTATTTGTACAAAACATCTATAAATGGGTAAATATTGAACAACAGATTTTAAAAGCAACACTCTACCTACAGTGGATAGCCATCTGAAAGTCTAGTGATTCACCTTCCTTCTAAACTTATCAATCATAGACTTCCAAGAAGATCTAGGTAGAGGATGAGATGAAATTGGAATACCAAGATAAATGAAGGGGGAGTCCCAACCTGGAATCTTAGAATGCGAGCAATCCTAGCTTGAATAAGAGGAGGGGTATTGAAGAAGAAAATAGAAGACTTGTCCTCATTAATCAACTATCCAGAAGCACCAAGATATATGTCAAGAGACTGTCTAATATTGCCAGCTTCCTTGATAGTGGCAACTCCCAACAAAGCAGTATCATCAACAAATTGAAGGTGGGAAAGAGGTGGCAAACTACTATCCCACTTCCACCCCTAAATGAGACCTTACATGACTTGAGACTTGAGCAATCTTCCCAACCCTTCCGCCATAATGATAAATAAATAAGGAGATAAAGGATCTCCTTGCCTCAATCCCCTTGAGGCCTCAAACAACTCTGATGGCTCATTATTAACAAGAACAGAGAATGAGGAAGAAGAAACACATCTCATCACCCATCTAATCCATTCCTCCTCAAATCCAAAAGCAGCAAGAACTTTCTGAAGAAAGGACCATCTGACCCAATCATAGGCTTTGGCCATGTCCAACTTAATGAACATAGTTTTCTCCTTAGAATTTTCCATCGAGTGAATAGCTTTTGTAGCAATAACAACCCCATCCAATATTTTTTGGCCAGCAACAAACCCTCCTTGCTCCTCAGAGATGATTTTTCTCAACCATATCTTCAACCTCTCAGCAATAATTTTTGTGATGATCTTATACACAACATTGCAGAGAGCAATAGGCCTGAACATATCCAAGGAATTTGCTCCCTCTTTTTTGGGTATAAGCACCACAAAGGTAGCATTTAGGGCCCTTAGCATCTGTTTGTTCTTTTGGGACTCATGGACCACCTCCAAAAGATCAAATTTTATTAAATCCTAAAACTCCTGATAAAACTCAATCGAGAATCCATCTAGACCTAGGGCTTTTCATTTTTCATCTTGAATACAACATTTTCCAACTCCTCAAGGGAAATTGGACCCATCAAGTGCTCATTCATATCTCTAGAAACAATCGTTGGAATATAGTTTAGAATAAGCTTTTCATTCTCATCATCTGATAGGGAGTCCTCCTTGAAGAGAGAGGAAAAATACCTCTTAGTCTCTTCTAAAATATCCCTAAAAGAAGAGAGCAAGGCACCCTGAGAATTCATAAGAGAGGTAATCAGGTTACCATTATGGTGAGCCTTAACTAAGTTATAAAATAAGGTTGTGTTCCTATCTCCTTCCTGAATCCAATCTACTCGAGCTTTTTGTTTTCAAAAAATTTCTTCCCTCAGTTCCCATTCAGCAAGGTCTTTCGCAGCCTCAGATTCCTCAACAAGAAGCTCCTTCGTGAATCCTTGATCTCTAATATTCCTTGAAGATTATTCCATCCTCCTAAGAGTTTCCATCTTAGCCAAGGAAATGTTCCCAAAATTCAGTCTATTCCATCTCTTCAATTTATGTTTTACAAATTGTAGTCGCTTCATAAAGGAATACATAGTGGTGCCATGAGGAGGTTTGCCAGTGGTCCACCAGCCTCGCATGAAATCATGAAGCTTAGGATCACAAAGCCACATAAGTTGAAACTTAAAGGAGGGATTCTTTTTTAGCCCTAAATCCAAAGCAAAGAGTTTTATAGGCCAATGATCAGATCCCCTACCCTCCAGAATCACAGAACTAGCACTTCTGTTATTACCCATCCAATAATTGGATATCAAAAACCTATCCAGTCTCTCTGATATGGAAGCTTCCCCACACCTTCTATTGTGCCAAGTAAAGATCCCATTATCTGGCTTGATTTCAACCAAGTTTAGGGCCTAGATATGAGCACTTAAGACAAAATAAAAAGGCTCGAGATGGTCCACCCCACCATGTTTCTCCTCTAGAAAAGTGATAGAGTTGAAGTCTCCAACCAAAATCCATGGGTATAGGGGAACCAAACTTCTCACAAAGAAAATGTGCTCCCAAAAATTCACTTTACCATTGTAATCAATAGGAGCATACACATTTGTAAGTAGGATGGTTTCACCAGATTCATTATCATGCCCGACCATTGAAATAGACCATCTACTAGAAATCCAAGTAAGAGGGGATATCTTAATCGGATCCCATAAATAAGCAATGCCACCAGCATATCCACATGCACCAATACACTGGCATTGCCCCCTTATCCACAACTTGGGAGCAATATTGAACATACTATCAATAGCCAATTTAGTCTCCTGAATAAACACCACATCTAGAGAATGTACACGAACCAAATCACAAACAACTTTTTATCTGGGGATGATGTTCAACCCCCTTACATTCCATGAGAGGATAATCATTTTTGGGGGTTATAAAAATGGGAGTCCAATGTTCTCACCAAGCCTGACTCCACCAAAGTCTCCCCCATTAACTTAATTTTATCCTAGTCCTTCTTTCGACCCACCTTCATATTCTTATCTAAAAAACTTTTTTTAATTATTTTCTGTTGCAATCCCAACACCGTAGGAGTTTTGTAGTCCAAGGATGACTGCATCAGTGCCTGAGTAGGATAGGGCATAACTAAATCTATACCACTTTCTAAAATAGTTTCCCTTATAGGGCTAGACCCAACCATGTCCCCTATACTCAGATCCAAAGCCCTTTGTTCTTCATTTAAACCCCCTAGATATGATTCCTTAAGTTCCCTCTCAAGAAGAGACATCTGATGCAACCTTGTTATATTTGCATCAGGTAGCGATATTTTAGGTATCTCCATGCACTGATCAAGATCATATAATATTTCAAAATGGTTGAGTAGAGCATCTGGATGGCTATCCTTAAGGTCTTTGTTTGCCCTTCGTCCTCTATTTCAGGATTTTATCGGAACAAAACCTTCCTTATCCCGTTCCCATTCCTTTATCGGGGCTTTTCCTTTATCCAAAATTTGTCCAAACCAAGAGGGCCCAGGATTTGAAGCCACAGGTGGGACAAACTTAGGGTATTTTCTTTGCAGGTGGTCATATTCATGGTAAATCTAGAAATGAAATGGAAGAGCTTCATAGTCAAGTTTTTGAACCCATGTAGTTGATCCAAATTGTATTTCAATAGAATATAGAATAGGATTATTTAAGTCAATTTCAACACAAATACGAGCAACATATATTACCTTTTTATCCATTGTCTATTGTGACGGTCCAACCGGCTTCCCAAGCAGAAGGGCAATCTTATGCAAGATATCAGTTCTCCAAAATTCCAATGGGAGCCATGGAAGCCGCACCCATACTAGAACCCATGACGGTTGCTCCTTTGATGGGTTGAAACCCACATGCTAGGGTTTAAGAAAGAGTCCCACTTGGTTATAGAAATAAGTACCCCCTTCAAATGCTTTGTTACGATCTGCAATACAAGAGAAAACCACCATAAAATAGTTGTTCGCACTCAGCATCACCTCCACATCACCTTCAGGATTCCAAGTCTTCCTGACCCAAGCCTCCACAAAGGGGAGAGAAATTTGGATGCCTAAAAATTTGCCAATAAGGGTATGTTTGGTTAGATACTCCACATCTTCCGCCATCGAGTCTGGTTGAACCACTAGAACTGGCTTGGCTTCACATCATTCCAAACATCTATTGTTCTTTAACAAGTGGTTCCCGACATGCACTGGAAAATATTGTTCCTTCCTTTCATTTTTAGATGAAAAAACATCACGAGCATGCACTCTCTATGACGGACCCGATGCCATCATGAAATTCCTCCAATTTTTTAGACCTCCTTCGAAAGCTGCTACCATCCCCACAGAGTAGTTTTTCTTCATCAAACCCTAGCAGAGTAGTTTTTCCTCAAAAACCCTAGCAGAGCTCCAAAGTTCTATCCTAATTAACATATTATTATTCAAAGCATACTTCAGTCATCTTGCAGATTTACTTTCTTTTATAGTATTATGCATCTTGTGATTACTATATTCCATTACTTGTTACATCAAAATCTAATAGCGATATCAAAGCTATGGTAGATCTAGTCTATGTAGGTCAATAGGGAAACCACTAATATCATTGATCCTAAGTTTTTTATCAAAATGATGTACCATTGGACCAGCCACTATCAAAAGATCTCAGAATAATCTAGATGGTAGAATTAGGGAAAGTCACAAGTGAGGACTGAAAGAAATAACAGTTCTAGAAAATACTAAGATTGTTCTATTCCGTAGAGTTGTAAGAAAAACTCGTGAAGACTAGGACTCAACATTAAATCCACTAGATTGACAAATCATTTAGTGAAGATCATCTAAGATATTTGGAATTTGTTAACTATTACCTAAAGTTTATTTTGTTACAAAAAATTAATTCTCATAGGATTGGGGCTCCACATACAATAGAAATCTAAGAGACTCCAACTTCATTACCCAAAGGTTGGCATGCCTTCATAGTGCAAATATTAGTTCCTTGTGCAAGAGAATAATACTACATAAGAAGACTTATAGTGAAGAGTTGTGGTGAATTCAAGATACTGAAGATATCCATTGTTGAATCAAAGAAATTTGCAAGTTAAAGAATAGGCCATAGAAGCCTTAACACAAAAAGACCATAGAAGCCTTGAAATAAATTCCATATGAGCCTTGAAGGAGAAGCCATAAAATTATTGATACTAAAAATGCCATAGAATCCTAGATACTGAAACGGCCATAGAAGCCTTAATACTAAAAAGGCTATAAAAACCTTAATAATGAAAAAGCCACAAGATCCTTGATACTGAAAAATGCCATAGGAGCCTTGGTACTGAAAAAGACCATAGAAGCCTTGATACTAAAAAAGGCCACAGAAGCCTTGATCCTGAAGAAGAATTCAAAGATAATATATGATTAAAAATTAGACTAAATATTTTAATACTAATACTTTTTTGTAGGGAAAGAAGATTTAGTGAGTTAAGAAACTTCCTATAAGAAAGTTAGAAAGGGTATCTTCTTCAGAATCATTTCAGTACTTGAATCAAAATCAAAGAGATCAGTAGAAGATCTTATTGAATAACTTTCATTCTTAGAAGAAGAAGAATAAGGACTAGTTAAGTCCTTCTTGAATCCAAAAGTAGCAAAATTAGAGATCCAGAAGATGATCTCACCACCAACACTTCCAAGAGAATAGGGTTGAAGAGAAGATCTCAAGGAAGACCATCAAGAGTTGTAAGATCAAAGACCTTGGAAAGGTCTCATCGAGCATCCAAAAAAGGGTAGGAGAACATTACTAAATAAATTCTTGAAGGAGAAATCATAGGATAAATACACTATCAAGGAGAAGACCCTAATAGTGAAGGACTTAGTATAATTATTACCATTCGAAAACAAGCCCAAGAGAAGAAGAATTTGGTAAGGAGTTCCAAATCCATGAAGAAGAATTTGGCAAGGAGTGCCAAATTCATGAAGAAGAATTTGGCAAGGAGTGCCAAATCCATGAAGAAGAATTTGGTAAGGAGTGCTAAATTCATGAAGAAGAATTTGGCAAGGAGTTCCAAATCCATGAAGAAGAATTTGGTAAGGAGTGCTAAATCCTAGAAGATCCTGCTTGAAGTCAAAATTTTACAAGAATACTTGAAGATAGAAGAAGCTTACTAAATCTTGGAGATTTGAAGATTACATATCATAGTAATAAGGCACCATATCAGAGACAAAGACTTATCCAAATATATAGTAGAAGGAGGATAACACAAGAGGAGAACAAGCCACAAAATCGTAGGCTAGTGAAATAAATTTTGAGACCATCATTTGGTGAAGAAGGAGCTATTTAGAACATTCTACAAAGATCTACAAGATCCTACTCAAAGTAGGAACTTGGTGATCCTAGACACCAAGATATAGATCCTCTATAGAAGTGGCAAAAGATATATAGAAACTTTCAAAAAGATAAGCAACTTTTGGTGCAAGTAGATTCATTAATTGGATTACTTATCAGATTTGTTAAAGCACATGAATTTGGATTAAAGTTGCAATTGGATTATAGTAATCAAAAGTGCAAAAAGAAAGGTTATTTTTAAGGTTTATTTGCACATTGATTAGGAGTTGATTATATTTTATAATTGATTCTATCAACTATCTATCATCTACTTTGGAAAAATAAAAAGAAGACTAAGTTCTACGATACTGATTTTAGTGAAATTGTAGAATAATTATTGAAGGTTCATTTCAGATTATTCTTGATTAGTTGCAGTAAATTTGATTAAGTGCATTAACTTGAGAGTTTATTGGAGTAGTAAGGTAATATTGTTAGCACATTAAAAGTGAGATATTATTAGATTCATTTACACTATTACATTATCTCAAAAGGATTAGCTTTTGTGTACTTGAGAAGGGTAAAAAATAAAAAAAAATTAGTGTCTAAAAATACTATTAGTGCACAAAAATTTGCAATATGTAGTGGCCAAGTGAAGCCACCAAATTAGGTTATAATCCTCCAAAATGTGTAGAATAATATGACTAACCAAAAACATAAATAGAAGCTTCAAATATTGAGACTTGGTGAGTCTCAAATCCAAAGCATTATAGGGTTAATTGCATGGTACAAAGGGCATAAAATTATAGCTATAAAGAAGATTCTATCTACATCGTTAATGGCTTGGATTTGTCATCAAAGTATCCAAGAAAAAAGGTAAGGAGTCTAGCCAAAGAGACATCCTCAAAACCCTCATACTTGCATTCAAAAATCTACTACAAATATATAATTTTAGATCTACAAAAGAGAGCTAGAAAATATGCAATAAAGAAGGTTTTATATACGTGTAAAGTTACATGGTATTGTATTTCTACAAATACATCATACGTAGGAAGAGAGAAGATTTAAAGGTGCCTCAAAAGGAAAAATATCTATAGGATAAACCAACCAAGGAAGGACAGATGTTTGCAATCTTCTTCCACAACAAAAGGAGCCACTCAAAGGGATCACTCTTCGTAGATTTTGGATGGATGAAATTGCAATATCAAAAAACACACAAGGCAGTTATCAAGATATATTTACGTATATAGAAAGGGAGCTCATCTATGAAGAGAAGGTATCAAATTCTACTTCTACCAGAGTGGAACGGACAGCATAACAAGATATCTAAATTGCAAAGAAGAATATAAATCAGCATGTTGAAGGCATAGAATACAAGGATAAAAGGTGCTATATACAAGGTCTTAAGCTTGGAGAAGATTATCCTCCAAATAAAGCACCAATATCACTTTCAGAATCATCATTTGAAGTTCCACAATTCTTCATCAAATAACCTACAAAATAAAAGGTTGCTTGCTATCCAAGAAACAAAGCAATCTAAGTGGGTATACAAAGGGAGTTATAATATTCTCCTTGGAAGCGTTATAAGCATAGGTCTTCATGCAAGGCATTTGAATGCCACATGGCATAATATTTCTAAAGCACCATTCTATCTCTCAATGCTCAAGAAACCTCATGCAAGAGTTATAGGAAATATTAAGGAAGGTGCTACCATTTGTTATCTTCCACAAGCCCCACACAAATGCTCATACATTATAGAGTGATCAAGAAGTGTTAGTGTAGCACCTTAAATTTGACGCACTTAAATTGATTAACTCAGTAAAAACATTAAAATTGATAAAAACATCAAATTTACCTGTCTACCCAAAAATAATTCAAAAGTAGAAAAAATCAATTTGCCTCAATTTTTGTGCCCTCAAACCAATGTTGTTTTGACCGTTAGGAAAAATCACCTAACTTTTAGCAAAATCGCTTGAGCGGCTAGCAAAATTGTCAAGCGATTTTGCTCAAAAATAGAATTTTCCCAAGTCTGTAAAATACCAAAAATTCATTTCAAACCGCATTTCTAATTTTGAAAAGAGGTTGTAACAACGAATTCTGGTAAGATTAGGCAAGGGGAAAATATAGGAGGTATCCCAACTCCCTCTCTATTTTGGCATAACCTCCTGATTTTCCATATTTTCCCCTAATCCTATTTAATCCCCCTCTAATTCATTTTTTGGGGCTGACTCCCTGATTGCAAAGCGTGCTAAGTTATCCCCTGAGCAGATAGCAGAATTGATAAGCCATTAGTATAATCTTCCTGTCTTCAATTTGCTTGTATTTTCCTAAAACCCATCATTGTCCCATTACCCTCTTTAGAAAATTTTCACTTGCAGGTTGCAGTCGAAATCGCACAGTGAACGACGAAATCGTAGAACAATCAACAGAATCATGCTATGAGCAGGTGGAGTAGGTGTGCGATTTCATAGAAAATAGTAGTGATCCTACTGACTTGGCAACGATCCTGCTAACTTGGCAGTGATTTTGCTCACAGATCATCTGGGGGCAAAAAAATTTATTTTGTTTGTTCTTCTTCCTTCTCTTCCATTTTATTTAGTTATTTAATTATATTTTCATTAATTCAGCAATGCATCTCGGGTATTCACCATCATGTTAATCAATTTTTAATTTAAATCTACATTTTTCTTACATAAAATTCATGAACATTTAGACTCTTGTACTTACATCTATTACAAACCTTTTCTATATTTCATTTAGTTGAAAAGGAATGCTTAAATAGGAAACATATCAAAGTTTGAATCATATTTGTGCCAGAAAACCACTTTGTGTCTTGTGTTTTGTTGTTACAAAATTGTAGCGAAATCGCTTGCGATTTCAGAAAATTGTTGAGCGATTTTTCCTGGAACAACAACGATTCTGCCAAAATAGCAATGATCCTGCTCTACATCAAAAAATCAAAATCTTCATCAGACATCTCGATTTAGGTATGTTTTGAATTTATTTTAAGCATAGAATTAGCAACTGCATTTGTCATTTCTATTCCTGTCTGTTGTTTTCATCAAAAAAGTAAAAAAAAAAATCGTATCATAGATAGGTTAGTTGCATTTCAAAGGCCAACCTTAGGTGTTTGTATGAATGATCTAAAAATGAACATATTAAACCTCATTATCAACATAGGTGCAGAAACTGCCATCAAAAGTTTCTTGGTGAACCCACAATTCATTGAAAAATCACCACAAGAAGGCACGATCAAGTGCCTCTCTTTAGAGGTGTAGCTCTATCATTTTCCATTCCCCTCTGAGGTGCGGATCCATAATCCTAGAGGAAAGGAGTGCAAAAATTTTAGGCCTAAATTCTTTGGTGAACCCAACGTGAAACATTATATTATATTCTAATTCTTAAGTTAAATATTAAAATCAAAATCAAAACAAAAACCAAAATCAAAACAAAAAAAAACAATAGTTAAATTACATTTGCATTTTAGATGGTAGATTATAATTATATGAGAGCTATTTGTCTTAATGTTACTACAATATTAGCAATTCAAGAAGTCTCATACTTTAATGAAAGTGAAAATATAACATCTGGAGAGTCCTGGATTGAATTAGATAGAAGACTAGACGTTATTGAAAGTAGACAAGAAGAACTTAAACAAATCCATAGGATAGACTTGGCTAGAATCCTGGATCCTTATAGAGAACCTACCTATTTTGACCTTCAAAGATCTTGCGAAAGGTGGTTGACTAATAAGAGAGCCTTGATTTCACCTAATTTCTACTCCTTTGAAACCTACCTAGACGACGCCGTAGCGACACATAAGTTTTTAGCTCACATAGAAAGTCAAGAAATAATCCTAGATGATAAGAGAAGGCTTAATACCATCCCTAGAGCTATATTCTATAGAGAGTATTGTCACGAGCTATATTTTTATAGGTCTAACCTAGAAGTAGATTGCATTACCTTAGCATAATTCATAAGGTTCCTACAAGAAAACTTCACATTTGAAGAAGAGCATTACATGACACCTGATCAATTGGAGCCCATTAATGATATACATAAATTATTTCAAGAAGATTAAAATCTACTATTACCTAGAGTGTGATTATTTGTGTGTTTAATTTCTTGCTCTACGTGTCCTAGATAAAAATAAAAATAAAATCAATCTAAAAACAATAATTTAATTTAATTAGTTAGGTATATATAAATAATATATATACCCCAAAACCTAGCACATATATATATATATATATATATATATATATATATATAACATATATATCTATGAAATCAACTTAATTCAAAATGCCTAAATTAAGGAATGGTAAAGAAACTAAGAATGAAATAGAAGATAAAAAACTAGAACAAGAATGAGAACCATACCGAGAACCAAATAATAATGAAAAAACTCGATCTGAATAAGAATATGTTTCTTCAGATTATGACAATGATAGTGAGGATGTAGAACTTAATCAACCTAAATTAAATTCTAAAGACAATCTTAGGTGTGAATCCATTGAAAATTTTATATCTTTTATGAGAGATAATATGGATGATCTTAATCAAGCAATAGAAGTAGAGAAGCAAGCAAAAGGAAACCTAGTAGATGCTTTTATAGCCGCACTTAAAGTGCATACCAACCCCTTACATTACATAGAATCTAGTGAGGATCAAGACGAAACACAAGACAAAATATGATACATATAAATCAGAGGCCTAAAAAACAAACAACTCAAACCTCTAAGATTCCTCTTAATAATGTTAGAACAAATGCTAAGAAACATACCTTTGCTTCTATACTTTCCCAAGCCCTTAATCAACAACGGAAGGGCAAACAAGTGCAAAAGAATAATTATCAAAATATAGTTCCACAAAGAAATACTTTGCATAACACTGTCTCAATGGGAACTCCTAATACAGTTGCACCTAATTATTATCAAGGATATAATGATACGATGCAACCAAATCAGTTTGGTGGACATCAAGGGGTGGAAGCAATGGTAAAGCAATTGGCTTCCTTCTTATACCAAATAGATCCTTACCGTCCCTCATACAACTATCAAGAGATGTGTAGTCAACCCTTGGATCCCATCGTAATAGCTCAACCTTACCCTAAGCATTTCCCTATGCCAGTGTTCACGATATATAATGGAACTGAAGATCCCATCAAGAATTTACGCATTTTTAGAATAGCATGTCATGATGTCTCACATGATGATTTACTGATGCTTAAGATGTTTCCTAAAATTTTAGGAGGCATAGCCTTGGAATGGTACTATCAAATTCCTAACAACTCCTTAAGGAATTTTGAAGACACAGTTGAGATGTTTGTACATCAATTTAGTGCCTACATAGAGAGGCATGTGACTATTAAATATTTTTACAATCTTAAGCAAGGTAAAGATGAAATTTTTGTAGAATTCCTAACTAAGTGGAGACAACTTTTAAGCAAGTTGTATTTTGCATTACCACAAAGAGAAATGCTAGACATATTCATAAATAATTTGCAAGAACAATTGTCCTATGAACTTTCCACGGCTACTATAACATCTTTTGACCAAGCTATTGACCTAGGGAGAAGGGTAGAGAGAACCCTATTAGTCAAAAAGTGACTAAATACAGAAAAACAATTGATGCACCTTTTTGCATATTTTCCAAGAAGACCAAAGTGGCACATATGCTAAAGATCAAAGAAAAATCAAAACACCGCAAGGAGGAAAAAGTGTCGCGATATTGCGACATGTTACATTTTTGCGGTCCAAAGCAAAGAGAAAGAGCAAGGAGGAAAAAGTGTCACGATATCGCGACATGTTGCATTTTCGCGGTCCAAAGCAAAGAGAAAGAGCAAGGAGGAAAAAGTGTCGCAATATCGTGACATGTTGCATTTTTGCAGTCCAAAGCAAAGAGAAAGAGCAAGGAGGAAAAAGTGTCGCGATTTCGTGACATGGTGCATTTTAGTGGCCAAGAGCAACAGAAGGGAGCAAGGAGGAAAAAGTGTCACGATATCACGACATGTTGCATTTTCATGGCCAAAAGAGAAGAGAAAGAGCAAGAAGGAAAAAGTGTCGCGATATCATGACATGTTGCATTTTCGTGGCCAAAAGAGAAAAGAAAGAGCAAGAAGGAAAAAGTGTCGTGATATCACGACATGCTGCATTTTCGTGGCCAAAAGAGAAGAGAAAGGGCAAGAAGGAAAAAGTGTTGCGATATCGTGACATGTTACATTTTTGTGGATAAGAGCAACAAAAGGGAGCAAGGAGGCAAAAGTGTCACGATATCGTGACATGTTGCATTTTCGTGACTCAAAAAGGGCAGGCAGGCAGAGAAACAAGAGTGTCATGATTTCGTGACATGTTCGATTTTTGCCAAGGAAACAGAGTATATTTTTGGGAACTGGGACATGCACTGACATCAGGTGCTGATTTTTGAAGAATGGTCTATTGATTATAACCTAGTAGGTCCGCTGGATGATTATAGAATAACAGGCTCATCTAAAATTAGCCAGAAGGAAATCTATCCAATATGCGGGAAATTCGTTGTATATTATTAGAAACTACAAACAATTACTTGTAATTGATTGAAGAAATTAAATGTACGTAGTAGAATATACTCTTTTTAGGGTATAAATAGGAGTGATTCGACCATTAAAAGGGGTCGGCTCTTGGACATTAACAAGATTGATGTTCATGTACTGGATTACAAGCAATAAAAGATTTCTTCTTCTGGATTTCGAAAATTCTGTGTGCAAGTGTATGTATATAGTGTTTTAAATTTTATTCACTCTAAGTTTTATAATGTATCTATTTTGAAATCTAGACTGTGCACGTATAAATCTTGTTTCTAGAGTTGAACATTAAAAGATAGTTACATGTTTTTAGACGAATATCTAAAAGTCGCACTCAAGAATTTGTGTTTTCTATAAGAAGATATAAAGAAAACTCTAAAAGTAGTAATCTGCATTATCAATGTTTGTTGTTGTCTAATCTATACCATGAGAAAAGTTCTAGCTTAGGCTATATTTCCCTTATCTCTTGTTCCCCTTTTCTCTAAAAAACTCAAAGGAACCAGCCTTCTCTTGAGACTAGACAGATGATCTCAAGCAAGATCTGTCTATTCAATGTTGGCAAAGTCTAAGGTGCAACACTATTAACCGAAGGCAGATTTTGTTCCAACAGTTTTTGGCATGCCCAGTGGGACAACAATCCCACAATATTGTATAAGTTTTGGTGTTTTACCTTAAGAGCCTTTTGTTTGAAAACCTCAAGAAAAATCACCTGGCGACTCCGTTGTAATTTAGACCATAAAAGAAAGACCTTGTCTAAAAACCTTCTGGTTATATAGCCATATGATAACCAGATCCCAAGCTAGAAAATCTGAGGAACCTATCGAGTTATTTGAACTACATCTCGAGAGCCTAAAGGCACACCCTATGCTAGCCGCACGATCAAATCCACTGGCACTATTAGCACCTCTTTAACACCCGTTGTAAGAGCATCTGCAAGCAATCCTATAGTAGTTGTAACTCCTTTAGCAATCATGGCAGCCACCCCGCCTGCACCCATCTTGTGTGGAATCAAACTGGCCCTTTGAACTTGGGAGCACACCACCAAATTCCACAAGCTGCACTAAAAGAATTACCAACCTTAGACGGAATAGGCAAAATAGCATATGAGCACTGTTTAGATGTATCATCGCTAGCATCTATTTACAACATCACTAAGGAAGATGTAATGGTTAGATTGTTGGTTATATCTTTGAAAGGAAAGTTGCTCTATTGGTACAGAGCGCTTCCCACTGGATCCATTACTTCTTGGGCAGTACTTGTCGACCGTCTGGTCGATGAATTTAATATACATGCAGATCCTTTCACATTGCTGAATCAATTCACTGTCATTGAGAGGCATCCATAAGAAGAAATCCAAGATTTCAACATCATATTTACCAGAACTCGTGATAGAGTACCGCAAGGCCTAAAACCCACGGAAGAACAAGCTATATGCTATTATTTAAGGGCTTTTGATTCAGATCTTAGTATGATAATAAGGCAATACCATGTAACCACTTTTCCTAGGATCTATCTAGAGGCAACAAAGGGCGAATCTGATCTCATCGCTATAAAAATATATCCCTATTCAACTCCACAGAATGCCAGAAGTAGTCGTCATACAAGAAGTAGTCATTGTAGACTTAGAACCATATTTCGGTATGTGTTTATCTAGAGAATTCATGACCAAAATGGGTGGTTATCTGTCTCTAGATTATTCTCATTTGGAGGTACCTTTCAAAGGTAAAAGATTCAAGATCTACAATGAAAAACCATCTACTTTCCACGTAGAAAGACTGGAGGAAACAACTACCATCAACATGATGTCTGAAGAATTGGAAAATATCGATTTAATGGAAGAAACCCTAGAGGAACTCCAATCTGAAGATCATTTTTCAATGAAATACTTCAATGCTATGATAGAGATAGAAATGGGAAGCTATTCCATTGAGAAACCAAAAAAGCTCCCTATTATTGTCCCTAAAATAGATGATTCGGCCAACTAGTTATGGAAATTGTACTTTGATGGGTCAAGGTGCAAAAATGGAGCAGGAGCTGGAATCATCCTGATTTCACCCACTGGGAAAGAAAAAGTCTTTTCATATAGGTTGACATGGAGTTGCACCAATAACGTAGTTGAATACGAAGCCTTGTGTTTGGGACTCAGGAAAGCTGAAAAACTGGGTGTAAAATAGCTGCTGATCTATGGAGATTCAAAGTTGATCGTTAAACAGGTTACTGGCAAGTGCATTTGTAAGCAACATTACCTAAGGGCTTACAAAAACAAAGTGTTGGATCTATTGGAAAATTTCGAAGCACTAAACATGAAATCCATTTCCAGAGAGAAGAACACACATGCAGACCTGTTAGCATTAGTAGGATCAAATTTTTGCCTAGTCAGCAATGTTATTCAGAAGTCTAAAATAGTTAGACTTATATACAGGCCTTCTGTGCCTGACAAGGACATTTTCTAGCAAGTATTTGAAAATGATGAGCAGATCCTGGATTTTTTTATTCATGAGATGAATTGCTCTACAGATAGAGCATTACAAGAAGAGGATGAAGAGAGCCTTATTCAACTAAAAAATAATCATATCCCCAAGGGACTGATCACCCTAGAGAGCCTTTTTGACAATAGCGACAGAGCTGTAGGTCGAAGTATCAAGGTAGATGAACATAGGTATAAAGAAATAGAACTAGAACCGAGAAAAATGATCAAAGTAGGGACAGATTGTACAAAAGTAGAACTAGAGAAAATAAAACAGTTATGTAGAGAGTATCCAGATATAATAGCCTGGACTTATAGTGATCTGAAAGTGTATAGGAAAGAGGTCATTCAGCATACCATCAAACTAGAGGAAGGAGCTAAAACTTTTAGGCATAGGTAGAGGCCTGTGAATCCTAAAATTGAAGCCTTAATGAAACAAGAGTTGTTAAAACTCATGCAGGGTAAGATAATATACCCAATCAAGCACTCTACCTGGGTGGAAAATTTAGTTCCAGTCCGCAAGAAAAATAGAGAAATACGACTATGCATTGATTTTAGAAATTTGAACAGAGCCTCTTTAAAGGATCACTATCCTTTACCCCAGATTGAACCAATCCTTCATACTATGGCGGGAGCAAAAAGGTTTTCTCTATTAGATGGCTTCTCTAGTTACAATCAAGTTTGGGTGAGAAATGAAGATCAATACAAGACTGCGTTCACCACTAAGTGGGGAACATTTGCATACCAAAGGATGCCCTTTGGATTATCCAACGCAGGAGAAAATTTCCAAAGAGCCATGGATGTAGCTTTTGGGGAGCTTGCGAATAAAATTATTGCCGTCTATTTAGATGACATGACGATTTTTTCTCACAAAAAAAAGGACCATGCCACTCATCTGTAGCAAGTGTTTGAGAAATATAGAGAATTTGGAATATCACTAAATCCAAAAAAATCTATTTTTGTTGTGGAAGAAGAAATACTCCTTGGGCATGTTATTTCTAAATTTGGGTTGTCAATTGACCCTGATAGAGTGAAGGCACTTCTTGAGTTGTCACTTCCAGTTAACAAGAAAGGTTTGCAGTCCTTCTTTGGGCAAATAAATTTCATCAAAAAATTCATTGCGGACTTTGCCCAAACAGTTAAACCAATGACTGAATTATTGAAAAAGGACGCTCCTTTCAAATGGACAGAGCCAAGGAAAGAAGCTTTTCAGAAAAGTCTAGAAGCCATCGCTCAAGCTCCTGTGCTAGTTAATCCTGACTATTCCTAAGGTTTCATACTATATGCTGTCGAAGAAAAAGGTAGTTATGCTACAGTTCTCACTCAGAAAGGAGCAGATGATGAAGAAATACCCATAGCCTTTCTAAGTTCCACCATGCACAAACATGAGGAAAGGTACAGCTTCATAGAAAAACAAGTATATGCAATTATGAAATCCTTGAATAAGCTAAAACATTTCTTATCCCAGAGTCGGACGATGGTGTATGTTATTCATCCCGATGTAAGGAACTTCATAATTCAAGGAGAATTGGGTGAAAAAAGAGCTGGATGGGTGACTCGCATCCAAGAGTATGATGTAGAAATACATCCTACTAAAATAGTCAGAGGGAGAGCTTTGTGCCAAGAATTGGCCAAGCAAGCTGCAAGTGGATATGGGGAGAGCCACCCCGTCATGGCAAACATAGAGCAACACCAAGATAGAGTAGGTTCAAGTTGGATCGATGACTTTGTGAGGTATTTTCAGACTGGGTCATGTCCTGAAGATATGAACGCTTCCCAGAGAAGGAGATTCAGAACCCAAGCATTGAAATATACCCTTCAAATAGAGGGGTTGTACAGGATTAACATCGATGGTGTATTGTTAAGATGCGTTCCCGATAATGAAAAGCAAAAAGTGTTAGATGAATTTCATGGAGGTTTTTCAGGGGGACATTATGCAGGCCAAACTACAGCTTTGAAGATCCTTAGAGCTGGATGTTATTGGCCTTCCATCTTCCTAGATGCGTACAAAGTGACCCAGAGGTGTGAATAGTGTTAGAGGTATGTGGGGAGAAACAAGAATGCACCTATGCCCTTAAAATCTATTCAAGTCGAGGAACCATTCCAGCAGTGGGGGTTGGATTTCATAGGGATAATAGAGCCAAATTCATCATCAGGCCACAAATACATTCTCACTACCATAGACTACTTCACCAAGTGGGCAGAAGTAGTGCCTATGAAGAAAGATGATTCAGAAGTGGTGATAGAATTTGTCAAAAGTCTAATCACAAGGTTTGGCGTACCAGATTCTTTGATTACAGACAATGGATCCCATTTCACTAGTGCAAAGATGATCGAATTCGTCAATAGATATGGAATTTACCTGAAGACTTCCTCTAATTATTACCCATAAGGTAATGGATTAGCTGAGTCTACTAATAAGAATCTTCTAAGAATTTTGAAAAGAACATTAGAGGACAATAAGAAGAACTGGCACTCACTCCTGAATCAAGCCCTATGGGCCGACAAAATCTCAATCAAAAAATCAATCAATACATCGCCATATGCTTTGGTTTATGGCAAAGAAGTTGTTCTGTCGATTCATATGGAGATACCCACGTTGAGGATGCTAAACCAAGTTAACAAATATGAAGGTCATCCAATGGATGCCCGACTGATGCAACTTCTGCAGCTTGAAGAATCTAGGGAACAGGCCTACGATCATCATCAAAAGCATATGGTAAAAACAGCCGGGTGGTTCGATAAGAAAACCACTTTCAAGAAATTCAAAATAGGTGACCTGGTATTAAAATGGAATGTCAAGAAAGCAAAGCCAGGACACCATGACAAGTTTGATGCGTTCTGGGAGGGGCCATTCGAAATTGTTTCAAAAAAGCAATTCAATGCCTTCCAGTTAAAAGATCAAGATGGATGGGTTCTACCCATCACGGTGAATGCTTTTCACCTAAAATTGTATTTCCAGTAAAAGCTACAGATCACCATTATATGTACAGTATATTATAAGTTTGGAGTTTTGTAAATATTTCCCTTTTTACGGCCTAATAAGAATCATTTTTTGCGGACTAGCGGGGTCCGATATTTTGAATGAAATCTGGAGGAAAAAATTCAAATTTTCAAAAATCTGGGGCTGCCGCGTGATCGCCTAAAAAGTCGGCGAGAAGGGATGAATAAAAAGAAAGTTTCGAAATATGTTATGTGTGCTCCTCAGGATATTTCCAAAAATTTTCCATCGCCAAATGTTTTTAAAGCAACCACGTGCCAGAAGTCTAGTGGGAGAAGATAATTAATCTGTCAGTTAGCATCTTTTCGAGCATGGGATAATTTCGAGTCCCCAAGTGGGTTTTTAATGAGCCGACGAGCGTTTTTAGGAGTTTCCTAAGAAATATGGCAAGAACGAAAATCGAAGAAAGATAGACAAAATCAAATCAACCAACCGTCATTTAATGCATTAATTTTGCATGTCCTCCTAGGTGATATAAAATTAAATTCAAAGATTCAGAGAGGCATTTCGCCATTTGCAAACTTGCTCAAGGCTCCTGGAGAAGAAAAGAAGCAAGGAATTGTCTCTGTGATGCTTGAGAAGCCAGAAGTCTCGCCAGCCACTGTTATACCACTGCACTATAGCGTAGCGAGGAAAGAATTGTGAAGTAATCAGAGGAGGTTCAAAATCTGCATACCTGATAATTCGTAATGGCTCCAAAGAAGGCGAAAGACCAGGCAACATCTACCTCATCACTCCCGACTACTTCGGTAGTGAACAGAAGGGAAGAAAATAGTGCTAGTTTTATTGACAGAGACTCCCGGATTGCAGATACGATAATAACATGGAAGGACCCGACGAAGATTCGGAGCAATATAAAGAACCGGGTAGCAACTGGGGTTTCTGCATCTTCTCCTTCAACGTTTGCATACCATTCTTTCTTGTACTGGTATGTATATATTCTTGTCCATCCCTGCCCAGAATTGGTAAGGGCAATTGCAAATTTCTATGATGAAAAAGGGAGAAAAGTTAGGGATTTTTCAGGGAAGGTCCTTTTTCCTCTGTCCAAAGATGCTTTTGTTTCTGCTTTCACTGCGGGTCGTGTCCCTCCCTTAGAACCTAAGAAATTTGACCCCTTAGAATAGGCTACATATTTTGGCTCATCCAAAAATGTGAGGGGTTTCCTAGCCACCCAGCTAAAAGATCTTCCAGAAGGGGCAAATCCACCAGAACCCCCAATTGATAGGGCAACTTTTAAAAACCCTAAACTATATTCCATCTTGGCCATGATTGCGGGACTAAAAAATGATGAAAAGGTTCAGAAATGGCAGGTGGCTGTAGCAGAGTGTTTGTCAAACCCCAAAATGTATGATTCGGCTGTTATGAGCAGGAGTGTGAGACCTATTTTCTTTGACTGGCCTGGGTTCTTAAGTGCAGAAATTCATGAGGGTTTGGCAGCATTGAAGGCTGGCACCCAGTTTTCTTTCAGATACACTTCATATTTGGTATGGTTATTCTTTTATTTCATGTCTCAAGAGTTAGCTTTCATTTCAAAGAATGATAAGAATGAAAAGGGAGAAATTTTGCCAGTATATGAATGGACTAATGTGTTATACAAGTCCGAATCGTATTATGATTTCAATAGGGAATTTTTGGGCCCTGCACTAAAAATCATGTATGGGCAAATAACAAGATTGACCCCCAAAGCGGAAAAGGTATTGCAAACCAAGTTTGCAGAGGAGGGGGATTGGTTTATCCTAACACAAGGAGTGTGTATCAGATTGTATGGGTTTACAGACAAACCCTTTTTACTTCCCCATTATGTGATTGATAGAATCTTTGCCTTAGAATATGTAAGGCAAACAGAAACCATTAATGTCAAATTCGGGACTGGAATTGGAAAAACCAGTACCTGTAATATGCCCTTTAGTTTTGAAGGGATTACTATTTCAAGGAAGGGGCAGAATGAACAGATAGCGGAGTATTTAAGAAAATTGGGTCTTATCGAGATCCCGCAAAGATGGAAATATGACCCCATAAGCAGGTTCACTGAGAGACAGTCCATTTTGAACAAAACACATAAAAAAGAATTTCATGTTAAAATCAGGGATGATATTGAGGAAAATAGGAATAACACAGAAGATGTACCATTGGAGTGGCACATAGAGAAGATGGAGCCTTTGCCTCCTTGGCATGACTTTTATGAAGTAATTGTTCAATTTGACCCAGAAAATAAAAAGGCTCATCAGTTGACAGAGAAAAAAATTGCCCAGATTCAGAAGAACAGGCCAGATTGGGATGTGGCAAAAATTTGGGAATGGTGGGTAATGAGAGTTCAGACAAATTTTATTTCATCAAGATATCCCACCAAAAATGACAATCTGTTCGAAACTCGATATGCTGAACACCATGACTCCTGGGGAGGAAGTTTCCCTGTTAGAATCCCTCCAAGCGTAGGAAGTGGTCATTCTTCTGCTCCCAAAGTGTCCCAACCACCTGAGAAATCCCAGCAGCCTGAAGCTGGTAAGGGAAAAGCGATTACAGAGGCTCAGAATCTTCCCCTTGTTCAGACCAAACCTAGGACAGCTAGGAAAAGGTCAATAGAAGAGGTCTTTACTGAAGAACAAGGAAAGACTTATAGTTCGAAGGCCGCCCAAATGATGTTGAAAATGGGCTATGATGGAAAAGGGTTGGGCAAAGAAGGACAGGGGAGAGTTGAACCTATTCTAGTCCATCAAAGAGAGAAGCGTCTAGCGCTTGGGGCAGATACCCTGACATCCAGACATCATTCCTCAAAGGTTGTAAAATTTGTTCCACCTGTAGACTCGGGTACAAAATCTGATGAACCCATGGTAGAAAGAATGAGGAAATTGAAAATGATGGTGGATAGGAGAAAAGACAAGAGTATTATTCAAACCTCGTCTAGTGATCAAGAGCCTCAAGATACAGAGGATGACTCAGGGAAAGAGACTCAGGAAGGCGAACCAGCCCATACAACTGAAGGAAACACCGATGCAGATGCTCAGAACGTTGAGCATGAAACTTCACAGAAGGAAGTCCCACACGGCCCACCCAGTTCGGCTCAAGAGAGCCAAAAGAGTGAAAACAAAAAACAAATTTTGGTTAAAAAGGAGATCTTGATGGTAGAAGAGCAGCAGGAGAAACAAGTTATAAACTTAGACGAAAGTGATGAAGAAAATGAAACTCCTGATGCAGAAAAAATGCAGAGTGAAGAAATTGTCGTCAGTGAACATGAAGGAGAAGAAGGACACCAACAGCCAGCCCAACCGAAAATAGGTATGCTTTCTTCACTTTCTCCTTCTCATTCTCCTACTCATTCCCATTGTAATTCTCCTTCCTTTTCTAAAATCGACAAAAATATAATGTCCTTGCCAAAAAATTACCTTGTTCTCCCAGAAATGGCAGCATCTTCCCAGAGTCCGCTAAATATTGGGTCCGTAGTTGCTCCCATTCCATTTCTCCCTAGCATTGACATCCCAACGGCTGGAGTTACAACTTCTCAAGGGACTGAGTCACAGTCCACCATGGCCAAGATTGAAAATCTAAAAAGGGTGAGCAGGAATGCTTTAGATTGGTGGACTTCACATGCAGCTGGAGATTCTAAAGCACCGGCTACTATAAGAGAAATCATTGCTTTAGATCCAGCCAATATGCAGAGAAAGAAGTTGAAGTTAACTCCCATTACCAAGAAATCAAAGGGAGAAATGACCGTGGAAGATTACCAGGCAGAAGAGATAAACGAAGATATATCTCAACTGCCTATGCAAGATGAGTGGGTGAAAGCCCAAGCACATTTTGGGACCATATACTTACAGGGCGGACACTATCAAGAAATGTTTTTGAAGGAAAAAGAGAAGAGGAAGGAATTAGAGGCTGTAGTGAAAGAGCAAAAAATAGTAGAGAAGGCTCTTACTTTAGAGGCTAAAAAATGGGAGGGTAAATTCAGTGCTGCTGCCAGTGAAGTGGAAAAAGGTAAAGAAAAGTTGAGTATAGCAGAAGCTCAGATTCAGGCATTAAATACACAGATACAACAGCTACAACAACAGTTGGTCGAACAACAAAATGCCCCTTCTGGATTTTCAAAAGATAAAGTAAAGAGCATGAGGAAGGAATTGTTAAAAGATTTGTTGTTTTTAGTATTAAAGGCTAAACCTGTATTGTTGTATTTGGCTAAAGTAAAGGAAGCTACCGAAGTAGTAAAACAGGAATTTGAGGTTGCCAAAGCATTTTTATTAAAAAGAGAAGATGCGGCCACTAAAATTCAGATTTTGTCGAAAAATATGCCAGGAAGCATGGAAGCCAAGCTCAGAAGTGAAGCCTGGTCTCAAGCTAAAATAGCAGCAAAGAACTTCTTTAGGAAGTTTAAATTGATAGCACAGGGAAACAAGTTTCTGCACGAGCTTGAGGATGAAGTGAAAGGGTTGCTCCAAAATCTTGATTTGGCTATCCAAAATGGGCTTCCTTACCTCTGGGATGAAGGTTCAAAAGTTTTGAAGGAAGAAGTCCTTTCGGCATCAATAAAAGCTTTTGTTGAAGATGAAACAGACATCGACAGCTGGCAGGAACCTGTAGGAGAAAAGCAGGTCATGGAAATGATCCAGAGGTTAACACAGATTAAAACCTGTTTGCAAGAACTGATTTTAAAACAAAAGATCATTTCTTATGATAAAGTGGAAGAATTGCAGTATGTCTATCAACTTTTCATCGATTCTTCTGATCTAGAAGACGAAGACTGGAATCAAGTGTGCAAAACTTATCAAGAGATAATTGCAGCCATGGACAAAATCAGAAGATCTAAACATCAGGGGCAGCAGCCAGCAGCCAGAGCTGGGACCAGCTCCCAAAATTGAATTTTTTGTGTTCTTCAGACAAAGGTTAAGTCCCTAAGCGGTAAAAGAAAGGTTCTGATAAGGTAAAGATCACCTATATTCCAAAGTGCATTCTTTTTCTTTTATCTTTGTTTTTCCACTCGAAATTTTACTTTTTGCAACTGTGCTGGTGACTCCGTTTCCCAATGGATGAAGGCCTGGTCCCTATTTTTGTGAGCAAAAATTCCCTCGAAAGGCGCCAAGAATGTTAGTCAAAAAGTGACTAACTACAGAAAAATAGCTGATGCACCTTTTTGCATATTTTCCAAGAAGACCGAAGTGGCCCATATGCTAAAGATCAAAGAAAAAGCAAAACACCGCAAGGAGGAAAAAGTGTCGCGATATCGCGACATGTTGCATTTTCGCGGTCCAAAGCAAAGAGAAAGAGCAAGGAGGAAAAAGTGTCGCGATATCGTGACATGTTGCATTTTCGCGGTCCAAAGCAAAGAGAAAGAGCAAGGAGGAAAAAGTGTCGCGATATCGCGACATGTTGCATTTTCATGGCCAAGAGCAACAAAAGGGAGCAAGGAGGCAAAAGTGTCGCGATATCGCGACATGTTGCATTTTTGCCAAAAGAGAAGAGAAAGAGCAAGAAGGAAAAAGTGTCGTGATATTGCGACATGTTGCATTTTCGCGGCCAAAAGAGAAGAGAAAGAGCAAGAAGGAAAAAGTGTCGCGATATCGCGACATGTTGCATTTTCGCGGCCAAAAGAGAAGAGAAAGGGCAAGAAGGAAAAAGTGTCACGATATCACGACATGTTACATTTTCATGGCTAAGAGCAACAAAAGGGAGCAAGGAGGCAAAAGTGTCGCGATATCGTGACATGTTGCATTTTCATGACTCAAAAAGGGCAGGCAGGCAGAGAAACAAGAGTGTCACAATTTCACGACATGTCCGATTTTTGCCAAGGAAACAGAGTATATTTTTGGCAACTAGGGACATGCACTGACATCAGGTGCTGATTTTTGAAGAATGGTCTATTGATTATAACTTGGAAGGTCCGCTGGATGATTGCAGAATAATAGGCTCATCTAAAATTAGCTAGAAGGAAATCTATCCAATCTACGAGAAATCCATTGTATATTATTAGAAACTGCAGACAATTACTTGTAATTGATTGAAGAAATTAAATGTACGTAGTAGAAGATACTCTTTTTAGGGTATAAATAAGAGTGAGTCGACCATGAAAAGGGGTCGGCTCTTGGACGTTTACAGGCTTGATGTACATGTACCTGGATTACAAGCAATAAAAGATTTCTTCTTCTAGCTTCCGAAACTTCGTGTGCAAGTGTATGTATCTGGTGTTTTAACTTTTATTCATTCTAAGTTTTATAATGTATCTGTTCTAAAATCTGGACTGTGCATGTATAAATCTTGTTTCTAGAGTTGAACATTAAAGATATTTACATGTATTTAGACGAACATCTAAAAGTCGCACTCAGGAATTCGTGTTTTCTATAAGAAGATATAAAGAAAACTCTGAAAGTAGTAATCTGCATCATCAATGTTTGTTGTTGTCTAATATGTACCGTGAGAAAAGTTCTAGCTTAGGCTATATTTCCCTTATCTCTTGTTCCCCTTTTCTCTAAAAAACTCAAAGGAACCAGCCTTCTCTGGAGACTAGACAGATGATCTCAAGCAAGATCTGTCTATTCAATGTTGGCAAAGTCTAAGGCGCAACACTATTAACCGAAGGTGGATTTTGTTCCAACACACCCTTATTAGAAGAGGTCAATATAAAAAGAAATATGAAGATAAGAATTCTAAAAATCAGTACAAGAACAAGCAAGTAGTCGGTGACGAAGTTACCGATAGTAGGAATAATCAGAATATCAACCTTATTGAAGGAAGAAGTTCATACTAAAATATCCTGATAAACCTCAAAGAGAGTTTACCAGATTAAATCAACCATTACATATGATTTTACCTCAGTTATTAGAACAACACTTAATTTGGTTTCCTGAAATAAGACAACCCGATACAACTGTAGCGGGGTTTAGAGCTGATTTGCACTGTAATTTTCATAGAGTTGATGGACATTCAAAAAATTCATGTAAAATTTTAAAGCATATGATTCAATATTTAATTGATAAAGGAGATATGGAGGTAGAGAAATTTCCTCCTAGAAATGTCCAAAATGATACTCAAAAACAACCCCAAAAATAGAATGCGAATCAAAATCTGGATATTTTTCAACATCCTTTACCAAAACATGGTAAAGAAGCTATAAATCAAGTAGAACAACATAATGTTCCCCATCCAACTAGATATGTGGGAACTATTAGTGGTTTTATGCCTCATCAAAATTTACAAAAGCCATATGCTACTACGGCATCTCAGATGACTGTCAGACCCTTAAGATATTGTCAAATAACAATTGTAGAGAGTAATGAAGGGAATAGTGAAGGAAGTGATGATGAAAGTGAAATGGATATCACTTCAAATAATTCAAATAGTTCAAAAGATGAATCTGAAGCAATCACTCCTATTATAGATCATATGGTTCCAGAAGAACCATTTCCAAGAAGAGTGACCACTAGACCATCGTCACAACAGTGGCTCTCAAATGAACAAGGACAAAATGCAAGACCTCATAGCAATTTTGTGGGGACTATAGAAGTGGTTACAAGGTAATAGACCCAAAACCAGAATTCACAAGACCAAAGTGATAAAGCAAACCCATTTATTCTAAAAAATCCTAACAAAGGAAATAATGTGTTTGGTTCGCAAAAAAGAACACCCTATGATATTAATGAACAATTATCTACCATTACAACGATAATTTCTCTTCTAGACATTTTGAGAACTTCTCCCACTCATAGAGATGAATTAATGAAAACTCTAAACAAAATGATGGTTCCAGAAGATATTGAACCAAATGCTATAGTAAATTTTGTAACTTTAAATGAAGTAAACTTCATAGATTTCAAAGATAAGGAAATACCTCCTTAAAGTATGTCTGGAGATAATCCTTTATATATTACAACAATGATTGGAGATGTAGGAGTTAAAAGAGTTCTAATAGACAATGGATCTTCACTGAATATATGCACTTATGATTTTTTTCAAAGATTTGGGTTTAAGAAAGAAGACATGCAAAAAATTGAGATGCTTATTAAGGCATTTAATGATGAGACTCAAGAAACATGTGGAGTAATGAAAATCCCATTGCAATTTGGTCCACGGATTTTGGATACGACTATGTTTGTTGTACCCTGCTTTGCATCGTACAACATTCTTTTGGGTCGACCTTGGATCAATGCAATGAGAGCAGTTCCTTCCACATTACATCAATGTGTAAAATTTGAATTTAAAAATCAATTGGTTATCATCCATGGAGACCCTAGACCTTTTGACATGTGTGCTCTGGTAGAACCCATAGGAGTTCCATTTTGTCCATCCATGACTTCTATCCCTCGGAATCCAAATACACCCATAAAGCACTATAAGCCTAAATCACATTCTAAATCACCATCACCTAAAGCATGTGATAAAGTATCAATAAAAATAAAAGAACCATCCCCTTCTAAAGGAATATCTAATCCTTTTCCTAAACCTGTAGTGACTGAATTACCTATAGACCCTACAGAGTTTAAATTTTCAACATCTAAGGAAAATGATAAAGAACATAAGCCATCTACCTCATATGCAGTTTCAGATGAAGGATTAGCGGATTTATCCTCAATTTTGGCACCAATTGAAGAAGTTAATCTAGCTACGCAAGATTCTAAGATATTATCTGAGTCTTCCTCATCTCCCCACACTTTTGGAGTACCTAAGAAAGGGAGCATTTGTCATATTGGGAGCTCTATATTTATATCTACAGGATATGATTTTGGAAAGTATTCAATATTACAAATTTCAATTGATCAAAATGAATTTGCCAAATGCTATTTTTCTGATAAATATGTAATACCAAAAGAAATAATGTGCAATTTGGGATATAGAGGTAAAGGCTTAGGACCTTATCAAAAGGGTATAAGAGAACCTTTAGAAGTTATTGAATGGCCAGCCCGATGTGGTCTTGGACTCATCCCCACAAAAAAGAGCCATTTCCATACAAGGATGATGACAATCTCATGACATATCAAGAATACATAGAATTAAAAGCAATGTCTAGAAAAGTGCATACATGTAACATGTTAACATTAGTATATCCAGACATGATTGCTTCTATGGATGAATGTTTAGAAGGGGACATATATCATGATGTGTCTTTAGAAGAAATTTTTGAAAACCAAGTATTTCTTTGATGGATCCATGCCATGCATAGCCCATATAGAAGAATGTAATCCTCAAGAGGAATTAGCTAAATGCACTTTGGAAGAATTACAAGAAATGGGTGTATCTCCTGCACCACCAAATTTTGAAAGAGACTTGAACATTGTTGTAGACAATTTTCTAAAAGTTAACATTGGTACAGAAGAAAATCCTCATATGGTCAAAACTGGATCTGAATTGAGTGAAGAAAAACAAATATTATACATAGAATTTCTCATAGAATATTCAGATGTCTTTGCATGGACATATGCAGATATGCCTGGCTTAGATCCTTCTGTAGTCATGCATCATCTAGTAGTGCACCCTGATGCTAAACCAAGTAAAGCAAAAATTAAGAAAGATGCATCCTAAAGTCGCACTATTAGTCAAAGGTGAATTAGAAAAGCTCTTAAACATCATTTTCATACAAGCAATTGATTATGCAGAATGGATTTCTAATGTTGTTCCAGTCACTAAGAAAGAAGCCACAAAAATTAGGGTTTGCACAGACTTTAGAGATATTAATGCGGCATGCCCTAAAGATGATTTTCCTCTCCCTAATATGGATCAAATCATAGACTTTATAGCTGGGAGTGGAATGTTATCTCTTATGGATGGTTTTTTAGGATACAACCAAATCAGAATTGCTCTTGAAGACCAAGCAAAAATGGCTTTCATCACACCTTGGGGAACTTTCTGTTGGAAAGTTATGCCTTTTGGTTTAAAGAATGCTGGAGCAACATATCAAAGAGCCATGACGTATATCTTTCATGATATGATGTATGATATTCTACATGATTATGTTGATGACATCATAGCTAGATCCAATGAAGAAGATGATCACATTAGAGATTTAAGGAAAGTATTTGATAGACTAAGAAAGTATCTAATACGCTTAAATCCAGATAAATGTGTATTTGGGGTGAAATATGGCAAGTTATTAGGAGTTATCATTTCTATAAGAGGTATAGAAATAGACCCTCTAAAAATTAAAGCTATTCATGATATGCCATCTCCTAAGAATATATCAGAATTAAGAAGTTTGCAAGGAAAATTACAAGCTATTCGTCGCTTCATAGATAAGTTGGTGGATAGGACAGAACCTTTCCTTAAATTGCTTAAGAAGAATGTATCCTTTTAGTGGGATAAAGAGTGTCAAGAAGCTTTTGATAGCATTAAGCAATACCTTCTTAATCCTCCAGTGCTTGTTCCACCTAAACCAGACCAACCTTTTATTTTGTATATTTTGGCTTCAGAACTTGCACTTGGAGCTATGTTAGCTCAAATTGATAAAGAAAAGAAAGAACGAGCAACATATTATATAAGTAGGACTTTAATAAATTATGAGACAAGGTATACTCCATTGGAAAAATTATGTTTAGTAGTAGTATTTTCAATGCAAAAATTGTGCCATTATATGTTAAGTCAAATGACATATGTCATTGCTAAATCTGATCCATTAAGATATTTAATGAGTAGACCATATCTGTCAGGATGCACAGCTAAATGGGTTCTTGCTCTTAGTGAGTTTGAACTCATATTTATCGGCCAAAAATCTATAAAATGCCAAGTTATAGCAGATCAATTAGTTGCTGCTCCTATGGAATCTACTCAGCCTATGAGCATCGAATTTCCTGATGAATGCCTCAACTTGGAAGAGGATCACTCAAAAACTTGGACATTATTTTTTGATGGAGCTAGATGTATGAGTGGAGCAGGTGCAGGTATTATATTAAAATCTCCTCAAAAGCACCTAATCCCTTTATCCTTTAAATTACAATTTTCTTGTACTAATAACACTGTAGAATATGAAGCTCTAATCCTTGGATTACGAGCCGCTTTAGCACTAAAGGTAAAAACATTATTAGTTTTTGGAGATTCTTAGCTCGTCATAAATCAAATTAATGAATTTTATCAAACACGAGATGAGAAACTTCATCCTTATAAGGAATATGTGTTAAAACTTATATCATTGTTTAATAAAGTAACTTTAGAAGTTGTTCCTAGAACTAGTAACCGCGCTATCGATGCTATGGTTGCGGCGGCTTCTTTGTTGCCTTTGGAGTTGGACGATGAATATGCTACTATTATCATCAAAAAACTCTAGGAACCTACTTCTACTAAGTCGTGTATGGAACCATTAGATGTTTTTTTGATTAATGAAGTTACCCCAGAACCATGGTACATAGACATTTTTAATTTCTTACAAAATGGAACCTTCCCTGAAGGATTTGATAGAAACCAACGTAGATTGTTACGCAAGAGAGTTGTTCGCTTCGTAATAATTGGTAATACCCTTTATAGGAGATCCTTCGAAGGTATCTTATTAAGGTGTCTAAATTTTGAAGAGTCTAAGAAAGCCCTAAGTGAAGCTCATGATGGGTCTTGTGGAGGACATTTTAGTGGAAGTGCTATTTCTAGAAAACTTCTTAGAATAGGTTATTTTTGGCCTTCAATGGAGAAAGATGCAAATGATTATGTGCATCAATGTGACAAATGCCAAAGGCATTCTAACCTTGTCCATGCTCCTACCCAAGAACTCCAAACCATAGCATCCCCTTGGCCTTTCTCTAAATGGGGTTTAGACATTATTGGTAAAATCAACCCTGTTTCATCTGATGGTCACAAGTTCATCATAACTGCAACTGAATATTTTACAAAGTGGGTCGAAGCTATGCCTTTAGCTTCTTGCACAGGAATCCAAGTCTCAAAATTCATATTTAATCAAATCATCTACAGATTTGGAATTCCATCTAATCTTATTTCTGATAATGGAACATGTTTTAAAAATAAAGATATTAAGAAATTGTGTCAAAAGTATAAAATCCAACATAGATGGTCCACTCCTTACTATCCACAAGGAAATGGCCAAGCCGAAGCATCTAACAAAACCTTAATCAAAATCTTAAAAAGAATGGTTAATAAAATAGGTCGTGACTGGCACATCCAATTATATCCTGCTTTGTGGGCTTATCGAACTAGCGTTCGTACTCCCATTGGTGCTACACCTTTTGTCTTGGTATATGGTGTTGAAGCAGTTTTTCCCTTTCAATTAGAAGTTCCATCCCTATCACTTTTACTTCAAGATGTTGAAGTAGGAGATGAATATCGTGCTAGCAGACTCAGTCAGCTAGAACTTCTGGATGAAAAATGCATTCATGCTTTAGAGCACCTTCGTGCTTACCAAGACAAACTTAAAAGATCATATGCTAAAAAATTTCATAACAAATCATTTGAAATTGGAGATTTAGTTTTAAAAGAAAATCAGAGGAATACTAATGCAAGAAAAGACCTTAAAGGAAAATTCCAGCCCAACTGGTTGGGACCATTTATCATCACTGCTAAATTTGGGTCAGGTGCATATAGATTGGCTACCTTGGAAGGAAAATATCTCAAGGAACCCATGAATATTATGCACCTCAAACGATATTATGCATAGATCCAAATCTTCATCTTTGTACATATTTGTAAATAGGTTTGTCATGCACTTTCAAAAATGTTCCTCAAAATAGCCAAACAAATTACAAAATAAGAAAAATACAAAAATATTCCCAAAAGCTTTAATCAAATTTTGCTAAAATAGCAAGTAATATTTTCCTTTATCTAGGATTAAATTCAGAAGTTATCTTGAACCTCGCACTTAGAAATTCATAAAATTAAATAATTTTTGATATCTATTATTTTGATTATAAATCTCTCTTATATCAAAGAACACTATTTTCACTAAATAAATTTTTTGTTTATGAATGATGTTGCTACTTTTTGGAACCAAGACCCACACGTTACATATTAAAGATGATTTATTGCAATCTTCGAATAATGGTACTGCATAGTGAGTTTTAATGCTTTAAGCGAAAAGTTTTCCCTGCTATCCTCTCATGTGCATGATCTAGAATGAATGAGAAATTGGCAAAAGGACAAGATTCCATCCTACCCAAATAAAAATCCCTTGCTCCACATCTAAGCTGAGCAAGTATCCCAAAAGAAAAATCAAGAAAAGAAAAAGTCAAAAATCAAAAGAAAAAGAAAGAAAGAAAAATAAAAAAGAGAATGAAAAGAGAAAAAGAAAAGTAATAAAATCCCCTTGTTCAAAACAAAATGAACAAAATCCCTACCCCCTGAAAGTGAAGAAAAGAAGGAATATGGAACTTGAATCCCTGGAATTTCTCATTCAGTCAAAAATCATGAAGGTAAGCCCCATAATAGGTGATTTGTGCCCAACTTGCTTGACATTGGGTAATTCCTTTTCGCGTGGCGACATGTCTGTCACATTAGCGACCTTCTTTTGTACAGACCAATGTCCGCTTGTGGATTAGCTAGCTTTATGGTAATTTGACTCACATAGCAGTTCATTCCTAATGCATGCACAAAATCATGGTTAAAGAACATTTCACTTGCACACACATTGGTTTCATTAAGTTTGCTCCATCATTTATCTACTTAAAATCAGTAAACGAACTTTACAAAAGGCACACACATTTGCTATTTGAGAGATTTTGTATCATTATGATAGCATCAAAATGGAAATAAATGCACTTCACACACAAGGGTTCTAGATAAATTTGAATTTATTTTTTTTGAGATAAATTAAAATATTGCGTTGATATTTTATTAAATTTCTACATATCAAACTTAAAATTACAAAAATTCAAAAAATATATCTTTTTCGCAATGATGGTATTATTCCTAAGCAATTAGGGATTCCTTGCCTAGCGAAAACCATCTTCATAAATTTGTCATGTTAACAAAATATTCCAAATAACTCAAAAATATTATATCTAAAGTTACATATTCATCCTGCATTGCATTTTGGTTTTACTGCGATGATGGTATTATTCCTAAGCGATTAGGAATTCCTTACCTAGCGAAAACCATCCTTCTAATTTTTCATGCCCAAAAATTCATCGTAAGCATCTATAAAACCTTTTGCATATGTGATACAATGATTTACACAACATTAATTTTGCATTTTACAAAAATATTTTTTATCCTGCATTTTCATGATGACTTTTTGCGATGATAGTATTATTCCTAAGTAATTAGCGATTCCTTGCTTAGAAAAAGCCATCGTTCGATGTTTGTATGCCCAAAATTACATCTTTTTGATCAAAAATCAATACATCTCATCCTATCAAAAAGCCTTAAGAATTTTCTTAAGCACCCAACCATTTCATTTAGCAATATCAAAATACACCTCATAACAGGATCAACTTCATGACTTAACGAGCTTAGATCTCCACAAAAGTCACATAACAATGCCACATCCTTCGAGGTTTATTGCTAAATTCACATTTCCTATTTTTAGAAACAACAAAACCATTTTACACATCTTAATGCAATTTTACATCAAATCATTTTATCAAATTTAAAATACAACTCTTTAAAATCAAAATGCAAAATTAATCATCAAACACATTGACACATAAGGCAAAAGATCAAAATCTATATATATCATCGAAAAAGTATATATACAATAGTAGATTGGTATGCCACAATAGCCATCATCGACATACTCAGTCATCCAAAAATACATCATCAATACATCATCAAAAGTCCAATCCTCACGACTGTCCAACACCCCTGGTGCTCTGTGCATCGTCACCTCCAGGAGGTGGAGGAGCCTGAGCCGTAGTAGTCTCTCGAGTGGAAGACTGGAAAGTAGTCTCTATGTGTCAATCCTGCCATCGTGCACTTAGAGCTCTTTTTCTCTCTTTGGAAAGTGAACAGTAAAAATAAAATGAAATTTCTTATTTTGTTTCTCTATTTAAGTCAACCTGAAAATTTCCTTTTTTTGAATTTTCATTAATTTGTCGAATTAATGCAAAAATCGAAGGGGCAGCATAATAAGACGTCAAAATAACAAAGTTAAAACAATGAACTAAAAATGCATACAATTTTTTTTTCTACTACCTCGAAAAACGTGCCATTTCATCTTTAACGACTTTTTCAAAAAGTCGCTAAAGAGGGGGTAAAATGTAGCACCTTAAATTTGACGCACTTAAATTGATTAACTCGAGTAAAAACATTAAAATTGATAAAAACATCAAATTTACCTAAGTCTACCCGAAAATCATTCAAAATTAGCAAAAATCCATTTGCCTCGATTTTTGTGCCCTCAAACCAATGTTGTTTTGACCGTTGGGCAAAATCGCCTGACTTTCAGCAAAATCGCTTGAGCGGCTAGCAAAATCGTCAAGCGATTTTTCTCAAAAATAGAATTTTCCCAAGTTTGCAAAATGCCAAAAATCTATTTCAAACCGCGTTTCTGAGTTTGGAAAGAGGTTGTAACGACGGATTCTGGCGAGATTAGGCGGGGGTAAACATAGGAGGGATCCCAACTCCCTCCCTATTTTGGCCTAACCTCCTGATTTCCCAGATTTACCCCTAATCCTATTTAATCCCCCCTCTAATTCATTTTTTGGGGTTGACTCCCTGATTGCAAAGCGTGCTAAGTGATCCCCTAAGCAGATAGCAAAATTGAGAAGCCATTAGTATAATCTTCCCATCTTCAATTTGCCCGTATTTGCCTAAAATCCATCATTGTCCCATTACCCTCTTTAGCAAATTTTCACTTGCAGGTTGCAGTCAAAATCGCACATCGAACGGCAAAATCGTAGAACAATCGACAGAATCATGCTGCGAGCAGGTAGAGTAGGTGTGCGATTTCGTAGAAAATAGCAGCGATCCTACTGACTTGGCAGCGATTTTGCTCACAGATCATCTGGGGGTAAAAACCTTTATTCTGTTTGTTCTTCTTCCTTCTCTTCCATTTTATTTAGTTATTTAATTATATTTTCATTAATTCAACAATGCATCTCGGGTATTCACCATCATGTTAATCAATTTTTAATTTAAATCTGCATTTTGCTTACATAAAATTCATGAACATTTAGACTCTTGTACTTACATCTATTACAAACTTTTTCTATCTTTCATTTAGTTGAAAAGGAATGCTTAAATAGGAAACATATCAAAGTTTGAATCATATTTGTGCCAGAAAACCATTTTGTGTCTTGTGTTTTGTTGCTACAAAATTGCAGCGAAATCGCTTGCGATTTCAGAAAATTGTTGAGCGATTTTTCCTGGAACAACAGTGATTCTTCCAAAATAGCAACGATCCTGCTCTGCATCAAAAAAATTAGAATCTTCATCAGACATCTCGATTCAGGTATGTTTTGAATTTCTTTTAAGCATAGAATTAGCAACTACATTTGTCATTTCTATTCCTGTCTGTTGTTTTCATCAAAAAAGTAAAAAAAATCGCATCATAGATAGGTTAGTTGCATTTCAAAGGCCAACCTTAGGTGTTTGTATGAGTGATCCAAAAATGAACATATTAAACCTCATTCTCAACCTAGGTGCGAAAACTGCCATCAAAATTTTCCTGGTGAACCCACAATTCGTCGAAAAATCACCACAAGAAGGCACGATCAAGTGCCTCTCTTTCGAGGTGTAGCTCTATCATTTTCCATTCCCCTCTGAGGCGTGGATCCATCAGCCTAGAGGAAAGGAGTGCAAAAATTTTAGGCCTACAGTTAGACAAGGAAGTTGGTATGTTACAAAATGAGTGAGCGCTCATACATAATAGGTGTGACACTTGTCACAAATCTCAAGACTTATCTTTCATATAAATTTAGTACAGTGTTGTGTAGATCACCATATATTGGTTATGGGTGCAATGTAGTTCAATAGCTTCATTGATAGAGTGTTCATTTCCTCCATTGATACGTTGTATTAATTTATGTTATTTCTATTCAAAGTATACTTTAGTCATCTTACAAATTTAATTTCTTTTATATTATTCTGCATCTTGTGATTGCTATCTCCCATTGCTTGTTATATCAAAAGCTAACACATATATGTAAAAATAAGGTCAAATGATAATACAAGGATGATAAATTTAGGAGATATTCTAACTTTATAATAAATAGAAGAGTATATGAAGCTCTTAAGATAATGTTACGATATCTCCGCATGATCTTATGTAGAAATGCCTAGATTAGATTTATCTTTAGGAGCCCATCACTTAGTATTCAATCTTGATACTAAGTCGATGAAACAAAAGTTATGATAGATGCATTCTAAAGTTTCTCTGCTCATTAAAGAGGAACTCCAAAATCTTTTGGAAGTTAAATTTATCAAATATATTGACTATTATGATTGGATCTCAAACATAGTCCTAGTTGCTAAGAAAGAAAGTATTGTGCAAGTATGCACAAATATTTGGGACATCAACAAAGAATGTCCTAAGGATGATTTTCCTTTGCCAAATATAAACATGATAGTTGACCTCTTTTTTGGTTATGGAATGTTATCCTTGATGGATGGATTTTTTGGTTACAATCAAATTTATATAACACTAGAAGATTAAGCTAAAACAACATTTACCACTCCTTGGGGTACCTTCTACTAAGGATTTATGCCCTTTGTATTAAATAATGATGGGGCAACCTATCAATGCACCATGACATATATTTTTCATGACATGATGCACAATATTATTTAATATTATGTTGATTATCCTCTCAAAAAATCTATGAAAATAGAAGATCATGTCATAGATTTAAGACAAATATTTGAATGACTTAGAGAGTACAAGGTTTTTCTCCAGCCCTTCAAATTTATATTTTGTATAACATCCAATAATTATTAGGATTTATTGTGTCTATATGAGGCATTGAGGTATACCTTGATATAATATCAACAATAAATGACATGCCACCTCCTCAAAAATTAACAAAACTTAGAATTTTGTAAGTAAACTCCAAGCAATTCAAATCTTTATATCCCAATTAGCAGTTAAATATTAATCCTTTTCTAGGTTATTGAAAAAAGGGATTCAATTCAATTGGGATGAGGAATGCCAAAAAAAATTTAATGCTTTAAAAACATACCTACTATCTCCACCAATTCTCATTTCACCTAATTCCCTCATATCCCTATCGTTGTATATTGTTGTGATATCTCATGCTTTAGGTGCCATGTTGGTAGAATGTTATCAGCAACATAGAGAAAGAGTTGTTTACTATATTAGTAGAACCTTCATTAGTTATGAAACCAGGTATACTACTTTGGAAAAGGTGTTCTTAGCAATGGTCTTTGCTTCCCAAAATTTGAGTTATTACATGTTAACTTACAAAACATATGTTATAGCTAAGGTTGATCTATTATGATATGTTATGTCTAAACCCTACCTCTCAGGTAGGATAGCCAAATTGGTTATGGTTATTAATGAATTTGATCTTGAATTCATTAGTCAAAAATCAATTAAGGGATAAGTAATAGCCAACCAACAAGTAGTAGTCTCTTTACCATCCAATTATCTCCTAGGGGAAGGAATCATCATAGGCGTACCTTAATGAGATGGTGTACACTCTCAAGGAATCACAATAGGATTATTGGGATCTTTATTTGATGGTGTAAAATGTGTTAAGGGGGCAAGGGCAGGAATCATCATAGTATCACCATAGAAAAACATAATCCCCTAGTCTTTCAAGATTTAATTCTCATGTACTAATAACATGACTAAATATGAAGCGCTTATCTTAGGGATATGAGATGCCCTAGCTCTAAAAGTTGTTCTCTATATATTTGAAGATTCCCAACTAATAGTGAACCAAATTAATGGATTTTATTAGACTAAATATGATAAACTCAAACCAAAAAAAGACATTATGGATAAACTTATGGCCTCTTTTGAAACGATAACCATTGATACTATTCTATGCTTTAGCAACCAAAAAGTAGATGCAATGGTTGCATTTTAATTTCTTATGCCTCTAGATTTAGAGAACAAAAAAGTAATAATTATCAATTGTTAGATCAAGAAACCTATAAAGTTACAATCTAGTCAAGAACCATTAGCTAATTTTACCATAGAACAAACACTAGTCATTGATTCTTGGTACAGGTAAATATATGATTTCCTTAAAAGTGGTGTTTTACCTCAAGCAATGAGTGAAATACCCTCAAGAAATGTGCTTGTCATTGCATTATTGTTATTGATATCCTATATAAGCAAGCATTTGATGGCATTATTTTAATATGCCTCAATACGGATGAAGCTAAAATAAATTTTCAAGAGGTCCATGAGGGGGCATGTGGTGGAAACTTCAATGGAAGTTCCATTTCTAAGAAGCTTATTAATATGGGCTTTTATTGGTCAACTATGGAAGTAGATGCTCGTAACCATGTATACAAATGCAACACATTTTAAAATCATGACAACTTAATCCATGCACTATCTCAAGAGATTCATTAGATCACATCTCCTTGGCCCTTTTCTACCTAGGGGCTAGACATTATTGGGAAAATAAATCTAATGTTATGTTATGGACATAAGTTCATCATTATAAAAACTAAATATTTTACCAATTGGATCGAGGTCATACCCTTATCCTCTTGTATAGGTTTTCGAGTTTCTAAATTCATCCTGAATGAATCTTATCATAATATGGTATTCCTAACATGCTTATCTTAATAAATGGTACTCCATTTAAAAATAAATATGTATTCAAACTCTATGCCATTAATTTCAAAATTCAACATAATTGATCGACATCATATTATCCATAGGATAATGGTTAGGTCAAGGCTTCTAACAAGACATTAATAAAAAGTTATAATAATGTTGTAAGCAAAATTGGTAGGGATTGAATTTATAGCTATATCCCACTTTATAGGTATATCACACCAATGTGAGAACTTCAACTAGAGCTATGCCCTATACTTTGATCTAAGGGATTAAAGCCATCTTCCCATTAAAATTGGAATTTCCATCCCTTAGAATTCTTATAACGGATGCGTCAATTTACTATGAGTATCACCATGACCTTTTTAGCCAACTCAATTTGCTTGATAAAAAGTGGATTCATGCCTTAGAGTACTTACATGTGTATCATAAAATACTTAATAATTCCTATGGAAAAAGAGTTTGACCTCATTCCTTCGAAATAGAAGATATAGTTCTCAAGGAAAACCAAAAAATCATGAACATAAAGGAAGACCTTAAGGATAACTTTGAGCCCAACTAGTTAGGTCCCTTCATCATAATATAAAAGTATGGGTTATAAGCATACCCCCTGACCATATTAGATGGTAATGAACATAAATAACCTATTAATATCATGCATTTAAAAATATATTATGCTTGAATCTACATGTTTTGCTACTCATGAGTTTGATTGTATGGTAGATTGTATGCATGATTACCTATAAAACATTTTTGTTTACCTTCAAGTTCTTGAAATGCATGTTTGCCTACATTTGCCTATTCATACCCAAAAAATTCGTGAGATAGCATCTTGCAATGAAGCGATGATGGTCCTATATAGAAAAGTATCACTTGCATTTCATTTGTAGTAGGTCACTAAACTAGTGGACCTCCTCAATGAATTCCCCAAAATCCTTCTAGTCCTTTTGATATTATTTTACTAAACTAGGGCAATATGATGAAGTGTAGTCATTGATGGTCCCACATATCATCAATGTTCATGACATGAGCATCACATGGATTGGTTTTGAATCTTTCTAATCATTAATAATTTTATATACTTTATGCATTTATTGCTTAATTTTGAATAATTTAATGATTGCACATATGCATAGACCACGTGTCTTGGCTCATTATTTTCCCTACTCTATCAGGATGCAATGATTACCTTCTTCATATTATATTAGATATTGTGTACTAGCATATTCTAGTTATACTATATAGCATAGTTTTTTTGAAGAGGGAATGACAAAGGTAATCTCATGTTCAATGAGATAGCATCAACATAGAGTAGCCTTTCATCATATTATTTTCCCAAAAAGCATAAGCTCATAGCTTATTAGGGATGGATAACAAGAATTATATTCTATTTAAATAATTTTTGTATCTCTAGAAACATTCTACAAGGAGTAATTTTTGTTTCTTCTCTTTCACTCAAGAGCATTGAGATATTACTCGTATATTATCATTTGATCATTATTGTCATGGTTGAATGCCTGTATTTATGTATATTTGTATGCATATAGAAATTAAGGGATCTTGAGATAAGATGATGATGACACTCACACTAGTTAGGATAGAATTTTCATTCATTACATTCACACTAGGTCTTTCATGCTAGAAAATCCTCGTTCCTAGGATCATGTATGTAATTTACATCTTCCATTGATTTTTATTTAGCATAATCTTATTGCTACATTTCAACACATCTTAGCATTACGCATTGATTTATTTCATTGACTTTATCTCCTGCAACAACTTTAACATAGATTTAGTACATATAGGGTGTTACTTGTTAGGCTATTATGGGTGAATAAAATAATGATCTAAATCACCCTATTTATATCCTAGTCTCCTTAAATACTCTTTTTGTGGTAGTACCTTGTTTTCTAAAGTCAACGCAACCCTATTATATCCACAAAAAGGGCTTCCATGAGAAGTAATTGGATATCCCCTAGGATGTAATAAATAATCCAAGCTATACATACAATTATAGACCATGGGTCCTTGATTCTAGTGGTAAAATAAAAAAAATGCATGTTGAGTTTTCATCTTTGCATCCTTTTAACTTTTTTTTATTCTATGAATAGATTCATATATGTATCAAATAATAAATGAATGATAGATTAACTCAAAAACTATCCTTTGCTTGCCAAAATATGTCAATATCCTAGTTGTACGAACAAATGAATTTAACCCTATTAAAATTAAATCACTTCAAATTTTTAATTTAATCCCTTTTATTATGACCCACAAGTCAATGGAACAAGCACAACCCATCTTCTCATGAGATTTAATGAGGGTCTCAAGTTAAATTATTGGACAAATACTTCACATTTGCTTTATAAACTCACATCAAAAATTTTACAAGGCACTTGCAATGATCAATCTATAAATATGCCAAATGACAAGAATCCTATAATATCAATACTAATAATGGAAAGATACTCTATTAATATTATATCATAACACTATCATCTAAATGAAACCCTTAAATTGAGAGCATTAAATATTAGTAATAAAGTGGACATAAATTATCCAAAAAACAACAAAATGGATATAAATGATCCAAATCCAACAATCCAGGAATACACTATCCCTAGCATTGTATCATATGGGCAAAGACTACCACTAAGATCATATCATATGGGAATATATTACCTCTAGCACTATATCATATAGACATTGATTGTCCCTAGCATTGTACCATATCAACACATAAACTATTCAAATATCAAAGAGGTATCAACTGCCTACACAAAGCAACAATTTGATTGTGTTTATTAAATAATTAGGCTATAAGATCCATCACTTAGTAGTAAAAAAAATAATTTATAGGATATAAACTAGCCTATGACATGGACTACCTAAAAACACTATCAATTGTAGTCACCTATGCACTTGTCCATTTATCACACTAAGAGGTCACCACTTAGGGTCTATTGATAACATACATAAATCAATTTTCAAGGTGTTATTCAATTAGCATTTCAAATTGATATATCTCTTATAATATAGTTAGTTTCTAAAGTAGTTCTCATTGTAAGCTCATGATTGGATGTTGGTTTTAACCATTCTTTTTTTGCAAACAAAATAACTTTGTGAAAAATACTTCTTCCTCCAACTCCCAACAAATTACATCAAGAATATTCGTTAACATTAACCAACATGACTCCCATCTTGAAATTCAATAATAAAATCATATTTTATTTTTATGGAATTTATTTTGTACATTGCTCATAGTGTTAATGTGGTTACTCCAAATTTTCCCAAACCTAAATTCACATATCAATTATCCTTCAAATAAACCCTACACCTCTTCATATAATTTTTTTTTTTCCTTTCATACCTTTCTTTCACATCATCATTTGACAATAATTCATCTTTGAAAATATTTCAAATAACCATTAAACCTTTAATGTGCTAGATTTTTCCAAAATAAAATTAAATAAGGTAAAAGTTCTAACTCAATTCAGGAATCAAATTTCTATTCATCCATCATCTACACAATTTAGACAAAATTTCACATCACCTCAACTCAACATCACAAAAACACAATCGTAAACCAATCAACAATATATTAATATATCATCTAATCACATGTTAATCTAGTGTACCACAATCTACCAAAACCAATACACCCAAATCTTATCGATTGGTTGAGGCCTCTCACAACAAATTTTTGATCTCAAACCACTCATAAAAACCAAAATATCTTATAACTAGCCCTATGTATCTGAATTTTCCTTGAATTTTCTAAGAGGAAATTGAATAGACTGTAGGAAGGGTTTAGTCATTGATCTCATCCTAGAGCAAGAATGATACTGAGTCCTTTATGGAGAATATACCTTTTCTCAAGAGGAATGGTTGCATAGTAAGTTGATCCATAATGCACACTCCTATCCACCTTTATAGTGAGCTACACTTGAAGTATATTTATTTGCTCAAATAAACCTTTAATAGCTTTATTTCCGCTCCCAACCCCAACTGAAACCACTTTGGCTATGGAATCATCTTGCTCAATCCTCATTTTATCTCTCTCTAATAGGACCTAGTCCCTCTCCATGAGAGTCATATCTCATGCTTATAATACCTAATCTAGTTGTATCTACAAGATATCCATATTTCTCATCATGATATTTGTATCCTATTGGGATGCCTCCTTAGTGGTCCTACTATTGTTGACCTCGATATCACAATTTATAGCTAGAGGGATAAAAATAAATGCTTGATACAACACCCATTCCTCTCTAGTTATTAGCTATAATTACTCCTATGTCATATGGACATGGCAATGACCCATATTTCTTAGCCTCGATCCCATCCATAGTTACCTCATAATTGGTACAACCCATGTAGAGAAAATATAACAATACCATTGTATGTATCATGGAGAAACACTTGCATCATCAATCACAGGATTCATAACAAGAGTATGATCCACATCCTCCTCAGCAAAACCTTTAGGGATTGAAATTTCATCACATCTTTTTTTCTCTTGAGTAACTTGCTAATACCAAAACTTTCCCATCATCAAGATCTCCTAAACCAAGCTAAACCATCTTTTAACCTATTTAGATGATAGAGTTCAAACTTTCTACATTGTCCCCATAGTCATCTATTCCTCTATACTCTTGCTACATAGACTCTATCCTTAGATTATTTTATATGATCCCTCTAGGGAACCACATTATCTAGTCTGATTGGAGGTCATCAATAATCCTCTAAGTTTCCACCATCATCCCTTTGAAATATATCCTACCAATATCATGGGGATGATCCCACCTAAAACTAGATGGCACCTCAAGATTAGTTAGAACTATAGTTAACCTAATAGGATATATTATGGATATGTGCTTCCATGCTTTGATATACAAGAGTGTATACAAAACCAAACTCTTTCCATCCTTGTAAGAAACAAGGTGGATAATCTAGTAAAGCTTGTATGATATGAAGGGTACCTAGGTGAATTGTACACGCTCATCTCTCATCAGAGCAATGATCTAAAAAATTCCCCAATGTAATAGTCTCTTTCTAGTAACTCCCATCAACAATCCTGAAACCATATCACATTATACTATTATAATTCAATCTAGCAACCTTACCTAAAACATGTTATTAATATCAATTCCATAGAACCTTAGCTCAAAATATTGTCCATGGATCAGTCTTGAGATAGCTTGAGCCTAATTATAGTTCATCCCTATATTATCACCTCAAATAGGCACTTAGAGGTTCCTCTGCATGTTCTCTAATGTCAATGTCATATCCCCTATAGGCAATAGGAATGTAGCATATTCTAAATACCACCTATCCACAATAGTAGTCAACAATGCATGATCCAACTCAATCGTAGGCATTATAGCTAGATATACTAGACCCATCACATCTAAGACATCTTGGTCTACTAATTTCATTGTTGTAATAATATATCGTAAAGTGCATGGGTGTCACTCTTGACACTCTAAAACATCTAACACCTGAATCCAAAATACAACAAAGAGTTATATTTCTCCACAAAAATAATAATTTTTTCAAGTCACATCCTTTAACTAATTCACTAGTTAAAAATGAAATTATCAAAAAATGATAAATCCATCGACCCAAAAAAATAAAAGATATACCACTGATGAGGCCTGGAAATGCCTCCATCATAGAATGTTTTGAACAACTAAAACCTGCCTAAAAGTAATAAAATCCCCTTGTTCAAAACAAAATGAACAAAATCCCTACCCCAAAGTGAAGAAAAGAAGGAATACGAAACTTGAATCCCTGGAATTTCTCATTTAATCAAAAATCATGAATGTAAGCCCCATAATAGGTGATTTGTGCACAACTTGCTTGACATTGGGTAATTCCTTTTCACATGGCGACATGTCTGTCACATTAGCGACCTTCTTTTGTACATACCAATATCCTCTTGTGGATTAGCTAGCTTTATGGTAATTTGACTCACATAGTAGTTCATTCCTAATGCATGCACAAAATTATGGTTAAAGAACATTTCACTTGCAAACACATTGGTTTCATTGAGTTTGCTCCATCATTTATCTACTTAAAATCAGTAAAAAAACTTTACAAAAGGCACACACATTTGCTATTTGAGAGATTTTGTATCATTATGATAGCATCAAAATGGAAATAAATGCACTTCACACACAAGGGTTCTAGATAAATTTTAATTTATTTTTTTGAGATAAATTAAAATATTGTGTTGATATTTTATTAAATTTCTACATATCAAACTTAAAATTACAAAAATTCAAAAAATATATCTTTTTTGCAATGATGGTATTATTCCTAAGCAATTAGGGATTTCTTACCTAGCGAAAACCATCTTCATAAATTTTTCATGTTAACAAAATATTCCAAATAACTCAAAAATATTATATCTAAAGTTACATATTCATCCTGCATTGCATTTTGGTTTTACTGCGATGATGGTATTATTCGTAAGTGATTAGGAATTCCTTACCTAGAGAAAACCATCCTTCTAATTTTTCATTCCCAAAAATTCATCGTAAGCATCTATAAAACCTTTTGCATATGTGATACAATGATTTACACAACATTAATTTTGCATTTTACAAAAATATTTTTTATCCTGCATTTTCATGATGAATTTTTGCGATGATAGTATTATTCCAAAGTAATTAGCGATTCATTGCTTAGCAAAAGCCATCGTTCGATGTTTGTATGCCCAAACATACATCTTTTTGATCAAAAATCAATACATATCATCCTATCAGAAATCCTTAAGAATTTTCTTAAGCACCCAACCATTTCATTTAGAAATATCAAAATACACCTCATAATAGGATCAACTTCGTGACTTAATAAGCTTAGATCTCCACAACAGTAACATAACAGCACCACATCCTTTGAGGTTTATTTCTAAATTCACATTTCCTATTTTTAGAAACAACAAAACTATTTTACACATCTTAATGCAATTTTACATCAAATCATTTTATCAAATTTAAAATACAACTCTTTAAAATCAAAATGTAAAATTAATTATCAAACACATTGACACATAAGGCAAAAGATCAAAATCTATATATCATCGAAAAAGTATATATACAATAGTAGATTGGTATGCCACAATAGCCATCATCAACATCCTCAGTCATCCAAAAATACATCATCAATACATCATCAAAAGTCCAATCCTCACGATTGTCCAACACCCCTAGTGCTCTGTGCATCGTCACCTCCAAGAGGTGGAGGAGCCTAAGCTGCAGTAGTCTCTCGAGTGGAAGACTGGAAAGTAGTCTCTATGTGTCAATCCTGCCATCGTGCACTTAGAACTCTTTTTCTCTCTAGAAAGTGAACAGTAAAAATGAAAATGAAATTTCTTATTTTGTTTCTTTATTTAAGTCAACCTGAAAATTTCCTTTTTTTCGAATTTTCATTAATTTGTCGAAATAATGCAAAAATCGAAGGGGGCAGCATAATAAGACGTCAAAATTACAAAGTTAAAACAATGAACTAAAAATGCATACAATTTTTTTCTACTACCTCAAAAAATGTGCCATTTCATCTTTAACGAATTTTTCAAAAAGTCGTTAAAGAGGTGGTAAAATGTAGCACCTTAAATTTGATGCACTTAAATTGATTAACTTAGTAAAAACATTAAAATTGATAAAAACATCAAATTTACCTAAGTCTACCCGAAAATCATTCAAAAGTAGCAAAAATCCATTTGCCTCGATTTTTGTGCCCTCAAACCAATGTTGTTTTGACCGTTGGGCAAAATCACCTGACTTTCAGCAAAATCGCTTGAGCATATAGCAAAATCGTCAAGCGATTTTTCTCAAAAATAGAATTTTCTCAAGTTTGCAAAATGCCAAAAATTCGTTTCAAACCACGTTTTTGAGTTTGGAAAGAGGTTGTAACGACGGATTTTGGCGAGATTAGGCAGGGGGTAAACATAGGAGGGATCCCAACTCCCTCCCTATTTTGGCATAACCTCCTGATTTTCCAGATTTACCCCTAATCCTATTTAGTCCCCCCTCTAATTCATTTTTTGGGGCTGACTCCCTAATTGCAAAGCGTGTTAAGTGATCCCCTAAGCAGATAACAAAATTGAGAAGCCATTTGTATAATATTCCCATTTTCAATTTGCTCATATTTGCCTAAAACCCATCATTGTCCCATTACCATCTTTAGCAAATTTTCACTTGCAGGTTGCAGTCGAAATCGCACAACTAACGACAAAATCGCATAACAATCGATAGAATCATGCTGCGAGCAGGCAGAGTAGGTATGCGATTTCGTAGAAAATAGCAGCGATCCTGCTGTCTTGGCAACGATTTTGCTCACAGATCATCTGGGGAAAAAACCTTTATTATGTTTGTTCTTCTTCCTTATCTTCCATTTTATTTAGTTATTTAATTATATTTTCATTAATTCAGCAATGCATCTCGGGTATTCACCATCATGTTAATCAATTTTTAATTTAAATCTGCATTTTGCTTACATAAAATTCATGAACATTTAGACTCTTGTACTTACATCTATTACAAAGTTTTTCTATCTTTCATTTAGTTGAAAAGGAATGCTTAAATAGGAAACATATCAAATATTGAATCATATTTGTGCCAGAAAACCACTTTGTGTCTTGTGTTTTGTTGCTACAAAATTGCAGCGAAATCGCTTACGATTTCAAAAAATTGTTGAGCGATTTTGCCTGGAACAACAATGATTCTACCAAAATAACAGCGATCCTGCTTTGCATCAAAAAATTAGAATCTTCATCAGACATATTGATTCATGTATGTTTTGAATTTCTTTTAAGCATAGAATTAGCAACTGCATTTGTCATTTCTATTCCTGTCTATTTTTTTCATCAAAAAAGAGAAAAAAATCGCATCATAGATAGGTTAGTTGCATTTCAAAGGCCAACCTTAGGTTTTTGTATGAATGATCCGAAAACAAACATATTAAACCTCATTCTCAACCTAGGTGCAGAAACTGCCATCAAAAGTTTCCTAGTGAACCCATAATTCATCAAAAAATCACCACAAGAAGGCATGATCAAGTGCCTCTCTTTCGAGGTGTAGCTCTACCATTTTCCATTCCCCTCTGAGGTGCAGATCCATCAGCCTAGAGGAAAGGAGTGCAAACATTTTAGGCCTACATTTATACAAGGAAGTTGGTACGTTACAAAATGAGTGAGCACTCATACATAATAGGTGTGACACTTGTCATAAATCTCAAGACTTATCTTTCATATAAATGTAGTCAAGGTAAGTAGCAATGATAGCAAATGAGTCTGAAGTGACTCAGTAGCATATCGGGTATATCACGGCAATAACGTTGTAGCTACATGGTAGTGGATCAACAACAATTTGAAGAGAAATCTAAAAATGGCAAAGCACATTACTCCTAGTCAAACATGTCAAGGAAGCATTAAAGTGAGCGTTGAAGCAAATAGCAAGTGGAAGTATATTCCATTACTCGAAGCACCCAAGAAGGAAAATCTACCGTTGAGTTTATAAAGGTATAAATTCCCATTTATTTTTTCTTTCCATGAAAAGGGATTTGTAAGGTTATATTAAAAGGTTGAATTATTGAAAAGAATTAATCTTCATTTTAAAGCAAAACTTAGGGAAATTAATTATTAAAGTTGACTAATATTTGCAAAGCATAACCTAGGAGAATTAAGAAATACTACTTGGAACAGTTAAGGATGAACTTCTTACTCAAGTAACCACGAGAGAACTTCCATATAGCTATAAAAATTTGGTCACATCTTTACAAGTTTCAAGCAAAGATACTTATTTTGATAACCTAGTCAATATACTTCAAGATTATGAAGTAGAAAATACTGTGAAAGATGAGATGACTAACATTGTATTGGCATCAAAAGATAATCCATAGGGAAATATTGCTTCTTCAGTAAGAGGATGAAAAACATGGTATTTTCAAATATGTAGAAATAAAGGTCATAATACCAGCTCTTGTAGATACAATATCAGATAAATATGGGAATCAATTTCAGATTCGATAATATAAAAGGAACCCTCATCATCAGCAATTTCAATGACCAACCAATTATCCTCAATTGGAATATCAAAAGAAAAATTAGAAGGGACACCTGGTTTAGAGGATAGTAGAAATTAAATAACTAGAAGAATCCACAGACGCCTATGAGGCGAAAGTTCTATAAAAAAAATACTACATATTACAGAGACACTAATTATTTTCTTTAACAGGTTACAAAGAACACAAAGGAAGACTACAAAGATCAAATGAATATGAAGATCCATATTGAAGACTAAAATCTTCAATACCCAAATAATGTAATATAGGGGGGTGTTATAAATAGAGTCTATTCCATAATTTGGGTTATGTAAATGTATCTTCCAAGGTACATACTTAGGACATTAGATTACTTTAGGGGAAAGTTATCTAGTTACTTCATGCAATGTAATAAATGCACAAGTATCAATGTGCAAGTTGTATATTGGCAAGTTATCCCTTGCACAACTAGGTATAGTGTTGGCAAAGGAACATATCTTCCTATATAATAAATATCTCATAGTTAGATAGATATGAGAATGGGGACATATATAGATAGAGCTACTTACAACATAGTTTAGGTAGTAGTGCAGTGTTGTGTAGATCACCATATATTGGTTATGGGTGAAATGTAGTTCAATATCTTCATTGATAGAGTGTTCATTTCCTCCATTGATACGTTATATTAATTTATGTTATTTCTATTCAAAGTATACTTCATTCATCTTACAGATTTAATTTATTTTATATTATTCTGCATCTTGCGATTGCTATCTCCCATTGCTTGTTACATCAAAAGCTAACACATAGATGTAAACATAAGGTCAAATGATAATACAAGGATGATAAAGTTAGGAGAGATTTTAACTTTATAATAAAGAGAAGAGTATATGAAGCTCTTAAGAGAATGTTATGATATCTCCGCATGATCTTATGTAGACATGCCTAGATTATATTTATCTTTAGGAGCCCATCACTTAGTATTCAAGCTTGATACTAAGCCGATGAAACAAAAATTATGAAAGATGCATTCTAAAGTTTCTCTGCTCATTAAAGAGGAACTCCAAAAGCTTTTGGAATTTAAATTTATCAAATATATTGAATATTCTGATTGGATCTCAAACATAGTCCTAGTTGCTAAGAAAGAAAGTATTGTGCAAGTATGCACAAATATTTGGGACATCAACAAATCATTTCCTAAGGATGATTTTCCTTTGCCAAATATAAACATGATAGTTGACCTCTTTTTTGGTTGTGGAATTTTATCCTTGATGGATGTATTTTTTGGTTAGAATCAAATTTATATAACACTAGAAGATTAAGCTAAAACAATATTTACCACTCCTTGGGGTACCTTCTACTAGGGATTTATGCCCTTTGTATTAAAGAATGATGGGGCAACCTATCAATGCACCATGACATATATTTTTCAGTGAAGAACACAAGCTTATACTGAGAGGGGGGGGTGAACAGTATAAGACCTCTTTTTAATTTTTCCTTTATACTTCAAAAAAGTAAAGCAATATACCCAAAGCAATATCAAAGCAATGCACAATATCATCCACAAAGTGACACCAATTTTAACGTGGTTCACCCGGAATGGTCGAGCTACGTCCACAAAACTTTTCTCTAAAAGTTATCTCAAAGTTCTTTGGGAATCCTTCCCAATTACAATGTTTATGAGCCTCGGCCCAAAGGAGATACCTTCCCCCAATCAGAATTTATGAGCCTCTGCTCAAAGGAGATACCTTCCCCCAATCAAAATTTATGAGCCTCTACTCAAAGGAGATACCTTCCTCTCTGCTCTGGAAATGATCCCTCAGAAGATCAACTACCTCTACCTCTTGCCAGCACGTGGAACTCCTTTCCATCGAAGACCTCCTATCCTCAATGCTTAGCCTAAGAGACCTCTGCCTTCTATGATCACATCCACAGCAGCTCAACAACCTGTACCAAACACAGTCAGCCGGTCTAGTACAAGTCTTCCTCTGTCCGTCGGATCTGTCCAACTCTTGAACAAATCAATCCTCTCGCATACAAGCCTTCTCAAAGACTTGCCAACTGTCCTCGGGTTCTTCTCATAGAACCAATGCACCTCTGTCCTCAAGTTCTCTGATAGAACTATCAAACTCAGCTCACAAGTCCTCTGCTAGGACCTGTCCAAATCTGCTCACAAGTCCCCACCGAAACCTATCCAAAACTGCTCACAAGTCCCCACCGGAACCTGTCCAAAACTACTCACAAGTCCCCACCGGAACCTGTCCAAAACTGCTCACAAGTCCCCACCGGAACCTGTCCAAAACTACTCACAAGTCCCCACCGGAACCTATCCAAAAACTCAGCAAGCTCACCAAGAAAAACTTTCTTAGTAGGAAATCACAAAGTGAATTGTTAGAGACCCAATGTGATTTGTCAAACTCATAGAAGCATAAAGAGAATTGTTAGAGACTCAATATGTTCTATACTCAAATCCCAATCTCAAAACTCAACCTCAAATCAACTCAATCTCAATCTCAAATCTGAAAACTCAACTCAATATCTGAAATGGATAGGATAGAATGTTTTCTTTCAAGAACATGAAACCCCAACAATTGCCAACTATGCAAAGAATCACATAACAATGATACTCATGTTCTTTTCACCATCAATTAGGGTTTCAACAACAATGCTCATCAAACAAGGTTTAGTCAACCAACACCATTCAACTCAACATCAACCTTGAAGCATTCAACCAATCATCACAAGAAAAGGAAACAAGTAGAAATCCTTTTCCCTCCAAAGATATTTGAACAAAACAACCACCAACACAATATCACCAAATGCAAAGAATAACTTGCTCAAATCAACTCAATGGAGTAAGCCCAATATCATGAATCAAGTAAAGCAATAACTTGATCAAACAACCTCTATGGAAGCAACTCAACCATCAAACTCAAAACAGCCAACCAAGGGTTCCACCAACTCAATGCAAGTAGCTAGACTCACAAATATAAACCCTAGTGCACAAAGCTTCCACTATCTCAAACCAGAAATTATGCATTCACCAAAAACTCTCCTTAAGGATAACAATGCATAAGTAGTCTTCAACAAACCAGAAAATAGGATTTACACCTAGCCAAAGGATACCTAGTAGAATACCTTTTCACTCCAACCTTATTTCAGAAAACATACACCAATCATACTCATAAGAAGAATGTGCCCATACCTTATTGGAGTAGAAGATAATTGAACCTTCAAGCTGTCACCACACACAACTCTCAAACTTATAAATCACTGTCCAAGAAACTCCGAATTTCATGGCATAAAGACGTTTTAATAAAAACGTGTGTTACTCTAGCAAAGCACCCCCGCGAGACTCGAAACGGTGACCTCTGCCAATGCAACGCCCAAAAGCAGCCTTCACTGCCACTAGCCCACGTGGGCTACGAAGTTCACAAGTGAACTTCCCTCCACTTCACCCTAAAAAAAACTCCCGAAGACTTTTCAACCGCACGTGCTTCTAAGTCTTCCTTCGATCGCAGCGAATACAGAGCACAAACACCGCAAATTGCATTCGAGGAATTTCGAATTGATTAGCCTTCCAACCTTAGGAGTTGGAGAATAAATAGTCTCTTCGAAGACACCTTGACGTCGACTGAAAATAAAGACCATTTCGAAATTAATCAAAAGTCTTTTCAAAAAGGGTTTAAAAACCCTTAAATAATTTTAATAAATTAAGAATAAAAAAGGTTTAAAACCTTTAAGTATTTTTAATAAATTAAAAATAATTTCTCCCTTAATTAATTAAATAATTAATTAATTAAAACCTTGAAGGGTTTTAAATAATAATTAAATAAATAATAAAGAGAACCTCCATTGGTTTTAATAAAAACCATTTAACTTGGTTTTAATAAAAACCGGTTTGGTTTTAATGAAAAACCCTTGCCAATGGAATCTCTCCCGATTCTCTTAAAAATATTCTCTTGGAATCTTCCACCTTTGAAGCCAACACATCCTCTTAACATTAATGCCATTTCCTTTTGACATCAATGACAACTCATAGACAAGAAGCTAGGATCTCAAACCCAAAATTGCCAACAATCTCCCCCTTTGTCATTGATGGCAAACCATGCTTCTCAACAACACAGAAACTCAACATAAATAGCTCCCCCTATCTTGAGGCTCTCCCCCTTACTCAAATCTCTCCCCCTTTGTCATCAATGGCAAAGGGTCACCTTTGGGGCTCGGGACTAAGAATGAGCCTCTTAGCTTAGTCCCTCCCCCACCTCCCTGATGAGGTGATTAATTCTTGGGTGGGAGTAAAACTCCCATTAGGCACTGATCATCATCAGCATCTATAACTTCCTTTTCGGGCCTTCTCTTGAACTCTTTGTCCATATTCCTATTCCTGTCACTGTTCTTGTTCTTGTTCTCATCCCTGTTCTTGTCCATGCCTTGATCCTTGGACCTGATCATGCCACTGTTCCTGTTCCTGTATTCTGGAATTTTATCTCTACACCTGTCCGATTGTGTGACCTTCATTGTTGCACTTGAAACACTTGACGATGTTGTTTCTCCGAGGTAAAACTGATCTTTGAATCCACCAGTTCGACCAAACCTTTCTCGACCAAACCTGTTCCGCCAAACTCTGTTCGACCAAACTCGTTCCGACCAAACCCGTTCTGCCAAACCTGTTCTCGTTATTTGCCTTGCAATAAACTCGCCTTGTGCCCAAACTCGTTGACAAGAGTAGCAATACCCTTGAAAGTAACTAGCACTTCTAAAACTGTCATTTACCTCCTTCACTTGAGCCATGCAATGTGAAGCCATGTGACCAAACCTGTGACAAGCAAAACATCTGCCTTGAAACTTCTCTTTAATTGACCTCTTAGGTTCTGAAAACTTCTTCTTCTCATTCTGAATTCTGTTTTTTCTGTGCATCTATCATTCAAGGACTCCTTTTCTAAAATACTTTCCTCATCAGAACTCTCTTCCTTTTGGAGTCTCTTACTAGACTCTCCAACTTGTTCCTTGTGTGGCTTAACAAAACCAAGGCCTATTTTATCTCGTTGTCTTTCTTTGACCTTTGATGAGTGACTTAACCTTTTTGGAGCTATCTTGAAACTCGTAAAGCTTATCCTTGTACTCTTTAGTTTCCTCTTTCAAAGAAGCCATTTTCTGTTCTAACTCACTATACTCAAGAACCTTAGACTCTAACTCATCCTTGAGTTCTTGTGTCTTAGCCATAGAGAAGTCAAGACTTTCTATAAGATCATCTCTCTCCATACAACATTCATCTAACTTATCCTTGAGTCTAGCATTCTTCTTTCTTTCCTTTTTCAAAGCACTAAGAGCACTAATAAGTTCACCTTCAAGATCTACTTCACCTTCCTCTATATCTTCCCCTATTTGTTTGCTTTTTGAATCATCAAAGCCTTTTTCAGATTTCTTATCACTAGAGGTGCTACCCTTTTCAAAAACCATACATGCATCTTCCTTATAGTTTTCTGAAGCATCCTCATACATACTAGAAACCAAATCATTATTTGTGCAATCATCCTCAAGGTGACCAAAATTTCCACATCTAAGACATTTCATGATAATGAATCTATGTTTCGGTTCTTCCTCTTTTTCTCATATGAACAACATCTCATTTTCATTATCACTTGAAGAACTTTCACTATCACTACTAGAACACTTACTTGCTTTGTCTAGGTAGAAACTCTTCTTGTGCTTGTGAGAATACCTCTTTCCTTGATTGTTGTGCTCATCTTTGTTTTTCCTGTGATGCTTGTGCTTTTTAGAATCCTTGCTCTTAGAATCCTGTTTATCTTCATCACTTTCATTCTTGGGAACAATTATAGTGCATAATGACCAAACTTTCCACAATTGAAACATCTTATATTTTTCATACTTTTGTGCTTTCTAGAGAACTTGCCTTTCTTGTTGTAATATGCCTCTTCATCACTAGAAGACTCATCACTATCTTGAAGTTGTTTACCCTTGGAATTCTTGGTAGCCTTGAAAGCCGCCTCTTTCTTGACATCAACCTTCACTTGAGTTCTCAACTCAAATGCTGCAAGTATACTATGGAGCTCATCCTTTTTCAACTTATCCAAATCTTTAGCTTCCTCAATAGCAAAAATATTTTCACTAAATCTATTAGGAAGAGATCTTAAAATCTTATCACAAACATCATTTTCAGCAAGCTCAAGACCTAAGTCTTTCATGGAGTTAACAACCTCATCCATACGAAGCATGTAGTCACTAATATTTTCATCATCATTCATCTTGAGTTGTTCAAACATACCTTTGAAGTGTCTCAACTTGGCCTTTCCGACATTTGTATCACCCGTATGAACCACCTTCAATCTGATTCCACATTTCACTAGCTGTCTTGCAGTGAATCACTTTGGTGAGATCTACTTCTGTAAGCCTTTCAGGATTGCATTCATTGCTTTTGAATTGTTGTGATGTAGGAGCCTTTCTTCTTTAGTATTAGGACCATGTTCAGGAATAGTGTACTCATCTTCAATCACTTCCCAAACCTCATTCCCAAGTGCCATTAGATGAACCTTCATCCTTGCACTCCAAAGACCAAAATCTGACCCATCAAGAATAGGTGTTGCATTGCCACTTGAATGATCCATTGTGTTCTTTACTAGCTTTTCCTTCAAGCTGTTAAACTTTTCGAAGGCACCTGCTCTGATACCAATTGAAGAACACAAGCTTATACTGAGAGGGGGGGTGAACAATATAAGACCTCTTTTTACTTTTTCCTTTATACTTCAAAATAGTAAAGCAATATACCCAAAGCAATATCAAAGCAATGCACAATATCATCCACAAAGTGACACCAATTTTAACGTGGTTCACCCAGAATGGTTGGGCTACGTCCACAAAACTTTTCTCTAAAAGTTATCTCAAAGTTCTTTGGGAATCCTTCCCAATTACAATGTTTATGAGCCTCGGCCCAAAGGAGATACCTTCCCCCAATCAGAATTTATGAGCCTCTGCTCAAAGGAGATACCTTCCCCCAATCAGAATTTATGAGCCTCTAGCTCAAAGGAGATACCTTCCCTCTCGCTCTAGAAATGATCCCTTAGAAGATCAACTGCCTCTACCTCTTGCCAGCATGTGGAACTCCTTTCCACCGAAGACCTCCTATCCTCAATGCTTAGCCTAAGAGACCTCTACCTTCTATGATCATGTCCACAACAGCTCAACAACTTGTACCAAACACAGTCAGTCGGTCTAGTACAAGTCTTCCTCTGTCTGTCAATCTGTCCAACTCTTGAACAAATCAATCCTCTGCATACAAGCCTTCTCAAAGACTTGCCAACTGTCCTCGGGTTCTTCTCATAGAACCAATGCACCTCTGTCCTCAAGTTCTCTGATAGAACTATCAAACTCAGCTCACAAGTCCTCTGCTAGGACCTGTCCAAATCTGCTCACAAGTCCCCATCGAAACCTGTCCAAAATTGCTCACAAGTCCCCACCGGAACCTGTCCAAAACTGCTCACAAGTCCCCACTGGAACCTATCCAAAAATTGCTCACAAGTCCCCACCGGAACCTGTCCAAGAACTACTCACAAGTCCCCACCGGAACCTATCCAAAAACTCAGCAAGCTCACCAAGAAAAACTTTCTTAGTAGGAAATCACAAAGTGAATTGTTAGAGACCCAATGTGATTTGTCAAACTCATAGAAGCATAAAGAGAATTGTTAGAGACTCAATATGTTCTATACTCAAATCCCAATCTCAAAACTCAACTCAAATCAACTCAACTCAATCTCAATCTCAAATCTGAAAACTCAACTCAATATCCGAAATGGATAGGATAGAATGTTTTCTTTCAAGAACATGAAACCCCAACAATTGCCAACTATGCAAAGAATCACATAACAATGATACTCATGTTCTTTTCACCATCAATTAGGGTTTCAACAACAATGCTCATCAAACAAGGTTTAGTCAACCAACACCATTCAACTCAACATCAACCTTGAAGCATTCAACCAATCATCACAAGAAAAGGAAACAAGTAGAAATCCTTTTCCCTCCAAAGATATTTGAACAAAACAACCACCAACACAATATCACCAAATGCAAAGAATAACTTGCTCAAATCAACTCAATGGAGTAAGCCCAATATCATGAATCAAGTAAAGCAATAACTTGATCAAACAACCTCTATGGAAGCAACTCAACCATCAAACTCAAAACAGCCAACCAAGGGTTCCACCAACTCAATGCAAGTAGCTAGACTCACAAATATAAACCCTAGTGCACAAAGCTTCCACTATCTCAAACCAGAAATTATGCATTCACCAAAAACTCTCCTTAAGGATAACAATGCATAAGTAGTCTTCAACAAACCAAAAAATAGGATTTACACCTAGCCAAAGGATACCTAGTAGAATACCTTTTCACTCCAACCTTATTTCAGAAAACATACACCAATCATACTCATAAGAAGAATGTGCCCATACCTTATTGGAGTAGAAGATAATTGAACCTTCAAGCTGTCACCACACACAACTCTCAAACTTATAAATCGCTGTCCAAGAAACTCCGAATTTCACGGCATAAAGACGTTTTAATAAAAACGTGTGTTACTCTAGCAAAGCACCCCCGCGAGACTCGAAACGGCGACCTCCGCCAATGCAGCGCCCAACAGCAACCTTCGCTGCCACTAGCCCACGCGGGCTACGAAGTTCACAAGTGAACTTCCCTCCACTTCACCCTCGAAAAAACTCCCGAAGACTTTTCAACCGCACGTGCTTCTAAGTCTTCCTTCGATCGCAGCGAATACAGAGCACAAACACCGCAAATTGCATTCGGGGAATTTCGAATTGATTAGCCTTCCAACCTTAGGAGTTGGAGAATAAATAGTCTCTTCGAAGACACCTTGACGTCGGCGAAAATAAAGACCATTTCGAAATTAATCAAAAGTCTTTTCAAAAAGGGTTTAAAAACCCTTAAATAATTTTAATAAATTAAGAATAAAAAAGGTTTAAAACCTTTAAGTATTTTTAATAAATTAAAAATAATTTCTCCCTTAATTAATTAAATAATTAATTAATTAAAACCTTGAAGGGTTTTAAATAATAATTAAATAAATAATAAAGAGAACCTCCATTGGTTTTAATAAAAACCATTTAACTTGGTTTTAATAAAAACCGGTTTGGTTTTAATGAAAAACCCTTGCCAATGGAATCTCTCCGGATTCTCTTAAAAATATTCTCTTGGAATCTTCCACCTTTGAAGCCAACACATCCTCTTAACATTAATGCCATTTCCTTTTGACATCAATGACAACTCATAGACAAGAAGCTAGGATCTCAAACCCAAAATTGCCAACATTCAGGACATGATGCACAATATTATTTAATATTATGTTGATTATCCTCTCAAAAAATCTATGAAAATAGAAGATCATGTCATAGATTTAAGACAAATATTTGAATGACTTAGAGAGTACAAGGTTTTTCTCCAGCCCTTCAAATTTATATTTTGTATAACATCCAATAATTATTAGGATTTATTGTGTCTAGATGAGGCATTGAGGTATACCTTGATATAATATCAACAATAAATGACATGCCACCTCCTCAAAAATTAACAAAACTTAGAAGTTTGTAAGTAAACTCCAAGCAATTCAAATCTTTATATCCCAATTAGCAGTTAAATATTAATCCTTTTCTAGGTTATTGAAAAAAGGGATTCAATTCAATTGGGATGAGGAATGTCAAAAAGTTTTTAATGCTTTAAAAACATACCTACTATCTCCACCAGTTCTCATTTCACCTAATTCCCTCATATCCCTATCGTTGTATATTGTTGTGATAGCTCATGCTTTAGGTGCCATGTTGGTAGAATGTGATGAGCAACATAGAGAAAAATTTGTTTACTATATTAGTAGAACCTTCATTAGTTATGAAACTAGGTATACTACTTTGGAAAAGGTGTGCTTAGCAATGGTCTTTGCTTCCCAAAATTTGAGTTATTACATGTTAACTTACAAAACATATGTTATAGCTAAGGTGGATCTATTATGATATGTTATGTCTAAACCCTACCTCTCAGGTAGGATAGCCAAATGGGTTATGGTTATTAGTGAATTTGATCTTGAATTCATTAGTCAAAAATCAATTAAGGGATAAGTAATAGCCAACCAACAAGTAGTAGTCTCTTTACCATCCAATTATCTCCTAGGGGAAGGAATCATCATAGGCATACCTTAATGAGATGGTGTGCACTCTCAAGGCATCACAATAGGATTCTTGGGCTCTTTATTTGATGGTGTAAAATGTGTTAAGGGGGCAGGGGCAGGAATCATCATAGTATCACCATAGAAAAACATAATCCCCTAGTATTTCAATATTTAATTCTCATGTACTAATAACATGACTAAATATGAAGCGCTTATCTTGGGGATATGAGATGCCCTAGTTCTAAAAGTTGTTCTCTATATATTTGAAGATTCCAAACTAATAGTGAACTAAATTAATGGATTTTATTAGACTAAAGATGATAAAATCAAACCAAAAAAAGACATTATGGATAAACTGATGGCCTCTTTTGAAACGATAACCATTGATACTATTCTATGCTTTAGCAAACAAAAAGTAGATGCAATGGTTGCATTTTAATTTCTTATGCCTATAGATTTAGAGGACATAAAAGTAATAATTATCATTTGTTAGATCAAGAAACCTATAAAGTTACAATCTAGTCAAGAACCATTAGCTAATTTTACCATAGAACAAACACTAGTCATTGATTCTTGGTACAGGTAAATATATGATTTCCTTAAAAGTGGTGTTTTACCTCAAGCAATGAGTGAAATACCCTCAAGAAATGTGTTTGTCATTGCATTATTCTTATTGATATCCTATATAATCAAGCATTTGATGGCATTATTTTAAGATGCCTCAATATGAATGAAGCTAAAATAATTTTTCAAGAGGTCCATGAGGGGGAATGTGGTGGACACTTCAATGGAAGTGCCATTTCTAATAAGATTATTAATATGGGTTTTTATTGGTAAACTATGGAAATAGATGCTCGTAACCATGTATACAAATGCAACAAATTTTAAAATAATGACAACTTAATCCATGCACTATCTCAAGATATTCATTAGATCACATCTCCTTGGCCCTTTTCTACCTAGGGGCTAGACATTATTGGGAAAATAAATCTAATGTTATCTTATGGACATAAGTTCATCATTATAAAAACTAAATATTTTACCAATTGGATCGAGGTCATACCCTTATACTCTTGTATAGGTTTTCGAGTTTCTAAATTCATCCTAAATGAAATCTTATCATAATATGGTATTCCTAACATGCTTATCTTAGTAAATGGTACTCCATTTAAAAATAAATATGTAGTCAAACTCTATGCCATTAATTTCAAAATTCAACATAATTGATCGACATCATATTATCCATAGGATAATGGTTAGGTCAAGGCTTCTAACAAGACATTAATAAAAAGTTATAATAATGTTGTAAGCAAAATTGGTAGGGATTGAATTTATAGCTATATCCCACTTTATAGGTATATCACACCAATGTGAGAACTTCAACTAGAGCTATGCCCTATACTTTGATCTAAGGGATTAAATCCATCTTCCCATTAAAATTGGAAGTTCCATCCCTTAGAATTCTTATAACGGATGCGTCAATTTACTATGAGTATCACCATGACATTTTTAGCAAACTCAATTTGCTTGATAAAAAGTGGATTCATGCCTTAGAGTACTTACATGTGTATCATAAAATACTTAATAAATCCTATGGAAAAATATTTTGACCTCATTCCTTCGAAATAGAAGATGTAGTTCTCAAGGAAAACCAAAATATCATGAACATAAAGGAAGACCTTAAGGATAACTTTGAGCCCAACTGGTTAGGTCCCTTCATCATAATATAAAAGTATGGGTTATGAGCATACCCCCTGACCATATTAGATGGTAATGAACATAAAGAACCTATTAATATCATGCATTTAAAAATATATTATGCTTGAATCTACATGTTTTGCTACTCATGAGTTTGATTGTATGGTAGATTGTATGCATGATTACCTATAAAACATTTTTGTTTACCTTCAAGTTCTTGAAATGCATGTTTGCCTACATTTGCCTATTCATACCCAAAATAATTCGTGAGATAGCATCTTGCAATGAAGCGATGATTGTCCTATATAGAAAAGTATCGCTTGCATTTCATTTGTAGTAGGTCACTAAACTAGTGGACCTCCTCAATGACTTCCCCAAAATCCTTCTAGTCATTTTGATCTTATTTTACTAAACTAGCGCAATATGATGAAGTGTAGTCATTGATGGTCCCACATATCATCAATGTTCATGACATGAGCATCACATGGATTTGTTCTGAATCTTTCTAATCATTAATAATTTTATATACTTTATGCATTTATTGCTTGATTTTTAATAATTTAATGATTGCACATATGCATAGACCACGTGTCTTGGCTCATTATTTTCCCTACTCTATCAGGATGCAATGATTACCTTCTTCATATTATATTAGAGATTGTGTACTAGCAGATTCTAGTTATACTGTATAGCATAGTTTTTTTGAAGAGGGAATGACAAAGGTAATCTCATGTTCAATGAGATAGCATCAACATAGAGTTACCTTTCATCGTATTCTTTTTCCAAAAAGCATAAGCTCATAGTTTCTTAGGGAGTGGATAACAAGAATTATTTTCTATTTAAATAATTTTTGTATCTCTGGAAACATTCTATAAGGAGTAATTTTTGTTTCTTCTCTTTCACTCAAGGGCATTGAGATATTACTCGTATATTATCATTTGATCATTATTGTCATGGTTTTATGCCTGTATTTAGGCATATTTGTATGCATATAGAAATTAAGGGATCTTGAGATAAGATGATGACACTCACACTAGTTAGGATAGCATTTGCATTCATTACATTCACACTAGGTCTTTCATGCTAGAAAATCCTCGTTCCTAGGATCATGTATGTAATTTACATCTTCCATTGATTTTTATTTAGCATAATCTTATTGCTACATTTCAACACATCTTAGCATTACGCATTGATTTATTTCATTGACTTTATCTCCTGCAACAACTTTAACATAGATTTAGTACATATAGGGTGTTACTTGTTAGGCTATTATGGGTGTATAAAATCATGATCTAAATCACCCTATTTATATCCTAGTCTCCTTAAATACTCTTTTTGTGGTAGTACCTTGTTTTCTAAAGTCAACGCAACTCTATTATATCCACAAAAATGGATTCCATGAGAAGTAATTGGATAGCCCCTAGGATGCAATAAATAATCCAAGCTATACATACAATTATAGACCATGGGTCCTTGATTCTAGTTGTAAAATAAAAAAAATGCATGTTGAGTTTCATCTTTGCATCCTTTTAACTTTTTTTTATTCTATGAATAGATTCATATATGTATCAAATAATAAATGAATGACATATTAACTCAAAAACTATCCTTTGCTTGCCAAAATATGTCAATATCCTAGTTGTCGGAACAAATGACTTTAACCCTATTAAAATTAAATCATCTCGAATTTTTAATTTAATACCTCTTATTATGACCCACCAATAAATGGAACAAGCACAACCCATATTCTCATGAGATTTAATGAGGGTCTCAAGTTAAATTATTGGACAAATACTTCACATTTTCTTTATAAACACACGTCAAAATTTTCACAAGGCACTTGCAATGATCAATCTATAAATATTCCAAATAACAAGAATCCTATAATATCAATACTAATAATGGAAAGATACTCTATTAATATTATATCATAACACTATCATCTAAATGAAACCCTTAAATTGAGAGCATTAAATATTAGTAATAAAGTGGACATAAATTATTCAAAAAACAACAAAATGGATATAAATGATCCAAATCCAGCAATCCAGGAATAGACTATCTCTAGCATTGTATCATATGGGTAAAGACTGCCACTAATATCGTATCATATGGGAATAGATTACCTCTAGCACTATATCATCTAGACATTGATTATCCCTATAATTGTACCATATCAACACATCAACTATTCAAATATCAAAGAGGTATCAACTGCCTACACAAAGCAACAATTTGACTGTGTTTATTAAATAATTAGGCTATAAGATCCATCACTTAGTAGTAAAAAAAATAATTTATAGGATATAAACTATCCTATGACATGGACTACCTAAAAACACTATCAATTGTAGTCACCTATGCACTTGTCCATTTATCACACTAAGAGGTCACCACTTAGGGTCTATTGATAACATACATAAATCAATTTTCAAGGTGTTATTCAATTAGCATTTTGAATTGATATATCTCGTATAATATAGTTAGTTTCTAAAGTAGTTCTCATTGTAAGCTCGTGATTGGATGTTGGTTTTAACCATTCTTTTTTTGCAAACAAAATAACTTTGTGAAAAATACTTCTTCCTCCAACTCCCAACAAATTACATCAAGAATATTCGTTAAAATTAACCAACATGACTCCCATCTTGAAATTCAATAATAAAATCATCTTTTATTTTTATGGAATTTATTTTTTACATTGCTCATAGTGTTAATGTGGTTACTCTAAATTTTCCCAAATCCAAATTCACATATCAATTATCCTTCAAATAAATCCTACACATCTTCATCTAAAAACATTTGTCCTTTCATACCTTTCTTTCACATCATCATTTGACAATAATTCATCTTTGAAAATATTTCAAATAACCATTAAACCTTTAATGTGCTAGATTTTTCCAAAATAAAATTAAATAAGGTAAAAGTTCTAACTCAACTCAAGAATCAAATTTCTATTCATCCATCATCCACACAATTTAGAAAAAAATTCACATCACCTCAACTCAACATCACAAAAACACAATCGTAAACCAATCAACAATATATTAATATATCATCTAATCACATGTTAATCTAGTGTACCGCAATCTACCAAAACCAATACACCCAAATCTTATCAATTGGTTGAGGCCTCTCACAACAAATTTTTGATCTCAAACCACTCATAAAAACCAAAATATCTTATAACTAGCCCTATGTATCTGAATTTTCCTTGAATTTTCTAAGAGGAAATTGAATAGACTGTAGGGAGGGTTCAGTCACTGATCTCATCCTAGAGCAAGAATGATACTGAGTCCTTTATGGAGAATATACCTTTTCTCAAGAGGAATGGTTGCATAGTAAGTTGATCCATAATGCACACTCCTATCCACCTTTATAGTGAGCTACACTTGAAGTATATTTATCTTCTCAAATAAACCTTTAATAGCTTTATTGCTGCTCCCAACCCCAACTGAAACCACTTTGGCTATGGAATCATCTTGCTCAATCCTCATTTTATCTCTCTCTAATAGGACCTAGTCCCTCTCCATGAGAGTCATATCTCATGCTTATAATACCTAATATAGTTGTCTCTACAAGATATCCATATTTCTCATCATGATATTTGTCTCCTATTGGGATGCCTCCTTAGTGGTCCTACCAGTGTCGATCTCGGTATCACAATTTATAGCTAGAGGGATAAAAATAAATTCTTGATACAACACCCATTCCTCTCTAGTTATTGGCCATAATTACTCCTATGCCATATGGACATGGCAATGACCCATATTTCTTAGCCTCGATCCCATCCATAGTTACCTCATAATTGGTACAACCCATGTAGAGAAAATATAACAATACCATTGTATGTATCATGGAGAAACACTTGCATCATCAATCACGGGATTCATAACAAGAGTATGATCCACATCCTCCTCAGCAAAACCTTTAGGGTTTTAAAGGTCATCACATCTTATTTTTTTCTCTCGAGTAACTTGCTAATACCAAAACTTTCCCATCATCAAGATCTCCTAAACCAAGCTAAACCATATTTGAACCCTATCTAGATGATAGAGTTCAAACTTTCTACATTGTACCCATAGTCATCTATTCCTCTATACTCTTGCTACATAGACTCTATCCTTAGCTTATTTTAGATGATCCCTCTAGGGCACCACATTATCTAGTCTGATTGGAGGTCATAAATAATCCTCTAAGTTTCCACCATCATCCCTTTGAAATATATCCTACCAATATCATGGGGATGATCCCACCTAAAACTAGATGGCACCTCAAGATTAGTTAGAACTATAGGTAACCTAATAGGATATATGATGGATATGTGCTTCCATGCTTTGATATACAAGAGCGTATAACAAACCAAAATCTTTCAATCCTTGTAAGAAACAAGGTGGAGAATCTAGTAAAGCTTGTATGATATGAAGGGTACCTAGGTGAATTGTACACGCTCATCTCTTATCAGAGCAATGATCTAAAAAATTCCCCAATGTAATAGTCTCTTTATAGTAACTCCCATCAACAACCCTGAAACCATATCACATTATACTATTATAAGTCAATCTAGCAACCTTACCTAAAACATGGTATTAATATCAATTCCATAGCACCTTAGCTCAAAATATTGGCCATGGATCAGTCTTGAGATAGCTTGAGCCTAATTATAGTTCATATATATATTATCACCTCAAATAGGCACTTAAAGGTTCCTCTGCATGTTCTCTAATGTCAATTTCATATTCCCTATATGCAATTGGAATGTAGCATATTCTGAATACCACCTATCCACAACAGTAGTCAACAATGCATGATCCAACTCAATCGTAGGCATTATAGCTAGATATACTAGACCCATCACATCTAAGACATCTTGGTCTACTAATTTCATTGTTGTAATAATATATCATAAAGTGCATGGGTGTAACTCTTGATACTCCAAAAAATCTAACACCTGAATCCAAAAAACAACAGAGTTATATTTCTCCACAAAAATAATAAATTTTGCAAGTCACATCCTTTAGCTAATTCACTAGTTAAAAATGAAACTATCAAAAAATGATAAATCCATCGACCCAAAAAAATAAAATGTATACCACTGATGAGGCTTGGAAATGCCTCCATCATAGCATGTTTTGAACAGCTAAAACTTGCCTAAAACTCCGTGATTTACTTTATATACTAGTTAAGTTGATCTAATATGTTGTGTATTAATTGTTTGCATGATTGATATGTTTGGAATATTATATGCTAATTTTTACAGTTTTTGTGTAGTTTTATGTCATTTTTCTATGACCTGTTACATAAGGGATATGCTTAGGCTGATAGCAAAACTTTACTATTCTTATTTTTATGTTTCTCAAGCATTAATTTCTTTGAATTTAGCAAATAGTGCAAATAATTGTTACTGTGCAGTAGAAACTGGTTTTTCTGTGTAAATTCCAGCCAACTACCAATGAATGGCAAGGCATGGAATTCACACATGAAGAGGAATGAAGGCTATTGCAATATGATATTGAGGACTAATCCACCTGATAAATGCAGATGAAATCAATTGAAGAGTACATAGTTGGTCATTTCGAAGATCTTTGGATTGAGAAATACAGTCTCTTCGAATTGAGCGAATATCTTCGAATTGAGCCACTTAGCTTCGGATTGAGAACAGAAAGTACTTTTTGACCTTTTGACTGATTTTTGATGATGGAAAAAGAGAAATAAGGCTGAGGATGTTAAAGGAAAATATATTCCATCTAAATTTGTCGTCCTTGCCATCCAAAGCCACAATTTATGGAAAATATCCTCTTCTAGGATAAACCCAGGGAATACTGTAGAATAACAGGAATTGATTTGCAGAGTATATTTTCTGTTGTAATTAGATTTTAGGCATCTATAAAAGGTAGCTCCCATATAGGTTGAGCTAATAATAATAATAATAATAATATTACAAATAGTAGTAGAGAAAATATAGATAGAGAATAAGCGATAAAACTGAGATTGTTATAGTTATGTAAAAGGTTTTAGCAACATATTTGTAATCATGTTTTGAATCAATAAAGTACAAGTTTTTCTATTTATTTTGTTATGTTTGAGTGTGAGTAATATTTAGAGAGAGAGAGGAACTCATATCTTCTTCTAGAAAATGAGGTTAGCCACTTCCAGACCTAGGAGGAGGACTAATAGACAGGTTTTGTTCTGATTTTGTTGCAACAGAATAAGCTGTGAAACTTGTCAATTTCATTCTTTTGTAGTAGTTAACATCCATTTCAGTACTAATAATTTATTTTCTATTCAATATACTTTTGTGATGTTATTAGAAATATATCTGATTAGTCTTTTTTCTTTCCAACAACTTTCCAATTTACTACAATTTCCATTTTCAACAATTTACAGTTTTCTACAATTTTCCTGCATTATTGTTTTTGCTGTCAACCCTTGCACAAAATATTGACAACCTTCTATTACAGAGTATTGATAGGACTTAATTTTAGTTTTAATTATTAAAATATTAAATAGACTTTCATTTTGCAACTGTAATTAGGTTTCCAATTCTGCAACTATAACTAGGGTTTTAATTCTACAATTTAATCAGATTTCATTCTTGCAACTGTAACTAAGGTTTCATTTCTATAATCAATAATTAGTATTAATTCTTGCAATTATATTAAAGTTCAATTTATACAATTTAGAGGTAGAAGAGACCTAAAAACCTGCACATAATCAGTTCCACCAATAAGACTTGCTTCTCCCAATTGACCTTAAATTATAGCCTTATTCACTCCTTTCGCAGATAGCCTTGTACACTGCCTTGGATTGATAAATTCATTAAGAATTAACGATATGCTTAACAACAGACCATAATTTTTGCACCGTTGTCAAGGAGAGTGTTGTTAGAATGTGACAATGGTTCAATAGTTGTTAATTAGATTGAGTTGTGAAAATTTAGGGTAAAATCTGAATATAACAGCTGGTTAAGTAACAATTATTGACTTATAATTTATGTCATTAAGGAGTAGGCATGAATGAGTAGGCCTAGGGATGAAGAAGGCAAAATTATCCAAAGATATCCTTGGCTTATTCCATTAAGAATATCTTCATGCCTAAGGGGTGAATCACCTGTGTTTGAACTACCATAAAAACTAAAACAAAAATCGGCAGTTTCATTATCATCAGAATCTCTTGAGTAAGAAAAATTACCAGACTCATTATCAATAGAAGGTTTTGGACCTCTTGAGAAAGAAATTTGGATAGGTTTAACTATTTTTGAAGAACAAGAAATTATGGTAGAAAGAGGTAATCTAGATGGGGATGACTAGCATGGTCGTGTCCATAATAAAAATGATCAAGATGTGCTCCAACCTCCTATAATATTTGAATATCCTATTCTTCTAAATCCCACATAGAACTCTTCCATGAAAACAATCTCACCTTCAATGCTTCCAACCTTTCAGGGTATTGCATCTGAAGATCCTGATCAGTTCTTGTTTGATTTCAAAGTAGTGTGTCAAACCTATGACTATATAAATGATAATAAAAAACTCAAGATTTTTCTTTCAACACTCAAGGACTCAGAATTACGCTGGTTCATGAGCTTATAGACAAATTCCATCCAAACTTGGGATCAAATGGAGACTGTATTTTTAGACAAGTATCAAGAGTATTGTCGAGTAAGGAACATGAAAGATGAGTTGTTCAAAATTAAACAAAAATATGATGAAACATTGGAAGATTACCTTGATAGATTTGTGTTTATTCAAAGAAGGTGTGGACTAGGAGAACTAGAATTATGCAAAACCATTTTTCTAAGAGGATTACAAGATGAATCCAGAGAGGTATTAGATTTTATGGGAAATGGGGATGTAAGTACTCATAATATGGATGAGATTGTGGATATTTGTAGAAATTACTCTCACACTAGGCAAAAAAGAAAGAAAAAGAGTACAAATGACACTGATGTGAAGGACCTAATAGAGGAACTTGCAAAATTTAAGATTGATATCCTGGTACAATTAAACAAAGCTCTGGGAGAAATTTTTGCTAAAGAAAAAACCATAAAACCTTTAGCAATTTATTGCCCAAGATGCAGGAATAAACATGCCTTACAGGAATGTCATCTAAACAAAACATCCATTTCAACCATTTGTAGTATTTTCTCAAAAGGACATTTGACTGACAAATGTCATCTACTACGACAACTAAAAATTGTCCTAGAAACTCAAACAGAAGAACTCAATTATGCGGGACCAAGACAAGGGGGAAAATTTCAACAGTATCAAAATACCCTTCATTTTCCTACAAATTGGGGAAACAACCATGGAAACATGTCTTGGGGACAATCAGAACCACCCCAACGTCCTTGGAATTATTCTCAATGGAAAAATTCTCAAGAATGGCCATAGATAGGTTGGAATAATCCATCATGGAATCAAAACTAGAATAACCCATCATGGAATAAAAATAACCCACCATGGACTCAGAATCAAAGTAATCCATCTTGGATGCAAAATCAACAACAGTGGGGTCAACAATACCAGTCCTATCCAAGGCAGCAAAGAAATCAAGGTCAAACTCAGAATTTTCTACCTACACCAAATCAAAATTTTCAAGGAAAACCAAATCAAAAAATGCAACAGGTGAAATAACCTCAATTACCATCTCAACCTGTAATAAATCCAAATAACATAAGGCAGGCAGCTCCTGCCTATATGGTTGATTCTAAAGGAAATTTCGATATGCAAATTTTGGATTGTAGCAACAAACAACTACGTTCAAGGAAAAATTTACCTAAACCTGTTATAATTGAAGTGAAAGAAAATGAAATTCAAGAACCTATTGTCAAACCAACAACAAAAAAAGAAGAAGAACCACAGGCAGAATAGTTACCTTCATCAGGGATAATTCCATACCCTGAGAGACTTAACACTATAGTAGAAAATTTTGAATTAGTGAAAGAACTCAAAAAATTAACCATATCACTGCCCTTATTGCAAGCCATTAAGGATATATCTGTGATTAAAAGAACTATCTAAGATTTATGCAATAGAAGAGCAGGATGAAAAAAGAAAGCATTTCCTAAAACTGTTCATGTTGAAGGAAAGATAGCTGATCTCTTATCAAAAAAACTAGTACCTCCAAAGTATAGTGACCCATAAAGTCCAGTTATCATAGTGATCATAAGCTCATTACCAATATCAAACATCTTCGTTGATCTAGGAGCTACAATAAATATCATGACCAAGGACACAATGGAATAATTACAACTCAAACATCTATGCCCCACATTCACAGTTTTAGAAATGGTTGATAGGTTAGTTGCAAAACCTGAAGGTATCATTGAAGATGTCCTTATAGAAGTTTCTTCTTGGGAATACCTTATAGATGTTTTGGTTTTACAGCCAGGAAAATCAACACATGGCTATCCCATTATCCTAGGAATACCTTGGCTTGCAACTGCAGCAACCTTTATAGACTATAGATCTGGAAAAATGATAATTTCAAATGGTATTGACCTAAAAAAGATTTCTCTATATCCTCCTGCAAGACCTTTAAGCAATTTCATAGGTCATTTATGGTTTCCTGACTCAATTGAAGAACCATAAGAGGTTATTTCCACACTAGCCACCTTGGTAGTAAGGGAATGCATAGAAGACCTCCATGACATAGAAATTTCATAAAATGAAACAGTCCTAATGAATGTTCTACATGAACAAGGGTTATAAGAGGAAGAAGCCAATATCAATCAATTGCTAGTAATAGAAGGTCAAAGTTCTAAAGAAAGGACATCTATACCATCATAAGAAACATTTGTTTCACTACCACATGGGTGGCACCATCACTTGATCTTCCCTTCTCATTGTTCCATACAGGATATGCTTCCATCAGAAATTAATGAGACATAAACTTCTTATGTCCTCCCATCTCATCATTGTCCTGTTAATTCCCTAGTCAAAAATTGTGAAGAAGTAAATTCAGTCCTTCCAAATACAAAACAAATAGAAGTCCAACCAGGCAAATTTTTGAACATAAATAGCCAGCTTACTAGGGAAGAGGAAGAAAAATTGACAGTTGTTTTGCATAATCATATCCATGCTTTTACTTGGGATTACAAAGATGTGCCAGGGATTCACCCTGATGTATGTACTCAGAATTTATACTAAAGATGTCAAGCCTGTAATACAACCTTAGAGAAGACTGAATCCTACCTTGAGGGATATTGTGAAAGAAGAAATTGAAAAACTTCTGGAAGTAGGATTCATTTACCCAATTTTTGATAGCCGATGGGTCTCTCCATTGGTTATAGTGCCTAAGAAAAATGGAAAAATGAGAGTATGTATAGACTATAGAGAACTGAACAAAGTGGCATACAAATATCATTTTACATTTCCATTCATAGATCAAGTGTTAGATACTATTGCTAGAAAGAAATATTTTTGTTTTCTTGATGGATTTAGTGGATATAATCAAATTCAGGTTGCACCTGAAGATCAAGAGAAAACAACCTTTAACTATCCATGGGGAACATTTTCCTATAGGGTCTTACCTTTTGGTTTGTGTAATGCCCCAACAACATTTCAACGAGTAGTTTTAGCCATATTTTCTGATTTGACTACCAACAGTGTTGAAATATACATGGATGATTTCACAGTCTGTGGACAAACTTTTGACTTTACATTGGAACACCTTGATAAAGTCTTAACTCGCTATGAAACCTACCAGTTATCCTTAAATCTAGACAAATATTTTATGATGATGGAGGAAGTAATAGTTATTGGTCATCACATCTCTCCTCAAGGGATCCAGGTTGATCCAAAGAAGGTGGAAATTATCAAGAACCTTCTCCCTCCTAAAACTCAGACTGATGTCAGAAGCTTCCTAGGACACATTGGTTTTTACCACAGGTTTATTCCCAGCTTTAGCACAATAGGCCATACCATGTTTTTCCTATTGACTAAAGATTATGAATTCTCCTAGACTACAAAGTGTCAAGAATCATTTAAAGCTCTGAAAGAAAAATTAGTAACTCCACTTGTGTTAAGAGGACCTAACTGGACATTACCATTCCACATACAGACTGATGCTTCTAATACTGCAATTGGAGCAACATTGGAACAAATCAACAATGGTGAACACTATGCTATCTACTACATTAGCAAGAACTTGATAGGAGCTAAAAAAATTATACCACAACTGAGAAAGAATTATTCGTAGTAATCTATGCCATCAATAAATTCAGGCATTACATCACAGGTTATCAAATATTCATTCACACAGATCACACAACCATTAAATATTTGATGAATAAGCCTATGGTGAGTCCAAGGATTATCTGTTTGTTACTATTGCTGCAGGAATTTGATATCACAATAATAAATAAACTAGGAAAAGCTAATGTTGTAGCAGATTTTTTGTCCAGGTTGCAGAACACAAAGGAAGGGGAATTAGTGGAGGACACTTTTCCTGATGAAAAATTATTTGCTATATCTTTCCAATCACCTTGGTTTGCAGATATAGCCAACTATTTGGTCACAGGGAAATTTCCCCCACATTTTATTTTCAAATAAAGAAAAAAATTGATCATACAGAGCTCTTCTTTTGAATGGATTCAAGGTATGCTTTTCAAGAGTAGTCCTAACCATGTGTTACGTAGGTGCACCCAAAAGGATGAGGTATATAATATCCTTAGGGCTTGTCATGATGAACCCTTCGATGGACACTATTATGTAAAAAGCACAATTAGGAAAATTTTAGGAATAGGATATTATGGGCCATCTCTTCACAAGGATTTGAAAAAGTACATTAGGCATTATGATGCATGACAAAGAATGGGGAAACCCACTCACACAAATGAAATGCCACTACAGTATCAAGTGGTTTTAGAACCATTTGAGAGGTGGGGGCTAGATTTTGTGGGACCTATTGATCCACTTTCTCAAGGAAAGGTGCATATTATGGTATGCACTGATTACCTGACAAAGTGGGTAGAGGTGCGTGCTTTCAAACATGCTCATGAAGAGGTCATTGATTTCTTGTATAACCAAATTTTTTAGAGATTTGGAGCTCTACGGTCTATCACCACAGACCAAGGACCCCAATTTGCATCTAAAGTTATTGAGGCTTTTACAGAGTTGTATGAAATCAAACATAGGAAATAATCACCTTACCACCCACAAGCAAATGGCCAAGTTGAGGTAACAAACAGATAATTGTAACGGATCTTGATGAAAATAGTAGTTATTCATAGGAGAAACTGGCTAGATAAATTACAATACTACTTGGAAATCCACAACTGGATTCACACCTTATGAACTAGTTTTTGGTAAAAATCCCCTCATACCTATTGAATTTGAGCTACTAACATTGCGCACAACATTGGAAATTGGAATTGAATTATATCACAGGCACAGGAAGACAAGATTTTGTAGCTGAATGCATTGGATGAACTTCGGTTGGATGCTCTGCACCAAATTGAAGTAATTCAAGAGCAGAGGAAGCTGTGGCATGATGGCCACCTGCAACAGAGAAAATTTTAGCAAGGATATTGGGCTTTGCTGTTTGATTCTCGATATGTGGACTTCCCTAGAAAACTAAGTACTAGATGGCTTGGACCATACCAGATTGAAGAATTATTTGACAATGAAGAAGCTCGCCTCTCTCCCATTGATGATTCACGAAGAAATTTGGTAGTGAATGGAAATTGCCTTCGAGTGTACCGTACACCTCTGAATAAGGAGGAGTTCTTGCAACAACTTGATAGCTTGGATGCACAACACGTAGAAGAGATTCCATCTTCCACCACAATTGCCAAAAATTGAGCATAATCATGGATTTCAAGAAAACCAAAAAATAAAAATAAAAAATCAGAAAAATCAGAAAACCAAAATATGAATAAATTTTGGTTGTTTATTCCTTCATAGGCATAATCAGAATAAAAAAAAAAAAGAGAAAAATGAATAACTCAGTAGTGAAAACCTTTTTCTAAGGCACTACTGAGTTGGTATGCATGAAAACCAGTTTTTTGGCATGCATAACCTTGAAACATTTTGAGTCACCATTGTACAAATTCACCAACTACATTTGTTTTTGAATTACTGCAGTAAGCCTCGGTAGAGCATCAACAAAAACAGTCATCTTTCAAAAACTTGCATTAACTTGTTTTAACTAGGTATATGTTTCTTGCACTTTTCTCATTGTAAATATTTGATATATAGTATATGACAATTAACCATTAGGATAAAAGTTTTCATAAGAGTTAGCTTAAGAAAAACATGTTTTAAAAGAAGAATGTTGGTTTCTGTTGTATCTTTGAAATGACTACTGCATTGTATCTACGGAATGACTGTTGCATTGTATCTTCGAAATGAAAATTCTAGCCTTGTCTTCAGATTAAAAATTATCTTCGGAATAATAAGTCCAGCCTTGTCTTTGGATTGAAAACTATCTTCGGAATTACAAGTCCTACTTTGTCTTCGGAGTGAACCTTTATCTTCGGAATGAAATTTAATCTTCAAAATGAACACTTAATGTTATGTTTCCCATGGAATCCAAGGAGGGAGAAAAGACACGATAAACAAAATTTTTGACTCCATGTGATCATTGACACATGTCAGCTAGTTCACAGTGAGATTTGTCTCATCTTGATAAAGTACAAAATCATGGGGAAAATAACTAATAACATGCCACCACCATTTGTTGCTGATAACCATGCATGTGGGAAAATCACGCGTAGATTGGATGAGCTAAGAATATTTGATGTCAAGGACGTATGTCCAATGATTGATGGATAGGTGTCTAAGTTAGAAATAGGGAAGCGTACCACTCTTCATTTTGAAGAAGTAATCACTAATGCAACATGATTACAAGAATTTATTTCTGAAGAATATAACATTGCAAATCCAAAGAGAAAACCCTATAATTCTATAGAAACCATAAACCAATGACCTAGTGGACAGTTGTAGCAGCAGAGGTGAGCAATATTTTCAGCATAGCAAGAACAAAAAAATGGGATGAAAGATAAAAATGGAACCAGTAGATACTACCGTCCTTCGAGAGATTCCATCAGTGTTGCAAATTTTTGAAGATGGAGGGTTTATGCTATTTTTAGACAAATTCGATGGAAGATCTGAATATTTGGCTACCAAATTTTCTTGCACATTCAAAAACAATAGGGTGCACATCAACAACATGAGAATTAAGGTAACCCCTAAATTTCTTAGTCAAATTACTGAATTTCCATTAGTGGGTCTTCAAATTTCTAGAACTGGCAAGAATACACTAGCAAACATAGTTAGTCAATTTCTGGAAGAAGATGACAAAGAACCAAAATACTTGATAAATAACATGTGTAAGGGTGTAAAGAGGACCAAATTGCAAAAACCTTGGGATGTTGTAGCCACATGGGTAATCAAGTTTTTAACCTATGAAGGGCAGTATGTAGTTTTATCAGGGCATCATTTTAAAATTTTGAACCACCTTAGACATGGTAGGCAACAACTTGAGGTTAGGGTAAATCTTCCCCTATATCTACACCAAGAGCTGCAAAATATGGTAAAACACTATCAGGAGGGAAAATGGAGCCCTCACCACCATGGTCTTATCAAATTGGTCTGCAAGCATCATTTCAAAGGAAACCTAAGAAGCTTTGATAGGTTTTACTCTACTCTGACTGATGTAGTCTTCGAAAAATATGATGAGGAGGAAGAAGACACAAATGTTGCTATTGAGGAGGAAACAGATGCTACTACAGAGGAGGAAATAGATGTTGCTACAGATATTGCTACAAAAGCAACATAGTACCTTTCCTTAGAACCTTCAATCTCACAAAGTAAGAGAGGGTTTGGAATTGGTAAAAGAAAAGGAAAACAGAAGAGAGTCAATTTTTTTGAGAATATTGTTGATCTGACATAATAGGGGAGTGAAGTTCCTAGAAAAACTGGAGAAGAGATAGAAGTGCAAGCAGAGGAAATTCCACCAGAACCTGATACAATTCCTACAGCCCCTGTTGACACAAAAAATAGAGTAAGAAGAGAAATTATACACCAGGAACCAGGAGGTCTACAAGACTCCACCTGAAAGAAATAGAAAAATAGACGATTGAAGTTGAAAACAACCAAGGCAGTCATGATGTCATAGAAATACAACAAGCCACTGTAAATACCACCTTGGAGGATTTTTCAAAATTTCCTAAACAATTGGTTGAGGAAGAGTCTGGACAAGATAATTTTCAAATTGATGCAAACTTGGATGCAATAATAGATAACCTTATGGAACCTTCTAAACAGGACCGAATAGTTGAAAAAGAAAGTGATATAATGGTTGAGTAACAAACTACAGATAATTTTTCTACATCAGATTCTGAATCAGAAGAAGAGGAGGTGGACATTATAAAACAGTTGAGAGCAGCCAAGAGTGTGATTAAAACACAAACTAGATGGGTTGAGGAGAAGGAAAATATCATTGAAAAACATGAAAAAAGAATTGTAGAGTTGTAGCAGGAAGTGGAGAAACTAAAGAGCAGACTGTTACAATTTGAAAAATAGTCAACTACAATAGATAATGAGGAAGAGTTGGCTCAATTACTGCTTGGATTATCTAGGGCAGATAATTCTTCCCCCTTGATAGAGGTATCTTTAGATGAAAACATACGAGCTCATTTTGAAGCAGTGCCCTTCCATTCTGAAGCAACACCTTATCAATCTGGAGATGCTCTAGAATCGATTAGGAGCCCAGAAAATAATATATATGGAGAGTCACAGTAGTTATGTCTACAAGAAACACCAGCATAGGAGCATTTTAAACAACAAGATGTAAATAATCAAGTAAGTGCTTCTCTGAATAAGATTTTTTTAGAAGTAGGGATACAAGTAGAATTGTTGTCAGATGTCCAACCAATGAAAGTAGCAAAAAAAGGGATACAAGTGGAATTGCTATCAGATGTCCAACCAGTATAAGTGGCATAAAAAGGGGTACAGGTGGATCCATTGCATAAGTTTCAACCTGTAATTAGACCACCCAATACTGTATCCCTGGAGCAGTATAATATAGAAATTGCTAACTGGATGATCAAATATGAAAAGCTTTCCACAAAGGTTGAGAAATTAAAATTGGTAGGAAAACAGCTGGAGACAAAGGACACATAAATCAGTGCATTGAATGAAAAAGTAACTTTTGACAATTTTGTCACATTTCTCAAGGGGTAGAAAAAGAAACAAGTTTTGTATAGTGTGGTGTAAAGTTTTTGCTTTGTCATTTTTATTTTGAAACGTTGCAGCAATTTTGGCTTCCAATGCCACCCATTTGTACATAAAGTAGAAAAGAAAGAACTTCGCTACCAAACAAGCTAGAGAAAAAAGAGCTTCGTCGAAGGAAAATAAAAATAGCTTTGCACCCGAAGCATTTCCAGCACTACTTTAGGTAAAATTTTTGCGAAGTAGTTTTCATCGAAGTAAAACACAAGCAAAGAGAATGAAACTACTTCACGCCCGAAGCATTTCCAGTAGCTACTTCGGGCGAAAGTTGAGCGAAGCGGTGTTCAGAGGAAAAGAGAGCTTCGCACCCGAAGCATTTTCAATACTACTTCGGGTGGAGTTTTTTGTGAAGTAATATCACCGAAGTAAAATACAAGGATAGCAATAGAAGAACTTCGGGCCCGAAGCGCTTCAAGCAGCTACTTCGAGCAATATTTATGTGAAGCAGTGTCGAAGAGAAATACAAAGAAGAAGGCAATAAAACTACTTCGCATCCAAAGTATTTCCATCAGTCACTTCGGCCAAAAAATTAGCGAAGCAAAACTCAAGGAGCATTGAAAGTACTTCACCAGGAAGTTGTCGAAGTACTCACTTCGGGCCCCTCCATTAGCGAACCATTTTTACTTCACCAAAAGCTCATTGTGAAGCATTTGCTTCGGCTAATTTTGTGTGAAGTACTTCTACCCAAAGTAAAGGAATGCAACATCTTTTGAAGACAATTGCTTCGGTCGAAACCTTCCCAAACCACAGTTTTGAAAGAAGATTGCAGCGAAGCATTTCTCCAAGGCATCAATGAAGCAGTTTTGTCAGTGAAGCAGCAAGGACGAAGAAGACCATTTTGCGAAGCAGATATGCTTCGGCACAAACCAACCTTGAAGCAGTTTTGCGAAGCTCAGTTTTGCGAAGTATAATTCAAGGAGGAGTTTTTCTTTGGCCCAAAACCATTGTGAAGTGACGTGGTGAATGAAAACTTAGCGAAGCACTTCACGGGCATGCGTCCCAATCTAGGTATTTTCCCAAGGCGATCAAGTGCCTCATAAATGCATTTTTTTGTGCCCAGCAAGCCTATTGCTCATTTTTGGCAATCAGAAACGAAGTATCAAGCCATGATGGAGAGCTCGACAAGCATGGCGGCCACTCGAGCACCACACACGGAGACCAAGGACGTCTAGACGGCTCATCAATGCACCTTTCCATGGTTGAACCGGTTGCAGTTGCCATTTTTGGTAACAGATTTGAAATCTCGATCATGAGAGCCTCGGGGAGCCGATTCTCAGGGCTCGAGGGTGTTAATGTGCGAACTAGTTTTCATTATTCACAGCAAGGTGTTAAATAATACAGCAACAACGGATTGTCGGAGGTTGCCAAACCAATCCAGCAAACAAAAGCAATTTGTTATAACGTAATAACAAATGCACAACAATATGCCTAAATAATGAACTACAGACAAAGTACGCTAACATCCCCCTTTATTACATTATTTGGGTAATGTAATAACTAATAGCTATACTAACATCCCCTTACATTATTTTGCAATACAAAGTGAGCTGCGAAACAATTCAAATTTGACACGTCCAAGTGCCTTAGTGAAAATGTACGCAACTTGAGCATCGGTGGGAATGTCTTTGAAGCTGAATTCGGTGCTTTGGAACTTCCTCTCGAATGAAATGACATTGTGTGTCAATGTGCTTTGTTTTTTCATGATGGATGGATTCTTGACGAGGTTCGAGAACACCACGATTGTCGCAAAACAAGTGTATTGGAGATTTTGATGGATGGCCCATACTTGTTAGAATGCGACGTAACCATATCACTTCGCACACAGCTTCACGTGCGGCGCGATATTCTGCCTCTGTTGAAGAAATAGCAACCACCTGTTGCTTCTTGCTGTGCCAAGAGACAGGACCGGATCCCAGATGAAAAATGTATCCAGAAGTTGACTTGCGATCATCAAATGATCCGGCATAGTCGGAGTCCGTGTATCCTTGCAAGAAGAATTTGTTGTTCCTCTTGTATTCTAGGCCATATTCTATAGTACCACGAACATAGTGAAGAACACGTTTTGCTGCTTTCCAATGAGTAATCTTAGGCTCCTGCATGAACCTCGAAAGATAGTTTACAGCAAATACGAGATCCGGCCTAGTATTGGTCGGATATATGAGACTCCCAATCAAGCTGTCGATAGAGAGTGCCATCTACCAGGGTGAGTCATCATGTCGCGATAACCGAAGTCCATTCTCCATAGGAGTTGCCATTGGCTTGCGGTCGATCATGCGATATTTATCGAGCAATGTCTTGGCATACTTTTTCGAGACACTTTGATGGTGTGCTCCTTCCGGCTGAATTCCGGACCAAGACGAGTAATGGAGAAGTCCAAGATCTGTCATCTCAAAAGATTTGCACAAGTTTCTTTTGACGAGTAGAGATCAAATCTTCGAACTCCCTGTAATGAGCGAGATCATCCACATAGAGTACAAGCAACACTATCTCCGAACCCTGTTTCTTGAAATAGAGGTTTGCATCTGACGGACATCTCTTAAATCCATGTTGCATTAGGTGATTGTCCATTTTTATATACCAAGCTCGAGGAGCTTGTTTCAGACCATACAAGGATTTAACCAATTTGCAAACTTTCTGCTGTTGGCCTTCCACTTCAAATCCTTCAGGTGAGTCATATAGACTTCTTCTTGGAGATCACCATTAAGAAAGGCACTTTTGACATCCATTTGGTGAACTTTCCACCCATATTGTGCTGCCATAGCACACATAACCCGAATTGTGGTCATCCGAGCAGTAGGTGCAAAAGTTTCTTCATAGTCGATGCCTTCTTTTTGAGCATAGCCCTTTGCAACAAGACGGGCTTTATGCTTATCAATTGTTCCATCTGCCTTGTACTTGACTTTGTATACCCATTTGCAGCCAATAGGTTTCTTTCCATGAGGCAGATCAACAAGCTTCCAAGTTTTATTCTTCATCAAGAGACTCATACTCTGTATCCATAGCGGCCTTCCATCGAGGCTCACTAAGAGCATCTTGCACCGATGCGAGGTTCAAGACTATCTATGGTAGACATGAATGCCCTGTCATCATCAATATCCATATCCTCAACTTCTCTATTTGGAGTCACGGAAAGTTCCTCAAAAGATTGACAAAGATCATCAACCTCACCGGTTTCTCCGGCTTCTCTTTCCTTTTGAGCCATACTTTGCGTGTACGAGGTCTATCCAAATTCAAATTGGGAGGAGTGGATAAATTTGCATCTCCGATTGTATTTGTACACCATTTAGGATTCCGCCTCGGTGGTGGTGAAGAAGATGTAGAAGGACCTCCTGTCTGTGTTGACGAAGGAATCTCCTCTTCCTTTGGTTCCACAATATCTGGTGTCTTGTAGATGTGCTCTGTGATGTGAAAGCTTCATCAAAGACAACATCTCTGCTGATATGAATTTTCTTGGTCAAAGGATCTATCAACCGATATCCTTTAGAGTGCTGAGAATATCCAAGAAAAATACATCTCAGTGTTTTCTCATCTAGCTTCTTCCTTTTTTCTTTCGGTATGTGCATGAAAGCTTGACACCCGAAAATACGTAGATGAGATATGGAGGGTTTTCGACCACTCCATGCTTCCTGTGGAGTCATTCCTTTTAGGGCCTTTGTGGGTGCCCTATTCAAAAGATACAACTGCGGTGGTGACGGCTCTGCCCAATATTGTTGCCCAAGAGTTGCACTCGTGAGCATACAACGAACCATTTCCATGATAGAACGGTTCCTTCTCTCGGCAACTCCATTCTGCTGAGGAGTATAGGCGGTTGTTAACTGTCTCTTGATCCCATGTTTATCTAGGAATGCAGAAAATTCATTAGAGGTAAACTCTCCCCCTCGATCTGAGCGGAGGGTTTTAATAGAAGCCCCTGACTCCTTCTCAACGGATTTCTTGAACTGTTGGAAGAATGCGAAAGCTTCAGATTTCAGTTTGAGAAAGAAAACCCACATCTTTCGTGAGTAGTCATCTACGAATAACTGAAAGTACCTCTTCCCTCCACACTTGTTGGGTGTGAAAGGACCGCATAGATCGGTGTGAATTAGCTCCGGAGGTTTTCGTGCTCGTGTAGAGCTCTTCTCAAATGGTACTCTATCTTGCTTTCTGCCAAGCGGTCGAGCACATCGGCAATGTGGCGAAAGGGAAGGAAGACCCTTTACCATCTCATACTTGCTGAGCTCAAGTAAGTAGCCCGAACTAAGATGCCCATATCTCTTGTGCCATAGGGAAGTTGCCTCCTTGGTAGAGACAGTCATGGCAACATGTGGAATAGAGATAGCATCTAGTGCAAATAAGCCATGCTTATATGAAGTTGTTGCAATCTGCTTACCCTTCCTGGTAATTGTACAACACTTCTTTCCATTCTCAACACGAAAGTTGACAACCATATTTCTGTCCAGGATTTGTGTCACTGACAAAAAATTGTTGGCCAATCCCGGAACATAGAGGACCTTGTCAATCGACACTTGCCATCGGGAAGAGTGACTAAGCCGTACCCTCTCCCCGAACCTCCGTAGGTTTTATCATCGGCAATGGTGACAGGTTTGCCCTCCTTGGCCACAAATGATTCAAACCACGATCCGTCGCCGATCATATGTTTACTAGCTCCGAATCGACATACCAAATAGGATCCCTCCGAGTGGAATCTGTGGTAGTCATGAGCACCTTGTGTGCCCATTCAGAATCTGAGTCAGATTCTTCAACAGCAACATTCGCTCGGGGTTGCTTGTTTTTATTTTGTGGTTTGTTTTGGCCTTTTTGCTTGTTCTTATGCCAACAACTGTTGGTGTCATGGTTGTCTTTCTCACGGATCTTGCACCACCTCTTCTTCGTTGAGGTTGCTTGCCTTTTCCTTTCGTATCTGTTGAGAATTTCCTCCTTTCCGAAAGTTGCCTCCTTTTTGCCCATTACCTTTCTTCCTAGAACCACTGCTGTTGGTGTATAGGGCTGTATTGGAAGAATCATCCTTGTGAAGTTGGCGTGCCTCCTGTTGTTGAAGCGGATTGACCAACTCGATGTAGGTAATTTGTCGTTGGGACACCTGGATGGAGGTTATCAACATGTCAAATGAAGAAGGTAAAGCTCTCATCACAAGTGAAATGAGAAGCTTTTCATCCACAATATCTCCTAGAGAACTCAATTTCTCTTTCAACTCAGACACTCTGCACGAGAAAGAGTTCAAGCTGTTTCACCCTGTCTCAAACTCGGGTTATGAAGTTGTTGTTGAAGATGAAGAATGGTGGATTCATTCTTCCCCTCATAGATGGTTCTAAGGGCATCCCATGCCTCTTTACCACTTGCTTTATCGGCTATATGAGGTTGCACTTCATCGGAAACTGACAAACAAAATGAGCACCTTTTCTCTACTGTCTTTCTTGTCAAAAGCTTTCTGATCTGCTGAAGGACCTGTGGATCTCGCTGTTGGTGAAGGCCTTGTTGCTACTCCAGTAACAATATCCCACAAATCTTCCATTTGGAGAATAGCCTTCATCTTATGTTTCCATGGTGTATAATTTGGACCTTTCAATAAGTGATGCGGATCAGTCATCAATTTTGCAACAGCGGCCATAGTGAAGGTTCCTTATATCACCAAATTGGTCCCCCTTTCGATATACCTTTTGCTAGGCCAATATACCGTACAAAATACCCGCCCTTACGTGAGGGAAACTATAGGTATTTAGAAAGATCAACAAAAATCACCCGCCCTTACGTGAGGGAGACTATAGGTGAATTTTAGAGATCATACGATACGTGGAACATAAGCGGTGCTGAAAGGGAATCGCCTTGTTGATGGCACCTACCATAGAAGATTCTTCTCATGCGTGGGGCGTAACTTCCCCTAAACACTATGAAGAATACTTCGTCAGGATTTACGCCTAAACACAAGTGCGATAAAGGGTAGTGGATGGAGTAAAAAATGCAAAAAATGGCGTACTTATTCCTCCCCGACGATTTATAGAGAACAAGCTCAGACGTCGTTATAGCGGCTATATTAGGCGGCGGATACGAGTAGCCAAATCACGACGGCTTTACTGTAAGTGCTGCGGAGGTATCGCAAATACCGACATTGCAGTGCAAATAAATTGCACGAGATGGGTTTTATATTCCGGGGACTTTAAGGAGTGTTTGATTTTAATTTTTAATGTTATAGTGCAAAAATGAAATATGCAACATACAACAAAAAAAATGCCCACTAGAATAACCCACTAGGTGTCGGTCACAGCCGAAAATGCACCTTTTACAATGCCAAATTGCTATTTTTCATAAAAAATTACTCTCAATCCCCCTTTGATTTTTTTGAAAAAAATCCCCCCTTAAAAGGCTTTCTTTAACAAAGCATTTTGATAATTATTATCAATTTTAAAATTAAAATAAATAATTTTAATTTCTATAGTTTTAAACTTTAGAAGAAATAAATTAAAATTAAATTTAATTTATTAAAGTTTAAAAACTATATTAAAAAAAAATTAAAATTAAAAATTTTAATTAAAAATGATAATAATAAAAAAATGACTTTGACAAAAAAAAATTATACCTTGGGGGAGTCGGCGGGATTCGAACCCCCGACCTGTAGGCTCCCTGAGCCTTACCGCACGGCTCACGACCACGTGAGCCAGCGGGCTGATCCGAAAAGATCAGTAGACCTCCTCCCTTATCAACCCGAATCCTCCTCCTCCTCGGCCTCTGCCATTGCGGCGCTCCTCTCTGGCGAGGCAAAACACGAAACACCGCTCCTCTCTACGGTGCAAAAAAATCTTCCACAGACCAATTTTTTTTTTTTTTTACGGGAAGGGGGGGTGGCTCGTGTTTTTTTTTCTTTCTTTCCCGGCCTCGCGCGATTCGCGCTGTGCGCCCGGTGGGGGGGCCGTTTTTTTTTTTTTTTTCGGGAGGGTTTGGGGGGGTGCCGCGCCCTTACGCGCAAATGGCGCGGGGGGGGGTTTACCCCCTCCATTCCCGCGCGGGCGGGGATTTAAAAATCCCGCGCGGGGGGGGTCCAGCGACGGGCCGCGGGATTTAAAAAAATCCCGTGCGCGGGAGGGGGGGGTTCTCCCCTCCTGTCGCTGTCGCAAGCCGCGGGGGGGTTTATACCCCTGTGGGAGCGGGAGCGGAAATTTAAATTTCCGCTTCCCGCATTTTTTTTTTTTTTTTTTTTGGGGGGGGGGCCTCGAGGAGCGCGCGCGCAATGTGCGCGTCGCGCGGGGGTGGGGAGGGGAGGGGAGGTTCTCCGGACGTCACTGGACGTCTAACGGCCGGGGGGGGCGGGACAACTGTCCCTCCTCGCAGGACGTGACGTGACAGCGCTCGGCGCGCTGCGTCCTGCGGCTGGCGCTTCGGACGTGGCCGTCGCGTGCTGTCCGTGACGCGCGCAGGTCTGTGTGCGCGGGGCTCCCTTGCAGCGACAATTTTTTTTTTTTTTTTTTTTAAATTCTTCTCCGGCTGATATCGCGCGACAGACAAATCACGTCGCCGAGAGAGATAAAAAAATTAAAAAACCACACTATTCTCTGCCTCTCGTTGCTCCCTGCTCGTCGCTGGCTCTGATGCCATGTTAATGTGCGAACTAGTTTTCATTATTCACAGCAAGGTGTTAAATAATACAGCAACAACGGATTGTCGGAGGTTGCCAAACCAATCCAGCAAACAAAAGCAATTTGTTATAACGTAATAACAAATGCACAACAATATGCCTAAATAATGAACTACAGACAAAGTACGCTAACAAGAGGCGTACTCTTCTTCGCTATGTAATTATGATTCAGAGGCCCGGGTCCTCTATAAAAACCCAAGCATTGTAATAGAAAATGGGGGGAACTATCTGCTAGAAAGCTACTGTAACTTGATGTCCTGTGATTAATACTAAAAGGCTTTGAGCTCAATTCTTCTCTTTTATGCTACCTTCTGTGCTTGATTCTTTTGTCTTTCTTCATTTATATATCGAGATGTTGAACCCTATGTCCGGTGTGTGATCGGAGACTGTACCCTAAAACTCGCTCTGAAGGATACATAGGAGCAGAAAAGCATTGTATTGGCTTTCTTTTATGCTGCCTTTTGTGCTTGATTCTTTTATCTTTCTTCATTTGTATATTGGATGTTGAACTCTGCATCTGGTGTGCGATCGGGGAAGGTACCCTGAAACTCGCCCGAAGGATACATAGGAAAATCAATATTACATTTCTTTCGTCTATCCTTGGTGTTCCTTGCTGTTATTCGAGTTGCTAGTTAGGTATCCTGCTTCCTGTTCTCTCCCACCTTACATCACCGATTTCTCCTAACCCCTTTTATCTCTTTTCTACACTCTTGTCTTCAAACAACCAAGTAGTTTAGTATAGGAGCCAACCTTTCTCCGGAGATTGGCATGAGGGGCATCTCTTCCCTTCGGCCTTTCAATGTTGGTCCAGGTCTAAGGCGCATACATTCAATCAAAATCCTTACCTAGGCATATTTTATGACCAACAGTTTTTGGCACGCCCGGTGGGACCGACTGTATCTGTCTTAGAAAGACCCATAACCATTCAATGTCCCATACTTTAAATATCAAACCCGTCTTCACCGGGGCCAATAGTACTAACTAGTTCCCGGTGTGACCCGATCAGTCTCACCTGATTAGTGGTAGTGAGGACCGATGCCCTCATTACTAAAAGACTTTTAGCATTTGGCGACTTTGTTTACCCAAAAATATTTAAGTCGTAAATACCGGTACCAAAAGTCTGTGCCTTCATGCAAACAAGATGGAGAGTTAAGAATAGAGGAGAGGAAATCGAGTTCTTTGAGCTAGATATTGACGCTTTCGAGGAACAATCAAGGTTAATCACCCCCGAATCACTGCTACAAGGAACATCCTCTATTGGTAGACAAATCTCAACTTTTGATAGTACAACATCTAGCTTTCCTCCCAATAATCCCAACTCTCTGAAGCGTCCTAGCCCCTCTATTCCTATTAGTTGTCCTATTAGCAGTCAAGGGGGAGATTTGGGAATTCTGATTTCTAAAAATCTGGGAGCGAATATGGCATAGCAGCAACAACAACAATAGAAAATGCAGCAGCCACATCCACCCAGGTTGTGCCCAACATGGGATTCCCTGTCATCGCTGAATTTAGCAGGACAAGGGCAAGTGTCGCCTACTGCCATAAAGAAGATCCCAACGTTCGATGGAACTGGGAAGACTGCCCTAGAGCATATCCAGGACATAATATCTCTGGTGGTGATCCATGACATTACGAAAGAATAAATTATGGTAAAGCTTTTGGTTCTTTCCCTTAGAGGAAAACTCCTCTACTGGTACAGATATCTACCACCCGATAGCATTACGGGATGGGACCAGTTAGCTGGGCAAATTATGGGAAAAATAAATGAGTCTTTCAATCCTACTTCCCTTCTGCATCATTTTACCTCGATCAAGAGACATCCACAAGAAGAAATTGTAGATTTTAATATTAGGTTCACTCGAACCTGGCAGAGAGCACCAGTTGGACTTCGGCCAACTGATGAAGTTGCAACACTCTATTTCCTTCAGGCTTTCAATCCCGATATCAGTCTCATGGTAAGATATTCTAACGTTAATACTTTTCTTGAGTTGTATGAGTTAGCCAAGAGAGCGGAGATGGATTTAATAACTATGGGCAAGCTTCCCCAATGGATGTTGATGCCCATACTTCCTGAATTATTACAATTCTAGTATGCAAGTGCAGCCGCTTTGCAAATCTCCACCACCCTTGTACTCCCGATTTCATCTTGGAATATGAACCCTGTCGTGTCTCAAATAACTTCTCCACAAATTCATTTCCCTAAATTTTCAACTCCACATCCCACTCTCTCTTTTAAATTTCCTATACTACCAGCACCACCTCAACATCCTGCCCTTCCTCCAACATCGACGATGGCTCCATTACCAATCGCTCTGAAAGCCGATGATATACAAACCAAAATTTTGCAGGAAATGCAGTCTTTGAACTCTACAGTTCAGATGTTGTCTAATGACATGACCATTGTTAAAAAGAAGCAAGTGCAACAGGAGTTCCTACTAAGAAGATCTTATCCTGCACCTGCACTTACCAAGGACCAAGCAGTCCAGCAAGGGAAGGCTTCGACGAGAAATGCTACAATTGATGAGGCTCCAAGCACTTCTGACTATGTGTATTGGTGTTCTATGTGCAATGACCTGCATGAAGAGAATGCCTACACCCTACACCAACACTATGTACAAACACTGGCAAACAGTAGTCACAACGATCAAGTAAACATCATTAGGAAGATGAGTCACAACTTGACAATTGGCAAGGAGGAGCCTGTTGTAGTACTTACCCGAGGAGGAAAAAAGACAATAAAGCGGATGCTACTCAGCTGGCTCCTACAAAAGAGCAAGTTCGGCCCGAGAAAGGACAATCATCTACTTCGGCCCTAAGCAAAGCTCCTTCGCCTGCACCAACCAAAGGAAAGGCTCAAAAGGCCTCTGTCGAACCGTCTTAGGTAGAAACCAAGGAACAGGCTAAGGAAAAGCTCAAGTTTCCTTCGCTGACTAAGCGACAAAGGGTGGAAGCTACATAGTAGTATCGCACAATATATGAGCCCAGAAAGGATCCTGAAGCACCCAAATCCCTGGCGTATAATATTGTAGAGGAATTGAAGAAGATTCCAGCCAAGATCAGCCTGTACGATGCACTGCAACTTCCTGGACAAGTAGACCTACTGCAGGAATCATTAAAGAAAATTAAAGTAAAAAATGTAGCATCGCTTACCTTGGTACAAACCCTATCCACGTCAATTATGAGGAAGAATAGGCCACCTCCATTCTACCTATCCATACAAATGGAAGGGTATATTGTGCATAATTGCATGATCGACTCTAGGGCCGCTACAACAATAATGCCAAGAGCAGTCTGCGAAGAAATAGGGATGGAGTATACGCAAAGCAGCCAAAGTGTACTCCAGTTGGATGGTACTCCAGTGAAGACTATAGGGGTGATAAAGGACATTCCTATCCGACTACATAAGATGCCTCATATCACAGTCATACAAGAGGTAGTGGTAGTCGACTTGGAACCATATTTTAGTATGTGCTTATCAAGGAAATTCATGGCAAAGCTGGGCGAATATCTGTCTATGGATTACTCCCATCTGGAGATTCCATTCAAGGGAAAGAAGGTAAAGATCTACAATGAAAAGCCTTCTTCCTTTCTTGTACAGAGGATGTCCGAGGAAGAAAGCAGTGAACCAGTGAACGCAATGGTGGAGGAAATAGAACAGGTAGATCTGGTCGAGGAGTCTCTTATGCAGTTAAGTTGTGAAGATGAGTTTTCATTGGCATACTTCAATGCCATGGTGGAGACCGAAATAGGATGTTATGCGATCGCCAAGCCAAAAAACCACTCCCAAACCGAGAATAGAACAAGTGCCCAGGAAGAACTATGGAAGTTGTTCTTCGACGGTGCCCAATGTAAAAACGGTGTTGGGGTAGGGATTCTTCTAATTTCACCCTCCAGAGAGCAAAAAGAATATTGCTACTGGTTGACATGGAGCTGCACTAAAAATGTAGCAGAATACGAAGCGTTATGCCTAGGACTTAAGAAAGCTGATAAGTTAGGCATAAAGCATCTCCAAATCTTCGAAGATTTCGAACTGGTTTGCAACCAGGTCATAAATAAGTGTACTTCAAAGAAGCATTATCTAAAATCATACCACAACAGGGTATGGGACCTGTTCGATCAGTTTGAATCTCTCAATATGTAGTCAATACCACGAGAGATGAACTGAAATGTCGATGTTCTGGCATCCATCACAGCCAAATACTCTCCAACAAAAGACATGGTGCACAAGCCTAGAGCTGTGAGGATGATCTATAGACCCTCTATCCCAGACAAGGATCTGCATTGGCAAGTGTTTGATAACAACAAGCAGATTATAAATTTCTTGATCCAAGAAGCTGCCACAGCCAAAGAGCTCGAGGGCAAGATCTTGTGAGCCCAGCAATAATTGTATGAAAAAGCAAACTTGGAACTGTTCGACAAAGGTAGGATAAAGAAGATCCGCTCTCACCTACTCAAAGGTTTTAGATCTCGGGCCTCCAGTGCCCTGTCAATTTTAATTTTTGTCATCGAAGCTCAGCATGCCATTGCTAAAGAGGGACCGATAGTGGATGAGGTAATCCAAAAAATCAAGAGGTGACTCAAGCTAGCCTTTGACGTTCAAAGCATCAGATATCAAGACCTACAGGTCGCTGCTATGAGTCGAAAAGCCAAGGTATTGGTCTACTACCCAAGCCACTTTTCACACTTTCTTCTCCAAGGTGAAGAAAGCGCAAAAGGTGAAAGACCTCCTTGATATATTTGAGCAAGAACAGCGCACATCAATGAGTTACTTCGAAGACCTTTCTTATTTGGGTTTCCCGAGTTTCATAGACGATGATGGGAACCTTCTCACCAGGGAATAACTCAAGCTGGCGTGGCTCCATTTCAAAGGTGATGTCTCTGAAATTGATGAGTGGGAAGAGCCAGTCATGAAGGGACAAGTCACTGATTTCATCCTGAGACACTACAAAATCGTGGCTTGCTTGAATGACCTGGGTGCAAAAATTAAACACGCTAACATAGGGTAGATTGATCGATTCCATGTTCTGGTCAAGGCAATCGAAGACCAAGAACCATTTCAGAAAGGGGTCTGGACCCACATTCGTTGAACAATGAGAAAAATCTACGACCATCTAATCCCATCGCCATAGCAGGAGGCCACGCCAGTAGATGAAGGAGTAGAGGAGGAAGAAGGAGGACAAGAACCAGCTGTAGAAGTGCTCCAAGAAGAAGAAGGAGAATATGGATCAAGAAAATACTCTGGCCCAATGGATTAAAGTTAAAGGGTCCTCCCACCGAGACAAGCTCGTTGCCCCGCAAGCCGCCAAGAATGTTGACAATTTTGTCACATTTCTCAAGGGGTAGAAAAAGAAACAAGTTTTGTATAGTGTTGTGTAAATTTTTTGCTTTGTTATTTTTATTTTGAAAAGTTGCAGCAATTTTGGCTTCCAATGCCACCCATTTGTACATAAAGTAGAAAAGAAAGAACTTCACTGCCAAACAAGCTAGAGAAAAAAGAGCTTCGTCGAAGGAAAATAAAAATAGCTTCGCACCCGAAGCATTTCCAGCACTACTTCGGGTAAAAGTTTTGCAAAGTAGTTTTTGCCGAAGTAAAACACAAGCAAAGAGAATGAAACTACTTCACGCCCGAAGCATTTCCAGCAGCTACTTCGGGCGAAAGTTGAGCGAAGCGGTGTTCAGAGGAAAAGAGAGCTTCGCACCTGAAGCATTTTCAATACTACTTCGGGTGGAGTTTTTTGCGAAGTAAAATACAAGGATAGAAATAGAAGAACTTCGTGCCAAAAGTGCTTCAAGCAGCTACTTTGGGCAAGATTTCTATGAAGCAGTGTGCCGAAGAGAAATACAAAGAAGAAGGAAAGAAAACTACTTCGCATTCAAAGTATTTCCATCAGTCACTTCGGCCAGAAAATCAGCGAAGCGAAACTCAAGGAGAATTGAAAGTACATCGCCAGGAATTTGCCAAAGTACTCACTTCGGGCCCCTCCATTAGCGAACCATTTTTTTTAACTTCGCCAAAAGCTCATTGCAAAGCATTTGCTTCGGCTAATTTTTTGCGAAGTACTTCTACCCGAAGTAAAGGAATGCAACATCTTTTGAAGACAATTGCTTCGGCCGAAACCTTCCCGAACCACAGTTTTGAAAGAAGATTACAGCGAAGCATTTCTCCAAGGCATCAACAAAGCAGTTTTGTCAGTGAAGTGGCAAGGACGAAGAAGACCATTTTGCGAAGCAGATATGCTTCGGCACAAACCAACCCCGAAGCAGTTTTGCGAAGCTTAGTTTTGTGAAGTATAATTCAAGGAGGAGTTTTGCTTTGGCCCAGAACCATTGCGAAGAGAAGTGGTGAATTAAAACTTAGCGAAGTGCTTCACGGGCACGTGTCCCAAGTCAGGTATTTTCCCGAGGTGATCAAGTGCCTCATAAATGCATTTTTTTCATGCCCAGCAAGCCCGATGCTCATTTTTGGCAATCAAAAATGAAGTATCAAGCCATTATGGAGAGCTCGATGAGCATGGCAGCCACTCGAGAACCGCACCCGAAGACCAAGGACATCTAGACGGCTCATCAATGCACATTTCCATGGTTGACCCAGTTGCAGTTGCCAGTTTTGGTAATAGATTTGAAAGCTCGGTCATGAGAGCCTTGGGGAGCCGATTCTCAGGGCTCGAGGGCGTACTCTTCTTCTCTATGTAATTATGATTCAGAGGCCGGGTCCTCTATAAAAACCTAGGCATTGTAATAGAAAATGGGGGGAACTATCTGCTAGAAAGCTGCTATAACTTGATGTCCTACGATTAATACTAAAAGGCTTTGAGCTCAATTCTTCTCTTTTATGCTACCTTCTATGCTTGATTCTTTTGTCTTTCTTCGTTTATATACAGAGATGCTGAACCCTGCGTCCGACGTGTGATAAAAGATTGTACCCTAAAACTCGCTCTGAAGGATACATAGGAGCAGAAAAGCGTTGTATTGGCTTTCTTTTATGCTACCTTCTATGCTTGATTCTTTTGTCTTTCTTCATTTGTATATTGGATGTTGAACTCTGCGTCTGGTGTGCGATCGGGAAGGTACCCTGAAACTCACTCGAAGGATACATAGGAAAATCGATATTACATTTCTTTCGTCTATCCTTGGTGTTCCTTTTTTTTATTCAAGTTGCTAGTTAAGTATCCTGCTTTTTGTTCTCTCCCACCTTACATCACCAATTTCTCTAACCCTAACCCCTTTTATCTCTTTCCTGCACTCTTATCTTCAAACAACCAAGTAGTTTAGCATAGGAGCCGGCCTTTCTTTGGATATTAGCACGATGGGCATCTCTTCCCTTTGGCATTTCAATGTTGGTCTAGGTCTAAGGCGCATACATTCACTCAAAATCCTTACCTAGGCAGATTTGATGACCAACAGTAACTGAACTATGTCAATTTTTTGAATTTTTCGTTCAATTCAGAAGATCTACCATGTTTTACAGTCTCATTCTAAAGGAGAGATATCTGAGATGGCAGGTTATAAGAATTAGCTCAGGTCTCCCCTATAAATTGGAAAAAGTTGAAGATTTTTTGGAATCTTACTTCAACAGTCCTACAGAACAAAAAAACTTGCTATGTGAGTTATTTCTGCACAGCTTTTCATTCCAGAGGATGTAGATTTCCACCCCCATATTTGCATAGGAGATGTGCAATTGAGAGCTTTTATGTCTACCTTACAAAATTAGTTTTGTTGGAACCTATAAAAAAGGTAAAATAAGGAAATTAAATTAAGATCTAAATTTTTAGTCTGAGCAATTCAACCAAATTATCCGATTATCACCAGAAAACATTTTCTCATGATGAACAGGGACGATATCAAAAGGATGTATTTTAGAAATTTGAGGGACTGTGTAACTAAATTCTAGAATTTATGGAATGATAATTTTGTTCTAGAATTATCACATTGTAGAAATAGATGGGCAAAACTTTCCATGTCTTTAAAAAAATGGAGCCTATCTCCCCCATTAATTTGAAATGGTCTAGACGAAGAGCATAAGGGATGATATAGCTTATTGAAATTATGCAGCATAACTAGCTAGGTCTCAGATTTAGGCCTCCAACCATCATTACTCTAGTTCCCTACTATTTTAAAGAGGATCCTCAACTAGATGAGCAGTTTTAATATTGGCTTAGAAACCTTCAAGAGAATAGAGGATACTATATAGGTAAAAAGTTTTTCTACAGATCATGGAACTTGAATATGGATATCTATGATTCTTTAGCCCAAGAGAATGCATGAGAACATGCATTAATATAATTTGGGGGGAAAATGATGAGGCCTGGAAATGCCTCCATCATAGCATGTTTTGAAAAACTAAAACTTGCCTAAAACTCTGTGATTTACTGTATATACTAGTTAAGTTGATCTAATATGTCATGTATTAATTGTTTCCATGATTGATGTGTTTGGAATATTATCTACTAATTTTTATAGTTTTTGTGTAGTTTTATATCACTTTGCCATGACCTATTACATAATGGATATGCTTAGGCTGATAGCAACACTTTACTATTCTTAGTTTGATGTTTCTCAAGAATTAATTTCTTTGAATTTAGCAAATAGTGCAAAGAAATGTTACTGTGCAATAGAAACTGGTTTTCTTGTGTAAATTTCAACAAACTACCAAAGAATGGCAAGGCATGGAATTCACACATGAAGAGAAATGAAGACTATTGCAATTTGATCCTAAGGACTAATCCACCTGAGAAATGCAGCTGAAATCAATTGAAGAGTACATATTTGGTTATTCTGAAGATCTTCGGATTGTGAAATACAGTCTCTTCGAATTGAGCGAATATCTTCGGATTGAGCCACTTAGCTTCGGATTGAGAACAGAAAGTACTTTTTGACCTGTTGATTGATTTTTGATGGTGGAAAAAGGGAAAGAAGGCTGAAGAGATTAAAGGAAAATATCTCCCATCTAAATTTGTCGTCCTTGTCGTCCAAAGCCACAATTTATGGAAAAGATCCTCTTCTAGGATAAACCTAGGGAATACTGTAGAATAACATGAATTGATTTGCAGAGTATATTTTTTGTTGTAATTAGATTTTAGGCATCTATAAAAAATAGCTTCCGTCTAGGTTGAGCTAATAATAATAATAATAATAATAATAATAATAATAATAAATAATAATAGTATAAATAGTAGTAGAGAAAATATAGATAGAGAATAAGCGAGAAAACTGAGACTGTTATAGTTTTGTAACAGGTTTTAGTAGCAGATTTGTAATCATATTCTAAATCAATAAAGTACAAGTTTTTCTATTCATTATGTTATGTTTGAGTGTGAGTAAGATTTAGAGATAGAGGAACTCATACCTTCTTCTGGAAAAGGAGGCTGGCCACTTCCAAACCTAGGAGGAGGACTAACAGACATGTTTTATTTTGATTTTGCTGCAACAAAATAAGTTGTGAAACTTGTCAATTTTATTCTTTTATAGTAGTTAACATCCATTTTAGTCCTAATCATTTATTTTATATTCAATATACTTTTGTGATGTGATTAGCAGTAGATATAATTAGTATTTTTTCTTTCCAACAACTTTTCAATTTACTGCAATTTCCATTTCCAACAATTTAAAGTTTTCTACAATTTTTCTGCATTATTGTTTTTGTTGTCAACCCCTACACATAATATTGACAACCTTCTGTTACAGAGTATTGACAGGACTTAATTTTAGTTTTCATTATTGCAAGATTAAATAGACTTTCATTTTACAACTTTAATTAGGTTTCCAATTCTGCAAATGTAACTAGGGTTTTAATTTTGCAATTTAATCATATTTCATTCTTGCAATTGTAACTAAGGTTTGACTTCTGTAATCAGCAATTAGTCTTCATTCTTGCAATTAGATTAAAGTTCAATTTATGCAATTTAGAGGTAGAAGAGACCTAAAAACTCCCACATAATTAGTTCCACCAATAAGACTTGCTGCTCCCAATTGACCTTAAATTATAGCCCTGTTCACTCCTTTCATAAATAGCCTTGTACACTACCCTAGATTGACAAATTCATTGAGAATTAATGATGTTCTTAACGACAACCCATCAACCAATTTTCAATGTATTTTAAATAGAGTATTCACTCTACATTGGGTAAATACACCAATCACGATACCCTGGTCATTAAAAGAGAAAAATACAAAAAAGTAATAGGTAAATGTTGAGCAAGGTGCAGCAACAGTATTGTCATTGTTGTCAACACAGTCAGATAGATTTGTTGATGCAGTGGACAGGAAGTTCAAAAGCTATTCAGATGCAGAAGACAGGAGTTCAAAGGTTATTCAGAGTATGTACAGTGATTTTCCAAGAAGACCGAAGTGGCCCATATGCAAAAGATCAAAGGAAAAAGACAAGTAAGAAAAGTGTCGCGATATCACGACATATACAACAAGCAAGAAAAACTGTCACGATTTCGCGACATGTTGGAAGAGAGAGAAAAAGCAGAAAAAACTGTCGCGATTTCGCGACATGTTGGAAGAGAGAGAAAAGCAAGGAAAAACTGTCACGATTTCGCGACATGTTGGAAGAGAGAGAAAAGCAGGAAAAACTGTCACGATTTCGGACATGTTGGAAGAGAGAGAAAAAGCAGGAAAAACTATCATGATTTCGTGACATGTTGGAAGAGAAAAAGGCAAGTGGAAAAACTGTCATGATTTCGTGACATGTTGGAAGAGAAAGAGAAAGCAAGAAAAAGTGTCACGATTTCGTGACAAGTTCGAAGAAAGAGAACAAGTAAGAAAAGTGTCACGATTTCGTGACATGTCGCATTTTCGTGACTAAAATAGGAGAGAGAAAGTAAGTTTGAAAAGTGTCACGATATCGTGACATGTCGCATTTTCTGACAAAAGAAAGAGAGGAAGCGTAGAAAATCAGATTTTGAAAAGCAAGTAAGTGTCACGATTTCGTGACAAAAGAAAAGTAAAAAGTGTTGATTTTGAAAAAGAAGAAGTAAAGTGTAGATTTATGAAAAAGCAAAGAAGTAAAGTAGAAGAAGTGTCACGATTTCATGACAAAAGCAGAGAAGAAGACTTCGAAGGCAGAAGTGTCACGATTTCATGACAAAAGCAAAGAAGCTAAGTACGAAAGTAGAAGTGTCATGATTTCATGACAAAAGCTAAGTTGAAGACTACGGAGGCAGAAGTGTCACGATATCGTGACAAAAGCAAAGTCAAAGTCTATGGAAGCAGAAGTGTCATGATATCATGACAAAAGCAAAGACGAAGTATACGAAGGCAAAAATGTCGTGATATCATGACAAAAGAAAAGATGAAGTCTGTGAAGGTAAAAATGTCATGATATCATGACAAAAGAATAGAGAAAGCGTACGAAGGTGAAAGTGTCATGATATCGCGACATGTATTTTCATGGCAACAACAACAAAAGAAGCTACAGAGGCAGAAATGTCATGATTTCGTGATAGGTCGTAAATGCGCAAGTCAAGAAGGAGAACCTGATTGAAATGAGAAGTATGATAGTGGACCGACATCACTACGACATTTACAGGGGCATGAGTGATTTCATACTTCTAAAATACGAAGAGTGATCAAAAGTCGGTATGGCGGTTACAGAGGTCTGTCCAGAATGAAATCATCAAGCGATGGATAAACCGAACATCTTCTTGAGTTGAAGCCGACGAAGACCGATGACAATCGACTAAAATTAGGGTTTACAGTTGTTATGAAAGCTGACTAAGATTAGGATTTACAGTCGACTAAGATTAGGGTTTTCATCATAAAAAATATTGTTATAAAAGGAGGGTTGTTTGGAGAATTGAAGATGGTGGTCGAATGTGTGTGAAATACGGTCGTTGTGCGTAGAGAGCAAGTCGTGTCGAATCATGCTAAGTGCAAAATTTGCAAAGAGAGTAGAGTGTGCAAAAGGGAGAAGATGATCGTGAAGTTTGACTGTAATGAAGCAGAGTGTGCGAAGTGATTGTAGAGAAAGTAGAGTGCATAGAGAACGCAAAGGTGAAGAAGACCAGTCGGGGTCTTGCAAAAGCAAAGGTATCTTACTTTTAAACTTATAGATTCAAATTGAAGTCTAGGTTGAGCTTGGCATGGGGGTTGGTGCTCATTTTTGTTGGTGTAGATAAATAAGGGGTTGGTGCTCCTTCTAGTTGGTGTTGGATAAATAGGGGTTGGTGCTCCTTTCTTGTTGGTGCAGATAAATAGGGGGTTGGTGCTCCTTTCTATTGGTGTAGATAAATAAGGGGTTGGTGCTCCTTATAGTGGGTTTGGTAAATTGATTGTAAAGTTGGTGCTTTGCAAAGGCTGGATTTGGATGGTAGTCCAAGCAGTCAATTTTTGAGGAGTAGCCACATTGGTGAACCTCGTTAAATCTTGTGTTGTGTGATGCTCTTTTGTTATACTTGTTGTATCTAGTAATAAGTTTTAATTGTTACGGTATTAAGAGCTATAAATTTAAGTTTATAGAGCTACATTGATTCACCCCCCTCTCGGTGTCATTGTAAGACTAACAATTGGTATCGAGCTAAGTTCCTGTACAAGCTTAACCGGCTAGGGTGATCTTGGAAGTAACACAATGGCAGGTGGTGAAGGCTTCTCATCAAACAAAGCACCATTGTTTGATGGATCTAATTACGCGTTCTGGAGAATCGAGATGCAGACATATCTCTATGCTTTGGGATACGACATCTGGGATTCAGTAGTTAGTGGATACACAATACCCATCACTCCTCAAAAAAAAAAAAAAAAACAGCTCCGATGAGGATTCTGAAGAGGAAATAGGTGAAGCTCTTTTCATGGCATTTGAAGAAGTAAAATCAGAAAAGGAAGGAGTGAACTCTGAAGTATGTGGTGAAAACCCTGAGGCTGAAGTAGATCTAGAAGGTGAGTTGATCTCTGCACTTGAAGAGTGGAAAATAGAGAGGAAAAAGAATAAGAAAATTTCAAAAAAGCTTGAGGATGCAAACGAAATCATAACCAGTCTGAAAGTACAGACAGAAGAATACAAGAAAATATCTGAAGATCTCGAAGTACAAATTACCATGAAAATAGATTATTGCTGCAAACTAGAAGAAGAGAATGTTGGTTTACGGATGCGAGATAGAAGAGATGAATCACAAAATTAGTTGCTATCACAAACGCGAAGAAAGTTCTATGAAGCTGGATAAGATTATAAATGACCAAAGGCCTGTAGGCATCAAATTTGGTCTAGGTTTCGTCGAAGGAGAATCATCAAATGGATCAAAGGCCAGAAATGTAGAATCCATAAAGAATGAAGATAAGAAACAGGTTGATCAAGGAAAAATGTCTCATGCAAAAGAAAGCAATAATGCCAGGCACGAAAGGAGAATTGACAATGATGGATTCACCAATGTCACACATCAAAGAAGAAGAAGACCTATGGCTCCTACGGCAACATGGCAAAGACCATCACCCAGGTTCAATTATCCCTTTTCTGGTTTCTATTTTAAATGCAATGGCTATGGACATAAAATCTCGGACTGCAAATATAATGTAAGACCAAGGAATTTCACCAGTAGAAATGCTTTTTCTCCTCTGATGAATTATACAGTAGAATGTTATAACTGTCATAATTTTGGGCACATTGCAAGAAACTATAGAAGTACATTTGCATCAAATCAGTTTCAGGGAAGAAAATTTCAACCAAATAGGATGAGACAAAATAGAAAACTTCTCAAAAAACATGCACAAGCTATTGATAAGGGAAAGGCAAAACAAGAGCCCAAAACTACTATCAAAATGGAGTGGAAAGAAAAAGAGCGACTTAAGGAAGAAAAGGAATCCTTAATCGTACAAACAACATTTAAAGCACAGAATAAATATGTACCATGGATACTTGATAGTGGATGCTCCAGTCATATGACAGGTGACAAACAAAAATTTGAGAAGTTACAAAAATATGAAGGTGGTTCAGTAAAGTTTGGAAATAATGATGGAGCTAAGATAGTTGGCAAAGGTTCAGTTAAAATTAGTGACGGAAAAATTAAGTCAGAAGAAGTCTTGTTTGTGGATGGTTTGAAACATAACTTGTTGAGCGTAAGTCAGATTTGTGATAAAGGTCATGAAGTAGTTTTTAAGAAGCGAGGGTTGTGAAGTCGAGAAAAACAAACGAGTGGAAAATTGATAGCAACTGGATCAAGGACATCTGGCAACTCTGTACACGCTCTCCAGAGACTTCAGAAGGAGCTTGTTTTATTGGACAGGAAGAAGAAAATTGGTTGTGGCACAAGAGACTCGGTCATATCAGTTTTGATAATCTAGTAAAAATCAACTCAAAAAGGGTAGTGAGAGATATTCCCACCATCAACAAACCTGCAAACAACATTTGTGCTTCATGCCAAAAGGGGAAGCAAACTAGAGTCACATTCAAAACAAAAGAGTACTACACAAGCAAACCTTTGGAACTAATACACCCTGATTTATGTGGACCCATGAGAACACAAAGCATAAATGGTGACAAATATTTTATGTTGTGCATTGATGACTATTCCAGAATGACATGGATATTTTTCTTGAAGCATAAATCAGAAGCTTTTGAAATGTTCAAGACTTTCAAAAACCAATTTGAGAATGAAACAGGGAAAGAGGATCAAATGTTTAAGATCAGATAGAGGAGGAGAATTCATTTCAGGAGGAGTTTACTGAGTACTGTGAAAAATACGGTATTAGGAGACAGTTTTCAGCGACCAGGACACCTCGACAGAATGGAGTGGTAGAAAGAAAGAACAGGACAGTGCAGGAAATGGCATGGACTATGTTGGTTGAAAGCAGAGTAGCAGACAGATTTTGGAAAGAAGCAGTCCATACTACGGTGTATATCCAAAATAGGTACATGCTGAGAACACATGAAAGCAAAACTCCTTATGAGTTGTGGTTCGGTAAAAGGGCAACAACAAAATACCTCAAAGTTTTTGGCAGCAAGTGCTACATCAAAAGAACTGAAGATAATCTTGGTAAGTTTGAAGATAGAGCGGATGAAGGTATTTTTGTTGGTTATTCATCAAAAAGCAAAGCTTACAAATGCTACAACAAGAGGCTAAAGAAAATTGTGGACAGTGCCGATGTTAAATTTGATGAAGGTAGAGAACGAGTAATTAGCTATGAAAAGAACTACCCAATTTATGAAGAGGTTATTGAAGGAGATGAGGAAAACGAAATGGAAAAGATACAAAAAATTGACTCAGATGATTTAAGTTGTGATTCAGAAGTGGAAGAAAATAAGAAATTCAAAACAGGCAGCTGGCAGAAAAATCATCCTAGAGAGCAAATAATTGGAGACCCCAAAGTTGGTGTTCAGACAAGAAGAAGAGTAGTAAGTAACTACTCTCTATTATCCAACATTGAGCCCAAAAATGTTGCTGACGCAAGCAAAGATGAAAGTTGGATGAAGGCAATAAATGAAGAATTAGATCAGATCGAGAAAAATGAAACTTGGGAGTTAGTACCTAGAACTGCAAATAAAAATATAATCGGGACTAAATGGATTTTTTGAAACAAATTGAATGAAGACGGACAGGTAGTCAGAAATAAAGCAAGATTGGTATGTAAGGGTTATGCACAAGTTGAAGGCATTGACTTTGAGGAAACTTTTGCACCAGTAGCTAGACTAGAGGCAATTAGAATGTTTCTGGCTTTAGCAGTCTACAAGAATTTCAAAGTTTATCAAATGGATGTGAAATCAGCGTTTTTGAATGGGAAACTTGAAGAAGAGGTTTATATTGAGCAACGAGATGGTTTCCAACTTGGTGATGATCCCAACTTGGTTTGCAAGTTGAAGAAAGCATTATATGGCTTAAAACAGGCACCCCGAGCATGGTATGCAAGGCTAGACAACTATCTCACTCAACAAGGGTTTAAGAAAGGTATGGTGGATAGTAATTTGTATGTCAAAATAGAAAATGGGCATCTTATTGTTCTTGTTGTATACGTAGATGATATCATATTTGGCAGCAACAAAGATGAGTCATGTAAAGATTTAGCAAATAAGATGCGAGAAAGAATTTGAAATGTCAATGATTGGTGAACTTTCGTATTTCCTCGGGTTGCAAGTTAATCAAAATAAGAAGGGCATATTTATTTCTCAAGTTAAATATGTGAAAGAGATGTTAAAAAAGTTCACAATGGAGGATTGTAAGCCAGTTAGCACTCCCATGACGACAGGTTGCAAGTTGAGCAAGGATGACAAATCTCCACCTGTTGATCAAACCATGTACGGATCTATGATTGGGAGCTTACTGTACCGACGGCTACCGGACCGGATATTTTGCAGGCAGTATGCATGGTAGCACGATTTCCAGGCTAATCCCAAGGAGACTCATGTGACAACAGTGAAGAGGATTCTTCGGTACCTCAAGGGTACTATGGAGTATGGGTTATGGTATCCGAAAGGTAAAGACTTCACCCTTATTTCGTATTCAGATGCAGATTGGGCAGGAGGTGTCGATGACAGAAAGAGTACCAGTGGAGGTGCATTCTATCTTGGAGACAGATTGGTCGCGTGGCACGAGTAAGAAACAAGAGTCGGTTTCTTTATCGACAGTAGAGGCGAGAATATATTGCGGCGACAACATGTTGTACGCAGGTATTGTGGATGAAACAAACCCTGAAAGATCTTGGTATTAGCTTCAGTGAGCCAATATCGGTTAAGTGTGATAACACCGAGTGCCATTAACATCTCCAAGAATCCGGTTATGCATTCACGCACAAAACACATTGCTATCGGGTATCACTTTTTGAAGGAGAAAGTTGCGAAAGGTGAGGTTAAGTTGGATTTTGTTCCAACTATGGAGCAAGTAGCAGATATCTTCACAAAACCATTGCCCAAGGAAGTTTTTGAGTACCTTCGTAATAAATTGGGAGTGGTCACACTTCCCAAGAATTGACTAGCTACAGGGGATCACATTCTCAGGGGGAGCATTTAAGTATTTGATTATCTTTTTGCTCATGTTCATGATTTTTGCTAAGTGTAATAAATTTTGCTTGAGAATGTTGTGCATGGACTCGGGGGAGTCTGCAGTAGCCCTTTGGTATTATTGTCAAAGGGGGAGAAGAGTTACAGGAAATTGCACATGTGTTGCCAAAAATTCCAAAGGGGGAGATTGTTGAGCAAGGTGCAGCAACAATATTGTCATTGTTGTCAACACAGTCAGATAGATCTATTGATGCAGTGGACAGGAAGTTCAAAAGCTATTCAGATGCAGAAGACAGGAGTTCAAAGGTTATTCAGAGTATGTACAGTGATTTTCCAAGAAGACCGAAGTGGCCCATATGCAAAAGATCAAAGAAAAAGACAAGTAAGAAAAGTGTCACGATATCACGACATATACAAGGCAAGAAAAACTATCATGATTTTGTGACATGTTGGAAGAGAGAGAAAAAGCAGGAAAAACTGTCATGATTTCGTGACATGTTGGAAGAGAGAGAAAAAGCAGGAAAAACTGTCATGATTTCGTGACATGTTGGAAGAGAGAGAAAAAGAGGAAAAACTATCATGATTTTGTGACATGTTGGAAGAGAAAAAGCAAGTGGAAAAATTGTCATGATTTCATGACATGTTGGAAGAGAAAGAGAAAGTAAGAAAAAGTGTCACGATTTCGTGACAAGTTCGAAGAAAGAGAACAAGTAAGAAAAGTGTCACGATTTCGTGACATGTCGCATTTTTCATGGACTAAAATAGGAGAGAGAAAGTAAGTTTGAAAAGTGTCACGATATCGTGACATGTCGCATTTTCGTGACAAAAGAAAGAGAGGAAGCGTAGGAAACGTGATTTCACGAAAGAAAAGAAGTGTGATTTTGAAAAAAAAAAGAAAAAAAGTGTCATGATTTCATGACAAAAGTAGAAAGAAGACTTTGAAGTAGAGAAGTGTCATGATTTCATGACAAAAGCAAAGAAGTAAAGTATGAAAGCAGAAGTGTCATGATTTCATGACAAAAGCAGAGAAGAAGACTTCGAAGGCAGAAGTGTCACGATTTCATGACAAAAGCAAAGAAGCTAAGTATGGAAGCAGAAGTGTCATGATTTTATGACAAAAGCTAAGTTGAAGACTACGGAGGCAGAAGTGTCGTGATATCGTGACAAAAGCAAAGTCGAAGTCTATGGAAGCAGAAGTGTCGCGATATCATGACAAAAGCAAAGACGAAGTATACGGAGGCAAAAATGTCATGATATCATGACAAAAGAAAAGATGAAGTCTATGGAGGCAGAAATGTCATGATATCATGACAAAATAATAGAGAAAGCGTACGGAGGTGAAAGTGTCACGATATCGCGACATGTATTTTCATGGCAACAACAACAAAAGAAGCTACAGAGGCAAAAATGTCACGATTTCATGACAGGTCATAAATGCGCAAGTCAAGAAGGAGAACTCGATTGAAATGAGAAGTATGATAGTGGACCGACATCACTACGGCATTTACAAGGGTAGTTACAGAGTGATTTCATACTGCTAAAATATGAAGAGTGATCAAAAGTCAGTATGGCGGTTATAGGGTCTATCCAGAATGAAATCATCAAGCGATGGATAAACCGAACATCTTCTTGAGTTGAAGCCGATGAAGACCGATGACAGTCGACTAAAATTAGGGTTTACAGTTGTTATGAAAGCCGACTAAGATTAGGATTTACAGCCGACTAAGATTAGGGTTTTCATCATAAAAAATATTGTTATAAAAGGAGGGTTGTTTGGAGAATTGAAGGATGGTCGAATGTGTGTGAAATACGGTCGTTGTGCATAGAGAGCAAGTCATGTCGAATCATGCTAAGTGCAAAATTTGCAAAGAGAGTAGAGTGCACAAAAGGGAGAAGACGATCGTGAAGTTTGATGTATAGAAGCAGAGTGTGCGAAGTGATTGCGTAGAGAAAGCAGAGTGCACAGAGAACGCAAAGGTGAAGAAGACCAGTCAGGGTCTTGCAAAAGCAAAGGTATCTTACTGTCAAACTTATAGATTCAAATTGAAGTCTAGGTTGTAGCTTGGCATCAGGGGTTGGTGCTCCTTTCTATTGGTGCAGATAAATAAGGGTTGGTGCTCCTTTTGGTGGTAAATAGGGGTTGGTGCTCCTTTCTAGTTGGTGCGGATAAATCAGGGGTTGGTGCTCCTTTCTATTGGTGCGAGATAAATAAGGGGTTGGTGCTCCTTACAGGTGGGTGCTTGGTAAATTTATTGTAAAGTTGGTGCTTTGCAAAGGCTGGATTTGGATGGTAGTCCAAGCGGTCAATTTTTGAGGAGTAGCCACATTGGTGAACCTCGTTAAATCTTGTGTTGTGTGATGCTCTTTTGTTATACTTGTTGTATCTAGTAATAAGTTTTAATTGTTGCGGTATTAAGAGCTGTAAATTTAAGTTTAAAGAGCTACACTGATTCACCCCCCCTCTCACTGTCATTGTAAGACTAACAGTAAAAAAAATCCATACTTGTGCTTGGGTCCCACTTGGTCCTACTCTATTATGTAATAAGTCCAATTAATGCATCCCTGCTAAGCTATTCCATTAAATACTATATTTTTCCCAAACCCCTTTTTATCTCTCCTACATGGTAAAAATTACTTTTACCCACACCATTTGCCCTATTTTATCCTAAATTGGGTAAAATATTTCTCCACTCACTTCTCACCCAGCCTATTCAAGTTCCTTTATGACTTTGTATGTCCCTCAAATACTCGAGGGGGCACCCAGGCCAGGGGAAAAAATTGATTTTTAAACCTATAATCGATCCTAACAAGAAAATTATCCAATAAATTATTGAAAAATAAATTATTTCTTTTGTAAATGATTTCTCAATATGTTTTTCCTTATATTGTTTCATCAAAACCCAATCATCACATCTTAAAAATCAAAAGCATCTACAATTATTTTTGATGCATTTATTAAAAATTTAATTGCATCAAAAAGGAGGAAAATATAGATACCTAAAATTGGACTACCCTTTTACACCAATATTTGATCTAGACCTACAAAAAAAGTAAATTAATCATAAATAAACCCAACCTCAAAATTTGCAAACATAACCCAACAATATTTATTCTATCGAATTAGAGAAAACTTCCAAAAAACAAATACACTTTCAATTTGGTGTATTCACAACCAGTTTAAATCCTCCACCCTCAATTGAATTTTAATTTTAATTATTAGATTCATAAATATGTTGAGGTATTAATATGCTAGTGATATATTCTCCAGGGTGGCATATTCACTTCCAAAAAATGAAAGCCTAAATTACGCTTGCAATAATCTACCAAGGTCTAAATCTTGCCTAACTGCCCTTCTATAGTTGTAGGTGATTAACAAATAAGGAAATAAGGTGGTGGATTTTCTTCCACTCTCTTCTCTTACCCTAAATGAACTAAAATCTAAGGTTAGATGATTACATGTTGTAATCAATAACTAATATGCACTACCACCTGCCAAAATAGCCTACATGCCATCCACCTTGCCCCTCCCACTTGGAAAACCCCAGGAGAGCCAATTTCTATAAATTGGCCCCTTTGGGTGGCATCTAAATGAGATATTTTATTACAATGAAACTTTTCCAAAATTGCAAGTGATTCAAACATAATGAAGTACTACCAAAATTATTTCTTAGGGTCATTCAACAAATTGGATTTGAAGGAAGGAAAGAGAGCATTCACATTTGAAAACTTGATGATATTCTTCTATTTCACATTGCAATTCTATTCTAACTACCATTAATGTATTATGATTTAGATCTATAGAAAATATGCTTATACTCCAAGTCTTCAAATTTAGCTATCATTGTTTTTGTTAGAAATTTACCTCTTTTTATATCCATAGGTATCTTAGGAGGTTTTGCAGGAAAGAAAAAACTACTAGAACCTCTACCATAATAGAAGAATGTCTCTATAGCCTCCCCATGGCTGGATTCTATGGCCTACTATTTGAATAAGTGAATTTACCACCTATACCCAATTTTAGGTGGTGATATTCACAAGTGGTTGCATCCTCATCTTGGCAATATTAATATTATCTATTTTTTCATCCCCAAGGTTTAATATAGTAGTCATAACTAATATAGGTGGTGTATTCACAACATATTTAAAATATTCTATATTTCTCTAACACCCAACATCTAGCCTAGTAGAGTTAGCCCCTATGCATCATATTGTTAACTCATCCAAACCTTATCCTCTATCATTATTATTATCAACTTGTTTTCTTCATCTTGATGAATCTTCCAACTATAGCATTTATCTAGCATATTCGTTATACATTTTAGAATCCTTTGGTTTTTAGTCATCCCAGTATCTTGCCCAGTCAATCACATCCTTATGCATCATTTTAATAGTATGCTATTTCTATTTTTTTGTGTGGTTATTTTTTATCTAATTATGTCATAATAATGAATCCACCAAGTAGATTAGTTCCAAATGGTGGATTCACCATGGTTTATTCAACATCCATATCCAAGGTAGGACACCTCGAATTTTCTCATAAACAGGGAGCTTGACTATGCCAATTAGCAAGTTACAACCTTCTTGTTTTTTGGTAGGCCCTCAATCATAATCTCCCTCCTTTTCTATTTATTTTACATGTTTGTATGAATCCACCAGCTGAAGGCTTTCCAAATGGCATGTCTTACCAAGTCACGAATTTGCATATAGATGGTCTATTTGCATTAGATGTCAAAATAGGTAAGTACTTCTAATCCTCTAGATTTCAATTTATAGCATAAACTATTTTACTTCTTGTTTGATTGATATCTAATATTTTCAATACATGTATAAGAAGAAAATACAAAAAAACCCTAGAATAGTTGTTTTCTTTAGTTTATTAGGCACCTAAAATATATTTTACATGTAGTATTGCATTAGGGTAATCTACATGTTTGCATCCCTCTTACACACTTGCTTTTAAGAGAAGAAAAAAATATTCTTGTAACTTCTATATTAGGTAGCATTCATTGAATTGAAACGTATATATAGGATAGTATCTTGTTTTATGTACCTTTGACTTCACATTGCATTGCATTTTCATCTTGCACAATAGATTCTAGGATAGAACAAAATCTTGGTGTTTACTAAATTTAATACATCGCAAATAGATTAGGGAATCTATAAAACACTACATAAAGCGTAGTCCCCATAATGATGGATTAGTAGCAACACTCTCCCACCCAAGTGTGTACGATCCCAAAAGGAACACGTTCAATGTCAGTGTCCCTGTGCACCTTTTTGGCATCACACATATATCCATATATGTGTTTCCATGGGTATTTTAAATCTTTACCATAGTACCTTAAGATTAAAATGAAATCAAGATAATAGTATCAACAAGTGGATTATGAATGAATTGTGTTTGGGTATCATAAATGTTATGAGACTAGGCATATGAAAAGAGATGGAAAAATAAAAATCATGTAGGAAGTTTTTAAAAAATTGGGCATAAAACAAACTTTAATATGAAGCAAGGAGATCATATCATAGTAGAAAATAGATTAGATCAAGGATTTTCCACTCCCAAGAAAGAGGTAAAGAAAATCCTCTACATTATCAAATGACAAAGTTCATCATGGTTTACTTAGATCAACCATTAGAAGAAACCAAAAATGACATAACTAATGAGGAAGCACAATGTGTAAGTTTAAATGTAGAAGGAATTAAAGGTGTAAAGGCAGATAAGAAGGTAAAGCTTAAAACAAAGGAGTTGAAAGAGGTTAAGCTTAATCTAGGTAAATCATCATCAATTTTCTTTGGTATAAAATCCTTTCATTACAATAATAAATGTGTTGGATATTTTGAGTCCACTAAGCTAAAATGTTGTCATTGATGTTAAAAGTTTATTTGATGTCAAAAGGATCTATGATGGCATGCACTATGTTTTGTGAAAAGTGCAAGGAAGGGTTTTTGTGAAAACCAAGGTAGGCAAAATAAAATGTTTTATTTAAAACCATGGATGGCAGATTTGAAATGGGTTTTTCTTAAAATCCAAGTTGGCTTTTCGTTTCATCAAAAAAGGTGCCCTGGTGATGGAGATATTTAATTTTAAAGATTTAGTTTAAATTTTAAATTATTTAAAATTAATCAAAAATTTTCCCTCCATTTTCCGCCGATGTTGACTTTAATCCTTCCCAATCCGCATCATGTATAAAAGGTTCTTCATTAATAAATGGTTTAACACCCCTAAAATTCGTATAGTAAATCCTCTTTTGCCAAAGTTAAATCATGCATTATCACTGCGAAGGTTTGGGAGAAGCAAAGTCTTTTAGTTTATGGGTGCCAAGAGGAAGTACTTTAAGCATAAGGTGAAATAGCTTCCACGTGGGAAGCTTAACCCACTTGGTGGGTGGAAGGAGTGCAAATGTGCACTCGCTACTGCAGGTCTCAGGTTCGAGTCACCTAGAATTCAGTTTTTTCTTATGTGTGTTGTCACCACATTTTTCGGAGAAGAAAACATTTTTCAAGGTATGCCTGTCGCTGTAAAGATTGAAAATTAATGTTTTAATTGCCTAAGCTAAGGTTGAGGCATCATTATTGAAGGTATGCCATTGTGGTGTAGTTTTTGAGTTGTGGTATTTGATGTGGGAATTTTGGCATTAAGGAGATTAGTGAGTTGTGCATTAGTACAAAGTGTTTTTAGGAGAAATAAGGGAATGGTAAATGGTTATGGTGATATTCATGCTATGCTTAATTAAATAAGGAAATAATTATTTTTAATTATTTTCTAGTGGTGGATGTGATTTTTGACTAGGAGAAATAAGGTGTAAAAGGTTATGATAATTATTTTGTAATTTCTCCTAACCCTCATGAATATTGGCAAAAGAATATTATGATTATGGCAGATTTCCAAAGAGGTTTCTTCATCTTCATAAAAGGTATGGGCACATTCTCCTATTGATTGTTTATGGTGGTTGATTTATGAAATATCATTGGAGAGAAAAGGATTGATTGTGGTTTCCTTTTCGAAAGTGGTTGGTTGAATGCTTCAAGGTTTTCTGGATTATGTGTTGTGATTAAACCTTATTTTATAAGCATTGTTGTTGAAGCCCATTGGTTGTGAAATGAACTTGAACTTGAGTTAGAGAAGAACATGAGTATCATTGTTATGTGAGATTTGTGATTGAGAATTATTGGAAATATTTTGAGTTGGTTGATACATGCTTGGACTAGGGTTGTGAGAAAGGATTATTCCTTGAGGTGATTGGTTGAGTTGAGTTTCTTGAGCCTAGTCAAGTGATTGTGTGAAGTGGTTGTTCAAGTTCCTAGAAATAAACTATTCTATGAGATTGATTTGAGTTGAGATTGGGATTTGAGAATAGAACATATAGATTCTATAAAAATTCTCTTTATTATTCTATGAGATTTATTTGAGTTGAGATTGGGATTTGAGTATAGAACATATAGAGTCTCTAACAATTCTCTTTATGGTTCTATGAGATTTATTTGAGTTGAGATTAGGATTTGAGTATAGAACATATTGAGTCTCTAACAATTCTCTTTATACTTCTATGATATTGAGTTATGTGTGAGCTTGTTAAGCAGATTTGGACAGGTTTTGTGTGGACCTGTTGAGCAGATTTGAGTAGGTTTTGTGTGGACCTGTTAAGCAAATTTGAGCAGGTTTTGTGTGGACCTTTTGAGCAGATTTGAGCAAGTTATGTGTGGACCTATTGATCAGATTTGAGCAGGCTCTATGTGGACCTATTGAGCAGATTTGAGCAAGTTCTATGTAGACCGGTTGAGTAGATTTGAGCAAGGGTCTGAGTGGACCTATTGAACAAGTTTGTGCTAGACCGACTGAACTGTGTTTAGTGCATATTTGAGTGGACTTGTGCTAGACCGACTGTACTATGTTTAGTATAAGATATTGAGCAAATTTGTGATAGACCAAATGAATTGTGTTTAATACAAGATATTGAGCAGATTTGTGCTAGATCGAATGAACTATGTTTAGTACAAGATATTGAGTAGATTTGTGCTAAACCAATTGAATTGTGTTTAGTACAGATTTGAGTGGACTTGTGCTAGACCGACTGTACTATGTTTAGTACAAGATATTGAGCAGATTTGTGCTAGACCAAATAAATTATGTTTAGTGCAAGAGATTGAGCAGAGTTATGCTAGACCGAATGAACTGTGTTTAGTACAGTATTGAGACAGAGCTTTGGAGGTGAAAAATTATATAGGACAAAGTCTCAGTGGATAGAGATCCAGTATCTAGGACAATTGAAGATATATCTGAGTGAGGAGTCTTCAAGTGGAGAGAGATCCACCAGTCAGTGCAGTATAGAGACAAAGTCTTCTAGGAGATCACTAGCCAGAGCAGAAGAGAAAATAGTTCTCCTGTGGAAGAGATCCATGAACTTGAGATTAGGGGATCAACATCTCCTTTGGATAGAAGTCCATAAACATTGTAATTTGGGAAGGATTCCCAAGAGATTATTTGAAAAATATTTAGAAGAAATATTTTCTCTATGGAGGTAGCCCACATTGGGTGAACCAAGTTTTATGTTATACTGTTCACCCCCCTCTTAGTATAAGCACATGTTATTCAATTGGTATCATAGTGGGTCTCTTCACAAATATTTTAACAACTTGGAGAAGGATCCATTAGTAACACACATGTGCTCAGGGAGTGAAGAAAGTATAGACTTTTAAGAAGCACTCTTCAACTGTCTCCAATATCTTGAAAGGATTCAAGAAGAGAATGCACAAATAAAGGAATAAAATTGAAACTATGAATTAGCAATAATTGATCTTCTACAAAGGCTAATAGAACTCAAAATAGAAGTGAAAGAAAGAAGAGAGATTGAACATCAGTTGAGAGATATGTTGGAAGCCAATTGTTATGCTAAAATGCAGAATCAAAATAAATAACATATTACATAAATCAAGTCAGCAAGAGGTAGGAACATCAAGCAAAAATAAGGTACCTCACCGTATCTCAAGAAAAGAAGACCACAAAGGAAAGAATACCAGATTGAGTCCTCATCAAAATAGGTTACAAAATTTCTTCCATGGACATTGTTTCTCTTGCAATAAATATGGTCATAAAGTTATGCATTGTACTAGCAGAGACAATGATAGTAGTAGTATGGATTCTCTTGTACCATATATGGATGATGATGTTGAGTGTTACAAATGCAATAACTTTGGGCATATAGCTAGAAGGTGCAATATAGAAAACTCTAAGTCTAGTAGAAAATCCATAACTCAAACTACTATAAAAGAATAAAAAGGGAAAGGTAAATTAAAATTATTTATAGTTCAAATAGAATTTCATGCTTAGGATAGAGAATAAAAATGGTTTCTAGATAGCGGATGCTCTAGACACATGATAGGAGAAAAAGATAAGTTTATAATTTTAAAAGAAGGAAATACAGGGTCAGTAAACTTTGGGGACAATGGTTCAGCAAAGATCTGTGGAAAAGGAACTCTAAGTATAGGAAATGGGAAAGAAAATTTTGAAAATTTCTATATGTGGAAGGTTTGAAACACAATCTCTTAAGCATTAGTCAACTCTGTGATCAAGGCCATATGGTAACTTTTCATCAAGATAGATGTGAAGTGAGAAAATCTAAATCTGGAAAACTAGTAGCAAGTGCTATAAGAGAAAGAAATATTTATGTACTCAATGAGATCAAAAGGGAAAAATGTCATTTATCCAAATAAAATGAGGACCGGTCTCAACATATAAGATTAGGACCAAATGAGAATATTCTAATGGCTTTGGAAGATAAAGAAAATGGTTCTATAGAAGATAAGTCAAAAGAAAGAAATGATATGGATAAAGGCAAAAAAATAGAGGACTATTCAATAGAGAATGGTTATGATATCAAGGGAGAACTTATCTATGCTCTTGACACAATAAATAAAGTAAGAAAGCAACACTCTAATATTGAAATTCAGTTTCAATAATATGATGAAGAAAGATTACTACTCATAGAGGATTTAGAAAAGTCAAAATCTAAGGCAAGCAAGTTCAAAGATAAGTTAGAAGCAAAGATTGTGGAATGTGAAAAGTTAACACAAGAAGTGGCACTAGTAAAGGAATATCTAGAGGATTCCAATAATAAGCTATATAAGTATGTAACCAGTGCAAATAATGTCGACAAATATTCAAGATACAAAGAGGAGCATCAAACAAAATAGGTCTTGGTTGTAAACAGGATCAAAAGAAATGGCAAGAAAATTCTACTTCAAATCTTGAAGAAGAAGGTACTTCAAAAGAAGGATTCTCATATGAAAATGGAAGTGAAAGTGAAACTTCTAATGATGAGTCATATTGCATTGAGTCCAACAGGAAAAGAGACAATGGGCAAAGAAGATATATATGGAACAGTAATCAGAACAGGAGACCAAGGAGGTCAATACAAGGAAGCTTCAATGGAAGATGTTTTTCATGTCATAGGTTTGGGCACATGGATTCACAGTGCAGGACACATCAAACATGGGAATATGGAAAAGGATAGCTTTTCAAAGGATATTTTTACTCATGTAATGAGTTTTATCACAAGGAAATGAATTGTAGGGTTCATGACAGAAGAGGATATGGCTTCACTAGGAGACATCTTAAGACATTTGCACATCCAAGGAATAATTTTTTTTTGGTAGATAAGATACTATAGCATTAATACCGGGTTTATAGGTTGACCCAAAACCTTTTACAAAAATCAGCCTAGGGCTATTGATGAACATGTCCTTACTAAGGATCCTATATATGTAAAATCTACATGTTGCCAAAACCATTACATCCGGTAAGGCACATAACCTATTATCAAAAAGGAACTTCCCATACAACATTTTGGATATACCCCAAGAAAAAACACCTGCATCATAATTACAAAAAAAATAAATAGACACAGATCCCTTCCTTGAAACAGTGGAGAAACAAAAAGTTGCAGACACACATAGAAGAGTACTGAAAAAACTCCCACAAACTTTGTATTGAAAGTTACTCTTAATAATTATTTGGTAATTTTTTTCTTCTATATATGACATGCTTTAGGACCACATCCCGTCTTGGCCAATTAGCCTTGGAGAAGTGAACTTGCTGGCTAGATTTATGGTGGTGGCTATCTGGTGGTCCATGTGGCTCTGGTTCAAAGTCTTATATTGTTGTTTCTTTCCTGCCCTATGATTATCAACCAACATTAAATTACTAAGATGACTAGGAGCCATGTTATCTGACATGTGACTGTCCCCATTAGTATTTGTGGTATTTCCAAGAAGCATCCATGAAGACTGACAACTCGGATAATTTTTATTGTGAGTCCATTTCAAAAAAGAAATGGGAATACTCCTAGATTTCAAACTTACAATGCCTTCCATGTTGGTAAATTTGACTATCATTCTTGGCATTCTTGTTGAATAAGATCCTCTACTTCACTCGGGACACCGTGTTCCCATTTGAAAATTTTATCACCATCGACACCCAAATTGGCCAGCTTATCAGCAATTTTGTTAGCTTCTCGAAAGACATGTTGGGATTTTCTGTCATGTCTTCCCTAGAAAAGGATCCTAGCCTCTTCAAAAATTGTTTTAATCATCCAAGGAGGTGTTTTCCAATTATCAAGGAGATTTATAACATGCATAGAGTCTCCTTCTATGATAAAATTTCCTTCTAATTCTTGAGTCATTTAAATGCCTCTCCACATAGCTCTAGATTTAGCTTCATTATTCGTCCTTGTTCCCAAATATTCAAAAAATTCAAGAATCATATTCCCATTATGATCTCACATAATGCCACCAATGCCTGCTCTTCCAGGATTTTCCTTAGCCGCTCCATAAAAATTAAGCTTAAACCAACCCATAGGAGGTGGGGACCACTTAACATTGGCTCTGGGGTTGACTACCCTAGGCACAGACTCATCTAACAAGGTTAAGCTTAAATATTGAGCAATATTGGTCTCTTGTAGATGAGGTTTACGGCTATCAAAAGGAATAAGGTTCACATTCTCATTGGCAAAGGATAGGATCCTAACAATGATACTTTTATGATCATGGATAGACTCATTAAAGACTCTATGGTTACTTTCTAACCACACCTGCCAAAGATAGTGATTAAGAAAAATTTTCCACATGTATCTAAGTCTTTGGCTTGAAAAGGGGCAAGGCCACTGGATGAACAAATCAAGTATGGTGGCTAGTTTAACCCAGGAAATATTGAAGGCCTGAAAAACTCCACTTAGGACAGTCAAGGTAAAAGGGCACTCAAGGAAAATGTGATAAGTGGTCTCCCAATTAGCCTTGCACGGATAACAGTGATTAGTGATACAAATACCTTTACGCATCATATTATCAATGGTTATAATTCTTCCTTGGATAACCAGCCATGAAAAGACTGTAATTTTTGGAATTAAATTTTTTATCCAAACTAAGTCCTTTTGGAGGACAAAATCCTCGTCATCAAGCATAAGCTTGTAAGCTGATTTAACAGTGAACTGCCCATTTTCCATAGGAGCCCAGGTCAGTTGATCTTCCTTGGGTCTCATGGGGATAAAATGTTGCCCGAGAATGTTACAAATATCATTTGATTTCGCTTGAAATCCCTGAATCCTTATTTGTTTCCACTTCATTTTACCTCTATCCTCAACCATATAATCGGAGACTTTTTTGCCAATGAGTTCTTCCATGATATCTCTGATTCGGGCTAAGTTAGGATATTGCATCAGTGGTTCATCCTTAGCCCACCTGTCATTCCAATAATTTATCCTCTCACCATTGCCTAAAACCCATATTAAACATTTTTTGATGATTTCCTTACAATTGAGAATTGCTTTCCAAAAAGCAGAACCTCTAATTGGAACTGAGTCACTTGGAAGTTCCATATTTTGAAGATACTTTCATTTGATGATAGTTGTCCATTTATTTTCTTCACCAGAAATGAGGCACCATGCCTTATTATCTAGTAAAGCTAAATTAATATGAGCAATTCTCCTCAGACCTAAACCCCCATTTTCCATGGGTCTGCACACTTTGGTCCATCCTACAAGGTGTATCCTTTTTTTCTCCTCTGGTCTAGTCCATAAAATTTATTTTTGGAGTTTCTTAATTTTCTAGAAAACCTTCACAAGGGCTTTGAAAATGGATAGGAAATAGACTAGAATGATCTGAAGAGAGGCCTTAGTGAGGGTTAGCTTTCCTGATTGAGATAGAAGATGACCTTTCCATCCAGCAAGTTTTTTTTGAATTCTTTCAATAACCCCGTCCCACATTTACTCTCTCGGACAACCAATGAAAATAGGAAGGCCAAGATACAAAGTGGGGAGGTTTGCTATATCACACCCTAAAATTTCTACAATCCTTCCTTACCTTTGAATGGGGGTGTTCAAGAAATATAACTTGCTTTTACTAAAATTAACTTTCTGACCAGTAGCATCCTCGTAGAGTTATAGGATGTATTTAATTCTTTTGGCCTCAACCACCGATGCCTTATTCAATAGAAAGGTATCATTGATGAATTGTTGATGAGAAACAACCCTAGTGAGAGATGTTGCCTTGATTATCGATATTAGCCTTGAACTGCAAGCATTTTTTATGGTTCTGCCTAAATATTTTGTCACAATGATGAATAACATGGCGCTGATAGGGTTCCCCTGTCAAATTCCTCTATGACTTTGAAAGTAAACAGCAGTTGATCCATTAACCAGAATCGAGAACCATGCTTTATAAATGCATTCTTTGATCAAATTAACCCATTGGTGGTGAAAACCAAACTTAAGGAGGACAAAAATCATAAAGTCCCAATTTAGCATGTCAAATGCTTTGTTCATATCAAGCTTGAGGGTAAAAAAAACCTATTAGTCTTATGAGCAGAGTGCAGAGCTTCATGAACTATGATAACTCCATACAAGATTGACCTGCCCTAGATAGAGCTTCCCTAGCATGGATCTATGATGTGGGTTAGAACATCTCTCATTCTATTTGCAATGGATTTAGTTAGGATCTTGTAAGAAACATTGCACAGACTGATTGGCCTAAAGTCAACCATAGAGTCAGGGGTTTGCTTCTTAGGAATTAGAGAAATAAAAGTAGAGTTGAGACCTTTTGGGATATGATTGCTTGCTTGGAATTATCTGATAGCAAAAATTACATCCTCACTTATGATGTCCCAAAAATATTGATAGAAATGAGGGGAAAGCCATCGAGTCCCGGGGCTTTATCTGGCTTCATGCTAAACAAGGCTTCCTTAATTTCCTCATCAGAAAATGGAGCTAGAATCTTAAGGTTTATATCCTCATTTATTATGCTAGGAATGGATTGCAAGAGAATATCTTTGGCCTCCTCATTGCACTGTGATTCCTGACCAAGGATAGAATTGAAATAAGTTACTACCTCCTTTCTTATTTCTGTTAAGTCCTGAGTAATAGAACCATATGCTTTTTTAAAAATTTGTATCTTGCTATTTCTTCTATTTCTAAATGTGGTGATGTGAAAATACTTGGAATTTGAATCTCCATATTTCAACCAAAGAACCCTTGATTCTTACCTCCAATATATTTCCTCATAGGCCAAAATGTTATGAAACTCTGCTAGTTTTATTCGTTCCTCCTGCCTAGTAGTTTCATCAACATCACCATGTTGAATTCTCTGATCAATTATCTTCAAACTTTCAACAACCTATTTTTTATTTTCAAAGAGGTTCCCAAAGACCTCTTTGTTCCAAGTTCGAATCTTTTCCTTAACAAACTTTAATTTTCTAGCAAGTTTAAAAGTTGCACTACCCCTAATAGGCTACTACCACCACTGAATTAAGTTATCTCTAAAACTGGAATGTTTGATCCACATAGATTAAAATATGATCGGTTTCTTGAAGGACAAAGAGTTAGGGATCTCCAAAAAAATGGGATTATGATCAAAGGTAATGTTAGGAAGGGTTTGCAGGGTAGAATCACTGAACAGAGGTGTAGCCTCCTTTGATAGAAAAACCTGTCAAGCCTTTCTTGAATGAGATGACACCCTATCCGCCGATTGCTCCAGGTATAATTCACTCCTCTAAGTTTTACATCCATCAACATGTTGGAGTTCACAAAGTCATTGAACTCATCCATGCTCCTGATAAGTGGTCCATTTTTACCCATTTTGTCTAAAGGGTAAAGATGAGTGTTAAAATCCCCAACCAGAATCCAAGGGATATTATGGAATATTTCACTTAGATTTCCTAAGTACTCCCATAGTAGAGCTCTCCCTTGAATTGAATTTGGGGCATAAATATTTGAAAGGATCCACGACCTGTTGTTGTTTATTTCCTTAAATAAAACACTAAGAACCCTATCATCTTTATGAATAATGGTGCCTTCTACTATCCGAGGATCCCACAAAGTCATAAGGCCTCCAGACACTCCTCTGGATGATTTGCAAACTATCTCCCCTTGATTCCAAATTTTTTTGCTATTTTTTTTTGTTGAATCTCATCAGTTTTTGTTTCTTGCAACATGATAATAGTTGGATTCACTTGATTTCTTATTGCACTGACTTCCCTGTGTTTGGGTAGGCCATTGAGGCCTCTCATGTTCCATGAGAGGAACTTCATTTAGATTGTTTGGGATTTATTTCTCTCTCCTTCCCTTGAGGGGGTTTTCCTAATTTGTTGTCTTCAGAACCCGAAATAAGCTGTTGAAACAAGCTTCTTTATTTTCCATTGGCAATGTCATTATCAGTTTTAATTTTTTGATGCTCAGCATTTGATATTCTTCCTCTTATTTTTCACTACAAAAATCTATAGGAGACTTCATAGTGCTCCTGGTTTGTTTAGGACTAAACTGGGGGGAGGAAATTTGTTGCATAACCGGACTGCCATATTCCTCAGTTTGAAGAGTTTCACATATCTCCACCCCTACATCCAAATATTCTTTTTTTTTCCTATATTCCCCTGGTTTACGAGATGACCCCTTAGTAGGATTCACCTGGATCCTAGTGATGATGTTAGGGAGATGAGATTTTTATTTTCCAATGCCTCAACTTTCTTCCTAAGTTCTTCAACATTAGGGTTTGGCTTTGGGATGCCCACCGGGCTTGAAGTATTTTTAGCATTGGTGTTTAAGGATCCTGACTTAGATAGGGATTCTAGAGATCAGGCATTAGGGTTTGACTTTATGATGCCCACGGGGATTGCAGTAATTTTAGCATTAGGGTTTGAGGATCCTGACTTTGATGGGGATTCTAGAGAGTCATAAAGGTTAGCCTAAAGGTTTTGGGCTTCCATGTCTTCTGATAATCCTCCTACTTCCATATTGGATAGAATTAAAAATTTATTTAAAACTAGAGGATTGGAAATTACCTGAGTATTTTGGTTGCCAACAACCTGTTTTTTCCCTTTGTCTTGTTGGGACCCTACACCCTCTCTTTTATTTTTTTGGAAATCACCTCTGCCAGGGAAACTCCTCAAATTTCCTTTGTCTAGCATTCTCTGCTTCTGCTTTTCTCTATTCATTGCCAGGTTAGGGCACTAATTGCATAGATGTCATTGATTTTTACATTCTATATAGAATTCTGGTCTGTTCTCATATTCTATCGGCTATTTTTGATAGTATTCTCCATACTCTAGCTCCACAAACCTTGGCAATTCATTATCCAAATTAGCATTTACGTAGATTTGTGCATGAGTCATCCTTGTCCTAGCCAAGGTCGCATGGTCAATGGAGATCAGGTCCCCTATAGTTATGGCTATGCCCTACAACCAATATTTATTGAATAACTAGGCAGGTAGACTTAGGATATGAACCCAAATAGGGGCAATGTTAATATTTTGCTTTTCAGGGTCAAAATCTTCACCCCATCATCTGAGAAAAAGGCTCCTTTTGCCCAAAAACCAAGGACCTCCTGTTAAAATGTGGTTAGCATCCTCCATATTGTTAAAATGGATAATGAAGAACCCTTGAGTTAGAGCTACAAACTCTAAGCTACCTATCGATTTCCATTTACCCGTCGCCCAAGCCCTGATAGTCTCCATGTCTGGCCTACCTCTCAAAAACTTGCCTACCAGGGAGAATTCTTCCATTGAAATAAAATGGCTCATGGAACTTGTTAGTGCCAAAATTTTATTAGTTATTGTAACTAGGGGTGAAAGAGAGAGAACCTCATTTATTTTTCCTCTAAGAGTCTCAACAAAATACAACCACTTCTTGGGCCCCGCATTGTCCTTCTTATATTTTTTTTTGGGGTCTTTCTGAGGAGGGTCGGGCCCTCGCGTGATGCCTGCCTCCAAATCTACCACAGTCTGACTGCCTTCCTCTGGATCCTCACTTGATCCATGCTTGAGGTTCCCTACCACCCCTTCTATACCTGCTCTACCTCTACCACCTTGGTTGAGATTCTTGCCCAAAAAATTCAAACCCTCACTCCCGTCACACCCGCTAAACCTCAGCTCACTCATATTGTTAATATTTTTGAATTAATACATCCAAGGAATAATAAAATTAAGTATAAGTGCAATAATTATGGTCACATAGCAATATGGCGTAGATCAAATATTCCAAAAATAGGTGTGAATAGGAACAGGAATATGAATAGAAATAGGAACATGAACAGAAGCAAGAAGATGAAAAGGAACAGAGACTCAGAAAAGAATAGAAATAGAGACTCATAAATAAATAGAGACTCAAAAAATAATGATAACAAGAACATGTACAAGAATAGGAACATGGATGAGAACAAGAACAGGAATAGGAACAGGGATGACGACTTGGAAAGAAACAGTGAGAGAATTCAGCAAACTCATAAAAGAAGAGGGAAAGAAGAGGGAAAGAAAAGCAGAGAACAATGCTTTCGAGGAGTAGAAATACTCCCACCCTAGAATTAACCACCTCATATGGAGGTGGGGGAGGGGCTAAGCTAAGAGGCTCATTCTTAGCCTCGAGCCCCAAAGGTGACCCTTTGCCATTGATGTCAAAGAGAGAGAGATTTGTGTATATTGGGGAGAGTTTTTGATATGGGGAGAGATTTGATATTTGAGAGAGCATTGAGCCAAGGAGAGCAAAGTCCCAGGGGGAGCAGAAAAGAAGGTCAGATTTTAGTAAAAGGATATGGGTTACGATCAATGACAAAGGGGGATATTTTTGGACATTTTGAGTTCACTAAGCTAAAATATTGTCATTGATGTCAAAAGGTTATTTGATATCAAAAGGATCTATGATGACATGCACTATGTTTTGTGAAAAGTACAAGGAAGGGTTTTTGTGAAAACCAAGGTAGGAAAAATAAAAGGTTTTATTTAAAACCATGGATGGCAGATTTGAAATGGGTTTTTCTTAAAACCCAAGTTGAATTTTCATTTCATCGAAAAATGTGCCCTGGTGATGGAGATATTTAATTTTAAAGAATTAGTTTAAATTTTAAATTATTTAAAATTTAAATTTTAACTTTAAAATTAATCAAAAAATTTCCCTCCATTTTCCATCGACATTGACTTTAATCCTTCCCCATACGCATAATGTATTCAAGGTGCTTCATTAAGCAATGGTTTAACACCCCCGAAATTCATATGATAAGTCCTCTTTTGCCAAAGTTAAATCGTGCATTATCATTGTGAAGGTTTGGGAGAAGCAAAGTATTTTAGTTCATGGGCGCCAAGAGGAAGTACTTCAAGCAAAAGGTGGAATAGCTTCCACATGGGAATATTAGCCCACTTGGTGGGTGGAAGGAGTGCAAAGCTGCACTCGTTGTTGCAGGTCTCGAGTTCGAGTCACCCGAAATTCGATTTTTGCTTGTGTGTGTTGTCGTCGCATTTTTTGGAGAAGAAAATTTTTTTCAAGGTATGCCCATCGCCATAATTTTTGGAGATTGAAAATTAATTTTTTAATTTACCTAAGCTAAGGTTGAGGCATCATTATTGAAGGTATGCCATGGTGGTGTAGTTTTTAAGTTGTGGCTTGTATTTTGCACTATTTGATGTGGGATTTTTTGCATTAAGGAGCTTAGTGAGTTGTGCATTAGTGCAAAGTTTTTTTAGGAGAAATAAGGGAATGGTAAATGGTTATGGTGATATTCATGCTATGCTTAATTAAATAAGCAAATAATTATTTTTAATAATTTTCTAGTGGTGGATGTGATTTTTTACTAGGATAAATAAGGTGTAAAAGGTTATGATAATTTTTTTGTAATTTTTCCTAATTTTTCCTAACCCTCATGAAGATTGGAAAAAGAATATTGTGATTGTGGTAAATTTCCAAAGATGTTTCATCTTCATAAAAGGTATGGGCACATTCTCCTATTGATTGTTTATGGTGGTTGATTTCTAAAATATCATTGGAGAGAAAAGGATTGATTGTGGTTTCCTTTTCAAAAGTGGTTGGTTGAATGCTTCAAGGTTTTTTGGATTGTGTGTTGTGATTAAACCTTGTTTTATAAGCATTTTTGTTGAATCCCATTGGTTGTGAAATGAACTTGAACTTGAGTTAGAGAATAACATGAGTATCATTGTTATGTGAGATTTGTGATTGAGCATTGTTGAAAATATTTTGAGTTGGTTGATACATGCTTGGACTAGGGTTGTGAGAAAGGATTGTTCCTTGAGGTGATTGGTTGAGTTGAGTTGATTGAGCCTAGTCAAGTGATTGTGTGAAGTGGTTGTTCAAGTTCTAGAAATAAACTATTCTATGAGATTGATTTGAGTTGAGATTGGGATTTGAGAATAGAACATATAGAGTCTCTAACAATTCTCTTTATGATTCTATGAGATTGATTTGAGTTGAGATTGGGATTTGAGTATAGAACATATAGAGTCTCTAACAATTCTCTTTATGGTTCTATGAGATTGATTTGAGTTGAGATTGGGATTTGAGTATAGAACATATTGAGTCTCTAATAATTCTCTTTATGCTTCTATGAGATTGAGTTGAGATATTGATTGAACATTGAGCTTAGAACATATTGAGTCTCTAACAATTCTCTTTATGATTCTATGAGATTAGACAAGTTTTGTGTGAGCTTTTTAAGAAGATTTGAGATAAGTCTTTGAGAAGGCTTGTGGACTTATTTGAGTAAGCTTTTGTGAAAGCTTGCTATGTAGATTTGAGCAAGTCCTAGAGAGGACTTATTGAGTAGATTTGGACAAGTTCTGTGTGAGCTTGTTGAGAAGATTTGGACAAGTTTTGTGTGAGCTTGTTGAGAAGATTTGGATAGGTTTTGTGTGGACCTATTGAGCATATTTGAGCAGGTTTTGTGTGGACCTATTGAGCAGATTTGAGCAGGTTCTGTGTGGACCTGTTGAGCATATTTGAGCAGGTTCGGTGTGGACCTTTTGAGAAGATTTGAGAAGGTTTTGTGTGGACCTATTAAGCAGATTTGAGCAGGTTCTGTGTGAACCTGTTGAGCATATTTGAGCAATGTTTTGAGTGGACCTATTGAACAAGTTTGTGCTAGATCGATTGAACTATGTGTAGTGCAGATTTGAGTGGACTTGTGCTAGACCGACTGTACTATGTTTAGTACAAGAGATTGAGCATATTTGTGCTAGACCGAATGAATTGTATTTAGTACAAGAGATTGAGTGGATTTGTGCTAGACTGAATGAACTATGTTTAGTACAAGATATTAAGTAGATTTGTGCTAGACCGATTGAACTATGTTTAGTGCAGATTTGAGTGGACTTATACTAGACCAATTGTACTATGTTTAGTATAAGAGATTGAACATATTTGTGCTATACTGAATGAAATGTGTTTAGTGCAAGAGATTGAGTAGAGATTTTCTAGACCGAATGAACTATGTTTAGTAAAGTATTGATACATAGCTTTGGAGGTGATAGAGTACAGAGGATAGAGTCTTAGTGGATAGAGATCCAGCATCCAAGATAATTGAATATAGATCTTAGTGAGGAGTCTTTAAGTGGAGAGAGATCCACCAGTCAGTGCATCATAGATACAGAGTCTTCTAGAAGATCACTAGCCATATTAGAAGGGAAAAGAGTTCTCTTGTGGAAGAGATCCACGAACTTGAGATTAGGGGATCAACAACTCCTTTGGACAGAAGTCCATAAACATTGTAATTTAGGAAGGATTCCCAAGAGATTATTTGAGAAATATTTAGAAGAAATATTTTCTCTGTGAATATAGGCCACATTGGGTGAACCACGTTAAAATGATGTCTCTCATATGTGTGATGCTTTGTGTGATGTTTATTATTTTATTAATGTTGATGCTACTATTTGGGAAAACATTTTATGTTATATTGTTCACCCCCCATCTCAGTATAAGCACATGTTCTTCAAAATTAAAGTAATGTAGAGATTATTCCTTGCACTTCAATTCAAAAGAAACATGATAAAGGAGTATGGAATATATCCATAAAAGTTTTAGATTTTTATGGTAGCATGAAAAACTAATTACTATGGAAGATCATACTTTAGGATTTCTATGGAAGTAAGCAATATAAGAAGGTAATTAATATGAAGGATCATCCTTAAACTTTAAGGTTTCTAGGGTAACATAAAGAAAAAAAGTGTTTGTAAGGATATTCCTTGCACTTAAAATTCTTTAGGGCACCATACCCCTTTAGAAGATAAGTCTTGTTATGAATGGTATGGAAAAATATAAGAGATTAGTGAAGATAAAAGTGTTTTTGGGAATGTAATATTAAGAGGAATATCCTTAAAGCAAGAACAAAGAGAAAAGAAAACTTATAGGGATGTTAATTCAAGAAAATAGAAGCAAATATCATAGGTGTTAAAAAAAATTAGACTAAGCTAGAAATAAAAATAAAAAGTGATGATAAAAATGGTATCATGGAACATTAGGATGTGAATATGACACCTATAAAAGGAATTACTAAGAGATTAATATATTTTTATAGTAGTATTTTTATTTTGATAAAAGAAACAAAATTAACTAGTGGATAATGTAAGGATGCATTCAAAATGAATTGGAAGATAGGGTTTTATGTGTTAGTATCTTCTATATGAGCTCTCATAGATATTATAATAATAATATGGGGCAAAGAGAAATGGGATGAACAATTGCTAAAAGCTAAAATTAATTGGGTTGATGGTTTATTTTGTCTGAAAGTTAAAAATATTAAAGTTGGGGTTATCAATTTATATGCTCTAGCTATAGAATTCCTTGTGAAAGATGTTACAAGGACCTTAGTATAATTTTATAAAATACAATCATTATTCATAATTGTAACCAATGGATTCTAGGAGGGACTTAAACATAGTTCTATATTCTTCTAAAAAGAAAGGTGGGAATCATAGATGGTCTATATTAATGGAGGATTTTGCTTTATTTGTTAATTCATATGGTCATTAGTATGTTATTCCTTCAAAATTTCTATATACACTGGATAATATATGCATTAGGTAAACTTATATAGTAGAAATATTAGAAAAAAATTGTTGTCTAATATATGTTTTCAAACAAAGCATACATTTTCTTCAGATATTGTGGTGCAAGTGGGATTATATTATAAACCCATTCTTTTGAGATGTGATCTACTCAATAATGGTTATCCAAAGCCATTTTGATTTTGTTCTATATGGCTACAAAAACTTTTTTTCAAATGGTTATGTTATTGTGGGATGAAGGATCATGTATGTATAGGTTTCTTAAAAATATGAAATATCTATAGGTGCAAATGACAATTTAGAATGTAAAACATTTTGGTAAAATTAAAAAAAAAATAGGAAATTAATTTTTTTTTTTTAAATATGGTGGAATCGGTAGCCGCCATGAATCCGAGTAGGCTGTCCAGATTTTATGGCCGCCACAGTATTCTGCGCTATCCACCTTGAAATTCACCACATAGATCTTCGTGCAGTCCGCCCCTATAACCTCCATGCCACAATCATTTTAAACCTTTTACATCACTGAAAGCACCAGGAAAGGGACAAGAGTTCAATCCGGTGAGGCCCGAGTTTTGAACCTTGGACATCCGCACCCCTTATGGGGTTTGGATGAACCAATTGGTCTACACCTTGGACCTAAAATAGGAAATTAAATTGAAGCTCAAGATTTTACAATAGATAGTATAAATCAATGTAATTGACCTTGATACTTAAGAGCAAAAAAATATATATATTATTTATTATCATAAATTATTTAAAAAGGGAAGAATCATATTTATCCCAAAACTTTGGGAAGAGACATATTAAAGGAATAGAAATAATATTTTTTCATACTACAACTAGAATATATTTGTCTTATAGTCAAATAAAAAATATTTGAATTGTAGATGTAAGAAGTATTGAGGAAGAATAAAATATCAAAAAGGAAGCAATAAACCATTTCAAATATTATTGCCAAAAGTTAGGCATGACAAGGAGTCCCATGGTGTAAGGAGGTAAATCGGGGCTCTACGGGGATGGCAACAGTTTCTGGAGGAGGTATGAAAAACTGGAGGAATGTAGTGATGGCATCAGGTCCGTCACAGAGCGTGCATGCTAGTGCTGGTATTTCATTTAAAAATGATTGGAAGGAATAGGATTTCCCATTGCATGCCAAGAATCGCTTGTTAAAGAACAATGGATGTTTGGAACAATGTGAAGCCAGGCCGGTTCTAGTGGTTCAACCAGACTCGGTGGCAGAAGATGTGGAGTATTTAACCAAACATGCACTTATTGGTAAATTTATGGGCATCCGAATTTCTCTTCCCTTTGTGGAGGCTTGGGTTAGGAAGACTTGGAACCCTAAAGGTGATGTGGAGGTGATGCTAAGTGCAAACAACTATTTTATGGTGGTTTTTTCTTGTCTTGTAGATCGTAACAAAGCATTTGAAGGAGGTCCCTATTTCTGTAACCAAGCGGGACTCTTTCTTAAACCCTGACATGTGGGTTTCAACCCATCAGAGGAGCGACCGTCATGGGTTTCGGTGTGGGTTCGGCTTCCATGGCTCCCATTGGAATTTTGGAGAAATGACATCTTGCATATGATTGCCCTTCTACTTGGGAATCCGGTTGGACCATCACAACAGACGCTGGATAAAAAGGTAATCTTTGTTGCTTGTATCTGTGTTGAAATTGATTTAAACAATCCTATTCCAGATTCTATTGAAATACAGTTCGTATCAACCACATGGGTTCAAAAACTTGACTATGAAGCTCTTCCATTTTGGTGCCGGATTTGCCATGAATATGGCCACTTACAAAGAAAATGCCCTAAGTTTGTCCTACCTATGGCTTCAAATCCTGGGCCCTCTCGAGCTGTACAAAATATGGATAAAGGAAAAGCCCCGATAAAGGAGGGGGATCAGGATAAGGAAGGCTTTGTTACGGTAAAACCTCAAAACAAAGGAAGAAATGCAAAAAGAGACATTAAGGATAACTAGCCAGATGCTCAGCTCAACCATTTTGAAATTCTATATAACCTTGATCAGTGCATGGAGATACCTGAAACATCGCTACCCGTTATAGATATAACAGGACCAAATCAATTGTCTCTTCATGAGGTGGAACCAAGGGAATCAGATATAGGGGGTTTAAATGAAGAACAGAGGGCTTTGGTTTCGAGTATAGGTGATATGGTTGGCCCTAGCCCTGGAAGTGAAGTTATCTTAGAAAATGGCACAGATTTAGATATGCTCTCTCCTACACAGGCACTTATGCAGTCATCCATGGACTGTAAAACTCCTACGGTGCTGGGATTGCAGCATAAAATAATAAAAAAAAATGCTTCAGATAAGAATATGAAGGTGGGTCGAAAGAAAGACCAGGATAAAATTAAGTTAATGGGGGAGACTTTGGTAGAGTTAGGTTTGGTGAGAACATTGGACTCCCATTTTTATAACCCCCAAAAATTATTATACTTTCATGGAATGTAAGGGGGTTGAACAACATCCCCAGACAAAAAGTTGTTCGTGATTTGATTCGTGTTCATTCTCCGGATGTGGTTTTTATTTAGGAGACTAAATTAGCTATTGATAGTTTGTTCAATATTGCTCCCAAGTTGTGGAGAAAGGGGCAATGTCAGTGTATTGGTGCATGTGGATATGTTGGTGGCCTTGCTTGTTTATTGGATCCAATTAAGATCTCTCCTCTTACCTAGATTTCCAACAGGTGGTCTATTTCGATGATCGGGCATGATAATGAATCTGGTGAGACCATCCTACTTACAAATGTGTATGCTCCTACTGATTACAATGGTAAAGTGAATTTATGGGAGCACATTGGCTTTGTGAGAAGTCTGGATCCCCTGTACCCATGTATTTTGGTTGGAGACTTCAATTCTATCACTTGTATGGAGGAAAAATGTGGTGGGATTGATCGTCTTGAGCCTTTTTCTTCTGTCTTCAATGCTCATATCCGGGCCTTGAACTTGGTTGACATCAAGCTGGATAATGGGATATTTACCTAGCATAATAGAATATGTGGGGAATATTCCATTTCAGAGAGACTGGATAGGTTTCTAATCTCTATTTTTTGGATTGGCAATAATAGAAGTGCTAGTTCTGTGATTCTAGAGGGTAGAGGATCTAATCATTGGCCTATAAAAATCTCTGCTCTGGAGTTAGGGCTAAAAAATAATCCCTCATTTAAGTTTCAAATTATGTGGCTGCGAGATCCTAAGCTTCATGATTTCATGCGAGGCTGGTGGACTAATGGCAAACCTCCTCATGGCATCGCTATGTACTCCTTTATGAAGCGGCTACAATTTGTTAAGCATAAATTGAAGAGATGGAATAGACTAAATTTTGGGAACATTTCCTTGGCTAAGTTGGCAGCTCTTAGGAGGGTGGAATAAGCTTCAAGGAAGATTAGAGATCAGGGACTCATAGAGGAGCTTCTTGTTGAGGAATCTGAGGTTGTAAAAGACCTTGTTGAATGGGAACTGAGGGAAGAAATTTTTTGGAAACAAAAAGCTCGAGTAGATTGGCTTCAGGAAGGGGATAGGAACACAACCTTCTTTTATAACTCTGTTAAGGCTCATCGTAATGGTAACCTGATTACCTCTCTTGTTAATTCTCAGGGTGCCTTGCTTTCTTCTTTTAGGGATATTTTAGAAGAGACTAAGAGGTATTTTTCCTCTCTCTTCAAGGAGGATGCCCTCTCAGATGATGAGGAAGAAAAATTTATTCTAAACTGTATTCCCTTGATTGTTTCTAGAGAGATGAATGAGCACTTGATGGGTCCAATTTCCCTTGAGGAGCTGAAAAGTGTTGTATTCAAGATGAAAAAGTGGAAATCCCCAGGTCCGGATGGATTCTCGATTGAGTTTTATCAAGAGTTTTGGGAGTTAATCAAATTTGACCTTTTGGAGGTGGTCTGTGAGTCCCAAAATAATAAACAGATGCTAAGGGCCCTAAATGCTACCTTTGTGGTGCTTATTCCCAAGAAAGAGGGAGCAAATTCCCTGGATATGTTTAGGCCTATTGCTCTCTGTAATGTTGTATATAAGATCATCACAAAAATTATTGCTGAGAGGCTGAAGATATGGTTGAGAAAAATCATCTCTAAGGAGCAAGGTGGGTTTGTTGCTGGCCAAAAAATCATGGATGGGATTGTTATTGCTATAGAAGCTATTCACTCAATGGAAACTTCTAAGGAGAAAACTATGTTCATTAATTTGGACATGGCAAAAGCCTATGATAGAGTTAGATGGTCCTTTCTTCAAAAATTTCTTGCTACTTTTGGCTTTGAGGAGGAATGGATTAGATGGGTGATGAGTTGTATTTCTTCTTTCTCATTCTCTGTTCTTGTTAATAACGAGACATCGAAGCTATTTGAGGCCTCAAGGGGATTGAGGCAAGGAGATCCTCTATCTCCTTATTTGTTTATCATTATGGTAGAAGGTTTGGGCATATTACTCAAGTCTCAGGTCAGGCATGGTCTCATTCAGGGGTGGAAGTGGGATAACAGTTTGCCACCTCTTTCCCACATTCAATTTGTTGATGATACTACTTTTTTGGGAGTTGCCACTATCAAGGAAGCTGGAAACATTAGACAGTCTCTTGACATATATCTTGGTGCTTCTATACAGGTGATTAATGAGGACAAGTCCTTTATTTTCTTCTTCAATACCCCCCCTCTTATTCAAGCCAGGATTGCTCGCATTCTAATATTCTAGGTCGAGACTCCCCCCTTCATTTATCTTGGGATTCTGATTTCATCTCATCCTCTGCCTAGATCTTCTTGGCAGTCTATACTTGATAAGTTTAGAAGGAAGGTAAATCACTGGACTGTCAGATGGCTATCCTCTATAGGTAGAGTATTGCTTTTAAAATATGTTATTCAAGCCTTACCCATTTATAGATGTTTTGTGCAAACAACTCCTTGTTTCATCAAGGATATGGATGCTTTGTCAAGACAGTTTTTGTGGTCTGGCAAACTTGATCAATCTAAATGGAGTTTGGTTAGATGGGATTCCATTTGTAGGCCAGTTCAAGAGGGAGGCCTTGGGTTGCGACAGGCAACTCTTTCTGGGCAGGCTTTGGCTGTGAAACTTTATTGGAGATGGTGTACCTCTCAAGATCAGATTTGGGCTAAAATATTATCTTATAAATACTTGAGAGTTATTTCTAAGGCAGATATCCCTAGAGCTAGTTTGGTTGGGAAAGGTTCTGTTATCTGGGACACTCTAAAAAGAGGAGCTAATTTAATTAAGCAGGGTTTGTTTTGGATTTGCAATCGGGGATCAAATGTTCTTTTTTGGGAGGATTCTTGGGATGGCCACCCTCCTATATTGACTCAATATCCCATGTTACATTCCCTAAGCATTTGTTTCTTGGAAGCGGGCTGGTCTCATGTGGAGGACTTTAAAAAAATCCAGTATTTTGGAAATATGGAGATGTACAGATGGAAAGATCTACAGGAATGGCCCCAAGGGGATTGGCCGAGGATAGAGATGTGCTTGCTCTTATTCTTACGGGGAGGTACTGTTCTTCATTGAGGGATAAAGACATTCTAGCTTGGAACCCTAATCCCAAGGGAACCTACTCTGTAGCCTATGGTTATCAAGTTCTTGATAAGCAAAAGTTTGGAAGTCTCCCTGTCACATGGTGGAAAAAGGTGTGGAATAGATTTGCTTGGCCGAAATGTAACTTTTTTCTCTGGCTGGTAGCTCGTAATAAATGCCTCACTTGGGATAACTTGAGGAAGAGGGGATTTTAGGGTCCCTCTTTATGTGTCCTTTGTGGTAAGAATGAGGATGACTCTTCTCATTTATTTTTCCAATGCTCCCTTGCCAGAGACATTTGGCACTGCTGGTGGAGTGCCTGGAACCATCCTTGTTTTCATGTGCTCTCCCTGGTAGAGTTTTGGAGTAGTCTGGGCAGACCTCCAGCCAAGGCCTCCTTCCTCTAAGTGGATTGGAATTTGGGCCCTTCCTGCATCATCTAGAAAATTTGGCTCGAATGAAACCGTCGCATTTTTGAGGGAAGTCATTTGGCTGTTCAATAGATCTAGCAAAGGATCCTGTGTATGGTTCAAGAAACTATCCATAGTAAATGTGATGTGGACCCCCATTTGGACTCTAGGGAGGAGAAGGTACGATAGGCCCTTAGATTTTTTGGGGTTGGTGTGAATTCTTCTAGACTTGTAGGATTCCTCAGCTTAGCAAGAAGGTTAGGAGAGAGGGTAGATGGAGACTGCCCCCTAGAGGAGTTTTAAAAATTAATACTGATGGGTCATCCAGGGGCAATCCTGGACATGCTGGAATTGGTGGTGTTGGGAGAGATTCTGCTGGCGTGGTCAGTTTTTTATTTTCCATTTATAAAGGTGTTCACTCCAACAATCTTATGGAAGCTCTGGCGATACTTGAGGCCTTGCAAAGGGGGTTTTCTCTTGGCTGGTGTAGGATTATTTGTGAGTCTGACTCTCAAATTTTGGTTAATCTTTTAAACAACAAAAGAGTGGAGGATGTTAATTTGCAGTTGGCCTCTATGACCATTCAGATTCTCAGAATGAGTGAAGAGTTCAAATTTATATCCTTTGTGCACATTCCAAGGGAATGGAATGGGGTTGTTGATTACCTGGCCAAAAGGGCTTCTGAGCTATTGGATACTCAGAGTATTGATAACTGGGAGAGTCTCCTGTCTAGGGATTCTCAACACCTATGGGAGTTGATCCATAAGGATGTTCAAACTTAATGTGGTTTGTTTTTTTGGTTTTCTTTGGGAGTTGACCTTGTTTGGTGATTTAGCCTGTCTTGTTGCTTATTTGAGTCCTGGTTGGGAGCTCAGTTGTACTTTGTAATCCAAACTTTTTATCAATAAATTTTTACCCCTTTATTTAAAAAAAAAAAGAGTCCCATGGTAATATTTTACAAAATATTCCATCAATCATCACATAAGAACATAATGAAATATTGATGATAATTATGGAGGAGTTATATGAGGTATTTTTCTCATTCTATGCTAACAAGTCACCTAGCCTTGATGGTTTTTCTGCAATTTTCTTTCACCTTTTTGGGGATTTGTTAAATAATGACATAGTGTTTATATTTTAAAAGGCTAAATAAAAGAAGGCTACAATAAGTGAGATCAATGCCATATTTATTGCATTGGTTCCTAAGAACGATGACACAAAATATTGTCTTAATATTTTATCCAATAAGCCTTTGTAATATAATTTATAAGATAATTTCATAAATTATGGCAAATATATTGAAAACCATTTTAGATTGTGTTATATTAGAGGAATAAGGTGGTTTTGTTTGTGGTAAACAAACTATTGATGGTATTTTCATTGCATAAGAGATTTATTCATTCTCTTAATTTTATTAAAAAGCATATTCATGCTTACAAAATTAGATAATAACAAAGCATATGATAGGGTTTGTTGGAGTTTTCTATATGATATTCTCAAAAAAATGATTTTGATCAAGGTTGTTAAAATGGATTAGATGATGTTATAACACTCAAAAATATTATATTCAATCATCCTTAAATATATTTATTATTCTTGTGAAATCATTGGGAAAAGCTTTCTCAAAGGCAAAAGTGGAAGGAAAAACCAAAAATCCTAAAGTTACAAATGGTCCTAAATGTCATCTCCAATTGATTGATAATGATTTTATTTTGAGTCATCCATTAGTGAGTGAGGCCATTGGGTTTAAAAAAATATTATCATGCTATGAAAAGTCTATTAGATAGTTTGGTAATATTAAAAATTATAGGGTTTTTTTTCTTAAAACTACCCTAGATTTACAAAAAATTATTGTGACTATTTTAGGGTTTAAAGTTAGAATGTTGTAACATATTTGGGTATTCCTTTGTTTGATAAAGAAAAGGAACTTTGGAACTTAATTTTAGATAGAATGAAATATTATTTGGTAGATTGGAGATGTATATTCTTAGCCATGTTTGGAAGGCTATAACTCATAAAAACTACATTGCAATCACTTTTAATATGACCAGCAGGTATAACATCTATGTTTGATAAAAATCAAAGAGATTTTCTTTGGAAAGGTTTGTTGGAAAATATGCCTAAAAATATCATAGGTAAATATTTCTAGGATCAAGATTACTCGCATAAATATAACATTAAATAGTAACACAAATATTGCACAATAAAATACTTATCTTTTATATTCATAAATCATAATTTCTCGTGTTACATTATATAGATCTTTGTCATCTATATATAACAATACTCTTGATTTTTTCTCTCCTCTAAATAATGAGAGATGTAACCTTTCACACGCCTCACATTATGATAAAGTCTCTCATGATTACATAAACTCATACTTCTTATCTTGACACATCTCACATGACTCTTAATGTCCACACATGACAATTATTACTTATGACTCTTCACTTGCACACATGACACTTGCACACTTGACAACTTGCACTTATAACTCACACTTAATTAAATGATAAATAAACATTTTTCATACTTTGAAACCAATTATTGACATAAATATTAAACACATTTCTAATCTAAACTATTTACAATAGTACTCAATGGTACTCAAGGTAAAACTAATATAATATCTCCAACACCCCCCTTCATTATTATGTTATTTGGTGTGAAGGCATTTGCCTTCAATATTTATCTTTTGTATTCATCCTGTATTCACCCTTTTTTTTGGTACCAAAGCTACATTTATTGTAATTCTAATTATTTCCTACAATGATCTAGTTGAGCAGTTCATCTAGGGCCATCAACAATATGCCTTTTATACTACTCCATTCATTCACATTGTTTACTTTGTATCGAAAATTTTTATGGGAATAATTATTTCTTCCATATTTTTTACAATGAATAATATCCCAATAATATTCACCTTTATGTCCATATTTATTACAAAATTTACATTTGTAATTACCTTTTTCATATTTTGTATGGACTTTTATAGGAACAAAATTTATGTTTCTTGATTTTGAAACTTCTCTTAATGTCTTGAATGTCATTGTTGTATTGCAATTTGATTTTCCTTCATTAAATTTATTAGTATCTATAAAACAATCATTTATGCATCATTTGAGAATCATAACTATACTCTCTACTTAAATTTGAATGAATTGTATGTGCTCCATCTATTTTTTTATTCCATGCTTTATTTCTTTTGAAATGTTTGTAAATAATTCTTGGAATATTTTTATTTTTCTTCATATTGAATATTGAATATTGAATATTTATTTTTCCTTTTTTTCTAGCCATGATGTAACTCCTCTAAATCAAGTCTCCTTAAAATTTATATCAATTTTAATTTCAAATTTTTAATCAACCAATCTCCTTATTTCTCCTTCAAATTCCCAATCAATCAATTTCAATTTCTCAAATTCAACTATCTTAATTTCAAATTATTCCTTCTTAGATAAATTTACATTTTAAACTTCTTCTTATGTCTCCCAAATCATTATTTTCAATTTTCCCAAAGTTTCCTCCTAAATTTTAATTCAAACTTTAATCAAAGTTTCAACTCAACTTAATCAAATATTCAAAATAATTTTTCATTCCATTATTTCTCCAAACATTCATTCACTCATTATTATTATTCTTTCCTTATATCTCCCTAAAATAGAAACTAAATCAAGTATACCCATAAATATGCACTCATTCAAAAAATAATCATGCTACTAAGGTTAAATGTATACGTTTGGTTCTCACCTTCAATTTTTTTATGCTCACACATGGAAAATTCCTTTTGTACAATTGGGAAACATTTCATTGTTTGGTGTTACTTCTTCTAATGTATATGAGTTGTCTTCCTTCATAGGTACTAGTGCAACTCAAGAATTTTTCTTCTCCCACCTTAGACACCTTCCTTTCTAGCTTAAATGCACTTAACTCATCCGTCCTCCTCTTTGAATCAAATGGTCTCCTCCTTTCAACTTAGGTGCTTTAACATAGATGCTCTTCATTCTCTCAAAGTGGGCAATCTCCTCCTTCAAACTCATGTACTTCAACATAGTTTATCTTCTCTATCTATCTCAGGTGTAGACAATCTTCACTCTCCAATTTAGTCTTATCCTTTAGTGTAGAAATTATTAACTCTCCAATCATAAGCATTTTTCTTCATTGTAGGCAATTTTCATATACCTCTTCTCTGTATAAAATTTAGAACCTCATTCACTACATAAAATACAATCCTTTCTCTACAAATTCAACCAAAAATATTTAGTAAGTCATCTAGAAATATGTTCTCCACATTCACTAACTCGTCTAGCAAAATTTCTCTGAAGTACTCTTCTCTTCCAATATTTCCTCAACAAACTTGCATCCCTATCTTCTACAATATTATTCTCCTTCAAAATTTGGAGTCTAATCTCTTCCACCAATCTCTCTTATGTTCAATATATTCTATAATTCACTTCCAACAACTCTTTCTTTCTTCTTACCAATATTCTCCAATTTTATTCTTATCACCAATATTTCTTCTTGCAATATCCTCCTCAACTCTTACCAACATAGCTTTGAACCAATATGACTTTCACCAAGGTGGATCTAATACCAATATTGGAAAATATGCCTTAAAATATCACAAATAAATATTTATATGTTCAATATTACTCACATAAATATTGCATTCAATAATAACTCAAATACTCCACAATCAAATACTTCTCTATTAAATTCATAAATAAAAAAAATTCATGATACATTGCAACGAGCTTCATCATCAATAGATAACAATACTCATGACTTTTGCTTTCCTATAATTCATGGGAGATGTACCCTTTTACATACCTCTCATTTTGATAAATTCTCTAATGATTGCATAAAATCCTAATATTGACACATCTCACATGACTCTTTACTTCCACACATGACACCTATTACTTATGACTCTTTACTTGCACACTTAATAGCTTGCACCTATATGGCACATTAACACTCTTCCTACTTTGATACCTACTACTGATATAAATATTAAACACACTCCTAATCTAAAATATTTACAATAGTACTCAATGGTACTCAAGGTACCAAATAATTATTACATACAACAAGAACATGAGGAAAAATTTTGTGTTCATATTTACAAGTGGAATAGGTTTTGCAAAGAAAAGAATATTGGAGGGCCATGCTTACAGGAAAATAGACTTATGAGTTTTGAGTTAGGAGAAAATATGGATGGAGATTATTCAAAATTTAAGGAAAGAGTTGGTAAAAAATATTACTTCAAATAGATATAGGTTCTCTTGATGCAGTCAGATTATTTAGGAAAAAAACACTACCTAGAGGATCAAAAAATGGAATTCCATATCAAATAGTTCATAATTGATTAAGAAATATATTATATGGTTAATAAATGAAGGGAATTCTATAAATTTTTAGCTTGATTCTTAGTGGAATCCTTATCCTCATATTTCTAATCCAAAATGGTAACTTTTGGCTCAAGAATTTATAGCTTGTAAAGATCCAAAGGTCAAAAATTATATAAATGTTAGCAACAATTCCAAATCATGGATTTTTATCAATAATCTAGTTGAAGAAAAGAAAGTAAAAAATAGTTAATGAGACTTTAAATATGCTTCAAGAGTTCTATTTTATTATTTTTACATGAAATGTTGAGTTGAAATCTATAAAAAAAATGGTTTATATTTGGTGAAGTTGGGATATATGGATTTAGAGCAATTCCAATGATTTTCTATGGAAGAATTTTTTGTCACTATAGACCCTATCTAAGGCCTTAACATTCCTTTAATTACTAGTCCAAAGTAGGGTGCTTGCATGAGAGGATCTACAAAAAAGAGGATATAATTGACCTTTTAGGTCTACTTTGAGTGAGAAGGATCTACTAGATTTGGGGCTACTTTTTTAAAATATGAGAATATATAGGGTAGGTCCATTAACATTGAAAGAATTTATGAGCATAACGTCAGGTTGAATCCCAAAAAATGCTTCTTTTATGTAACATCAAGAAAAATCTTGGGATTCATCGTTTCCAAATAAGGGATCAAATTCAACCCAGCAAAGGTCAAGGTCATACTAGAAATATGTCCTCCCACCAATATCAAAGAGCTAAGAAGCCTGCAGGGCAAAGTAACATCCATAAAGTGATTCATCGCACAATTATCAGATAAATGTCAACCCATGAATTGATTGCTACACAAGGGGGTACCATTTAATCGGGATGAGTATTGTCAAAAGGCCTTTGCTAAAATCAAGAAATACCTGGTAACGCCTCTAGTACTAGCTTTATATATTGGCTATTAACTTTGCATTGGAAACCATGTTAGCCCAAAAGAACTTACAAATCAAAGAGCAAGCGATATATTATATCAGTCACACCTTGGTGAGTTATGAGCTAGGGTATGCATACATAGAAAATTTGTGCTTAGTAGTGGTTTTTACAACTAAGAAGTTGTGCCACTATATGCTAAGTCATACAATGTATGTGATATCAAAAAAAAATCCTTTGTAGTATATGATGAGCAAGACATATCATAATACACGTACTACAAAGTGGATCATGCTACTAACATAATTTGACTTGAAATTTATTAGTCAAAAGTAAATAAAAGGACATGTCATAATTGATTAGCTAGCAGAGGTGTCTCTTAAATATAGTAGGCCTCTCATCATAGAACTTATCGATGATGTAGTCTTTGCATTATCAGAGTCACTCGAACCCAAAGAACAAAATAACAAAGTGGACATGTCTTTGTTCTTTGATAGTTTGAAGTGTGAGCAAGGTGGTGGTGTAGGAATTATGTTTTTCACACCACAAGGTGCTCCAATGCCATTGTCAATTAGACTAGACTTTCCTTGCACCAATAACAATGTTGAATATGAGACCCTAATATTGGGTCTCCAAACAGCAATCACCATGAATATCAAAAAGCTAAACATCTTTGGTAACTCCCTTCTCATTGTTAACCAATTTAAGGAAATATTTCAATGCAGGTGTCCCATCCTGAAATATTATAAGGATCTTGTTGACACTTATCTAGCCTATCCAGAGTGGTATGACATCGAGGTGATCCCTCGTACATCAAATAAATTTGTAGACACTATGGCATCTTTGGGATCCTTGATCCCTTAAAATCCTTCTACAAATTTCACTACCATTCATTTGAATACAATCTCATAATCTGTGATGCAGCATGAGGCTTTTGATAACAGAGAATCAGTCAACATGATTCATATAGAACCAAACCATGAGTGGTTGTATAGAGCCAAATACTTTCTTAAGAAGACACCTTGGGGGTCTTTGATCTTGCAGGGTCCTACAAGGAATGGCACCACCATTCACCACAAGGTTGTTTTCTAGTTTGCATTCATGCATATCAAATCGTAAAGGGAACAAGTCATCTTATCTATTTAGGTTGTAGCTTATCAATATTGGATGTCATAATTACACAACTTTCTTAAGATTGGATTAATCCTATAGGGATTTTTGCATGTTATGAAGCATGCATTCAGATAGAAAGTGAAAAACAATGTCTTTCTAGGATATATCTTGTACCGTCAAAGCTACAATGGAATTCTCCTTTGTTGTCTTAAGTCCTAAGAATTAGCTTGGGCAATATCACAAGCTCATGATGGTACATGTGGTGGCCATTTCAATGGCATGGCCATCGTTAAGTGCATCCTTTGAATGGGTTATTATTGTCCCACTATGGAGAAGGATTTCACCGTGTATGTCAATAAATGCATCAAATTTCAGCATCATGCTAATCTTACGCACTTGCCATCATAGGCCTTATAGCCCATTCAAGTGGCTTGGTCATTTTCTCAGTGGGGTTTAGATCTAATTGGTAAGATCTCTCTCCCATAATCAGGTCAACATACATTCATTATAATGGCCATTGAGTACTTTACAAAATGGGTGGAAGAAATCCCTTTAACAATGACAACAGGAGCACGTATTGCAAAGTTCATACTTCACAATATCATATGTCATTTTGGGATACCATCTAAGATCATATCGAATAATGGAATATCATTCAAAAACAAAACTATGAGGGCTTTGACGTTCAATTATAATATACACCATAGTTTTGTGACTCCATAATAACTGCAAGAAAACGGGTAAGCTAAAGCTTCTATAAATATAGTGGTAGTTCTCTTGAAAAGGACTATTCAAGAAAACCACAAATATTGGCATATCTAGCTGCCCCTTACATTATGGGCTTACAGGACTAGTATACGGATGCCCACAGGGGTAAACCCATTTTTAATATTACAAACGACATCACGTTTGTATGCCAATAATACATATTTCAAAATCATCATTCATCCATCACCCTTATGAGTAATTATGTTTCTCAACACAACCCCTTCCTATCGCTATAAATAATATACTAGGATTTTCTAGTCATTCAGCCATACCTAGTGATATTTTTAGATTTTATAGAAAGCTATCTTTTCTTTTGGAGATGAGGTCTATTTTTGATAGCACCTAGCATATATCAGAATCCCATCACATTTTAAACATTTAAAATCCTAGTCTAGACAAGGAAGGATGAACACTACAAAGTGATCCTAGTCACATTAAGCGAAAGGTTTTTACTTGCTCATATTTTGATATGCATGGTCTAGAGTGTGGATCATTGGAAAAAGTACAAGCTCCCCCCTACCCAAAAAATCCCTTACTTTCATACAAAATAAGTAAAATTCCAAAATCAAAGCAAATCCCTTGCTCAAAAATAATGCAAAATAAACAATGATTTTCATCACTAAGCATGAGCAATTATCCTAATAAAAATAAAATAAAGGGGTGAAGAGCTTGAATCCCTAGAATGTTCATCACTTGTTCCCATTGAGTGATCCCCAATACAGCAATGGGTTGAATGAATCCTACCTGGAATTGGGGTAGGTCTAAGCAATTTACAAATGAGCTAGCTTTAGGTGACCTGTATTACCTAGTGGTCTAGTCTAACTGCATCTAAAATTAGGATCATGATGAATATTTGGTGATCCTCATTAGAAAAATGGGCTGAATGAATCTCACCTAGAAATGAGGTAGTCTTATGTCTCATCTAATATATTCATTTGCACACACAGGGATAATGAGTATCTTGGTCTTCATAACAAAATTTTTTATCTTTCAAGAGTCTTGTATAGTCATTATACAATTTTTTATTAATCAACTAGGGTGTTTGAGTCTCATGGAAAACCTCAAAAATTTCCTAATAGCAACAAATCATCTCATCTCATAAATCACTGCATATATCTCAAATTTATCATTTCATATATGGATGTTTAAATTAGTTAATTCTTATGATAAGAGTTATCAATTTCATTCATGATTTTTATATATTTTGTGGTGTCATCCATTAGTTTTTAAAACACATATTACATTCATTCCTTATGTTTTAAGTGATTAAAGAATACAGGTTCTTTTGCATTAGATCATCCTCATGTAATTAATGCATTACATGTCATCTATCATATCATATCACATAGATTAGATGCATAAACAATTGAAACAAAATTAAACATGCATTTAACACAAATCAGTGCACCCATATATGCATACATAGTAGCCTATATACACATCTAGATCACAACATCTAATATTACACCCATCATATAGTTAGTGCATGTCATTAATACATCACATCTTATAGCAAGACATAAATTGTGTAGGCACTACACCCATATTGCATCACATGAATATAAAAGCAAGCACATAATACACATAATGAGCCATAAATAAAACAAGATTATCATATATATGTGTGTGAAATATCATAAGTACATGGAGGTATCAAAATACCCATAGGCTATAACTATATAGGTCCTTAGACCTTACACTCAAAATAAGATACAATGTACTCAAGGTGTAGTCATGCATTTCTTGCACCACCCGTATCACCCTCGCCCTCTCTACGAGGTGGCCTGGAGCTAGTGCCTACTTCCCTCTCTAATCAGGCACCTATCCTATGACTAGGCTGCACTAATTACTTCCCTGAATCACTTTGCCTACTCTAGTAGGAACCCCCTACTATAGAGCTCTCTCAAGGAGTATCACCCAACATCTTTATTTGACCCTGTAGTGCTAAAATGTATTCAGAATTTGTAGACATCTAGGTTGCATAATCCTCTAAGAGCCCTTGTAGTCGCCTGAACTCTACACCTGCATCTAAGCCTGGTAGACCCTAAATAGCTGGAGTAGCTGGTTCAACCTATAGTCAAAGAGCATCTCTCTATGATGAGCTGCTCTATCCTAATCAATGTTGAATCAAGTCACATCTACAGAGATGTCCCCTCCTCCTCAAACCCTCACCACCTATCCTACCATATTTTTAGTTGGCTCTATACCATAGCAAAAGAGGTTTCCCACTCTAGGATTTATTATCAAGCTTTCTGAAGATCATCCTCTAGGTTGGGTAGCTCTGCCCAGGGGGGAGACTCCTAATCCTCTAGAGTCACCTCCCCCTCCTCCTCTGGTATTTCCTGCTCCTCTATAGCTTGTCCCCACTCCTCTAACCTAGGACACACTTGCCACACATTAATATCCTTTGTAGCTACCTCATCCTTAGATCACCCTAGGCTACCACCACCCTGCCATAGTCGCATCACCTAAAATATATAGGCACCTTTGCAAACCATATGAATAACCTTGGACCTTTCCAAGAGCTAGCAATGGTTTTAACCACTCATTTGGGATAGCCTTTTCCTATTTAGGCTTAGCCACTGATGATCAGAGTGATCGCCAGCCTAGCCACTAATGCTTAGAGCAGTTGTAAGCTAGCCATGCCTGCTAATAGTGGCTAGCTCTAAAATAGATTCGATCTCTCGGGCCAAGCTAGAATCAGTTGTAATGACCATGGCAACTGATTTTGTGTAGTTTTTGGTGATGAAGATTCTAGATGCTTCATTCCAACTACTCTAACCTCTCAATTCTTGATCTTGGATTCTCAAGGAATCCAGGATGAGGAGTTGAGAAGGCTATAAGAACCCCCCTCCAAATTAGAGAGAGGAGAGATTGAATCCTAAATTTTATGCAGCAAATCTCTACCGTATTGGACATCAAAGTGATAGCCCTTGAGGAGAGTCAAAATGCTACCCAATTGTGGAGTGACATACATGCAATCAATAATGAAGCTTCCAAAGGATTGAGAAGCATACCTTACAAATTCACAACAATCCAATGTGAATCCCACTGATTTCAATCACCAATCCATATTTGGAGAAGAAGGTGATCCTTGACCATCAATTCAACTAGTGAATTGTACATCATAATCCCTAATTCAAGAGGTACAATACTCATTTCACAGTCACTATCTTTGATAGTAGCTCATAGGCTCATCCACCAATGGCATCAGCGGTTAGCAGAGCTAGCTGCTTTGAGTGACAGCGGCTAGGGTTTGATTCACAATTTCCTTAGCTTTTAGCTTAGCTTTTCATTCATTTCTACTTTATCAGCTTAGATTAGAGTAGATTTACAATTTTTGTGTATTTCCATGGATAACTAGTAATATTAGAGGTAGCTTTACCTTGATTTACTCATATTTTCTAGATTCAATTAATCTCCTTAGATTAGCCTTATTTCATTATTTTCTTACAAATTTCATGTTATATTAGTTAGATATACTTGTATTCAAGAATACTTTATATTATTTTAGCATTATTTTACGCATATTTGCTTATATTGGTGTTCTTGATGCTTTTATCATGCTTTCATGTCTTTTCTTGCAATTTCTTGATAAAAGCCTCATCATAATAGGCCTCATATGCTCCTAATTGTGATTTTTTGTTTCTTGCATGCAAATCACAAATTCTTGGAAACTTCAAAGTATTCTTGACACCAATTTCCTCGAAATAAGTGAGAAGGAGGTATCCTTATAAGCCCTCAATCAGTTTATATCAATCTAGAAGGCCTGCAAATTTCACCACCCCCATTTAGGGGCTTCATAACATTGTATTCATTGTATCAAAATTTAGTATCCCTAAGAGAGACCTATTTGTAACTTATTTTCATCATGAATTAATAAAATGAGGCTTCATATTTTTGTTAATTCATTGTCATACATGTTTTCTTGCTTTATCTTTGATATAATGATGCAAATACATTAGGTGCATGCATTCTAGCATCATACAGATGGCTGATCTATTGCATATTTTTTGTACACAAGTGCAACCACTCTAATTAACAGTGGCTAGTAGAGCTCAACCACATTTGAAGATAGTGGTCATTTAGAGCTGCCCTAAGCGATAGCGACCAACAAGAAACTTGCAAACATCAGACAACCAGATCATCAACAAACTTGGATTTTAGGTTGGTTGGAATTTTCTATATTTTTTTCTTCTCTGTATGTGTTTTATTTCCTAAATGCAGTAGATGAATGATTAATTAGAGAACATAGAGAAATTTTAAAGTAAAATTTAAAAAAAAAAATCTTGTAGCTTTTTTGCGAGATGTTGTTAGGAACAACGATCTTTGATTGCAATCTGCCCTAGTCTCCAGTGGTCTAGATTGTATGTAAGAGTTTGCATGATTGAGGCCCAATTAGAGGCCATTTATTCATAATTAGTCTTGTATTATTTGAATATCATCTAGATTTAGATGTGCATTCTCTAAAATGGAAATGTTCTTTTTAAGAATGTAGAAAAATCATTGGAGTGCTCTATGATGCATTCTACTTTCATGCAAATTTAAAAAGAACCACATCACACTTAAAAATTAATGAGTTGGAATTCACACCCAACCACTAATAGATAGTAAATGTGGTGTGTTTCATCTCCATCTAGTGGCTCAAATCCTACGAATCCTATTTTTGGCCAATATTAGATTCAAGAACTGATGTAGCTTGGAAAATTTGCATGTAATTCTCTTTAGAGGGTATAACATTGATCAAGTGAGACTAGGTGAGGACCGGTAGGACCTCTGCTCCCTGATCAAGTATGGGTTTCATCTCCATAATTTGGTGTGTTTACGTGACTAGACTTTCATTGTCGGTTGTCGAGCTATGAGTATACAAGTGAAAACCCTTAAACTATACAAGAATTTTATCAACAAAAATGCAAACACGATAAGAGATAGTTTATGTATTCAACAAATATGAAACACACTATGCGAACCTGGGAGGTGTGCACTGCACTCGACCCGACTTACAATTGAATATTATTTATTATATCAAACTAAAATAAATGAACATGTAAATGACACATAAATAAGAAATAAATAAATATGCTTTTTATTGATATTTTTGATCTATGGTTACATATTCGTCCCTCTGAAGGATACCCATCATTTTGATACATAGATTACAAGGTTAGGGTAACAGGTGAGTAAATCCCCCCGACACAAGGAAGGTGCACTTTCATAGGCTTCCCAATCCTACACATGAACTTGTTTGAGGGCTAACATATGCCTCCTTCTCCCTTCTCTCGTCTAGGAGGGATCCCGTGCTCCGAATCCTTTGATCTGGTCCTGTAAACCTGTAGGTCTATGTACAAGGAAACAACAAAGTATGCTTAATAGTCTAGGCTACCTCCTCGGATGAGGTTGTTAGTATGAAAACTAATAAGTAATGTAAATAAGCATAATACGATCAAATGCGATGAAACTAATTAAATATGTGCATAGCTTAAAGAACAACAATGTAAATGCATATAATAAACTAGATCTGCCCTAGAAATGAATGCTAAAATAGAAACTAAGAAAATGTAAAGCTAAGATAGATAAAACTAATGTAAATACCCTGGGATATGCTTGCGGGCCACTATCCAAGACAATGACCACTATCTAAACCTTTCTCCCCACGGTCCAAGGACTGTAGCACTAAGTTATCTGCTCTGATTGATGTTCAAGGGTCACCATATGTGTTAGATACATGGAATAGTGATAAATACTAATGAATGTGAATAGCAGACGCATAGTCTCTCCTCAGCTGGACAACACTTTATTTATCCTCAATGGCTCTTGGATGCGCTATCCAAAATGATAGGGCTTTTCTATGTAAAACTTTGAAACTTCTCGGATCCTTTGCTTTTTATTGGAGATTCTATATGTAGGCTTCCCTCTCATATATAGACCTTGACTTCCTAGAGAAGATTTAATCCAAATTACATGCGACTGACCATTTCGGGTAGAAAGCATCAGTCACAACTTTGCATTGAAGGGGTAGTTAGGAGGAACTCAAGGATTTCCTCACCAAAATCTGCCCACTAGCCATCCAGAAGTGCAGCCATACTGCATGATCTAGGCCCGTATTCATATCCAAACTATGTGTGATGTTGGCCGCTATCAAATTTAGCAGCCAGGTTTGGTCGATGTAGTCTTCAGCGGCCAGGTGTCTTGTTTGCTCTGCTTGAGAGCCGCCAAGCCTGGATGGGCTATAAGTACCCTGTTTGAATGGTTAGAACCACTTCTTGCTCTTGGTGAGATCCAAGAGTTTCATATGGTTTGTGAATGTTCCCATATGGGTAGTCTCCTAAACATGAAACTTTTTAGGTGTCTATAGATGCCCCTTTTTGGGATGTGTTTTGGGAAACACAGTGCAGATAAAAATAGACCACCTAGGGTCACATTATAGGTTGGATTATGATCATTGATGTGATCAACATAGGATTCCCCACTCATGCAAGAGGGCATAAATCCTAGAATCATTACTTCCAAAAAATTAGAAGGCTTAAATTTGTGGAATTTTGCACTCGCTCATCAAGCAATCGGGTAGCTTTAGTACTATTATAGAAACAAAGTGAAGGAAATGTCATGATTTCGTGACATGTTCCATTTTCATGAGGGCGGAATATGAAAGAAGTGAAGTGAAAGAAATGTCACGATTTCGCGACATGTTCCATTTTCACGAAGAAGAAATCTGAGAAGAGATGAAGTGAGGGAAATGTCACGATTTCGTGACATGTTCCATTTTTGCGAGGGCGGAAGCTAAAAGAAGCGAAGTGAAGGAAATGTCGCGATATCACGACATGTTCCATTTTTGCGAGGAAGAAATCTTGGAAGAGACAAAGTGAAGGAAATGTCGCGATTTCGTGACATGTTCCATTTTTGTGAGGAAGAAAGCTTGGAAGAAACAAAGTGAAGGAAATGTCGCGATTTTGCGACATGTTCCATTTTCTTAAGGAAGAAGGCTTGGCAGAAACAAAGTGAAGGAAATTTCATGATTTCGCTACATGTTCCATTTTCACGAGGGCGAAAGTTGAAAGAAGCGAAGTGAAGGAAATGTCGTGATATCGCAACATGTTCCATTTTCGCGAGGGCGGAAGCTGAAAGAAGCGAAGTGAAGGAAATGTCGCGATATCGCGACATGTTCCATTTTCACGAGGAAGAAATCTTGGAAGAGACAAAGTGAAGGAAATGTCACGATTTCACGACATGTTCCATTTTTGTGAGGGCCAAAGCTTGAAAGAGATGAAGTGAAGGAAATGTCGTGATATCGTGACATGTTCCATTTTCGTGAGGTCTAAGGTTTGAAAGAGATGAAGTGAAGGAAATGTCGCGATATCGCGACATGTTCCATTTTCGTGAGGGCCAAAGCTTGAAAGAGATGAAGTGAAGGAAATTTCACAATTTCGTGACATGTTCCATTTTTGCAAGGGTAGAAGCTTAGAAGACATGAAGTGAGGGAAATGTCGCGATATCACGACATGTTCCATTTTCGGAAGGCACAAGCAAGGAAGAAGTTAACTTGAGGAAAATGTCGCGATATCGCGACATGTTTGGACTTATATTCATTTTGCAAAATTTGGCCATTCTTTAAATTTTTCATCACTCATCCAAAGGAAGTGGAAGATTTTCAACACAGTCCAAATCAATTAATTAAGTAAAATGAAAAACATTAAAAATCTAATCTTTGCTTTTCTTTTTGCAGAAGGTGATCCGACAGTTGCATAATGGCAAAAGTAATTGCGAGAAAGACAGACTTCAAGGAATTTTCCAATGGATCCTTTTTCTAAGAAAATTTATGGCAAGGCAGTGACTCATCTAGATTTTGCAGATCTGGCCACGAATACAAGTTTCAAGGAATTTTTTGATAGATGCATTTGCCGAGAAAATTTATGACAAAAGTAATGGTGGGCAGAGAATCTCGACTCGAACCAAACAAAGGTAGTTGTGCGAGGATGGAAGGCCTCGGAAGTCAATGACTCATCTAAATTTTGCAGAGGAGTTAATGAGATGCTCTGACGGCTTATCAAAAGAAGAACATACATTTACACGCGGTGTCCATTTGATGAAGATCAAACCAAGTCTTATCTCCTCCATTCATGGCAAGATCCACACAAAGATTTTTAGAGTAATTAGGGCTTATCAAAACTCTATATAAAAATGCCTTATATTGTAAAACCTTGACAATGGGATTTTTATGATAAGATTTAGATATTTAGAAGAAGATATTTTGAAAAGATCAGGGTCTGTCCTGAGTCTATATATACTTCTCTTGAATGTAAAGTCTAGATGCGAAAACTTGGAATAAAAAGACATTTTAGCAATTTCTTGCAAATCTTGTTTGAATGTTTTGTTTTGGACTTGGGGTTGGTGTGAAATCGTTCTTCTGTGATAGCGTGGCCAGGAGCCTAATCTCTTTCAAATTTTGATAAGTGCATCTTCTTATGTTTTTGTCTCGCTAAAGTTCTATTTATTTTAGTTGTAAATCTATGTTATCAAGATTGAATATGCTACTAGGCTTCATTCCATTTGTTGTATGCTAGGGAAAGTTAGAGATTTAAGGTTCAGGTCTATTCTAATTGCTCTATCCTTATTGTGCGAGCTAAGATGCTGGTGAGAGATACCAGTTGACACCGACTTCCCTTCTATTTATGATTTTCTTTCAGATCTTTGTCATCTCTATCTTATGCTCTTAGTAGAAGGTGATCTTAGAAAGCTGGACACCTTCCTCTTTGATTGGTTTTATTATGAAGCTAAATAGTGTAACTAAAATTGGTAGATTTGATTTTGCAACTAACTTAGATAAGCTTCTCTTTTATGCCCTACCCTACTCTCTCTGTTCCACCGTTAAATGATTCATTTTTATTTTCTTTCAAATTTATATTTTATTTAATCTACTAAAGCATAAAGAGCTATATCAAAGAACTCATTGTAAATTCGATAGTCAACAAAGATAACAACCGCTAAACATTATTGAACGAAGGTCGAGCCCATTGTAAGGTAACATACAATCCACTTGAAACTATTCCAGAAGCGGAAAAGAGTGAATAGCCATTCGACCCAACTTTATAACTCACACCTTGGATAACCAGCAAGATCCTAAAGTGAGTGGGATTTATCCCGTATAAGTGTTATCAATATTTTATGCTCATTCTTCATGGGGTGTGTATGAAAGATGAACCAACATTTAAAATTGGTGCTAGAAGGAGGGTCGACTAAACTCCGTTCATTATTTTTTAAGGATTGTAAGTTGCTTGTGAAAAGTTGGATTCTACCTATAGAGTAACCAGGTCCCACTCCAGAGCTGGAGAGCTCCTTGTGCCTGAGTTGGAAACCCCAAGGAGAAGCGACCTCAGAAGGGCCAAGTCTTTGTCCAAAGATAGTTTTATCACCACTTGTAGTTCCTCCAACTGCAACTCAAAATATCATCATTAATCAGGTAGTAATGGTGAGTTGGTTGGGTTCCACTGCTTTGAATATCCCTAGTGTAGCACATGATTTACCCAAAAATATTGAGAAGTATCTTCCTACCTACAAGCATGATGGAATCAGAATAGCAGAAGAACACCTGGTGGCATATAAAAATTCTCTAAAATTGTTGAATGTGCAGCATGAAGATGTGGCTTGTATGTTATTCCCATTCACTCTCCAAGAGGGAGCATACGACTGGTTTTTGAATCTTACTAATAATTCTATTACTAGTTGGAATGACCTAGAGAAAGTTTTCGTATCATAATTTGGGGAAGTGATTGACCCCAGTGTGTTATATCAATAGTTTTCCAGCATTAAGAGAGGAATCAATGAGACGGTCAGATCTTTCAATATTAGGTTTCAAAAGGCTTATGGTAGATTGACGGGTCATTATGTGCCAACTGCAGATCTAGCATTGGAAATTTTTAAGAATTCCCTAGATCCAATGACCTCTGTTTTCCTGAAGAGAGATGCTAATATTAGTAATCTAACAAAGGCATATAGAGAAGCTTTGGTTCTTGAAAGAAAATTGGCACCTCAACCTTTTAACGCTCCTCAGATTCCCTTTGTTACACAAAATACCCCTATTTTGAATCCTATCCCACATCAAATGATGTTGCCATCATGCCAAACTCCACCGATAGGAAATCCATTGGTTGTAACACATGCTAAACATATACAGAATACAGAGAAAGACTCCGATAAAACAAGAGTTGAGGAAGTCTCAAAGATGATCCAGAAGTTGGCAGATGACTTTTTGAGTTTCAAAAGGCAAGTGTCCACCGGGGAAAACTCCAATAGATTTCCTTATCAACAGAATAGATTCACTAGACCACCATATGAACCCAACAAGGATTATAAAGGTAAGGGGCATGAAGTGAATATTTGTGACTTGGATTTGCCCAATTGGTGTAGGACACACTGAACATCCCAGCATGGGGAATTAGATTGTTTGGAGTTCTGAAATACGTTTGAATATTTATCTGGTGAGTTGGTTTTTCCTAAAAATAAAAGAAATGTCGATGGTCCAAGTTCATCCAAACATAGTGTAGCTATGGTGTTATATTCATTCACTTTTCCAGATGAGTCAGAGAATGTCGTGGAGATACCTATGGATGAAGTGCAAGATTTTCAACAGTATAGAAGGGACAACTACAATCTCATGAACAAAAATATGGAGCCTAATACTATGTCTACACCTCTAGATAACTCCCATTATGTTCCTCCAGATCTGTCTCCAAATAATAACCCACCTCCACCCAAGGGAGGAGATCCAAGAGTACCAAATGGATTTGTTGCTCCACTCAATAAGGGATACAATATAGTGGAGGATATGAAGAAGATCAAGGCTAACATCACTCTTCATGAGCTGGCTCAAATTACTGAACAAAGGGATAATTTGATCAAGACATACTCTGAGCATACGGCCAAACCTCTAGAAAAGGGGAAGAAGATAGCGAATGCAAATATGGCCATGTATAAAGAAAAGACTGAAGTTCCACCTTTCCTGCTAACTATATGCATATTTGGAAAAAAATTACACAACTGTCTGGTGGATTCTGGTGCTTCAGCCAATGTCATGCCCCTAGCCATTTGTCAGCAGTTGGGTTTCACCCCTATGAAATCTGAGAGAAGAGTCATCCAATTGGATAAAACTGAAGTTAAGGTGGTAGGTGAACTTCAAAGTATACACTTCCAGCTAGTATCTGAGTCGAGAGCACAACACAAAATTGACATTCAGGTGGTAGATATTCCTGTGGGATACGAAATGCTTCTGAGCAGATATTGGTCAAAATATTTAAATGGGTACTTGGTGGCTGATTTTTCGCATATGTGGTTGCCCTAGAAAAGTGTTGCCAATTAGTTGAGAATCGAAAGAGAACCTAGATATAAATATGTGATCACTGAGTATAATGCCGAGAATGAGGTTGTAAATTGTGTTGATACAGATATTGGAGTTTATAATTTGACAACTGAGAAGATGAGACCAGTTACAACTCTAATCAATCACAACAATGATATTTGGACATTACACATTGATGGGTTTAAATCTGAGCAAGGCTCAGGTGAAAGAGCAAATTATGAAAATTATACTAGAGGGATAAAAATTGAAATCTTGGATATTGGAGCAGTAGAGCAACCACAAAATGTTCGAGTTATTAAGAACTATGATGTACAAATAAAATATTATCTCTTTGAGTTGTTACATAAATCTGAAGATGTGATGATCTGGTTCTATAAAGGCCTTAAGGACTTGCAGATTTGGTGTTTCTATGGGAAAAGATCTATAAAAAAAGAGGGGAAGACAGTAAACACACCAAGTATTTCCCACGTAGCAAAAATTTTGGGAAGCATAATCCGGAGTGCATTTCGTCAACAAGACCTGAAAGGTATTTTTCTAAATTTACCTGCAAATGGTCAAAAATTTTTAAGGCACTATTTCTCTGCTTTTCCATCTGCTACATTTTTTTGAGTGATTGAAGGAACCTTTGTGCATATGTATATATTGTAAATAAAGTTTGAAGTAGTGTGTTTTTATTTTGTTTTATTTAAAGTTTGAAGTTTTGTGTTTTATATTTTGAGGTCTGTGCAATTTTGTCTTTATCTAGTGACATTTTTTTTCCTCTTCTTTGACTTAAAAAAAAAAAAACTTGTTTGTTTGAGTATTTTTTGCCTAAACAAAGAAAACACAAATCAACATTTAAAATTGGCCTAGTGTGTTTTCATTTTGTTTTATTTTTGTTAAAATATAGTCTGCTAGGATTAAAAAGTGGGACTACTTGTTATTTAGAACAACAGTAGAAAGATAATTGGATTTTGTATCTTGCTTGCCACAATTATTTTGATTATAAAGAAACTACTATACTGTTTGGTTGAAGAACTCCCAGGGAATCCAAGAAAATTTGGTCATGAGAGGGAAATCCGATTCATAGAATTACATCAAAGCATCCAAGGAGGTTGTTGGTACCCAGGCTGAAGCGATTAGTCGATCAATTGCTCGATCAATGAAAGATAAAAAAAAAAATTCTAGCAAGGCCTTCCAGATATCGGTATCTTTCAAAAAAGGAAAGAGAAGGTGAAAGTTGGACAAGCCAACATGAAACTGGTACTATTTTCTTCAAAAAAAAAAAAAAAGGTTATGTGATAGAAGGAGATAGCCAAGGCTCCCAAAGGATACATCTCAAAGGTTTTAGAAAATATTTGTGGCAAAGCATAGTACATAGTCTAAATTATTTTGAAACTAGAGTTCTGGATTCTAAATAGTGCTACTATTTTCCTCGCAGATATCGCCATTTGTTGAGAAGCGACACACCCCCACTTAAAAAATGAAATTCCATCCTTTGAAAATGTTTAATTTTCATTTTTCATGAGGACCCTCTTGATGTTTTTCGGGTTTTAATTCCAAATTTTGCTTGCATCCTTTTTCAAACTTCGCCTACATCAAAGTGTCCAAGTAGACTTGCATATGGCATTGATTTCAATTTAGAAATAGCAGTTTCTATTTCTGGCCAGCAAACTTCTAAATGCATTTTCCCTTAATCCGTGATGAATTTTAAAGTTCCGTTTGCAGATTTGGATACCCTTTGGGCTTTTTTTTAGATACTTGTAAAGTTTCATCAAATTCTGAAAACTTTGAATTTTCATCATTTTTCTACACTATGTGAAGTTGATCATTCTCGAGCAATTTAGATTCATTCTTCAAATGTTAAAATTATTTCTGAGTAAGGAAGATCCTTCACCAATATGTAAAAATGCCAAATACAGATGGACAAAGTCATTGGATTCAACCTACAAATTTTGGAGAATTTGCAAGGTGAAGGAAAAGCTTGAGGGAAATGTCGCGATATCGCGACAAGTTCCATTTTCGGACTTGTCTCATTTTTGCAAGGACACAAGCTAGGAAGGAAAATCTTGAGGGAAATATCGTGATATCGTGACATGTTCCATTTTTGGACTTGTCTCATTTTCACGAGGACACAAGCTAGGAAGAAAATCTTGAGGGAAATGTCGTGATATCGCGACATGTTCCATTTTTGGACTTGTCTCATTTTCGTGAGGACACAAGCTAGGAAGAAAAGCTTGAGGGAAATGTCACGATATCGCGACATGTTCCATTTTTAGACTTGTCTCATTTTCAAGAGGAAACAAGCTAGGAAGAAAATCTTGAGGGAAATGTCGCGATATCGCGACATGTTCCATTTTCGGACTTGTCTCATTTTCGTGAGGACACAAGCTAGGAAGAAAATCTTGAGGGAAATGTCACGATATCGTGACATGTTCCATTTTTGGACATGTCTCATTTTTGCGAAGGCAAAACCTTGGAAGAAAAGCTTGAGGGAAATGTCATGATATCGTGACATGTTCCATTTTCGGACTTGTCGGACTTTCGCTCAAATTTAATTGTATCCTAAAATATTTTAAAGTTCGATGTCACGATTTTGCGACATGTTCCATTTTCACGAGGAAGAAGGCTTGGCAGAAACAAAGTGAAGGAAATGTCACGATTTCGTGACATGTTCCATTTTCGTGAGGGTGGAAGCTGAAAGAAGCGAAGTGAAGGAAATGTCATGATTTCGTGACATGTTCCATTTTCATGAAGAAGAAAGCTGGGAAGATATGAAGTGAGGGAAATGTCACGACTTCATGACATGTTCCATTTTCACGAGGGTAGAAGCTAAAAGAAACGAAGTGAAGGAAATGTCGCGATATCACGACATGTTCCATTTTCACGAGGAAGAAAGCTTGGAAGAGACAAAGTGAAGGAAATGTCGCAATTTCACGACATGTTCCATTTTCATGAGGAAGAAAGCTTGGAAGAAACAAAGTGAAGGAAATGTCGTGATTTCGCGACATGTTCCGTTTTCACGAGGAAGAAGGCTTGGCAGAAAAAAAGTGAAGGAAATGTCACGATTTCATGACATGTTCCTTTTTTGCAAGGAAGAAGGCTTGGTAGAAACAAAGTGAAGTAAATTTCATGATTTCGCGACATGTTCCATTTTCACGAGGGCGAAAGCTGAAAGAAGCGAAGTGAAGGAAATGTCGTGATATCACGACATGTTCCATTTTCACGAGGACGAAAGTTGAAAGAATCAAAGTGAAGGAAATGTCGCGATATCGCGACATGTTCCATTTTTGCGAGGAAGAAATCTTGGAAGAGACAAAGTGAAGGAAATGTCATGATTTTGCGACATGTTCCATTTTTGCGAGTGCCAAAGCTTGAAAGAGATGAAGTGAAGGAAATGTCACGATATCGTGACATGTTCCATTTTCGTGAGGGCCAAGGCTTGAAAGAGATGAAGTGAAGGAAATGTCGTGATATCACGACATGTTCCATTTTCACGAGGGCCAAAGCTTGAAAGAGATGAAGTGAAAGAAATGTCGCAATTTCGTGACATGTTTCATTTTCATGAGGGCGGAAGCTTAGAAGACATGAAGTGAGGGAAATGTCGCGATATCACAACATGTTCCATTTTTGGAAGGCACAAGCAAGGAAGGAGTTAACTTGAGAAAAATGTCGCGATATCGCGACATGTTTGGATTTATATTCATTTTGCAAAATTTGGCCATTCTTTAAATTTTTCATCACTCATCCAAAGGAAGTGGAAGATTTTCAACACAGTCCAAATCAATTAACTAAGTAAAATGAAAAACATTAAAAATCTAACCTTTTATTTTCATTTTGCAGAAGGTGATCTAACAGTTGCATAATGGCAAAAGTAATGGCGAGAAAGACAGACTTCAAGGAATTTGCCGATGGATCCATTTTTTGAGAAAATTTATGGCAAGTCAGTGACTCATCCAGATTTTGCAGATCTGGCCACGAATACAGGTTTCAAGGAATTTTCTGGTAGATGCATTTGTCAAGAAAATTTATGGCAAAAGTAATGGCGGGCAGAGAATCTCGACTCGAACCAAACAAAGGTAGCTATGCGAGGATGGAAGGCCTCAGAAGTCAGTGACTCATCCAAATTTTGTAGAGGAGTTAATGAGATGCTCTGATGGCTTATCGAAAGAAGAACATACATTTATACGCGATGTCCATTTGATGAAGATCAAACCAAGTCTTATCTCCTCCATTCATGGCAAGATCCACATGAATATTTTCAGAGTAATTAGGGCTTATCAAAACTCTATATAAAAATGCCTTATATTGTAAAACCTTGACGATGGGATTTTTATGATAAGATTTAGATATTTGAAAGAAGATATTTTGAAAAGATTAGGGTATGTCCTAAGTCTATATATACTTCTATTGAATGTAAATTCTAGATGCGAAAACTTGGAATAAAAAGACATTTTAGCAATTTCCTACAAATCTTGTTTGAATGTTTTGTTCTGGACCTGGGGTTGGTGTGAAATCATTCTTCTGTGATAGCGTGGCCAGGAGCCTAATCTCTTTCAAATTTCGATAAGTGCATCTTCTTCTGTTTTTGTCTCACTAAAGTTTTATTTATTTTAGTTGTAAATCTGTGTTATCAAGATTGAATATGCTACTAGGCTTCATTCCATTTGTTGTATGCTAGGGAAAGTTAGAGATTTAAGGTTCAGGTTTGTTCTAATTGCTCTATCCTTACTGTGCAAGCTAAGCTACTGGTGAGAGATACCAGTTGACACCGACTTCCCTTCTATTTATGATTTTATTTCAGATCTTTGTCATATCTATCTTATGCTCTTAGTAGAAGGTGAACTTAGAAATTTGGACACCTTCCTCTTTGATTGGTTTTATTGTGAAGCTAAATAGTGTAACTAAAATTGGTAGATTTGATTTTGCAACTAACTTAGATAAGCTTCTCTTTTCTGCCCTACCCTACTCTCTCTATTCCACCGTTAAATGATTCATTTTTATTTTCTTTCAAATTTGTATTTTATTTAATTTTCTAAAGCATAAAGAGCTATATCAAAGAACTCATTGTAAATCTGATAGTCAACAAAGATAACAATGCTAAACATTATTAAACGAAGGTCGATACCATTGTAAGGTAACAGACAGTCCACTTGAAACTATTCTAGAAGTGGAAAAGAGTGAATAGCCATTCGACCCAACTCTGTAACTCACACCTTGGATAACCAGCAAGATCCTAAAGTGAGTGGGATTTATCTTGTATAAGTGTTATCGATATTTTATGCTCATTCTTCACGAGGTGTGTATGAAATACGAACCAATAGGCACATTAATATTACCCTTTGACTAGTCGTAATCTGCCTTGGGATGGAGTTGACCCTCTTCTTCATGATGTGGAAGGATTATGATATGGACTCCTCTTGTACCTATCTTCCTACAATCAAGAAACAACAACACACGATCAAAAAGATAGATAGCCTCTCATAATGAGGCCCTTTAAGGAAACATACATGATAATGCCATTTAAACTAATAATCAAGAAAACATAAATAAAACCTTTAAACTATGCTAATTGAATCAATATTTGTAATATAGCATAAAGGAGATCGTTAGACAAATAATGCATGGATCAGATAACAAAATAGAAGCATAGAGGTGCATAAAAGATCCACAAATATCCTAATTAATGCAAAGCATTAACTATCTATTCTAAGCTAATTCCTATGGTCAAAATTATTCTAAATTGTAATTAAACCTAAGAAATGATTAATATAACCTATTTAACTGGACATAAATGACAAGAGTAAGGTGATTTGTCTCCTGTTACAAACTACAACTTTGTTGAGTGGTCTGCACTATGAACTGTAGCTGACAACCATGGTTTAACATCTGATATGTTTACCCTCAAAATCAGGGGCAGTGGGCTTGATATCCTTGTCCAAATTGATGTTCAAGGGTCGCATTTGTTGTCCTTAGACTGATTTGGCAGTCAATTCAATGTGAATGGCCTTCATTTTCTCAAATTTGCATTTCTTGATCCTCCTAGGCACCTAGGGCATCCATAATGCAATTCATCATGAATGTTGGCAAAAGAGTCAGGGATTAAGTACAATAGCTCTATCTCTTAGTATACTCAGTTTGAGTGTACAATTTTCTAGGGTTTCGCTGCTCAAATCTCCAATGCTTGCTTATTTTTTCTTCCCATTTAGAGGGGATATTTATAGCATGCCCCTAGGTCTAGGGGTGGCTTCATGGAGAAGCAAAGACTAAGAAGGGTGGTTAGGACAGTTGGGATGGAAGCCTCTAGAATCTTCCATACTTCAATTGCCTTCTTCTATATATTTTGGCCATTCCAACCAATTTGGATTGGATGGAATGCCTAACTGAACTTTAGTTAAGACCGCAGGTCATAGTCACTATCCAGACTGCAGACAGCAGGTGTCAATTGTGGTTTAGACTAGAGACCGTAGGTCTGGGCTGCGGTTCAAATTGATTAGGCCAAAATGCCTAAATTGAGTGGTCAGAACCACTACTCTATCTTGGATTCTATCCAATATCCTCCATATGGTCTTGTAGCATGTCCATATGAGTAGTCGCCCTCGGCATGACATATTTTAGGTGTCTATAGATGCCCCTTTTGAGATGCATTGTGATATTGAACAACGTTGAGCAAAAATATACATCCTAAAATGATGCCTAAGGTTCTATGATGATCAAGGTATAGCATCAAAAATATGATTATAAAGTTATGATATTCATAATGTTAGTATCATTGCCTCCTTGGAAGAGAAATATAGATGAGACGTTTTTCGTAGGACTGCCCAAACTACCGAACTCGTTTCGGCCATATCTCACTCATCCGGACTCGGATTGAGCTAAAATTTTGAGGGTAGATGCCTGAAAAACCCTAGAACGTCTCCACCAATTTTCATATCATTTGGAGCAACACAGATCCTAGCACATCCCTATGTGTGAACGACATATTTGGCAAGCGGCTATGCGAGGGTTTCATCTGGGTTGAGTGCAAGCAGCTCCAGAGGTTGGTTTTAGGGCCTTCGGGCCCTAGCGGCCAATATTTTTGTGGTTTATGCTCAATATTTTAGCAGGAAATGTTGCAGGGGATACAATATGGGTTAGAAATTTGTCTTTCAATAGATCATACTATGAACTTGAGTGACAACGACTTCCAATTTGCTGCACAAAAGAAAAGTGAAAACCATACCTTTCCACGGCGTCTAGGGCAAGGATTAAAGAGATCACGAAACAAGTTTCAAGTAGTTGATCAAAAAATGGCTCATATCTCAAGTGAATCTGGTGCTAAGGTGCACCCACAAAATAATTCTACTGTGAAAACCCCTATCAAGGGTAAGAATTTCGAAGACTCGAGTCCCAAAAATGAATTTTAGGGATGCCCTTCATGGTGGACAGCCTCAGCCCAATGCTAATATCAATATTAGGGCTTCCCATAAACCTCTAAGAATGCCTAAGATTGATCCCAGGAAAATGGAGTCAGGATGTCTTAAAGCAGCTGATGGAACTCCTATTGTTAAGCTTGATATGGGTAACATTCAGTTCGGCATTGAAGATTTGGAAAAAAGAGGACTAATTTGTCGGTTCGTGGGTTTTCATCCGAGTCTATCTGCTTTCAAAGTTTGGGCTACAAAAATCTGGAAAACTAAAGGTGAGTTACAAATCTCTATTTATCCAAATGGTTATTTTCTTGTTTTATTTGCTAATAATGAAGATAGAGAGAAAAATTTTCAAGGGGGTCCTTGGTTTTTTGGAAGGGCAGGGGCTTTTCATGAAGCCCTGGCATACTAAATTTAAATCCGAAGAAGAGATGCCTTCTATAGCTCCCGTGTGGGTTAGACTCTTTGGCCTCCCTATTGAATTTTGGAATCCTACTATTTTTTCTTCAATTGGAAACTCTTTAGGAACTTTTATGATGACTGTTGATTGTACTCAAAATTTTGAACATATTATTTATGCTCGGATTTGTGTTTTAATGGATTTTGACAAACCCCTACCTAAAAATATCACATTACAATTTGGGGAAGACACTTGGGAGCAAGTAGTGGACTATGAGAACATTCCTTTTCGTTGTAGAATTTGCCATGAATATGGTCATTTGGCCGGTGCTTGCCCAAATAAAATTCTTGATCAAAAGAAAGAAGATATAAACTCAGGAGGTTTCCAAATACCTAAGAAGAAGAACACTCAGAAAAAACCAGTTATGAAGGATCAATCAAAGTCATCTGCTAATATGTTTGAAATCCTTTCCACAAATGATGTCCCAAGTGAGGAAGAGGAAATAATGGAAACTAAAATCTTAGAAACACAATTTAAATATGAAGGGAAGAACTCGAGAGACAAACCAACAAATCAAAGGTTTTCAACAGAAAAAAAAGGAGAAAATTTACACAAGAAAAACAATATTTCAAATGTCAAAACTTCAAATAATGCAAGTCCCAATATAGACTCCGTTGAACCATCTAGTAAAATTTTGGCTGTGTACGAGCATTCTTCAAGGTTAGAAGCCATCTCAGATTCAATTGGAATAAGTCAAGAAATAGGGGAAAAAAAATTGAAGATGGATTCTAATCAAAAAGTAGGTCGCAAGACCAATCAATATCATATGGTAAAAGAAGGTGAAAAGCTTGTAGAGGAAGGTAAGATTAATGCCCTTCCCAAACTTTTTAGCCCTGGTATTAATGAAGATCATCACTTGGAATATTAGAGGACTCAAAGGGAGTCTTTCAAAACAAAATGAAATTAGAAGAATGATTCAGGTAAATCATCCACATCTTGTTTTCCTTCAAGAAACAAAGATGTCAATGGAGGATATGGACTTAATTGTCGGTAAAATTTGGCCAGTTGGAAAAGTGGTTTCCCTCAGTTCCCAAGGGACTTCGGGTGGCATTGCTTGTCTTTGGGATCCAAAAGAGGTAGTTATTCACCATATGGTTGGCAGTTGGGGTTTGTTGGCTATAGCTATTCAAAGTAGACATTCCAACCAGATTATGCTCTACATTACTGTTTATGCTCCGACTTCTTTGGAGGAAAAAAGAAGACAGTGGAAGGATATTACTCATATTATCTCTCATTTTCCTAAATCTTGGATCTTGATCGGAGGAGATTTCAATACCATCCTCTCTCTGGATGAGAAAAGGGGGGGAAATAGAAATTTGGACAAAAGCACTGACCTCATGAGCGAATATATTGCAAACCTCCATCTTGTGGATATCCAACTGGATAATGGCCTTATGACTTGGTCTAACAGAAGGCAAGGCTTAGCTTGTATAATGGAGAGATTGGATAGGTTTTTGCTCTCTGAAAATTTCTTAATCCATGGTCACATTCCTAAAGTGAAGACTCTTAATAATGCTGGTTCGGATCATTGGCCTATCATGGTGGAAATGTGGAAAACCAATGTGAGTTTCTCTCCTTTTCGTTTTCAATTAATGTGGCTTAGAGACATTTCCTTCGAGACCTCATGTGCAACAATGGTGGAAGGAAGGTAAACCTAGGCATGGGACTAAGATGTTCTATTTTGCCAAAAGACTGCAATACATTAAATCCAAAATCAAGACTTGGAACTGGAAAGAGTTTGGGGATGTTCATAAAAAAAAACATGAAGTTATTGCTCATATTGAAAATTTGAATAAGAAAATCCGTTTAGATGGCCTCACAGAGAAGAGAAGTGCAGATGAAATTAAACTCACAACTGAGTTAGAGGAATGGGAAAAAAGAGAAGAAATCTTATGGAAGCAAAAATCTAGAATTCAATGGCTCAAAGAAGGAGATCGAAACACAAATTTCTTCCACAAATCTCTTCTAGCTCGAAGATCTCACAACTTTATTTCTTCCTTAAAATCAGATTCTGGAGATGTTGTTTATACTTGGGATGGCATGAACTCTATTGTTGTTGATTACTTTTCCAATATTTTTGCTGCTACTCCCCTTGACTCAGCTTCACAATATAATGTTCTTCAAGCAATCCCTTCTCTTATCACTTCTGAGGAGAACTCTATTTTGACTTGCTCTCGTTACTATCAATGAGCTTCAACAAGTAGTTTTTAAAATACAAAAAGGAAAACCTGAGGTCCTGATGGTTTTCCTATTGAGTTCTATCAAGGGTTACGGGATATCCTTCATGTTGATTTATTAGAGGTGGTGGAAGAAGCCAGGAAAGCCAAAGAAATTTTGAAGGTTATCAATAAAACTTATATTACTCTTGTTCCAAAAGCTCAAGAGGTTGATCATATCTCAGCTTTTAGACCTATTGCTTTATGTAATGTTCTTCTCAAAATCATTACTAAAATCATGGCGAGAAAGGTTGAAGCCTCTTTTGCATAAGATTATTTCCCCAGAGCAAGGGGGTTATGTGGAAGGACGTCAAATAGTAGATGAGATAGTTCTTGCTCAGGAAGCCATCCATTCCATGGATATGCAAAATTCTCCTTCCATGTTCATTCGGTTAGACTTATCCAAAGCTTATGACAGAGTGGATTGGCACTTCCTTATCAAAGTTTTGAGGCAATTTGGTTTCTCTAAGGATTGGATGGATTGGATTATGGGATGTATCTCTTCAGTTTCCTACTTAGTTCTTATCAATGGCAGGCCTTCTCGGTCTTTCCCAGCTTCCAGAGGTATTAGGCAAGGTGACCCGCTATCCCCTTATTTATTCATCATTCTTGTTGAATGCTTGGGTAGGACTATAACCAAAAAGAGGGAAAACAAAACCCTTGAGGGAGTTACCATTGCTCATGGAGCTAGACCTATCTCTCATCTTCAATTTGTGGATGACTCTACTCTTTTAGGTAAAGCTACGGTTAAGGAAGCTTCTAATATTAAGCAAATCATTAGCTATTTTTCTAAGGCTACTGGGCCAGTTGATCAATGAAGACAAATCTAAAGTTATTTTCTTTCACTGCTCTGCTAGACAGGAATCCATGGTCTTGGATAAACTAAGATATAAGAAGACCTCTCTTCCAATCACTTATTTAGGTATTCCCATAAATATTCAAAGGCAGAAAAATAAAGATTGGAATTGGTTGTTGGACAAAGTCAAGAAGAAAATTGGAAAGTGGACCAACAAGTGGCTTTCTTATGGGGTAGAATCACCTTGGTAAAATCAGTCCTTCAAGCTATTCCTATTTATGTTTCTTCCATTTTGAATATCCCAAAGGTTGTTCTTCGAGAATTGGATCAAATCAGTCATCGTTTCCTTTGGAGTGGTACTAAGGAGAAAAGAAAATGGGCCTTGGTGAAATGGGATACTTTATGTCTTCCTAAGAGTGAAGGGGGGTTAGGATTACGGTCTTCAATTAATAACAACAAAGCTTTAGCTGCTAAATTATATTGGAGGATGTTGCATAACCCCAATGCTCTTTGGGCCAATAATCTCCGTGCTAAATATATTGAGAACAAAAGTCCTGAAGACCTTGTTCGCTATCAACTTCCTACCAAAGGTTCTCCCATTTTAGCAGTTCTTAAGACTGGTGAGGATTTGATAAAGAAAAAATTATTTTGGATCATTCATAATGGTCAACATGCAAATTTTTGGACAGATTCTTGGGATGGTCACAAGCCTTTGATAACTCGGTTTCCCGATTGGAGGCCTTGGATGGAGGAGCTTCACCGAGCTAATTGGATAAAGGTGGCTAATTACTGTCGGTACCATACTTGGTAATTCAAAGGTTGGTAGATATTGGATCCCTATTGAGGACTGGCCTATTCAAATCCCGAAAAGGCAAAGACAAGATATCCAAGGCATCCTTCATATGAGATCCCTCTCTTGGTCCCATGAAAAATATTGTTTTGGATGGAACAACACTACTAAGGGTGAGTATTCGGTTGCTCAAGGTTATTTGACCTTATGCCATAATAATCCCAACCATTCTTCTGACATATTTTCTCGATTGTGGGCTCAAAATATCTGGCCTAAGGTGAGGTTCTTTAATTGGCTTTTATTGCATCGTAGGGTGCTTACTGGTGAGCAACTTATGAAGCGTGGTTTTCATGGCCCTTTTAGATGTGAAATGTGTGAAGAGAATGTAGAAAATATCAACCATATTTTTATTGAGTGTACTTTAGCCTCTGAGCTATGGAGGAGAATGGCCACTTTACTTGGCTTACAGTGGTCCAATTTTTTTACTTTTGAACAGCTTTGGAGGGATTGGCCTAATCAAGAGGGTGTTGATCATTTTATTAGGCAATTAGTTTGGATGGGTTCTACCATTCTTCTTTGGAATATTTGGAATGAAAGGAACAACCAAATTTTTAATCAAGATAGGAAGGATATTCACTATATTTGGCAAAATACCATAGCCAACTTAGTTGAATCAGTCCATCATCTCCTTAATCACCCCCAAAACTCCCACCAAAGATGGGATCAAGTGATGCAAATATTGAAGATTAAACCTTCTAAGGGCAACCAACTTAAAGGGAATGTGAGTATTAGTAAGATGGATAGGAATAGAAATTGGCAACCTCCTCCTAAGGATTTTGGAAAAGTCAATACTGATGGAGCCTCTAGAGGGAACCCTGGAAAAGCCAGTGTGGGAGGAATTGGTAGACTTTCAGATGGCTCCCTGGTTTTTACTTTTGCTTGAGAATTTGGGTATTCTTTCCAATAACCTTGCTTGAGGGGTATGGTATCCTCGAGAGGCCTTCAGGAGGCTACTAAGGTTGGATGGGAAAAGGTGTTAGTTGAGTCTGACTCTCAACTTATGATTAATCTCTTGAAGAATCCTTCTAAGAATCATAAGGTGGATTGGAGAATAAAAAGAATTATTGAGAAGATTCAGTTAATCCAGATGGGATTTTTGAAAGTTGATTACAATCATGTGGTCGAGAGATCAAAACAAGAGTGTTGATGCTTTAGCTAATTGGGCTTTGGACAAAGGTGATCTTACTTGTTATGGCCACCCTCCTATATGGTGGGCTTCTCAAATTAGGGAAGCTCTTCTTTCTATCATTTCTTTGGATGGCTCCAGTTATGAAGGTACCTAGTTTCTTTTTTTTTTTTTTTGCTTCTCTTTGGTTCATTCAGTTTTTTTTAGTTCCCTAGCTCATTCTATTCTTTATTTTGTTTCCTCTGTTGATTCTTGCCTTAATAGTCTTCTGGTCTAGATAGGTCATTGTTTTGTTCATTTTTTATTTCTTTTTTATTTTTTGTTTTTTTGTTTAGTTTTTTAAGGTGGGTGGGTTTTTTGTTTTGTTTTTGTTCTTTGTGTTTGTTTTTTGTTGTTCTTGTGTTTTTGTTGTTTTGTTTTTTTATTTATGTTTTTTGTTATTGTTCTTGTGTTTTTTTTCGTTCTTGTTCTTGGGTTTCTCTTTGTTTGTGTTATTTCGTGTTTTTATGTGTGAGTGTTTTCTATGTTTTTTGTTTTTGTTTATTGTCTGTTGTTGGTTGTTTTTTATTTTTATTTTTATTTTATTTTTTAATTTTTTAGGTTTTGGTTGTGTTTATTTTTCATGTTTTTTTTGGGTTATGTCTTTGTAGTGTTCTATTGTTTTTGTCTTGTTTGTGTTTTGTTATGTGGTTCTTGTGTTTTTCTATGTGGTTTGTGTTGTGGTTTCTTTTATCTTATTGTGCGTGTTTGGTTGTGCTTTTGTTTTTGACACACTCAAGGAGCATGTTTTTTATTTTATTTTATTATTTTTGTTGTTATTTACTTATTTTTAAATTGGTTTTGTGTGTTTGTTTGCTCCTTGAGTATGTCAAAGGTGGTAGGCCAGGTCCGAGTCCTAGGCATTTTTGGTGGAATGGATACCCCTGCCTCCTTGGGTCTTACCCAAAAGTGGCATCCCTTTTGGGATGTTTTCCACAAATAAAAAAAAAAAAAAGGTTCTATGATGATCATTAGTTGGATCAACATTAGATGCCCCAGGTCCATAAAAAGGATGCGCATCTTAGAATCATTGCTTCCAACTCATGAAAGGCTTACATTTTGACAAGTCTGCACTTGTCATCAGAAATTCGGATAGCATCAATACCAAGTATGGGTATCTTCTAACCCATAAATATGAAGGATGAGAGTTATAACGAATTATAATATTTTCTATTTACCCCAAGCAAAGGGGGAAGCTTATGATAGCTGGTGACAATGATTCACAAGAACGAACACAATTTTGACAATATCAAGGGATCTACGATCTCAAAGATCTTCTGTTGACTTTGATTATGATTATGAAATTATGACTACCCCCTCAAGCGATGAGTCGATGAGGGTAATGACAATGTATGAAGCGACAAAATCACTTGACCATAATGAATGATCCTAAAAAAATTAATATTCGAGCCTTTTAATGCCTTGGCTAGGCCTATTTCAGCTTATGATTGCAACTCTTAGTAGTATTTGCATATTTCTATCCCATGGAGAAGTCAGGCTACAATAGCCATCTTAAGGAATCAAAATGATACAAATGCAATTAGACTTGTGTTGAATCATAGTTATCAATGATTTGCTGAAATATGTCATAAAAGAAATGACAATTTTACCCCAAATGTCCTTATGGTGATTTACTCATCTTGTCGGTTGCATGGATCGCAAATCGCTGCAACCACCAAGTGTATAGGATAAATCACTAAATATGAGGCGCATTTGGTTTTTTAATTATTTGATTTTTTTTTGTTTTAATTTGGTATTTATTTGATTGATCCTGGTGCTTTTAACATCACCAAATTGGCAATTTTAATCATTGATTTTAAATTTTTATCTAATTAGAATCATTAATTTGCTCTTTTAGACCTTTCCAAGATGGGTTTTGAGTGCATTTAATGCTAGCTACGGACCGCGGGTATGGTCTACGATTTAATTTTTAAAATTTTGGGAACCATGGGTCAGACCTGCGGGTAGAAAACCCTAGTTTTGGAACCACAAGTGTCAACTGCAGTTTTTTGAGACTAGGAGAACCTATAAATTGAATTCCCATTTGAAATTTTTCATTATTTTCTTGCAAGCACTAGCAATTTGAGAGCTCTGAGAGTGAGAGAACCTTCCCTGATCTGAAATGCTACCACACTCTACCATAATTATACTCATATACCTTGATGGTAGATCCTGATCATCCATCTATTAGCCAAGGCTAGGGTGTGGGCAAGGTAACTCAAAATTGATACCTCGCACTCAATACCAGTAAAATGAACCACATTAAGTAATGCAGATAATGAACCTCACTAAAATGCTAGTAATGAACTCCACTAGTCTAGGTTAGCTTAGGATTTAATTTTGTGACTTAGTGGACTATAAGGGTACCAAAAATGGGTAGTTGCGGTTCCCAATTAGCAAATTGGGGACCACATATTTCAACTACGGTTCCCAATTGGCAAATTGGGGATTGCAGGTTTCAGCTACGGGTCTTTTTTTTTTTTGTTTTTAGCATTGTTTGTAGCTCTGTTTAGCTAGATTTTGTTTTACATTATGCTTTTTATTTTATAGGTTTACTTCTAGATCCCAAGAGCCTAACATTCTAAAGAATCTCTACAAGGCTCTGTCTGATGATGATCGAGATTGGTTCTGAGCTGTCAGGTTCAGCTATATCATGGATCTACCCACTGTTAGGGTAGATCAAGCCTACCTGACTACGTTGGACCGACACTAGAATGCATGGACCAACACATTTCACCTACATACAGGTGAAATAACTATTACTTTAGAGGATTTCTACAGGATCTTCAGGATCCCCATTGATGATGAGGCCATCATCTCCTCTACCTCCAGGGTAAAGGAGGCTATTTTAAATTCTATCTTTAGTGACTAGAGTGAGGATGCTCAAGACATGATTGACCACAGAGGGGTGCACATCGATTAGTGGTATCACAAGGATGTATTCTCTACACAGGAAGCCCTCTTCATGCACCTCATAGTATAGATTGTCCTTCCAAACTCCTCACACACGAGGATTCCCTGGAGCCTCTTGTCCACTACCTGGAGGGTTCTTCAGAGTTTTGTAGAGGACCCCTTACTTCTATCATGGGGGAGCACCCTGCTATGTCAGCTCTATAGGGAGTTGTATCAAATTACTGAGCGTAGTTGTAAGGGCCTCAGCTGTAGTCTTCTATTGTATATCTAGGGGTGGTAGCACATCCGAATCGAGCATCCTGTAGATCTTCCACTATGCATCACTTCTATTACTTATGAGCATTAGTTTTATGCCACCTATTTGCCTTATTATGAGGAGGGTATCCACAGTCAAATCCATACTAGTGACGTCCAGCATTACATCACTCAGTTCGTGGCACTTGGACCGAATGATGTTTAGTGGTGGTCCTATATGGATTGCCTAGCATGGCTAGAGGAGGGTTAATGGCTAAGATAGGCATGCTATGATAGATGGTTGATTGGTTGTAAGGCTAAGATTTGAGAGTACCAATTCTAATCTCAGGTCCTACGATAGGTTGTGCTCATACAAGATATTCTAGATATCCCACTTAGATACAAATACTTGGTCATATATCATGATCTACAACAGATCGTGTCTGAGCCTCTAGGAGATGTTGCTGATGACTACCAAGAGACTAGAGTTGAGACTACTGGGACCACTCCAGAGTATGACAAGTGGTGGTCCATGTTTAGATGGTATGACACAGGGCCTTTTGGCAAAGAGCTAGATAATGCAGAGGCAGAGGTGGATCCTGACGGGTGCAAGGTGCGCCAGTGGACAGAGGGTGACTAGGGTACAGAGGCCATCATCGAGGAGGCTCACAAGATTGATCCAGACAAGGAGGCTCTAGAGGAGGGTGAGGTCCCTCCCAAAAATGTAGAGGGTCTACTCTTGTCTTAGGTGGCTAACTTGCAGAGTCAGGTCAGATGATTCCATACACAGTGGCTAGAGCAAGATACTACTATCGCCACTCTAGAGGCAAGAGTAGTTGACAAGGATAAGTGCCTAACTGAGATGCAAGATTAGATATAGTATCTTACAACACAGGCCATAGATGCAGAGGCCTAGGTTTAGAGATTGTAGATTGTACTGGAGTTAGCCCAGGTATAGTAGACTGTAGCAGAGGCGAAGAGGGATCTCTTCCAGGTATCTAGGGAGGCTATGTTGCCTCCTTAGGTTACTATGGGTCCTCCAAAAGCACCAATGATAGCTCTAATATATGTTCAAGATCCTATGGCTAAGGTAGAGTGACTACACAGCATGGTCATGAGGACCAATTATATGCATGCATCTCGGCTTGCTTGCGTTGATTAGCTAGTCGGCTACATTGAGATGCACAGGCTACAGGTTCCTGAGGATCCTTTCACTTAAGAGTCTCAATGGACTAGGTCTAGGACCTCAGGATAGTCTATGGTGAGCTCAAGTCACAAGATTCATAGGATTGAGATGATGCACAGGTCCTCTAGCTCACATGGTGTGACATCGCGTGCTAGGCCTAGAGATGTAGGGTAGACTCTAGGGGCCATCGATCAGATGACTAGCCTACTGTAGTTACCAGTTTCTTATGTTCTATGTGCCTTAGGATTTTGAGGCAGGCAGGATCCACAACAAGACCCACCATAGGTTCTAGAGCAGATAGGATAGTAGGCTCTATAGCATAGTGTTGAGGGAGGCGATGAGAGCTACGATATAGGGGGAGCATGCTATATCTGGTATCTACTAGATGTGGACTATATTTTTGATATGCCACATTTATTTTGGGTGTAATTTCAAGGACCTACACACTTTGTAGCCTATGAGCATTTTGATACACTCCCTATGTACTCTGTTGGACACATATATATACGACTTGATCATTTATGGCTCATTATGTGTACCGATTATTTATTTTTGATTTTATGTTTATTTGATGCACATGGATGCAATTCTTATGTTGATGCTATGTTTATATGATGCAATGTATGTATGACATGCACTAGATAGCTATCTTCTTTATGATGATGTTTATGAAATGTAGTGATCTAGATGATTAGATGTGCCATGTATGATGCATGCATATGGATGCACTATTTATTTTGAACGCATATTTGTTTTTGCTTTGTGGGCATGCATTCATTTTTATGAAGTTATGGTATGCTATGCAATGTATGGTAATGCATTATGTACATAATCATAATCTAATGGGAATGAACCTGTATGATTTAATCACTCATGCAAAATAATTGATAATTCTCATTACAAGAACTTAATCAATTAATCACCCATATATGAAATGTAGTGAAATGGATTGGTATAATGCTAATGAATGAATATGTCATTCTGTATATTTTCTTTGCTACACTATATAGTCAGTGGTCATCTAAACATCATTTTTGATATTCATGCGGTATCTATCCTATATGTTTGATTGTGCTTTGTAAAATGCATTCTGATAAATGAATGAATCACATTTTTGATGTCTAATGATATTTGGTGTTTTTTTGCTATTAGAGAACTTTTTGAGGTTTTCCATGAGACTCAAACACCCTAGTAGACTTCTCCAAAAATCACATACTAACTGTACAAGGCTTTTATTGGATTAGGCTTTTGCCATGACAGACCCAACTATTCATTATCCCTGTGTGTGCATGTGAGTATTTTCAAATAGACCATAAGCATACCCCGTATGTCAGTCGAGACTCTTTCAACCCATATGTGAGATAGGGTTCCTCATACGATCGTACCATCCTTATTTTAGCTTTGATTAGACTTATACAACTAGACAAACCTAAGAAACTAGAGCTATCTCATCTTGCAAATTGATCAGGGCTGCCCCTCCAAATGCAAATGGGACTCTTTCAACCCATTGCTATATTTGGGTATCACCCAATATAACTACCCCTATGATTGCAGGCGGACTCTTACAACCCATTACTGCGATCGAGGATCACTCTATGGCTTTCAAAAGGTGGAAAATCTAGGTATTAAAGTTCTCACCCTTCTTACTTGCTCATATGTAGTGATAAAAATCATTGTTAGTCCATGTGTTACCATTTTCTTTGAGCAAGGGATTTTTATAGTGATTTTGATTCACTATGTCACTTTACATTTGATTTGAACTTTGTATTTTGAAATTTGCACTCTGTAACTTGGGATTTAAACTTTGTAACTTTGGGATTTATAATGGAAATTCTTTTCCTTTTGCCAAAGTTCACCACTCTAGACCGAACTATTTGCAAGATAAGAAGGTCATGAAACCCATATCTCTAGATACCTAAGACTACTTTCGTAGCTTTCAGCATCTCTTGTCTTAGCAGGATTTTATATTTTTTTTCTTAGTGATGGGATCCTGATATGTTGAAGCACTATCCCAACTAATGACCTCATCTATAATAGCAAAGCAAGCTTTCTATAATATCTGAATAACCCACTAGGTATGTTTGAATGACTTGAAAACTTAATATACATACATATTTCTTTGCAACAAATATCGTGTATGAATGTAATGAATTATGATAAATACAAGGGTGCATGATTGAAACACAAACATGCGACCGTTTGTAAGATTTTTATAGACACATTACACTCTACTGAGGAATGCAATGAATGTGAAATGCCTAAATGCAATATGATAAGGTGAATGCATGTATGAAAATGCAAACTGTAAAAGCAAATGTTTTTGGATTTTATGCTTTACCGATTTTTTTTTAATTTTATATATTTTCAAATTTTTATGAATTTTTGAGCTTTCATGTTTGACCAAACGATGAGTATAGATACCTTTGGAGATTTTTGGGGTTTACCAAGTGATTTTTAGAAATCCTTAGAGATTTTTGGATTGACCCAAGGGCTTATAGATTCCTTTGGAACCTTTTAGTTGACCAAACTCTTAGCAAGAGAGCTTGGAGCCTTTTAGGATGCTCGAGAAGCTATAGGAACTCTTGGAGCCTTTGGGTTGACCAAGTGATTTTTAGAAATCCTTAGTGCCTTTTTGGGATGACCGAGTGGCTTTAAGAAATCCTCGAAGCCTTTGGGTTTACCAAGCAGTTTTTAGAAATCCTTGGTGCCTTTTTGGGATGACCGAGTTGCTTTAAGCAACCCTCAGAGCCTTTGGCTTAACCAAGCAATTTTTAGAAATCCTTGGTGCCTTTTTGACTGACCAAAGGGCTTACAGATGCCTTTGGAGATTTTTATGACATGACCAAATCACTCGAATGAGATCTTGGAGCCTTTTGGGATGATCGAGTAGTTATAGGAACTCTCGGAGCCTTTGGGTTGACCAAGTGATTTTTAGAAATCCTTGGAGCCTTTTTGACGTACCAAAGGGCTTATAGATGCATTTGGAGCTTTTTTTGCTACACTCTCTAAGCATATAATGCCTTAAGATGGATTATGATGAGAGTTTTAGGATCTTCAACACCCCCTAGCAACGTTAGGCGATAGGTACCTAGACAAATATTTTCAAATATGATATAGGGTCCTAGCCAATTAGCCACAAATTTGTCTCGCATATCGGCCGACAAATTCAAGTTCTATTAGTTTTCTTTTAGCATAAGATCCCCAACTTCAAATTCTCTCTAGTGGACTTTGATATTGTAAGCTCATTTTAATTTCTCTTGATAGACGTGAAGATGCTCCAGGGCATTCACGTGACGTTCATCTAGTAGCATCAATTGGTCTAGTCGAGCTTGTCACATGGTGTCGTCATCGATGAACTCTTTCAATGCAATGCATAGCATTAGAATTTCCAAATCTAAGGACATAATGGCCTTAGTGCCATATACTAGTGAAAATAGAGTTGCCCCAGTGGGAGTCCGAATGCTAGTCCTATAAGCCCATAATGCAAGGGGCAGCTATATATGCCAATCCTTGTGGTGTTCTTGCACTGTATTTTTCAAGATGGCTACCATAGTCTTGTTTGAGGCCTCAACTTGCCCATTTGCCTGTGAATATTATGGAGTTACAAAAATGTGTTTGATGTGGTAATTATATGTTAAAGCTCACACAGTTTTGTTCTTAAAAGAATTTCCATTATTCGAAACTATTTTGGATGGTATCCCAAAATGACTTATGATATGCTCCATTATGAACTCTTTTATGCAAGCTCCAGTGGTTGTCGTTAAGGGAATGACCTCCACCCACTTTGTAAAATACTTAGTAGCTGTAATAATGAATGTATGTCAACCTAATGACGGAGGAGAGATCTTGCCAATTAGATCAAACCCCCATTGAGCAAATGGCCAAGCCACTTGGATGGGCTATAATGCTTGTGATGGCAAGTGTGTAAGATTAGCATGATGCTGACATTTGATGCATTTCTTGACATATACATTGCAATCCTTTTCCATAGTGGTCCAATAATAACCCATTCAAATGATGCGCTTAACGATGGCCATGCCACTGAAATGGACACCACACGTACCATCATGAGCTTCTAAAATAATCCAAGATGACTCTTGGGGCTCAAGACAACAAAGGAGAACTCCATCATAACTTTGGTGGTACAAAATGTCTCCTACAAAGATATATTTAGTCACTTTATATTTAAATGTGCATCTTGTAGCACACGATAGTCCCTCTGGGACAAAACCAAGTCTTAGGAAGTCTTGAATCTATGAAATCCAATTCTGATGAGCCTCAACTTTGATTTCTAAGACATGTACCCCTTGCGTATTTACTTTTGCAAATGTAGACTGGGAAACAACCTGGTGGTGAATGGCGGTGCCACTCCCTGCAGGACTCTAGGAGTTTAAATACCCCCAGGGTGCTTTCTTGAGAATGTCTTCAGCTTTGCAGAACCAATCAGCTTTTAGTTCCACACTAATCATGTTGACTGATTCTTTGTTATCAAAGGCTATATGCTCTATTGTAGGATGCAAGAGAATTGATGCGTAGTCATTATACACATCATTAATTCTCAATGAATTTGTCAATCCAGGGCAGTGTACAAGGCTATCTACGGAAGAAGGGGTGAACAGGGTTATAACTTAGGTCAATATGGAGCAACAGGTCTTATTGGTGAAACCGATTGTGTGGGGGATTTAGGACATTCCTATCTCTAAATTGCATAAATTAAACCTTAATCTAAGTTGCAAAAATGGAAACTAATCATTAACTACAGAAATGAAATCCTAATTACAATTGCTAGAATGAGACCTAATTATGTTGCAAAAATAACAGTTGCAAGAATTAGAAGTCTGATTATAATTGCAGAAAGGAAATCTATTTACTTTTGCAGCAATGGAAACCTAATTATAGCATAGAAATGAAACCTTGTCAAGGCTCTATAATAGAAGGTTGTCAATCTTCTGTGCAAGGGTTGACAACAAAACATAAAATGCAGGAAATTACAGAAAATAGTAAATTCTGGAAATGACAGTCTGCAATAAATTGAAAGCTTTGCTGAAAGTGGAGATTACAACCAAACCATTAATCACAAGATTAATCTAAACATAAAATAAGCTAAGATTGCAAATACCATTAGTTGTTTACAAAGGAATGAAATGACAAGTTCTACAACTCATTCTATTGCAGCAAAATCAGAATAAAAACCTATTTTTAGTCCTCCTCCTAGGTCTAGAAGTGGCCAGCCTCCTTGTCCAGAAGAAGGTATGAGTCTCTCTCTCTCTAGATCTTACTCACACTCATTTACAAGCAATATGAAATAGAAATAGTACACTTTATTGATTCAAGAACATGATTACAATAATTCTATTGAAAACTTATTACAGGATCTATGATAATCACTTTTCTGATTATTGCCTATTTTCTCCTATATTTCTCTACTCTCTGCTTTCTCTATCCTCTACTAGCTCAACCTGAATGGGAGCCATATTTATAGATGTCCTAAGATCTACTGACAAGTGAGAATATCTCAAAATATCTAATCCTATTATCCTTGCAACAATTCCTGGTTTTATCCTAGAAGAAGATCAAACTTGATCTTTCCATAAATGGTGGCTTTGGTCGGCAAGGACGGCAAAGTCAGATGGGAGATATTTTCCCTTACCCTTTTCAATATTTATTTCCCTTTTTCCAGCGTCAAAAATTGGTCAACAAGTCAAAAAGCACATTCTATTTTCATTTCGAAGATAAGTGGCTCATTTCGAAGAGACTGCAATTCTCATTCCGAAGATCCGCTCATTTCGAAGACACTGTGTTTTCTCATTTCGAAGATATCTGTTCATTCCGAAGAGACTTCGAAATGAACAAATGTGTGCTCTTTAAATGATTTCCTCTGCATTTCTCATGTGGGTTATTTCTTAGGATCAGATTCCAATGGTCTTCATCTCTTTCCATATGTGAATTCCATGCCTTGCCATTCATTGGCAGCTGGCTGGAATTTACATGGGAAAAACCAGTTTTTGTTGCATAGTAACAGTTTACTTGCACTATTGCCAGATTTAGGTAAAATAAATGCTTGAGACATATCAAAACATGATTAGTGAAATGCTGCTATCAACCTAAGCATATCTCATTTAGCAAGTCATAACAAAACAACATAAAACTTATGCAAAAAGTTGTAAAAATCAGAATATAGTATTTCGAGATACATTTATCATGCAAATAGTTAATACACAACATATTGAATTAACTTAACTAGCATATTAGATTAAACATAAGAGTTTGTAGGCAATTTCAGTGTTCAAAACATGTTATGATTGAGGCATTTCCAGGCCTCATCATTTTCCCCCCAACTTATATTAATGCATGTCCTCATGCATTATGTTGGGCTATGGAATCACATATGTCCATGTTCAAATTCCATGACCTATAGAACAACTTCTTGCCTATATAATACCCCCTGTTCTCCTGAAGGTTCCTGAGCCATTCTTCAAACTGTTCATCAGGTTGGGCATCTTCTTCAAAGTAGAATGGAACTGGAGTGATGATGGTTGGAGGCCTAAATCTGAGACCTATCCAATGATGTTGCATGATTTCAATCAACTGTATTACTCCTTCTGCCCTTCTTCTGGACCATTCTAAGTTGATGGGGGAGATGGGTTCTCTTTTCTGTAAAGACATGGAAAGTTCAGCCCATCTGTTTCTATAGACTGATAATGCTGGCACAAAATTGTCATTACAAAAATTTTGGAATCTGGTCACACAGTCCCTCAAGTTTGTCAAGTACATTCTCTTTACATCATCCCTGTTCATCATGGTGAAGTGTTGTCTGGTGATAATTGGGTGATTTGGCTGAATTGCTCTGACTAACAATTCAGCTCTTGTTTCAATTTCTTTATTCTGCCTTTTCTCCTGGTCCCAATAAAATTGATTCTACAAGGTGGACATGAATGCCCTCAATTGAACATCTCCAATGTAGATTTGAGGATGAAATTCTACTTCTTCTGGAATAAAGAAGTTGTGTAAAAATAGTTCACATAGGAGATTTTTCTGCTCTATAGGGCTGTCAAAATATGCTTCCAGGAAATCTGTAGTTGTGTCCAATTTATATGGGAGACCTGAGCTAATCCTCATGACCTACCATCTGAGGTATTTCTCCTTCAGAATAAGACTGTAAAATCTGGCTGGCCATCTGAATTGGACTAAAAATTCAGCAATTTGACATAAATCAGACACTTTTTCTTTTAATGCCTGAATCTCTGTTTCCTTTGCCTCTAGTTGTTTTCCTTCCAATTTGAATTTTTTAGTCTTAGTGGCAAGCTTCTCATATCTAATCACCCAACTGGCTATGTCTGCATTGTATTGTTCTAGGGACACGGTATTAGGTGGTCTAACTATAGGTGGAACTCTAGGTAGCAGATCTATCTGAACCCTTTTTTTGCCACTTCTATTGGTTGATCATCTATCAATAATTCTACCTGTACCCCCTTATCTGCTATTTCTATTGGGTTGTCATCAGACAGTAATTCCACTTGCACCCCCTTATCTGCTATTTCTACTAAAGGTGTAACAGTTTGAAATACAGGGACATCAATAGAAGGAGTACTTACTTGAACAGTTTCATGCTGTTGCTTGGACTTGTTCTTGTGCTGGTGACTCATCTCCAATATTTTTTGCTATGCTCTTTGCCAATTCTGAAGCATCTTCAGAATGAGAAGGTAATGCTTCAGAATGAGAAGGCACTTCTTCAGAATGAAAGGGTGCTGCTTCAGAATGAGCACCTATGTCTGCCTCAACAGAGTCATCTGCCCTAGATAAATTCATAAGCAATTGAGCCAAATCATCCTCATCAATGGATATAGTTGGCTATTTTTCAAACTGTGACAACCTTTCTCTCAATTCTGCCACTTCTTGCTGTAACTCTGCAATTTTTCTTTCCTGCATCTCAATGATGTTTTCTCTCTCTTCAATCCATCTGGTTTGTGTTTTGACAACACTCCTTGCTGCTCTCAGTTGCTCTGTGATGTCTTCCTCCTCTGTTTCTGCTTCAGAATCGGATGCAGACAAGTCAGCTGCAGTTGGCTGCTCAACAACTATCTCTTCCTCTGCAACATCTGTCTGCTCTTGTTCAGGAGGCTCTATGAAACTGTCTATAATTGCATCTACCATTTCTGTGGCCTGTTGAACTGTAGCCACCTCCAAGCTATCCTGCCTAGCCTCTTCCTCAATTATCTGTTCAGGCAATTCTAGAAAGTTTTCAGGGGCTGGTTGTATTTCTGTGACATCTGGACTGCTTTGTCCACCTTCTTCTTCTATGACCTATTCTGTCATTTCCCTCAAGTGGAGTCTTGTAGACCTCCTAGTTCTAGATGCAAACTTCTTCTTTTTGCTTTGTTTTTTGGTGATAGTAGGGGTTGTGGGGACAGTTTCAGATGCTTCTGTTTCCCTTGTTGTTTCTTCCCCTGTTGGGCTAGGTGCTTCACTTCCTTGTTATGACAAATCAGTAACAACTTCAAAAAAATGGACCTTCTTCTATTTTTCTATTTTGCTGCCAATTTTAGACCTTCTTTTCTTTTGTTTCTTAGCTCGTGAGGTTGAAGGTTCTGGAGCAAGGTGTTCTGTTGCTGCTGCTGGGTGTGTTTCTTCCTCTGTAATAGTTTCTGTTTCTTCTTCTACAATAGTCTCTATAGTAACTATTTCTTCTTCTGCAATAGCCTCTGTAGTAGTTGTTTCTTCTTCTGTAATAGCATCAGCAACATTTGTTTCTTCCTCCTCATCCTCATCTCCAAAAATTACATCATTTAGGGTAGAGTAAAACCTATCAAAGCTCCTAGGGTTTCCTCTAAAATGGTGCTGGCAAACTAGTTTGATGAGACCATGGTGGCGAAGGCTCCCTTTTCCTTCTTGATATCTTTTTGCCATGTTTTTCAATTCTTGGTGCAGGTATAGGGGAAGATTTACCCTAACTTCTGGTTGTTGCCTACCATGTATGAGATGGTTTAAAATTTTTAGATGATGCCTTGATAACAGTACATACTGCCCTTCACGGGTTAGAAATTTGATTACCCATGTGGCCACTTCATCCCAGGGTTCCTGTAGGTTGGCCCTTTTTACCCCCTTGCATGTGTTATTATGTGTTAAATATTCTGGATCCCTATCATTTTCTTCTAGAAATTGATTAACTATATTTACCAATGTATTTTTGCCAAACCTAGAAATTGGAAGACCTTCTAATGGTAGCTCAGTAATTTGACTCAAAACTTTAGGGGTTACCTCAATGGTCATGTCGTTAATGTGTGCCCGGTTGTTTCTGAATGTGTGGGTGAACATGCCGACCAAATATTCAGAGGACCCATTAAACTTATCCAAAAATGGCATAAGCCCTCCATCTTCAAAAATCTGCAGCACTTCTAGATTTTCTCGGAGGTGGGTGGTATCCGTTGGTTCCATTTTCATTTTTCACCCCATTTTCTTGTCTTGGTACGTTACAAACTACTCACTTCTGTTGCTATTCCTTTGTTGGATCTCTGGTTTCTGGTGTTTGCAGATTTGCAGGGTTTGGTTCCAAGTTTTCAATTGCCCTATTTTTCTTCTTCGGAATGAATCGTAATCTGAGCACTGTACCTCGTAATCATTTTGCGTTAGCAAATATGTCTTCGAAAAGAAGGGTGGCACGCATTTCTATTTTTGCTCCGAACACATGTCCATCAATGGTTGCGCAGATGTCCTTGCCGTCAGATCCACCTTACTCATTTTTTAGTTTTTCTATTTTGCCTACGGACTTTCACGTGCATGTTTATTAGTATCAAAAAAATGGTGGCATATTGTTGGTCATGTCCCCCATGATTATGGTACTTTCTAAATGGGTGCAAAAACAAACCACATCCTAACTGACACGTGTTCATTTATCGTATGCAGCCAAAAGAATTTTTACTTGATCGTATTTCTTTTTTTTTCCTTAGATGCCATGTGGAGATGTTATATTGAATGCTCTTTCCGAAGATTATGATCTATTGCAAAAACAAAACCTCATTCCGAAGATTATGATTTCATTTCGAAGACAAGTCTTCATTCCGAAGATCATGCTTTTTTGTGAAGTCAAATCCTCATTCCGAAGATAAATCCTCATTCTGAAGACAAATCCTCTTTTCGAAGATAAATCCTCATTTGAAGACAAATCCTCATTCTGAAGACAAATCCTCTTTTCAAGAAGATGATGCTTCATTGTGAAGGCAAATCGTCATTTCGAAGACAAAGCTTCATTTCGAAGACAAATCGTCATTTCGAAGACAAAGCTTCATTTCGAAGACAAAGTGCAACATTCATTCTGCTGTCATTCCGAAGACAATTTCAATCCGAAGACAATACAACAATTAATCTGAAGAAGATAGCAGGCACTATTTTTGGCATTCTTGTTCCGAAGATTAGGCAAAAATCAATATTCTCATGCTCAAAACATGTTTTAAGTATGCCAACTCTTATGGATACCTTTTATGCTAATGGTTAATTGTTATATACTATATACCAATCATTTACAATGAAGAAATGTAAGAAATATATACCTGATTAAAACAAGTTAATGCAAGTTTTGAAGAATGACTGCCTTTGTTGATGTTTTGCTGAGATTTTTTGCAATATTTCAAAACAAGTGCAGTTGGTGAATTTGTACAATGATGGTTCAAAAATTTTCAAGGTTATGCATGCCAGAAAACTGGTTTTCATGCATACCAACCTAGTAGTGCCTTAGAAAAGGTTTTCACTGTTGAGTTATTCATTTTCTCTCTTTTTTTTTCTTTTTTTTTTTTTATTTTACCTCTCCTTTTCTCTCTTTTTCTTTTTTTTTTTCTTGATTCTGACTATGCCCATGAAGGAATTCATGATTTCCCTGAAATCATGCCCATGAAGGAATTCATAATCAGAATTTATTCATCTTTTTGTTTTCTGCTTTTTCTGATTTTTTTGTATTTTTCTATTTTTTTCTTGAAATCCATGATCATGCTGATTGTTTTGAAGTGGAAGAGGAAATTTCTTCCACCTGTTGTGTATCCAAACTGTCAAGCTGCTGCAAGAATTCCTCTTTAGTCAGAGGTGTATGGTACACCCTGAGGCGATGTCCATTCACTACCAACTTTCTCTGTGACCCATCAATAGGAGATAAACGAGCTGCTCCATTGTCAAATACCTCTTCAATCCAGTAAGGTCCAAGCCATCTAGTTCTCAGCTTTCCAGGGAAGTCCTCATAGCGAGAATCAAATAGTAAAGCCCAATCTCCTTGTTGAAGTTTCCTCTGTTGAATGTGACTTGTCATGCCACAACTTCCTCTGCTCCTGAATTACTTCGGTTTGGTGCAGAGCATCCAACCTAAGTTCATCCAATGCATTCAGTTGCAAAATCCTATCTGTCTGTGCCTGTGACAATTCAATTCCAATTTCCAATGTTGTGCGTAGTGTTAGTAGCTCAAATTCAATAGGTAAGAGGGGCTTTTTACCAAAGACTAGTTCATAAGGTGTGAATCCAGTAGTGGATTTCCAAGTAGTATTGTAAGCCCACACTGCTTCAGGTAATTTATCTAGCAAGTTTCTCCTATGAAAAGCTACTATTTTTGTTAAGATTTGTTCTAGTTCCCTATTTGTTACCTCAACCTGGCCATTTGCTTGTGGGTGATAAGGTGATGATTTTCTATGTTTGATTTCATATAATTCTGTAAATGCCTCAATGACTTTAGATGCAAATTGGGGTCCTTGGTCTATGGTGATAGACCGGGGAGCTCCAAATCTCTAAAAAATCTGAGTATACAAGAAATCAGCGACCTTCTCTTCACGAGCATGTTTGAAAGCATGCACCTCTACCCACTTTGTCAAGTAATCAGTGCATACTAGAATATGCACCTTTCCTTGAGAAGGTGGATCAATAGGTCCTACAAAATCAAGCCCCCACCTCTCAAATGGCTCTAAAACCAATTGAGGCTGCAGTGGCATTTCATTTGTATGAGTGGGTTTCCCCATTCTTTGGCATGCATCACAATGCTTGATGTACTTTTTCACATCCTTGTGAAGAGATGGCCAATAATATCCTGTCCCTAAGATTTTCCTAATTGTGCTTTTTACAGAGTAGTGTCCACCTGAGGGTTCATCATGACAAGCCCTAAGGATATCATACACCTCATCCTTTCGGATGCACCTACGTAACACATGGTCAGGACTGCACTTAAAAAGTATACCCTTAATCCATTCAAAAGAAGAACTCTGTTTGATCAATTGTTTTTTCTGTTTTGAAGTGAAATGTGGAGGAACTTTCCCTGTGACCAAGTAATTGGCTATATCTGCAAACCAAGGTGATTGGACTGATATAGCAAATAATTTTTCATCAGGAAAGGTGTCTTCAACTAATTCCCCTTCATCTGTGTTCTGTAATCTGGACAAGAAATCTGCTACAACATTAGCTTTTCCTGGTTTGTTGATTATAGTGATATCAAATTCTTGCAGCAACAGTAACCAATGAATAATTCTTGCACTTACCATAGGCTTATTCATCAAATACTTAATGGTTGTGTGATCTGTGTGAATAAATATTTGATAACTTGTGATGTAATGCCTGAATTTGTTGATGGCATAAATTACTGCCAAGAATTCTTTCTCAGTTGTGGTATAATTTTTCTCGGCTCCTGTCAAATTCTTGCTAATGTAGTAGATGGCATAGTGTTCACCATTGTCAATTTGTCCTAATGCTGCTCCAATTGCAGTATTGGAAGCATCAGCTGTATGTGAAATGGTAATGTCCAATTAGGTCCTCTTAACACAGGTGGAGTTACTAATTTCTCTTTCAGAGCTTCAAATGATTCTTGACACCTTGCAGTCCAGGAAAATTCAGAATCTTTAGTCAATAGGGCAAACATGGGATTGGCTATTGTGCTAAAGCTAGGAATAAACCTGCGGTAAAAACCAATGTGTCCTAGGAAGCTTCTGACATCAGTCTGAGTTTTAGGAGGAAGAAGATTCTTGATAATTTCCACCTTCTTTGGATCAATTTGGATCCCTTGAAGAGAGATGTGATGACCAAGAACTATTCCTTCCTTCATCATCATAAAACATTTTTTTGGATTCAAGGATAACTGGTATGTTTCATAGCGAGTTAAAACTTTGTCAAGGTTTTCTAATGTAAAGTCAAAATTCTGTCCACATACTATGAAATCATCCATGTATATCTCAACATTGTTGGTAGTCAGATCAGAAAAAATTGCTAAGACCGCTCGTTGAAATGTTGCTGGGGCATTACACAAACCAAAAGGTAAAACCCTATAGGCAAATGTTCCCCATGGACAGGTAAAGGTTGTTTTCTCTTGATCTTCAGGTGCAATCTGGATTTGATTATATCCACTAAATCCATCAAGAAAACAAAAGTATTTCTTTCCAGCAAGGGTATCTAACACCTGATCTATGAAAGGTAATGGAAAATGGTCTTTGTATGTTACTTTATTCAGCTCTCTATAGTCTACACATACTCTCATTTTTCCATTTTTCTTAGGAACTATAACCAATGGAGAGACCCACTGGCTATCAAAAATTGGGTAAATGAATCCTACCTCCAGAAGTTTTTCAATTTCTTCCTTTACAATATCCCTTAGGGCAGGATTCGGTCTTCTCTAGGGTTGTCTTACTTGGCTTGACTTCTTCAGTATAAATTCTGTGGGTGCATATATCAGGGTGAACTCCTGACATATCTTTATAGTCCCAAGCAAAAGCATGAACATGCTTATGCAAGACAACTATCAATTTCTCTTCCTCTTCCCTAGTAAGCCAGTTGTAAATGTTCAAAAATTTGCCTGGTTGGACTTCTATTTGTTTTGTATTTGGAAGGACTGAATTCACTTCTTCATACTTGGTGATTAGGGAATTAAGAGGACACTGTTGAGATGGGAGGAAATAAGAAGTTTCTGTTTCATTACTTCCTGATGGAAGCATATCTTGTATGGAGCAGTGAGAAGGAAAAATCGGGTGATGGTGCCACCCATGTGGTAGTGAAACAGAGTTTTCCTGTGATAGTACGGATGGTTCACCTTCAGAATTTTGGTTCTCCTCATTCCTTAACAAGCTGATGGATATTTCTTGCTTCCTCTTCTAACCTTTGTTCATGCGAGAACATTCATTAGGATATTTTCATTTTCTAAATTTTTTGTGTCTTGGAGGTCTTATGTGTGTTCTCTTACTACCAAGGTGGCTAGTGTGGAAATAACCTCCTATGATTCTTCATCTGAATCGGGAAACCATAACTGACCTAAAAAATTGTTGGAGGGTCTTGCGGGAGGATACAGAGAGATCTATTTTAGATCAATACCATTTGAAATAGTCATTTTTCCAGATCTGCAGTCTATGAAGGCTGCTGCAGTTGCAAGCCAAGGTCTTCCCAAAATGATGGGATATCCATGTGCTGAATTTCTTGGTTGTAAAACCAAAAAATCTGCAGGGAATTCCCAAGAAGAAACTTCTATAGGAACATCTTCAATGATACCTTCAGGTTTTGCAGCTGACCTATCAGCCATTTCTAAAACTGTAAATGTGGGGCTTGAGATGTTTGAGCTGTAATTGTTTCATTATATCCTTGGTCATGACATTTATTGCAGCTCCTAGATCTACTAAGACATTTGATATTGGTATTGAACCTATGGTAACTGTGATAAGCTAGACTTCCTGGGTCACTTTACTTTGGAGATACTAGTTTTCCGGGACAAGAGATCAACTATCTTTCCTTCAACTTTGAGCAGGTCTTAGGAAATGCTTTCTTTTTTCTTCTGCTCTTCTAATGCACAAATCTCGGATAGTACTTTTAATCATTGGTATATCCTTAATGGCTTGCAATAAGGGCAATGATATAGTTAACTTTTTAAGTTCCTTGACTAGGTCGACTCAGAATTTTCTGTTGTGGTATTGAATCTTTCAGGATATGGAATTATCTTTGATGAAGGTAATTGTTCTGCCTGTGGTTCTATTTTTTCTTCTTCTTTCTCTATTGTTGGTTTAACTGGTTCCAAAGGTTCTTGCTCTTCATTTTCCTTGATTTTAATTGGAGCAGGTTCAGGTATAACTTTTCCTGAATGAAGTTGGATGTTACTACAATCAATAACATTTATTTCAACATTTTCCTCAGCTTCAGCCACATAGACAGGGGATGCCTGTCTCATGCTGTTTGGATTAGTGATTGATTGAGCTGGAAGTTGAGGTTGTTTCACCTGTTGTGTTTGTTGTGGTTGGTTCTATTTTTCTTGAAAACTTTGATTAGGTGCAGACAGTAAATGCTGATTTTGACCTTGATTTCTTTGCTGCCTTGGATAGGACTGGTATTGTTGATTCCACTGTGGTTGATTTTGCATCCAATGTGGATTAGTCTGATTCTGATTCCAGGATGGGTTGTTTTGATTCCATGATGGGTTATTCTGATTCTGATTCCAGGCTGAATTACTCCAATTTGTTTGTGGCCATTCTTGGGAATTTGTCCATTGAGGATAATTCCAAGGACGTTGGGGTGGTTCTGATTGTCCCCAAGGCATAGTCCAGGGATTATGCCCCCAATTTGTAGGAAAACGAGGGGGATTTTGGTATTGAGAGAAATTTCCCCCTTGTTTTGGTCCAACATAGTTGAGTTCCTCAATCTGATTTTCTAACATAGTTTTGAGTTGTGGTAGCAGGTGGCATTTATCAGTTGAATGCTTCTTTGAAAATATACTACAAATGGTTGAGATAGATGTTTTATTCAAAGGAAATTCTTGCAAAGCATGTTTATTTCTACATCTTGGGCAATAAATTGCCAAAGGTTCTATGGTTTTTGCTTTTGCAGACATTTCCCCCAAAGTTGTGTTTAATTGCACTAGAATATCAATTTTAAAATTTGCAAGTTCCTCTATTAGGTCCTTCACATCAGTGCCATTTGTACTCTTTTTTCTTCTTCCCTACTTATTGCGAGAGTAATTCCTACAGAGATCCATAATTTCCTCATTACTGAGAGTATTTACATCCCCTTTTCCCATCAAATCCAATACTTCTCTGGATTCATCTTGTAATCCTCTTAAAAATATGGTTTTACATAACTCTGGTTCTACAAGCCCACATCTCCTTTGAACAAAGGAGAACCTATCAAGATAGTCTTCTAATGTTTCATCATCTTTCTGTTTAATCTTGAATAACTCATCTTTCCTGTTCCTTACATGACAATACTCCTGATATTTGTCTAAAAACATAGTTTCCATTTGATCCCAATTTCGGATGGAATTTGGCTCTAAGCTCATGAACCAGCGTAATTTTGAGTCCTTGAGTGTTGAGGGAAAAACCTTAAGTTTCTGATTGTCATTTACATAGTCATAGGTTTGACACACTACTTTGAATTCAAACAAAAACTGATCAGGATCTTAAGATACAACACCTCGAAAGGTTGGAAGTACTGAAGGTGAAATGGTTTTCATGGGAGAGTTTTGTGTTGGATTCAAACGGATAGGATATTCAAATGTTCTAGAAGGTTGGGGCATATCTTGATCATCTCCTTCATTATGGACATAGCCATGTTGGCCATCTCTATCTAGATTGCCTCCCTCTGCCATAGTTTCCTGTTCCTTAGTTAAACCTATCCAAATTTCTCTCTCAAGAGGTCCAAGATCCTCTATTGATAATGAGTCTGATGATTCTTCTTTCTCAGAATGTTCTAATGATGGTGAGACTGGTGATTTTTCTTTCAATATTTTTGGTAATTCAAACATAGGTGATTCACCCCTTAGGCATGAAGATCTCCTTAATGGAACAAGCCAAGGATCCTTTTGGGTAATTCTACCTTTTTCATCCCTAGACTTACTCATTCATGTTTACTCTTAAATGACATAAATTATAGGTCAATAGTTGTTACTTTAACTAGTTGTTCTATTCAGATTTTATCTTGAATCTTCACGGCTCAGTCTAATTAACAGCTATTGGACTGTTGTCACCTTCTAGCAACACAATTCCTCGACAACGATGCCAAAATGATGCGTAGTCATTATACACATCATTAATTCTCAATGAATTTGTCAATCCAGGGCAGTGTACAAGGCTATCTACGGAAGAAGGGGTGAACAGGGTTATAACTTAGGTCAATCTGGAGCAACAGGTCTTATTGGTGAAACCGATTGTGTGGGGGATTTAGGACATTCCTATCTCTAAATTGCATAAATTAAACCTTAATCTAAGTTGCAAAAATGGAAACTAATCATTAACTATAGAAATGAAATCCTAATTACAATTGCGGAATGAGACCTAATTATGTTGCAAAAATAATGAGTTGCAGAATTAGAAGTCTGATTATAATTGTAGAAAGGAAATCTATTTACTTTTGTAGCAATGGAAACCTAATTATAGCATAGAAATGAAACCTTGTCAAGGCTCTGTAATAGAAGGTTGTCAATCTTCTATGCAAGGGTTGACAACAAAACATAAAATGCAAGAAATTACAGAAAATAGTAAATTCTGGAAATGACAGTCTGCAATAAATTGAAAGCTTTGTTGAAAGTGGAGATTACAACCAAACCATTAATCACAAGATTAATCTAAACATAAAATAAGCTAAGATTGCAAATACCATTAGTTGTTTACAAAGGAATGAAATGACAAGTTCTACAACTCATTCTATTGCAACAAAATCGAGAATAAAAACCTATTGTTAGTCCTCCTCCTAGGTCTGGAAGTGGCCAACCTCCTTGTCCAGAAGAAGGTATGAGTCTCTCTCTCTCTAGATCTTACTCACACTCATTTACAAGCAATATGAAATAGAAATAGTACACTTTATTGATTCAAGAACATGATTACAATAATTCTGTTGAAAACTTGTTATGGAGTCTGTAACAATCACTTTTCTGATTATTGCCTATTTTCTCCTATATTTCTCTACTCTCTGCTTTCTCTATCCTCTACTTCTCTAGCTCAACCTGAATGGGAGCCATATTTATAGATGTCCTAAGATCTACTGACAACTGAGAATATCTCAAAAGATCTAATCCTATTATGTTGCAACAATTCCTGGTTTTATCCTAGAAGAAGATCAAACTTGATCTTTCCATAAATGGTGGCTTTGGTCGGCAAGGACGACAAATTCAGATGGGAGATATTTTCCCTTACCCTTTTCAATATTTATTTCCCTTTTTCCAGCATCAAAAATCGGTCAATAAGTCAAAAAGCACATTCTATTTTCATTTCGAAGATAAGTGGCTCATTCCGAAGAGACTGCAATTCTCATTCCGAAGATCCGCTCATTCTGAAGACACTGTGTTTTCTCATTCTAAAGATATCTGTTCATTCCAAAGAGACTTCGGAATGAACAAATGTGTGCTCTTTAAATGATTTCCTCTACATTTCTCATGTGGGTTATTTCTCAGGATCAGATTCCAATGGTCTTCATCTCTTTCCATATGTGAATTCCATGCCTTGCCATTCATTGGCAGTTGGCTGGAATTTACATGGGAAAAACTAGTTTTTGTTGCACAGTAACAGTTTACTTGCACTGTTGCCAGATTTAGGTAAAATAAATGCTTGAGACATATCAAAACATGATTAGTGAAATGCTGCTATCAACCTAAGCATATCTCATTTAGCAAGTCATAACAAAACAACATAAAACTTATGCAAAAAGCTGTAAAAATCAGAATATAGTATTTCAGATACATTTATCATGCAAATAGTTAATACACAACATATTGAATTAACTTAACTAGCATATTAGATTAAACATAAGAGTTTGTAGGCAATTTCAGTGTTCAAAACATGTTATGATTGAGGCATTTCCAGACCTCATCAAGCGTCTTGACTTGGATGGTTGTGAAGTCGGCAGACAGATTTTGAGGGATCAAGGATCCTAAAGATGCCATGGTGTCTGCAAAGCTATTTGATGAACGAGGGACTGCCTCGATGTCGTACCATTCCAGTTTAGACAGATATGTGGCAACAAGATCTTTGTAGGCTTTTAGTATCAGATATCGACACTAAAATAATCCCTTCACTTAGTTAATTATGAGAAAAGAATCACCGAATATGTTTAGTCTCTTGATGTTCATGGTGACGGTTGTATGGAGGCCCAAAAGTAGGGCTTCATATTTAGAATTATTGTTGGTTCATGGGAAGTCTAGTTTGAATGACAAGGGTATTAGAGCTCCTTGTGGCATGAAAAACACTATCCCTATGCCAGCTCCTTGCTCGCACTTCGAACCATCAAAGAATAGAGTCATATCAACATTTTTCTTTGGTTCTTCGAGTTTGGGACCCTCAGATATTACAAACACTGCATCATTCAGAAGCTTGATTGTTAGAGGCCTACTGTTGGACAGTGGCACCTTAGCTAACTAATCTGCTATGACTTGTCCCTTAATGGACTTCTAACTTATGAATTCTAGATCAAATTTTTTCAATAGCATGATCCACTTTGCAGTACGTGTATTATGATATGTCTTGCTCATCATATACTACAAAGTATTTTGTTTTGATATCACATATATCATGTGACTTAACATGTAGTGCTGTAATTTCTTGGTAGCGAACACTACTGCTAAACATAGTTTTTCCACATATGCATATCCTAGCTCGTAACTCACCAAGGTTTGGCTAATGTAATATATGGCTTGCTCATTGCTTTGTATGTTCTTTTGGGCCAACATGGTCCCTAACACAAAGTCTATTGTCGATATATATAGCAGAAAAGGCTCTTTTGGCCTTGGTGGAGCTAACACTGGCAGCATCATCAGGTATTACTTTATCTCAATGAATGTTGCCTTGCAGTCCTCGTCCTAGTTGAATGGGACACCCTTATGTAGCAGTCGATTCCATGGTCGATATTTATCCAATAGTTGGGTTATAAATCACTTTATCGAAGCTACCTTGCCTTGAAGGCTCCTTAATTCCTTAATATTTATGGGAGGATGCATTTCCAAAATGGCCTTGACCTTAACTGGGTCTACTTCAATGCCTCTCTTGGAGACAATGAACCCTATGATTTTTCCAGAAGTTATGCCAAATACGCAATTCTTAGGATTCAGCCTGACATTGTGCTCTATCAAGATATTGAAGACTTTTCTTAAGACCTTCATGTGCTCTTCTTGTAGCAATGACTTGGCTAGCAAATCATCGATATAATCTTCAAGAATTTTGTGCATATAGTCATGAAAAATGTATGTCATGGCCTGCTGGTATGTGGCACCAGTATTTTTGAGACCAAATGGCATAAATTTGTAGCAAAATGTTCCCCATGGCGTTATAAATGTGTTTTTGTTTTGGTATTTAGGCTTAATCCGAATTTGATTGTAACCACAAAAAAATTCCATTAAAGAGAGCATTTCGTGACTGGTAGTAGAGTCTACTAGAGCATAGATATTGGGAAGCAACAATGAATATTTGGGTGTTGCGTTGTTGAGATATCTAAAATCCATACAAATACAAATTCTTCCATATGGTTTTCCTATAGGCACCATATTGGATACCCATTCTGGATAGTCGATGGAAATGATAAATTCTACATCCAATAATTTTTGCAATTCATCTTTCACCATTAAGGCTACTATTGGATGCATCTTTTTGAGCTTCTACTTAACGAGCTTCTTGGACGGGTCTAGCAAAATTTTATGAGTAACCAACTTTGGGTCTAGATCGGGCATATCTTTGTATGTCCAAGCAAAAATGTCAGGTCTCTCTTTCAGCAGAGGGATGATGCTAGCATGCTCACCTGGAGTGAGACTCATTCCAAATTTAACCTTCATTGGATTGGTGGGGTCATTAGCGATATATGCTTCAAAGGTTTCCTCTACTGACATATGGGATTTGTAGCACCCTAAAATTGGCGCAGTAAAACCTTAGCAATAATTAAAATTACCTTAGTAATAATTCAAATTCAAATTTTCAACCCCGAACCGCCTGTTAAACCGCTTTCCTCATTTTCCATGCCATTTTTAGGATTTGTTGTGACCGTTGGACGATATCGTCGCCGATCAGACGATATCGCCTCAGATCGGACGATTTCGTCTGGACTAGAACGTCCAGACGATTTCGTCCCAAAACTAATTTTTCATAATTAGCTTCTGTTTCAACGACGTCTCTAACCTGGGCAAAAGCGTGTCTGCGCGGTTAGAGACTTCCCCCATTGGAGATCTCCCAAATTGGGATGATCTCCAACCTCCCAACCTCCTTCCTATGCCTATTTAATCTTAGGCCCTCCCCTTGACATTCCCCTGGCTGAATTTTTTTGTACTTCGAGTTTTACATGCATTAGAATGTCTTAGACTACCATTTGCCTTTGTCCCTTTTCAAATTTTCTTGTAGGAACTTTGTCATTCTTCAGCGGAGCAAGCTCAGATCATCGCGGACGATCCTGTACAATCTCGGACGATCACGCACCAATTCGAGATGATTTCTACTGCAGTCAACATTGGGGGCAATCAGTGCCCTGAGTTTGCATTCTTTCTCCACTATCTACTGTTTTGCTTTGCATTAGTTAGACTTATTACTATTTTGCATCCTGGAGTTCACCCATATAGTTTTAATGCATAATAAAATCATAATTTGTCATTAAATCATTGTAATGCACTCATATTTTTGTTTATAATTATCAGTTTAATATTATTATTGTCATTCTACATCATTGCCCTCTGTTGGAATAGTTGCATTTTCTGTATTTTGTATCTATTTCTCTGATTGCAGGTCTCTGACGAATTCGTCTGATGAATTCGTCAGATCTCAGATGATCTTGTCTGATCGTAGACGATCCTGTCATATCAGAGGCGATCTTGACTGCTTCAAAAATCAGAACCTCCATCAGACATCCGGATCAGATATGGCTTTTTAATCTAGCTTATTCTCTGTGTTTTCTGTTCAAATCTATTTTTTGTATTCATTTAAATCTGCATTTCATATAGAACAGTTTAGATTCATTTGGCCAAACCTAGGATTTGAATGATTAAAGATAAAATTGAACACATCAAACACATTCCCAACCTAGGCGTGGAAACTGCCATTCAAAAGTTTCCTGGTGAACCCACCATCCATCGAAAAATCACCTTAATACCCCTCCCCCGAGAGGCGGGACCTTCAAAGGGCCTCTCAGTCCGAGGTATTGTCCCATCCTTCCCGCATCCCCCTTCCGGGCATGGATCCTTTAGCCTGAAGGTAAGGGTGCGGAAAATTTGGAACGATACATTTTGGTGAACCCGACGTGAAACTAAAACCTTTTGAAAACAAAAACAAAAACATAGATGCATTTAAAATCATTAGAAAACTACTAAGTTGCATATCATGTTTAGATGGTAGCTCCTAAGAAAAGACTAGTTGTCACTATAAATGTTGAAAACCAATTAGCAGCCATAGAAATTAATTATGTGCTTAGTGTGCCTGAAACAGATAGAAACCAACTTTTGTGGGACGAACTTGATAGGAGACTAGGTATCATTTCATCTAGGTCAACAGAGCTTAAACAAATCAAGAGGCTTGTCCTAGATAGAATCCTGGATCCTCATCAACTCATTTTTTATCATGAACTTCATAGAGCTTGCCATAGGTGGTTAGCTTATAGGAGAGCCCTTGTGTCTTCTGAGTTGTATACCTTTGAGGAATACCTCGAGAATGCAGCCATAGTACATCAATTTCTAGCTCGTATAGAGGATCAAGAGGTCGTTCTTACGGATAGAGAAATATGGAATAGAGTTCCTAGAGCTGTGTTATATCGAGAGTATTGCCACGAGCTTTACTTCTACAAACCAGAGTCTGAAACAGATAATATCACCATAGCACACTTTGTTGACTTCTTGAAAAACAATTTTCAATTTGAAGAAGAACATTTCATGACTCCTGAAGAACTTGAGCCCATTAATGATATTTATAAATTGTTTATAGAAAACTAGATCATTGCTTTCATTATTATTATTTCTTGCATTTTGTGTGCTGTTTGTTATCTTTATAATATTGTTATAAAAAAAACAAGAAAAACCAAAAACATAATCAAATCAAAACATTTTATTTTAAATACTATAGTAGGTATATAATTAAAATATATACCTCTTAAGCTTGTTGCATATATATATATATATATATATATATATATATATATATATATATTTGCTGAAATCTAAGTTTAAGCACAATGACTAGACTTAGGAATGGTAAACAAACTAAAGAAGAAGAAGAAGAAGATTGGTTAGGAAAGAAAACAAAAAAATTAAATGCCCTTCCTGAGGATCCAATTCCAGAAGAAGAAACTCTAGAACAGCCAGAAGATGAGCTGGCTGAAGAAAATGAACAACAAGAAAATGTTAGAGAGGAAGGATCCTCATCCCCTAGAATGGCTCCAGATGGAACTGTTACTTTTGATAACATAGATCATTTCTGGAAATTCTTCAATAATAATATTGGTGCTCTTAATATGGCAGTTCGTATTGATAGGGGACAAATTAGTGAAACTCAAGCAATCCTAGAAGAAGGATTTAACATGCACACTAATCCCTTGTCCTTCGTTGATCAAGAAAGTGATAAATCTGGACCATCCAATATGGATATGGCCACTATAATTCAGAACATGCAAAAACAACAGGTTACCCAACCTCCTAAGGAACCTGTTATTGAGCCTAAAATCATTCCCACACAAAAGAGACCTTCATTCACTGCTTTATTTCGCCAAACTATTGATCAATATGCTTCAAATCGACAAAAACCTAAAATGAAGCCAAACACCAATTTTCAACAATCTGGGATACAACATAATACAACTTCAAAACTTCTTCATAACACCCTTCCTACCAACAATTTACACAATAGCAATATAGCATCTAATCTTCATGTCCCTCCATCATATGCTCACCAATCCCATATTAATACCCTACCGAACCAATATGGTGGGCAAACCAATAATCTGGAAGCCATGGTGAAACAGTTAGCTTCCCGCATGGACCAGATAGATCCCTACCGTCCCTCATACAATTATCGAGAGATGTGTAGTCAGCCTCTAGATCCTATAGTTGTAGCACAACCATACCCTAAACACTTTCCCATGCCCGTCCTGCCTATATATAAAGGAACTGAAGATCCCATAGAGCATCTTCGCATGTTTAGGATAGCATGTCATGATATATCACATGATGACTTGTTATTACTAAAAATGTTCCCAAAAAGTTTAGGAGGAATGGCATTAGAGTGGTACTACCAATTGCCCACTCATTCTTTGAGAAATTTTGAAGAGACCGCTGAATCTTTTGTGCATCAATTTAGTGCCTATATCGAAAGGCATGTAACCATTAAAGATTTGTACAACTTAAAACAAGACAAAGATGAATGTTTTGCTGATTTCTTAGCTAGATGGAGGCAGTTGAGAGGAAAACTGCACTTTGTGCTACCTTATAGGGAAATGTTGGACATTTTTATTAATAATTTGCAAGAACAAATATCTTATGAGTTATCAACTGCTACCTTAACTACCTTCGATCAGGCTATAGACTTAGCTCGAAGAGTAGAAGATGCTCTCATTAGGAGAGGCCAGCTTAGGAAGAAAGATGATGAGAAAACATCCAGAAATCAATATAAAAACAAACAAGTTGTAGGTGACGGAGTCACTGACAGCAAAAATGTTGCTAATATCAATACAACGAAGACAACAAAAAAATTTATATTGAAACCTCCTGATAAACCTCCTCGAGAGTTTACTAGATTGAATCAACCATTATCAACTATTCTACCCCAATTACTCGAAAGAGGTTTGATTCAATTACCTAATATCCGGGAACCTGATCCAACCATACCCGGATACAGAGCCGATTTACATTGTGATTTCCATAGAGGGCCTGGACACTCTACCAACTCTTGTAAAAGGTTAAAACATAAAATACAAGATCTGATTGATAATAATGAGATGGAGGTGCAAGCCTTCCAACCTAAACAAAATGCTCCTAATAATGCTCAAAAGAACATTCCCCAAAATCAAAATCAAAATGCTAATCAATCATTAGATATATTTCAACATCCTTTACCAAAACATGGTAAAGAGGTGGCCAATCAAATTGAGCATCATAATGTCCCTCCTCCTACCCGATATGTAGGAACTATTAGCGGACATTTACCTAATCATGATTTACAAAAATTTGACACAACTTTATCCATGGTCACGACCAGGCCCCTACATAATATTCAAACACCGGATCTCAGTGATGTAGAATCAGATACTGAAAGTGAAATAGACATCACCTCAAATCAATCGAATAGTTCTGAAGATGAATCAGATCCTATTCAACCTATCACAGATTCTATGGTTCCAGAAGAACCATTTCCTAGAAGAGTTACTACTCGACCCTCTTCTAATCAGTTCCTTCCTAATGAACAAGCTATAAATGCTAGACCAAGACCTATTCATCATCCTCAATATAACATTGTAGGTACCATCGGAGTCGTTACCAGACAACAAGCTCAAAATTTTCAACAAGAACCAAATCAGAACGATGGATCAACCCCATTTGTTTTGAAAAATCCCAATAAAGGGAATCATGCTCCTAATGTTCAATCTAAACCTCCTTATAATATTAATGAACAATTATCCAATACTACAACCATAATTTCCCTTTTGGATTTATTAAGATCTTCTCCTACCCATAGAGATGAATTGATGCTTACATTAAGCCAAATGATGGTACCACAAAACATTCAACCTGAAGCCATGACCAATACTATCATCACTAGAGAAGTTGATTGTATTGACTTTCGAGATAAAGATATACCACAACATAGTTTACATAAGGATAACCCCTTATATATTACTGCCCTAATAGGAGATGTAGCAGTCAAAAGGGTCTTGATTGATAATGGTTCATCTCTAAATATTTGCACTTTTGACTTCTACCAAAGATTTGGGTTTAGAAGTGATGAAATGAAGAAAACTGACATGATCATAAAAGCTTTCAATGACGAAACACAAGAAACGTGTGGAGTTATCACCATCCCATTGCAAGTTGGTCCGAGAACCTTAGATACGACCGTGTTTATTGTACATTGCCCCGCATCATACAATATACTCTTGGGTCATCCTTGGATCAATGCAATGCGGGCTGTCCCATCAACTTTACACCAATGTGTTAAATTCGAATTTAAAAATCAGTTGGTCACTATCCATGGTGATCCTAGACCCTTTGATATGTGTGCTTTGGCAGAACCTGTTGGAGTTCAATTTTGCCCTGCTCTGTCATCCACACATCCTAATTCTTATTTTTCATCTAAACCTCAACAATCTTCTAAACAAACCACACTAGAACCTCAAAAAGATCTTAAATCCACAACCAATCCTTCATGTTCCATCCCTATAATTTCAAAACCTATAGACCCATCTATTAACACCTCTACATTATCTACATCTATCATACCTTCCACATCTAAAGATATAGGGAATGATCCTTCTACATCTTATGCTCTTTCTGATGAACTCTTACCCGATTTATCTAACATTCTTATATCAGAAAAAACAAATGCTTCTATGCAAAATTCCATTATCTTAAGTAATTTGCCACCATCTCCTCGTACTTTGGGCCTCCCACAACCTATGGGAAGTACTTACCAAGTCGGGAGTTGTGCCTTCATTTATAAGGGATATGACTAGGGAAGAATACCCAGGAACATCAAAACTCATCATGAGGGATATGCTCGATGTTATTTTACTAATGAGTATATTAAAGCTAAACCTATAATGCTTAAAATGGGATATAAAGGGAAAGGCTTGGGACCTTTCCAAGATGGTATGAAAGAACCCTTTGAGGTAGAACCATGGCCCGCCCGATGTGGTGTGGGCCTATTTCCTAGTAAGGGTCAACCCTTCCCTTTTGAAGATGATGATCAACTCATATGTTATCAAGATTATTTGGATGGGCGTGATGATTTGCCTCTAAAAAATCAGCCATTTACATGCAATATGCTATCCATAGCTTATCCTGAAATGATTGTTGAATCCGATGATGAGTTGGAAGGAGATATTTTCCATGATGTCTCCGTTGAAGAGATGTTACATAATGGTTTTTATTTTGATGGTTCTATACCTACTATAGCCCAACTTGAGGCCACGACTCCTCAAGATGAATTATCCAAGTTAACCTTAAAAGAATTACAAGAATTGGGCGTTTCACCCGCCCCACCTAATTTTGAAAGAGATCTACACATGGAAGTAGAAAACGTCATTAAAGTTAACATTGGAACCGAGGATAATCCCCACATAATCAATATTGGATCAGAATTAAGTCAAGAAAAACAAGAGCAATACATTGCATTCCTTAAAGAATATGAAGATGTCTTCGCTTGGACATATGAAGATATGCCAGGTTTAGACCCTTCCGTAGTCATGCATCACCTAGTAGTCCATCCGGATGCTAAACCTGTTAAACAGAAACTTAGAAAAATGCATCCCAAAGTGGCCTTGCTAGTCAAAGGGGAGTTAGAAAAACTCTTGAATGTTGTTTTTATACAAGCTATTGATTATGCTTGAATGGATCTCGAATGTAGTTCCAGTCACCAAGAAAGAAGCTACCAAAGTTAGGGTTTGCATGAGACTTTAGAGATATTAACGTTGCATGCCCTAAAGATGATTTTCCTCTTCCAAACATGGATCAAATCATTGATTTTATTGCTGGGAGTGGAATGATGTCCCTAATGGATGGATTTTCTGGTTATAATCAGATCAGGATAGCTCCTGAAGATCAGGCTAAAATAACCTTTATTACCCCTTGGGGAACCTTTTGTTGGAAAGTGATGCCATTCGGCCTAAAGAATGCAGGTGCAACCTATCAACGAGCTATGACTTATATTTTTCATGACATGATGCATGATATCCTACATGATTACGTAGATGATATCATAGCTCGTTCCATCAAAGAAGATGATCATTTAAATGACTTAAGGACAATGTTTGATCGGTTAAGGGAATATCTTATCCGACTAAATCTTGCTAAATGCATATTCGGAGTTAAGTCCGGTAAACTATTAGGGGTTATAGTTTCTTTACGTGGCATCAAAATCGACCCTCTCAAGATTGTGGCTATCACTGATATGCCCGCACCTACCAATATATCCGAGTTACAAAGTTTACAAGGTAAGCTTCAAGCTATCCGTCGCTTCATCGATAAGGTGGCGGACAAAACCGGTCCCTTTCTTAAGCTTCTTAAGAAGGATGTCCCTTTTAATTGGGACGACGAATGTAAGGAAGCTTTTGAACTTCTCAAACAATACCTCCTTAACCCACCTGTGCTTTCACCGCCTAGACTTGATCGCCCATTTATCCTATATATTTTAGCTTCAGATTTTGCTTTAGGAGCTATGTTAGCTCAACTTGATGATGAGAAAAGAGAACGTGCTAATTATTATATTAGCCAAACTTTAATTAGTTATGAAACCCGCTACACAACATTAGAAAAACTATGTCTAGCGATCATATTTTCTACGCAAAAATTATGCCATTATATGCTCAGTCAAAAAACTTATGTCATTGCTAAATATGATCCCTTGCGGTATCTCATGAGTCGACCTTATTTATCGGGTCGCACAACAAAGTGGGTTCTTGCTCTAAGCGAGTTTGAACTCACGTTTATAGGACAGAAGTCTGTTAAGGGTCAAATCATAGCAGATCAATTAGTTGCTGCACCCTTAGAGTCTACCCATCCCCTCATCATTGAGTTTCCCGATGAATGCCTTCAATTAGAGGCAGACCATGTTGAACAATGGTCCTTATACTTTGATGGAGCCCGATGCATGAGTGGGGCTGGTGCAGGTATTATTTTAATATCTCCACAAAAACACATTATACCTTTGTCCTTTAAATTAACATTTGCTTGCACCAATAATACTGCTGAATATGAAGCTCTAATCCTTGGATTACGAGCTGCCTTGGCGCTAAAAATTAAACATCTGCTAGTTTTTGGTGATTCTCAACTTGTTATAAACCAAATTAATGAAGTTTATCAGACCAGAGATGATAAATTGCGCCCATATAAAGCATATGTTTTACAATTAATATCTCTATTTGATCAAGTTACCTTGGAAGCTATTCCTCGAACTAGCAACCGTGCGACTGACGCTATGGCCGCAGTTGCATCTCTTCTGCCCTTGGAGTTAGATGACGAATATGCCACCATCATTATTCATCGACTCCAGGAACCCACTTCAAATAAGTCATGCTTAGAACCTTTGGATGTGTTTCTAATCAATGAAACTACTCCTGAACCTTGGTATACGGATATATTTGATTTTCTTCACAATGGGACTTTCCTTGCCAGTTCTAATAGAAACCAACGTCGGTTATTACGTAGACGAGCAAGTCGATTTGTAATAATTGGCAATACTTTATATAGGAGATCTTTTGAAGGTATCCTATTGAGATGTTTGAATTTAGAAGAATCCAGATCAGCTTTGAGTGAAGCCCACGATGGATCTTGTGGAGGACACTTCAGTGGTAGTGTCATTGCTAAAAAGCTCCTTAGGATAGGATACTTTTGGCCTACCATGGAGAATGATGCACATGATTATGTGCGCCATTGCGACAAGTGCCAAAAACATGCTGACCTTGTCCATGCCCCTGCACAAGAACTACAGGCTATTTCATCTCCTTGGCCCTTTTCAAAATGGGGCTTAGACATTATTGGCAAAATTAATCTTGTGTCATCTGATGGACACAAATTCATCATAACCGCCATTGAGTATTTCACGAAGTGGGTTGAAGCTATGCCTTTAGCTTCCTGCACTGGAACACAAGTCTCTAAATTTATTTTTAATCAAATCATTTGTAGGTTCGGAATTCCTGCAAATCTCATCTCAGACAATGGAACTTGTTTCAAAAATAAAGATGTTAAGAAATTATGTCAAAAATATAAGATTCAACATCGTTGGTCCACTCCCTATTATCCTCAGGGTAATGGCCAAGCAGAAGCTTCTAACAAAACCTTAATCAAAATTCTCAAAAAATTGGTCAATAAATCCGGTCGCGATTGGCACATTCAATTATATCCAGCTTTGTGGGCATATCGCACTAGCGTTCGTACTCCCATAGGTACTTCACCTTTTGTTTTGGTTTATGGCGCTGAAGCCATTTTTCCCTTTGAATTAGAAGTTCCTTCTTTGGCTCTACTACTTCAAGATACCGAAGTAGGAGATGAATATCGAGCTGGCAGACTCAATCAGCTAGAACTCCTAGATGAAAAGCGCATCAATGCTTTGGAGCATCTTCGTGCCTACCAAAACAAGCTTAAAAGATCATATGCTAAGAAAGTTCGTCATCGATCCTTTGAGGTCGGCGACCTTGTTTTAAAAGAAAATCAAAAAAATACTAATGCAACTAAAGACCTTAAAGGTAAATTTGAACCCAACTGGCTTGGACCATATATTATCACCTGCTAAATTTGAATCGGGAGCATACAAATTATCTACCTTAGATGGTAAAGAACTTAAAGAACCCATGAACATTTTGCATCTTAAACGTTACTATGCGTAAAAAATTGGTCATTTCATCATTGTATATATTTGTTTAAAATATTTCAAAAAACCACTATCTTGTATTTCTTTCAATTTATAAACTTAAAAAACACCAAAAACATTCAAAATCATCAAAATCTTCAAAAACATCTTTTATTTTTGTACTTCTCAAATTGTGACATATTGCAGTTATATTTCTAGTTATTTTGGATAAATTAGCATTTATTTGGAATCCCGCACTTTCACATTCACATGAATAAATATCTTGATTTATTTGGTATGATTACTAATCTCTCTTATATCAAAGTCCACAAAATTCAATTAAATAAAGTTTTGAGCACAGAGAATTGATCTTGTTATTTACTTAAACCAAGCATATCCTTTCACAATAAAATGATTATATTTGTAATGTCCATGCTATGCTACATAGTAGAAGTGGTTTCTTGAGCGAAAAGTTTCCCCTGCTATCCTATCATGCACATGGTCTAGAATCTTTGAGAATTGACAAAAGGACAAGCTCACCCCTACCCAGAATAAAAATCCCTTGCTCTACAGCTAATCCGAGCAAGTATCCCTAGCATAGGAAGAAAAAGAAAAGTTCAAGAAAAAGAGAAAAAGAAAAAGGTTATTTCAGCATTATCTCAAATATCAAAGCAAAAGATACGAAAAAAAAAAAAAAAAAGAAAGAAAGCAAAGAAAGCAAAACAAGCAAAAGCAAAAGCAATAAAATCCCTTTCCCTACCCATTGAAAAGAAAAGAAGGGTTGATGAGCTTGAATCCCTGGAATTCTCAATTATTCGAAAACTATGAGGTAAGCCCCATAACAGGTGGTTTGTGCCCAACCCGCTTGGCCTTGGGTAACTCCTAGCGTGGTGATATGTCTGTCACATTAGCGACCTTCTTTTGTACAGACCTATGTCTGCTTATGGATTAGCTAGCTCTTGATAACCCGACTTACATAGTAGTCTGGTATGGTTATATGCATCTAAATCATGGTTAATGAACACTTATTTGGTTAATTCAAATCACTTGTATCAAATTATCTTGCTCAAAACTGGTAAATGCACAAAGCAATTGCACACACATTTGTATTTGAGAGATTTTGTGTATCATTATGATAAATCAAGATCGGAAATGAACTCACATACGCACATGGGATTCCTTATAAATCTAACTTTTGTCTTTAAGATACTTTGAAATATTTTTGCAAATTGTCTGGAATAATTTCATTTTCTTCTCTGAGAACAGTTGTTTAGTATAAAGACAATTACATGCATTACCAAAAAAATCAAAATCATTTTAAAAAAACATGCAATAAAGTTACATTTATATATAACTTTTGACTTTCGCGATGATGGTATAATTCCAAAACCAAAATTGGAATTTTATGCCTAGCACAAGTCCTCATCTTCATATTTTCTGTTTATTTTCAAAAATTAAAAATCAACCATGCAATAAAACTATTATTTTCTTCTTTGGATTTCGCGATGATGGTATAAGTTTATATCTATAATTCTATGCCTAGCGCAAACCATCGAACTAATTTTATTTTCCCATTTATTTCAAATCATAAAAACATATGACTTAAATCATTATGTTACACAATTATGCTTTACAAACAAACGAACACTTATTCTATTTCATGTCATTATGTTCAAATTCAATATTGCAACCATGGTATAAATTCTAAGGAATTATTCAAAATTTTATCACACTTAGGAATTTATGCCTAGCAAAAATCATTTTAAAATATTTCATGCATACTATTTTTATGAAAATCTGAAAACAAATCATCACATATCACATCATCATTTCCATCATCACAACAAAGTCTTAAGACAGTCTCTTAAGCACTCTTTTACTTTTAACAATATTTCTATACTGGGATTAGCTTGACGACCGAGTGAGCGGCGACTCCATGAAATGGTCTATAATAGCGACAATGTCCTTTGAAATTATTGTTAGAAGTCCCTTTTATTTTTATCAAATTATCCCACAAACAACCAATTTGTTTACATCAGATTATTTCATTTAAATTTTAAAAGCATGACATTCAAACCATAATATTTCCAAATGACATAATTACATGAATCATCAAATCAATCACACCAAAACATTAAAGCATCATACAAACACATAAGACAAGTCATATGATCAAAAATATCTCATCTATATATATATCAACAATATATACATCATCTCAAAACTGGATCGGTATGCCACAATCTGTACCTCGGCATACTCAATCCTCTATCAAAAATAATAAACACTATGTATCAATCTATGTAGTGTAGTCTGTAGCAGCTAGCCTCGAGAACCCCTCGAGCTCTCAGCCTCATCTCCTCCCCCACCCTGAGGTGGACGAGGTGGCCCCATCATAGTCCATGTGGTGCTATGAGTCCTGGACTCTGATCGTGATGATGTCCTCGATGACCTCATCATGACAGGCTCCACAATGGGGGCCGACAATGGTAACCTCTGCCCCTCTGGCACCATCTGGTAGTATAGCATCTGGTAGAATGTGATCTGGGCAATAGCCCATGCTAAGTCCCAAGTGCTCGCCCCTCCGCTCCATGCTCTGAGGCATGCGATCTCATCTCTGAGCTGTGTGGCCTCCTCTCGATGTCATGCAGCCTCATCCTACAAGGCCTACACCTGAGCCTGGAGATGAACAGTCTCCACCCGGAGAGTAGCCATCTCGCTACTCTCTCCTACCTCGACACCCTTGCCCTTATCGAGCGATGGTGGCCTCTCTCTCCATGGAGAAGGGGGTCTCTCCTCCCTCCTCTCCCATTGCTACGGCCTCTGCTGAGCCTGTGGCCTCCTCTGCTCTCTCCCATCATGACCCTGTGCCACCTCAATGGCTGCCTGGCATCGCCTCCCCATCCGATGCACAACTACATGAATCGGACCCTGAGCCCTCATCATCCGAGGAGGGCGGATGCCTGCGTACCAGGCATCATAGCCGTCTGCAACCCCAATGTCATCACCATCCACTGGCTGGATGGGGGCATCATCCACGTCCTGACTCTAGAAGCATTGCATATCTGGAGCCCTGCTAACTGTAGTGTTATCTCGGATGGTCCAAGAAAACTCGTAGTCCCTGAGAGATGGGATCCCCTGCTGTAGACCGAACTACCTCAAAACTCGGTCATAGCGGTGGAGCTCCACCTCTCCCCTCTCCATCCTCAGCCAGTAGGTTCGCCTAATGTGAGCCAGCTCCTGTCCATCCTCGGCCCACCTTGGATGATCTCTCCAAGGCCTCCAGGTGATCTAGTCGGAGACAAGGTCATCAAGTAGTCTCCGGGACACTGGCAGATCTACCCATCGTTGTGACCCTCTCCGGAGCCACTAGTAGAAAACTCGGGGCCTCTCCCCATCAATCCCTATCAGTGGGAGCCCTACCGGCCTCCGCATCATGATGTGCTCCCAACACCAAACTTGTAGTAGTGATGTCATGACTAGACATCGACCGCCCTTGTATACGACCCCATGCAGGATCCTATACAATCGACATAGTACAAAGCTCCCCCAAGCAAACCTGTATCCATGGTCTCTCATGTCGTAGACCACATCTATCAATAGCCATGGTAGTCTGCATCCACTCTGATGGCATAGCAGTAGACCACCTACCACCCTAGCCAAAACCTGTGTCAGTCTAGATGCCCCAGGCATCTGGCGTAGCGACTCGATGTTCACTCCGCCCTTCTCCAGGGCGAAGCTCGGATCTCCGCACAGTCGCATCATCACGTGGCCCTGATTGGCCATGGGAGTTATTAGCCATCCTTGTATGGGGATCCTCAAAATCCTCCATACATCCTCCAATGTGGGAGTCATCTCCCTTGTCGGTAATCGAAAACAAGAAGAACCCGGATACCACCTCTCTGCTAGGGCTGTCAATAGCCCCATATCTATAGAAACCTATGGCATATCTGCCACGTGCTGCAAGCCGACTTGCGCCAACTGATCTCGCTCTGCCTGAGATAGAGCGGCCAAGTCATCCCTCAGCCCATCGTATTTCCATTCTCGGCTCTTTAATAATCCTCTCTGCAACATAAACAACAAAACAATAAAAATCATTAATAAAACAGTGATTAAAAATGCAAGTAAAATAAGTTCACTTTCATACAAATGATGATATCGTCCACTATTGGACGATATCGTCCAAAATTTGAGCAAATTCGTCTCCGATTTTGCAAGAGGGAATCGTCCCTTATTGGACGAAATCGTCCCCATATCGCCGATTTCGCCCTTGGACGAAATCGACGATATCGAGACGATTTCGACGAAATTGAGACGATTTCGTCCCGATGACGTCGACGGCCCAAAAATGGCCGCGATGCTCAAAAATCATTCAAAATTAATCTAAAAAGCATGAAATTCAAAATTAAAGCATTCTAAATTAAGTTTAGACCCTTACCCGTAGCCCGCACGGACCTCTGTCGATCTGTACGCTGTCTCGACCATCTTGTCTGCAGAGCTCTAGAAACTAGGAAAATGAATAGTAATAATGAATTAGGGTTTTACCCTATTTTTCTTAATTTTATTCAAAAACACTTAACAACATTTTTAAAATTTTGCTTTTTCGCGTTTTTACCTCAAACGTTCGATTTGGGTAAAAACACGGAGGGGGCACCATAGTAAGCTGTCGTACGATTCGACCTAGAATCGTCGCCTAAAAATGGGAATAATTTTTGCTTTCTCGTAGATCGAGAAGAACTCATATTTAACGCATTTTCTTCAAAAAATTTGCTAAAGAGGGGGCAAAATGTAGCACCCTAAAATTGGCGCAATAAAACCTTAGCAATAATTAAAATTACCTTAGTAATAATTCAAATTCAAATTTTCAACCCCGAACCGCACTTCGTTAAACCGCTTTCCTCATTTTCCATGCCATTTTTAGGATTTGTTGTGACCGTTGGACGATATCGTCGCCGATCAGACGATATCGCCTCAGATCGGACGATTTCGTCTGGACTAGAACGTCCAGACGATTTCGTCCCAAAACTGATTTTTCATAATTAGCTTCTGTTTCAACGGCGTCTCTAACCTGGGCAAAAGCGTGTCTGCGCGGTTAGAGACTTCCCCCGTTGGAGATCTCCCAAATTGGGATGATCTCCAACCTCCCAACCTCCTTCCTATGCCTATTTAATCTTAGGCCCTCCCCTTGACATTCCCCTGGCTGAATTTTTCTGTACTTCGAGTTTTACATGCATTAGAATGTCTTAGACTACTATTTGCCTTTGTCCCTTTTCAAATTTTCTTGCAGGAACTTTGTCATTCTTCAGCCGAAGCAAGCTCAGATCATCGCGGATGATCCTGTACAATCTCGGACGATCACGCACCAATTCGAGATGATTTCGACTACAGTCAACATTGGGGGCAATCAATGCCCTGAGTTTGCATTCTTTCTCCACTATCTACTGTTTTGCTTTGCATTAGTTAGACTTATTACTATTTTGCATCCTGGAGTTCACCCATATAGTTTTAATGCATAATAAAATCATAATTTGTCATTAAATCATTGTAATGCACTCATATTTTTGTTTATAATTATCAGTTTAATATTATTGTTGTCATTCTACATCATTGCCCTCTGTTGGAATAGTTGCATTTTCTGTATTTTGTATCTATTTCTCTGATTGCAGGTCTCTGACGAATTCATCAGATCTCAGATGATCTTGTCTGATCGTAGACGATCCTGTCATATCAGAGGCGATCTTGACTGCTTCAAAAATCAGAACCTCCATCAGACATCCGGATCAGATATGGCTTTTTAATCTAGCTTATTCTCTGTGTTTTCTGTTCAAATCTATTTTCTGTATTCATTTAAATCTGCATTTCATATAGAACAGTTTAGATTCATTTGGCCAAACCTAGGATTTGAATGATTAAAGATAAAATTGAACACATCAAACACATTCCCAACCTAGGCGTGGAAACTGCCATTCAAAAGTTTCCTGGTGAACCCACCATCCGTCGAAAAATCACCTTAATACCCCTCCCCCGAGAGGCGGGACCTTCAAAGGGCCTCTCAGTCCGAGGTATTGTCCCATCCTTCCCGCATCCCCCTTTCGGGCGCGGATCCTTTAGCCTGAAGGTAAGGGTGCAGAAAATTTGGAACGATACAGGATCCCTCCTCAAGCTGATGAGGCATAGGGATCAAATGAATGTCATCAACTGGATTTATATGTTCTTTGTCGAAAGCATGTTCAACATGATAGACATCGTAAGCATAGCCTGGTCCAAAATGAAATGGTTGCAGCATCTCTTCATTTGATAAGAAGTCTTCAAGATCTACTGGCAAATCAGTGTGATCCCAATCGATAGCATTAATGTTTAGATGTAATGGTTTTGATGGATCTGTTGGATTATGGAGCGGATTGGTCAAATCAATGGAGACCATGTTGATGGAATGGAATTGATCTCCAGGACCACACGAACTAAAATATACATCAACTGTGTAGCTTTCGTACCCAAGATCTGGCTCAGATGGTACAGGGACGAACGAGTCCTCCTTATGGGATGCCTAGACAACTGGATCCTCTTTGTGCACTAACTACAAAATGGGATCTCTCAGCTCAATTAGCTCAACATAAGTATGCATATGGGGAAAGATTCTTTGATATTCCTCTTCCATATTTATTCTTTCCCTAAGGCGATCACTGGAGATTAATCTCTCAATGCAAACCTACAGGTGGCAGACCCCGAGGTGGATTCCATTTACATAGGTGATGAGGCCCCAAATAGGCCATCTCCAACGAATCCTCATCATCACTATATAGATATAATCCTTCACTTCCCCCCATATGTAAGGGGTGATCTTCTAGATGTGGTCCCATGTATCTTATTCTGCAGTCACTATCATCACTATCCAGATAAACCAAATAAAATGATCATATATATGACACCAATACAAAAATTAGCTCTATTTCCTCTTTAGAGTGATCAGTGTTAAGAGGTACTTATTCTATAACATACTCCAATTCTATCGACAATAGATGTAGCGGATATACTAGCCTCAAATCGGTCATCTCAACCTCATCTCTATGATTTCTACTATGAGTAGACCACTCTATCATGTCGACAAATATTGGGAATTTAGCTAGATGAGGCCATAAGTAGTCCTGCTCTGTATCGTCTTCATAATCACTATCGACCATGAAATGCTCTTGTATCTCATCTAATTGCTCTCTAGGTAGAAAATGGCGTAGAAATACTGGAACCACAAAGGCTCGGTCAATTTCCTCTTCATATTGATCATTATTTGAGGACTCACCATCTGCATAATAACTTAGTCCACTTACTTCAGAGATGGACTCCTCTCCATCTTCACTACAAGGATCTCCTGACTCAAGATCACCTAGAATGGTGATATTATGCCCCTGCATGCCAGTATCGTCGGTTGTGATATAGTTTTGATGACCTAGGTTGCCTCTGGGGTTCTACTTCAATAACTTTTCATGTTCAAGCTTCGGTCTCTCGATGGTGATGATTGACACCATTGGGTTTTTGCCCCGAAGACTAGACATGTTAGGATGATATGGATTAAAATCCATGTCATTCCCCAGACTCAGGTATAAATGATCCAATGATGCAGCGAGTAAATCATGTCCCTAAATCTACAATCCCAATCCAAACCTATTAGTTACCAACTGATAACGTAGTTCAAGAGGGGTTCTTTGTCCTTGTTTGAAAATACCAAGGTCGTATCCATGCCAATGATAGATCTCAAAAATATGCATGACGTACTCTTGGTTGGACAAGTATCGAACATTCACCGTGAACTGTTCCTCTCTCCATGGGTACTTGCGTTGGAACTTGATCCAACCCAGCATAGATAAAGTTTGTTTGGTTGGGTGGCTCACCCAATGACACTACAGATCTAATCGGGTATTGATGGGCTATCGATCGGCCCATGTTTCGTGCAGTATCTAAAATAGAACCAAAGGTCACATTTTGCACAATATATTCACCCAGACTTGTACTGGCTAGGTGAACAGTAACCCATGATGTGGATGACCCTACTAATGATGCATGAGAAGTAGGCAGAGGTGCCTCCTTGATTGATCATGGGCTTCCTCCACCTCCATGGGAGTGGCAGCCTCAGTGGCAACTGGTTCGGGCACATTCTTTGCTTCTTTCTTGTCCAATTTTACCTTTAATTTTGCATCAACCCAATGCATTACTGATGCACTCAGTCCCAGAGAAGTTGTAGTGGTATGTTCAAATCTATTTGATATAGATACTGATGGTTGAACATGCACCACTTGTTTGCCTCTTGGAAGCCTTATCAATGACATGGGTCATATGTCCAAGTGCATTTATGGGAGTACGAAGCCCCCTAGAAAATCTACTAATTTCATGAACTTGAATGGTTCTTCATCTGATGAAACCACGTGAACTTGTACCTCATGTATATACTTGACACACTGATGCAATATCGAGGGAAAACAATGCATTTCATGAATCCAAGGCCTCCCTAGCAGGATGTTATCCTACAAGGTGCCCTCTATCACGTGAAACATTATGGGAATGGTCTTTAGTCCCAACTAAATAGGGAGGACAATCGTGCTAACCATAGACCATAGTGCATCGTTAAACACTCTCAATGTAAAGGTGGTTGGTACAATGAGTGATTTAGGCAATTTCAAATGGTGCAGTGCCTTAGTCATGATTATATTGATTGATGAACTAGTGTTTATCAAGACCATTTTGAATGGCACATGGTTAACACATGCAATGATATGTAGTGGCTGGTCAGCCACGCTTGCAGAAACCATTTTCACTTCATGATCGTAGAATTGGATCATTAGTTCCTGGAACTATTGTACGTGCCCCACAAAGTTTGTGAATGTATGTGCGTCCTGGTACTATACCTCAATGGACCTCAGAATGTCCATAAGAGCCTCCCTATGCCTAGGGTACTGCTATATAAGCTCATATATTGACAACTTCATAGGATTCATTTATAGGTTTTAAACTAGCCTGCTTCTAATGGTCACCACCGATCTCGTTCGTGGGACTGGAATATTTTGTGCCTACCGCAATTAGGGCATGGTCTATATTTGAATGGGAGCACAAGGTTGATTCGGTCGTTCATACCTCCCATGTCTAGTAACAACATTGACCATGCTGATGAACCCTTGGGTAGGTGGTTTGACTCGCACTTGATTGACGTGGCCAACTTGGTTACGAGGTGCCTCATGTTTTGGTAATGGATTTTTAAAAATCTCCATGTTTTGGTTGTTCGATGCCTGGGGATTTCTTGGTACCACAATATCTCCTCTTTCTATCATATTTTGCACAATATGTTTGAAAGACTAGCATACCTCGATGTCATGGCCTTTCGCTCTATGAAATATGCAAAATAGATCTTCCTGATAATATTTGGTCTTGGGCTGATTAGGATCAACCATCTTGACTTTGAGTAATCTTATTGCCTTGGCCTCACAAAGCTGACAAAAAATTGATGTCAATGATTCCATCAATGGCATGAATATGTGAGGTGGGTGTTGCTCTTTGTTCTTTCCCTTGTAGTTTCCTGAACTGGTCGTATTACACAGAAGAAGGATGAGCTTGATAATTCTATTTATTTTACCCCTTATCCTCATTTTGGAGATTTAGTACCACTTGATTCACATGGGCCTGCTTGCCCTGTTGCTTTGAGGTACTCTTCCTATATCCCTCTTTCCTGGTTTTGAGCTTCAAGTTGCCCTGCTGCAACTTGATGTCCTCAATTACCTTGGCTTACGCCAAAGCTTCTTTGAATGTAGCATACTGCTACAATTACAACAGTAGTAATATGTGCTTGGCACAACTCTTTGTAAACATTCAGGTTAATTCTATGGAAAAAATCGAGAATGGCAACTTTGCCATTAATCTTCTCCACCTCTTCCTATACTGTTATATTGGCTCTTCGTCGCACTGAGCTAGCGTAGCCAAATCAGAAAGTTTGGCCTATTTCTTGATGCCGAAGGAATAGCATTCAAGAAAGGCATCAGCTAATTGCTCAAAATTTTTTATGTTGTGTTTCTTTAGCTAATTAAACCACTCTCGGGCCGGCCTAGAGAGTGTCATGACAAACATACACAATAACAGTGCATCATTGTTTTCTATCTAAAAGAAAGCATCTAGGAAGCTTGTGACATGTTCTTGCACCTCTTCATCACCCTTGAATTTTTCTAACCTGGGCATCTCAAAATGCTCAGGGTATGGGGTGTAGGCACCGAGGGATCTAAAGGTTCATTGTGAATTTTCCTCAGTGTCGGCTTTTGGACAGCCATGCCTTATTTCTCAATTGCTTTGACTTTCTCGGCCAAAGCTTTGTAAGCCTCAGAAGATAGAAAGTCCTCCTCCCTAATTTAGTGTGGAGGTAGTCTGGGAGGTACACTCCTTTTTTTTCAAGGTGGAGGGCATTTATCTTCCTCCTCCTCAGCTCAGGAACTCTTAGGATATTCCTGATTGCATCTGTTTCCCTCTTGTTCCTCATAATGTTGCTGCCTCTTATTGTCGACCGAGGGTGGTCGCTCTCTTTGATGGGTAGTGATATGAGTGTGAACACTTACATGCTCATGGTGCATGTTGGCTTGTGAAAGAGACTTCCTGTGCACCTACTCTCTACGCTCATCCTAAGAAAATAGGTCGGCCCTAACCAACCTATCTTCCTGCTCTACATGCTTCTTTTGGATGAGGATGTGCTCCTCATGCAAGCGCTACTCATACAACCTCTGTATAGTGAGTCTCTGTGCTTAAATATATTCATATTCAATGCATTGCCTCTCTAGGTGAGCATCCTCCAATTGATCTTGGAGGAGTTGGCATTTTTTTTTAGAGGCCACTCAATATAATCTTTCGACCTGGTCAGCTGTCAAAGGCCTTTGGTATACTTGCTCTATACAAGTGACCTTGTGGATTTTGTACCCATCAAAATTATGTGTTGTGCCTTTGCCTCTATCTATGAAGATGACATCAACATCATGTTGTGTCCTATGCTATGTGCCATCATGCATGGATGGTGGACGTGATACATGAGGGCACTTAGAAGCCTCTCCATGCTCTCTAGTAGTTCTAATGGTGCTCCCACTATGCTCACTCGAAGCACGAGTGGATGGAGCCAAAGGCTTGCAGCATAGCTGCTATAACACACCACCTAGACCATCTAGCTGTCTAGACCTCCACCTCTCATGGGATGGTGTTCGATTAGCTCCCACCTTCGACATATCGATGTTTATCTTGCATGCTATAGTATGCATGGGAGTATGAGTAGACTTGCACTCAGTAGGGATCCCATCTACTTGCCCCTAAATGGGCGGATCTCTATTCCTTCTATACTCATAATGTGGGGGTATAGTACACCATGTAGACTTAGTGTGAATGGGTACCAATCTAGTCCCCTACACAACATACTCTTTGGCTGATCATGTGGATGTGCGTGCACTACGGTCTCGGTAATGGCTTCCTAGTGGAGTACCCTCAGGTTGAGAAGCTCCATGCTCTAATCTATGTCTAACTAAATGCACTGATTTTAGTCTATTAGGGGTACGCTCAATGGGATCCCCTCATGTCGAGTTGTCTCCTCTAATGCTCACCGAATGTCATTCAATTTGCTCATGTGGTTGAGGACTAGACACATGTATTTGTGAATCGGTTGGGGCTTGGTCATTGGCTTCAGGCTTGTGCCTTTTCCGACCACCCCATGTATCCACCATAGTGTACCTAACGTCTAGATGTATCTTTAATTATCAAACAAGGTATACAATTATGCTTATATTTTTTTTTTTTTTTGAAATGCACCATAACTGTTTGATGTTGTTTCAAAATGTGTTGTATCAGTATGAGAAACTCTCACATGTTTTGCAAAATCATTAGATTTTATTCTTAGTTTAATTGGCTTTCACCTATATACTCGCACAAGCCTAATATGGGAATTAAATCCATACTCAACGAGGTAGCATAGGTACTACCAACCTTCACCCAGCACATCGTTCACAATGATACACTCTTCCGAATATGAGTGCATGCTATTTTGCATGGATAGGACAGTTCTTGGGTCGGCCTTGGCAATGAGCGAGTCCCAATAATACAATTTCAAATGATCCAACCAAATGGTAATGACATCCACTGTTGGTCTCAATAAAATGGGTTGGATGTGAGATCCCAACGCCATTGATGTTTAAATGAAATGTGGTGTGTGTGGTTCATTTTACTTTGCATAAAGACAAATGCATAAAAGAGCATTCATATGATCATTCCTACATGATATGCATAAAATAAAAGGAACATTTCAATTTCAGAAAGCTATGCATGCTATGTCCTACATGATGTTATGATAATGCGATTACGATGACCTGGACTCTAATTGGGCCTCAAGCATACAAACAACCACTCAATTTTTATCAATGTCACTGTATTCTAGGGTGGACTACAATCAAAGGTCCGTTGTTGCCTTTCTAATGGAAGGAATGCGAAAGCAAACTAGGACTATTCATTCACCCTCTTTTTTTTTTAGTGTACCTCATTTGCAATTGATTTAAAGCTAACTGTATAAACATAGAAAAGAAAATATAGAACAAAAAATAAAAATAGAGCCTACCTCATCTCCTGATATGATGCCAAGTGGTTTCTCTGTTGTTTGTTTGTTCTGCTATAAATTGTAGCTCTAGTCTACGGGCTATAGTGTGAATCACAGGTGAAAGCTACGGGCCAACAAATAATTGTATTTTTTAGCTACGGTTAGCACCTGAGATAAGAAAACTCAAAAATATCAGCACTTAGGGGCTACAAATGCAAAGTACCATCATGATCACCTTCTGACATAAACAAAAAGCATGCACCTATCTATCGTATTAGTCTATAGTCATCATAAAAGCATAAAAGCTTGACATATTGCATAAATTCAACAAAATGATATATATTATATTGATTATGAATGAATTTTTGTTACAAATATGCCCCTCTTAGGGTCACTTGAATGATGATATAGTTAATACAATTGCCAATGCCCTCAATAGTGTAGGCGCATTAATATTTCCCTTTGACTAGTCATAAACTGCCTTGGGGTGGAGTTTACCCCCTTCTTCGCGATGTTGAAGGATTATGATATGGACTCCTCTTGTACCTATTTTTCTACGATCAAGAAACAACAACACATGATCAAAAATATAGATAGCCTCTCATAATGAGGCCCTTTAAGGAAACATACATGATAATTCCATTTAAACTAATAATCAAGAAAACATAAAGAAAACCTTTAAACTATGCTAATTGAATCAAGATTTGTAATATAGCATAAAGAAGATCATTAGACAAATAATGCATGGATTAGATAACAAAATAGAAGCATAGAGGTGCATAAAATATCCATAAATATCCTAATTAATGCAAAGCATGAACTATCTATTCTAAGCTAATTACTATGGTCAAAATTCTTCTAAACTGCAATTAAACTTAAGAAATGATTAATCTAACCTATTTAACTAGACAAAAATGAAAATAGTAAGGTGATCTATCACGTGTTACAAACCATAGCTCTGGTGAGTAGTTTGCACTGTGAACCATGGCTGACAGTCATGGTTTGACCTCTGATAGGTTTGCCCTCAAAATTAGGGGTAGTGGGCTTGATCTCCTTGTCCAAATTGATGTTTAAGGGTCGCCTTTGTTGTCCTCAGACTGATTTGGTGGTCAATTCAATGTGAAGGGCCTTCGTTTACCTGGATTTGTATTTATTGATCCTCCTGGGCACCTAGGGCATCCATAATATAATTTATCATATATGTTGGCAAAAGGGTTAGGGATTAAGTGCAATAGCTCTATCTCTTAGTATACTCAATTTGAGTGTACAATTTGCCAGGGCTTCGCTACTCAAATCTCCAATGCTTGCTTTTATTTTTCTTCCCATTTGTACGGGGTATTTATAGCATACCCCTATGGATAGGGGTGGCTTCATGGAGAAGCCAAGACTAAGAAGGTTGGTTAGGATAGTTGGGACGGAAGCCTCTGGAATCTTTCATCCTTCAACTGCCTTCTTCTAGATCTATTGGCCATTCCAACCAATTTGGCTCGGATGGAAGGCCTAACTAAACTTCAATTAATACTGCAGGTCATAGTCACGGTCCAGACTATAGACCGTAGCTGTCAACCATGGTTTAGACTAGAGACCACAGGTTTGGGCTACGATTCAAACTGATTAGGCCAAAATGCCTAAATTGAGTGGTCAGAACCACTACTCTATCTTGGAGTCTATCCAAGATCCTCCATATGGTCTTGTACCATGTCCATATGAGTAGTCACCCTCGGCATGACACGTTTTAGGTGTCTATACAATGATTTATTGCTATAAAGTATTTTTGAGGTTTTCCATGAGACTTAAACATCCTAGTTACTTCATCAAAATTTGTATACTAACCATATAGAGCTTCTGAAGGATAAATTTTTGTTATGAAGACCTAGATATTCATTATTATATGTGTGCAAATGAATATATTAGATGAAACATAAGCATACCACAGTGTCAGGTGGGATTCTTTTAGCCCATTGTTGTATTGGGGGTCTTCGAATGTTCATCCTGATCCTAAGCTAGACTCATTTGGATTAAACCACTAGGCGGTACGAGACACCTAAAGTTAGCTCTTCCACATGCAAACATTGATCTGTACAAAAGCGATATGCTTGTGACCAAAATATCATCATGCATAAGGTTTGACCATGCTGATAATTCCAGGGATTCAAGTTCTATACTCTCTTATTTTCTTCATATTTATTTGTATTACTTGCTCATGATTTAGTGATGAAAACCACTGTTTATTTTGAATTTTTGTTTTTACTTTTGAGCAAGGGATTTACGTAGTGATGATAATCATTGTTTACTTTATTTTTATAAATTTTGAATTTTAAATTTTGCTTTGTTTGGGATTTTTTCTTATTTTGATTAAAGCAAGGGATTTTAGGTAGGGATGAACTTGTCCTTTTGCCAATTCTCAACATTTCCAAACCGGTCGCATAGGGGGATGAGCAAGATAAACTTTTCACCTTAGGATACCTAATACCACTTTGTAGTGTTCATATTTCCCTTGTATAAACTAGGATTTTAGTGTTTTGATTAGTGATAAGATTTTGAAATATACCAGGTATTATCAAAACTAAACCTCATCTATCAAAAGCAAAAATATCTTTCTACCAAGTTTAATAAAACCACTAGGTATGGCTGAGTGACCAAAAAACCCTAGTATATACCTTATAGCAATGAGAAGGGTTGTGGTCAAAAGCACAATTACACACATGGGTTATGGATGATGGTGGATTTTTGAGATGCATGATTGAGGTACAAATTGGGAGTCGTTTGTAATATTGCAAACATGAATGTATCTAATACAAATGTAATGGATGGAAATGCCTAAATGCAATGCAACTAAATGAATGCAAATGCAGAATGTAAATATTTTTAGTATTTTTGATGCTTTCAATTGTTTTTGGGGTTTGATTATTGTGAATGTTTTTGAATTTTTTGACTTTAAATTGTTTTTGGGTTTTGATTATTGTGATTTTTTTTAACTTTTCTTTATTTTCTTGTGACCAAAGGGCTTAGGGTGCCTTTGGGGCTTTTTTTTATTTAACCAAATGGATTAGAGATGCCTTTGGAGATTTTGTGATTTTACCAAAGGGATTTGAGACACCTTTGGAGATTTTTGATGATTTGACTAAAGGGCTTTGAGAAACCTTTGGAGCTTTTTATTTTTATTTTCACCTAAGGGCTTTAAGATGCATTTTGTGCTTTTTGTTTTGATTTTGATATTTTTTTATTTGTTCGTATTTTATGATTTTTTTGGTTTTTTTTGACTTTTTGAAGTTATTTGAATGTTTTTGATATTTTTCTAATCTAGGTGTGAAACACCTTTAGATGAATGATTTTGAGAGGCTTTGGCTCCTAAAAATCCTCCAGCATTGTTAGGTGATATTCCCCAGGCCCAATCTTCTCTTAGATGTTGTAGGACCCTATCTAGGTGGCCGTAAATTTGTCTCGCACATGCGACGACAGATTTGAGTTCTACTAGTTCTCTTTGAGCACAAGATCACCAACTTTAAATTCTCTTAGGTGGACTATAGTATTATAATATTGTGTTAGATGATCTTGGTAAATGCAAAGATGCTCTAGTACATTGATGCATCATTCATCTAGAAGGATAAATTGATCCAAGTGAACTTACCACACAATGTCATCATTGATGAACTCTTTCAATGCAATGCACAATGTTGGAATTTCCAACTCTAAGGGCATAATGGACTTAGTGCCATATACAAGTGAAAATGGTGTTTACCCTAATGGGCATCAGTAAACTAGTCCTATAAGCCCATAATTCTAAGGGTAATTGCAGATTCCAATCCTTGTGATTCTCTTTCATCGCCTTCTTCAAAATGGCTACTATTGTCTTATTTGAGGCCTTTGCTTGCCCATTTGTTTGTGGATAGTATGGTGTCATAAAACTGTGTTGAATGTTGTATTTGGTCATTAAAGCTCACATATTTTATTTTTGAATGACATACCATTATCCAATATTATTTTTAAGGGTACCCCAAAATGACAAATGATATTGTGGAGTATGAACTCTGCAATATGAGGACCAATTGTTGATGTTAGGGGGACTGCTTCCACCCACTTGGTGAAGTACTCAGTATTTATTAAGATAAACATGTGTCAGCCTAATGATTGGGGAGATATTTTTTTGATTAGATTAAACCCCCATTGAGAAAATGACCAAGCCGCTTGAATGGGCTATAGGGCCTAAGATGGCAGGTGAATCAGATTCACATGGTGCTAACATTTAACACACTTCTTGACATACTCGTAACAGTCCTTCTCCATGGTGGGCTAGTAATAATCCATTCAAAGGATGTGCTTGACAATGGCCATGCTGCTAAAATGGCCATCACACGTACCATCATGAGATTGAGAAATTTCCCAAACTAATTCTTGGAGCTCTAAGCAATGAAGGACTCCATCATAGCCTTGATGATACAATATGCCTCCTATCAAGATATATCTTATCTCTTTTTGCTTGAATGCTCATTTTTTAGCATGCGACATTCCCTATGAGATACTTCCAAGTCTTAGGAATTCTTGCAACTAGGAAAGCCAATCCTAATATGCTACAGCCTCGACTGAAAATATGTCTTGCTTCTCCTGCAATTCATTTTATACAAATGTTGACTTAGAAATAACCTTATGGTGAATAGTGGTACCATTCACCATAGGATATTGAGAGATCAAGGACCCTCAAGGTGCCTTATTTAAGAATTATTTAGCTTTACAGAACTAGTTCTGATCTGGCTCAATATGAATCATGTTGATAGACTCTTTGTTATCCAAAGTTTCACACTGGATCACTGACTACGAGAGTGTTTTCACATGAATGGTGGTGAAAGTAGTAGATGGATTTTAAGGGATCAAGGATCCCAACGATGTCATGGTGTTTGCAAATATGTTTTATGAACGAGATATGGCCTCGATGTCATACCATTCTAGTTAGGCTAGATATGTGTCAACAAGCTCCTTGTAAGCTTTTAGGATTGGATCCTAGCATTGAAATAGTCCCTTGACCTGGTTGACTATGAGTAGGGAGTCACCAAAGATATTTAGCCTTTTTATTCTCATGGAGATGGTTTTTTAGAGACCCAATATTAGGGCCTCCTATTTAGTATTAATATTGGTGCAAGGGAAGTCTAACTTGAATGACAAAAGTATTAGAGCACCTTGTGGCATGAAAAAGACAATCCCTGCATTACCTCCTTTCTCACACTTTGAACCATCGAATAACAAGGTCATATCGACTTAATTTTCAAGTTCTTCAAGTTTGGATGCTTTTGATAGTGCAAAGACTGCATCATCAGGAAGCTCTATGGTGAGGGGCCCACTATTCTAAAGAGGCACCTCAGCTAGTTGATCAACTATGACTTATCTCTTGATGGACTTTTGGCTTATAAATTCCAAATCAAATTTCATCAATAGCATGATCCACTTTGTAGTACATGTGTTATGATATGTATTTCTCCTCATATACTTAGATATCACATATGTCGTATGGCTTAGCATGTAGTTGCATAATTTCTTGGTTATAAAGACCACTGCTAAACATAGTTTTTCTACATATGCATATCCAATTTTATAGCTTACCAATGTGTGGTTGATGTAAATATCGCTTTCTCTTTGTCTTGCACATTATTTTGAGCCAACATGGTGCCCAAAGAAAAATTGATAGTAGATATATACAGTAACAATGGAACGTCCAGCCTCGGTGGAGCTAGGACTGGCAGCATCTCTAGATACTCTTTGATTTTAGCAAAGGATTACTGGCATTAGCTATGTGATAAATTATTTTATGGATGCTACTTTGCCCTGTATGCTTCTTAGCTCTTTAATGTTCATGGGTGGGGCCATTTCTAGGATAGCCTTTACCTTTGCTAGATCTACCTCGATGCCTCATTTAGACATAAAGAATCCCAAGATTTTTCTATAAGTGATGAAAAAAATTAATTTTTTAGGATTCAACTTGATATTGTGCTCAATCATGTGTTCAAAGACCTTTGTTATGGTCTCAGCATGCTCTTCACATAGTAATGAATTGGCCAGTAAGTCATTGACATAATCTTCCAAGATTTGGTGCATGTAGTCATGGAAAATATATGTCATCACCTATTGATATGTGGCACCAAAATTTTTAAGATCGAATGACATTACTTTGTAGCAGAATGTCCCCCATGGAGTGGTAAACGTGATCTTATGTTGGTATTTAGGTTTAATACAAATCTTATTGTAACCAAAAAAACCATCCATTAGGGAGAGCATCTCATGACCTACAATTTCATCTACAAGAGCATCTATGTTGGGCAATGAGAATGAATCCTTTGGAGTTGCCTTATTGAGATCCCTAAAATCCATGCAAATGCAGACTCTTCCATTAGGTTTTCCTATGGGGACCATGTTTGATATCCATTTTGGATAGTCAATGGGAATAATAAATACCACATCCAATAGTTTTTATAACTCATTTTTAACCATCAAAGTTATAGTGGGATGCATCTTTCTAAGTTTTTTCTTGACCTATTTCTTTGTAGGGTCTATCGAAAGGTTGTGGACAACCAACTTCGAAATCTAGTCCTGGCATGTCCTTGTAGGTCCAAGAAAAGAGATTTGGTCTCTCTATCAATAAAGGAATTATGGTGGTCTATTCTTCTGGAGATAAAATTTCTTTGGACTTGACTTTATTCGATTGAGAAGGATCATCATTGATGTCCACCTCGAAATTCTCCTCTATAGCCATGTGTGATCCCTCCTTAATATGGTGAGGAGTGGGGATTAAATGAATGTCATCTATTGGTTTCATGGTCCCTACTAACTCAAGGTCAAAACTAGCATGATAGACATCATGCGTGCAACCTAATACAAAAATAAATGGTTGTAGCATATCTTCATTGGGGAAGAAATCCTCAGGCTCCAGGGATGAATTAGTATGATCCTAAGTGATAGCATCTAAGTTAAGACACAATGGCTTTGAAGAATCTACTGGGTCATGGAGTGGAGTGGTCAAATCGATGGAGATCATGTTGATGGATAGAATGAAACCTCGAGGACAACATGAGAGAATATCTATATCAAATACGTTCCCTTTGTACTCGTAGTGAGGCTTTGGGGGCATCAAGATCTCAAGATCTAGGTGATGGATAGATGAAATGATGGGATCATTAGGTAGTAATTGATCTCTAAATGTTGGTGGATCCAAGTTAACCATGCGATAAATGACATCTAGATTCAGAGGCCTTCCTAATAAGTGAAGGCTAGGATCTATGGCATGGATCACTGCTTCTATCTCAACAAGCATATCAACTAGATGCAAGTGGAAAGGCCCAAGATAGGCCATCTCAGTTTCATCCTCAAAGTTATCATCGCTTATCCATAAACCATTGGTATTTGTTTCTTACCCTAGGATGGGGTGATGGTTTGCTTTCTGGTGCCCCAAATAGGCTAGCTCAGTCACGTCTTCATAGTCATTGTTACTTATGAATAATCCATTAGCATTATGTCTAGCCTAAAAATGCAGCTCATCTACCTAGGCTATAGGTAGGCCATCTCCATTGAGTCCTCTAACTCATAGCCACTCTTGTTTTACATGTACCCTTCCTCATAAAAAATGTATTTACTCTCATCTGAGATGTATCCACTCTCTGTGTGCCTTGTCCAAGCATGGCTTTGCACATACCGAGATCCATGGTAGGCCAGGCCAGCTTCATTTTAATCCTTTCTTGGGACATAGCTATACTCCTCTTTCTCATATCCATACATTGGTTCATATTTCCACAGGATGGATCTTGAGCGGTCACTTCAAGAGAGGATTTGGGGTGATATATCTCAGGTGGTGCGATATTGACCATCAACACCCATTCATCACCCCATAGGTTTATTTGTTGGGGGTGATAGGGGTTCCAATCAATGTCTTCCTCAAACCCAATGCTTAGACTATCCAAGGCTGCTTCTAGAGAGTCATCACAACTCTATATTTGATAGCCTAAACCACACCTATTAGTAGGTAGTTGATAATATGATTGAAATGGCAATCTATGCCCTTATTCATATAGGCCTAGGCCAGAGCCATGCCAATGAAACTACTTGAAGTATCTCAGTGTGAACTCATGGTTGTATAAGTAATGAATACTCATGGTGAATGGCTCATCCTCATATTTCTCTAGGTCAAGAGCAGTGTGGGTGTTATCTAGATCAATTTATATGAAGTTAGTCAGGTTAGGTGGAATTCCCAAGGGAACCACCATCCCTACTAGTATATTTGGTACTCTTGGCCATCCCATGTCTTGTGTAGACTCAATGATTGTCATGAAAGTCACATTTTGCACAAGATATTCTCCTAGCACTGTATTGGCTAGGTGCACTATCACTTGGGGTGCAGATGATGCTATTGATGATGTAGGAAAGGTAGGCTAAGGTACCTCATCGACTCTTTCTAGGGAATGTTCCTCCTCCATGGGAGTAAGGATTTCTACCATTGCTTTGATCAGATGATATTGGGGTCCTTCCTCCATTAGGGATACCTTCAGATTCTATTTATCTCTAGCATTATCTATCAAAGGCTTTTCAAAAGTGCCAGTAGCTTTAGATTTAGGAGGTGGTATCAATGTGGATGGGTTACCTCGCACTAATTTGCTTTTTCTTGATGGTTGCATTGTTGGAGATGAGGACCTTATGTACAAGTGCATGTATGGAAGTATAAATTATCCCAGTAATTTTAACTAATGCACGTACTTGAACAACTCTTCATCAGATGCCTCGTGCGCATACTTGATACATTGGTGAAGAATCGAGGGTACACACTGCATGTCCCTAATCCAAGGATGCCCTAGGAGGATGTTATATTGCATTACCCCTTCCAAAACATGACACATCACAAGGATGGTCTTATGCCCTACATTTATAGGCAAGATGATTATACCTGCGATGGGGCATAGTGCATCATTGAAATCCTGTAGCGTGTAGGCAGTCAAAACAATGTTGGACTTGGGTATCTTCAAGTGCCCTATAGCCTTGGTAGTGATGATGTTGATTGATGAGCCTATATCAATTAGAACCCATTTGAATGGTATGTCATTTATAGATGTAATGATGTGCAGAGGTGGGTCTGCTATAATAGTCGGCACTTCCTTGATTTTGTGATCATAAAAATGGATCACGGGCTCTTGGCACTATTGAACTTGCCCCACAAAATGTGTGAATGCATCTGGGTTCTGGGGCTGGAGCTCAATTGATCTCAAAATCTCCATTAAATTCTCCCTGTGCCTAGGGGACTGTTGTATGAGCTCATAAATGGAAAACTTAGTAGGAGTCATTTGTATATTTTGTTCCAGTCTACTCTTAACAATTACCACAGGTCTTACTAGTGGACCTGGGGGATTGTTTTGCACCTATCTATGTTGAGTTGTAGTTGGGATATTAATGGGATCCACTAGCAGCTATGGTTGACCATATCTCTGACTCCTGGTTGCTATGTTAACCAACTCAACCATTCCAATGCACTCTTGAATAGGTGGCTTGATCCAAACCTGATTGAACTGGGCACCCTGATCCCTAGGGGCTTCATTATTGGGCAGGGGGTTTCTATATATATCCATATCTCTATTGTCAGGAGCTAGCAATTTATCAACTTTGAGATCTCTTTTCAATCATGTTTTGCACCACATTTTTAAATCTGATGCAGTTCTCAATGTCATGCCCCTATATTCTATGATATGGGTAGTGGTGATCCTCCTTTTATCCCCTCAGCTTGGTACAGTTAGGGTCAAGTAGTTGTATTTTAGGAAACCTTATCCTATGTGCCTTGCTCAATTGGTTGAATATCGACTCCATTGATTCATTTAGAGGCATGAAGTAACAAGGTGGTTGACATTCCCTATTTTTGCCTTGGTTGTTCTTGGGATCATAGTTAGCCAGTAGGGGTTGTGCTTGATAATTTTGAGGTGGTTTTCTATTCCCCCCCTATGGCATGGCAAATACAACTTGATTAACCTAAGTAGGTTTGGCCTGCTTCTGCTTGTTTTTGTCATTCTGATTATTCTTGCTCCATTTTTTCTTGTTGTGAAGCTTGAGGTCTCCTTCATTGACCTTGATGTCTTTGATAAGATTGGCTTGAGCCAAGGATTATTTGAATTATTTGTACTACTGTAATTGTAATAGAAGAGAGATGTGCTTTGCACAACTCTTCGTGAACATCCAGATGAATTCTTTTATGGGGACAAGAATGATAGCTTCACCATGATTTTTCTCCATCTATCCCCATAATCCATCACTAGCTCATAATTATACTACTTCAAATTATCTAGATCATACAATTTCACCTTCTTAGCATCAAAGGAGAAACATTCTAGGAATGCATTTACTAGTTGCTAAAAATTGATAATGCTATACTTGGGAAACTGGTTGAAACATTGAGTCGTTGCACCTAAGAATGTCATGATGAATATTCTCAGTATTAGGGCATCATTTTTATTAAGGTGGAAGCACACATTCATGAAGTTGGTAATATGTTCTTGTGCGTCTCTCTCTCCTTTAAAATTATCAAACCTAGGCATCTCAAAGTGACTAGGATATGCGAGACTTGGGATTGATGGGCACAGAGGCTGGTTGTGTATCTTGTTTAATGTTGGTTTTTGTCCACTTGTGTCTTGCTCAAGAGAATTGACTCTCTTGATGAGCTTTTGGTATACCTTCAAGGAGATACTATCATGCTCCTAAAGGTTAGCTTGTAGTGTTAATGGAGGTATTCTAATTTTTTCCCTAATCCGGTGTTCGTACTCATCCCCCATGGCCACATTTGGAGGTTTAGGATATGTTTGTTCCTGATCTTCCATCCTTGTCTGGTCCTCATTGAATTGCATTTGCTTGAGTTCCAGATGTTGAGGTTGTGGAGCATGGTGAATATGCTCATATCTTTGCCTAGCACCCCTCTCTTGTGGATAATCGACATGCCTTTCATGTTGATGCCTCTCACTAGCTATGTGCACGTCTATTCAAGATAGCTTCTCTGCTAGCTCCTCATGCTTCGCTCTTTCTTCTCTTGTGAGTTTCTCATGTAAGCATATGCACATTTTCCTACACTCTTCTTGCTCAAGATCTTCCATGCACTCTCACTTAATGTGTAGCTCTTCTTCCAACCTACGTAGGTGGTCAAAGCAACCTACTATTAAGGTCTCATATCTTTCTACCTTTGTGCAAGGGGTTCTGATGTTGAGGCCCCTTAGGGAAGTTCCTATTGTGTGCCTGCCCCTGTATGCTAGGGTGACTTGCTCTATATACTATGTTAAGGTTGCGTACGCTCATGATCTAAAGTAGTGTATGTCCTATGGGGTCATTGTGTAACCTCCCCTGGTTTATTGGTGTGTCTGGTGGCTATACTACGTGAAATTCCTAAAAAAGAATATTCGGTAGTGATAATTCTTGAATATGGTATTGGGGGAAATCGATCCAACTTATCTAGTTGTCTAGTTCTCCATGGCTGATCCCATGGAGTGTCATTAACACTAATGAGGTTGTGATCCAGAGGTATTCTCCCATATTCTAGGAGGCTATAGTATGTCCTTGGGCTATGATTTGATGTAGGCATTTTATCTTACCCCTTAGTGGATGGATCTATCCTATGTGTATCATGTGAAGCTTGGGGTCTTGCAGCACCTTCATGCCTATGTGCTTGATGCCTCTCCATTCCAGTGTGATTATGGAGGCCTAGAAACCTCTACATGTCTATGGAATGAGGGAGGCCATGATGCTTCCACATGTATGTGTGAAGAGGGAAGTCATGATGCCTCTACATGTTGGTGTGAAGAGGGATGTCATGATGCCTCTGCATGTTGATGTCATGAGAAATGCCTTGAGGCCTCCTCATATATATGTTATTAAGGAGGTCATGATGCCTTCATGTGCCTACATGATGAGAGATGCCATGAGGACTCCTCACTCCTATGTGATGAGAGGGGACATGAGGCCTCATCATGTCTATGTGATGCAGAACTAGGAAGTGGCTCTCTCATTGGGTTTCTCATGGAGTCCCCACAAGAGTTGATTTTTTGCCCCTAAGACTCGCCAAACTTTGTCCATCGACACTGTGGGTGGGTGGCTCAACACTTGTGTGATTGTGAGTGTGAGAAGCACCACTTTCCCCTTTTATTTTTGACTAGGGGTGGTTGCTCTATGTTTTCACCATTTTGATGATGAGTTATTTTCTTGATTAGATTCCAAACCACTCTCTTTTAAGTATTAGTGTGTTCCCTAAACTATCTGGTGTGTTTGGATTTATTGATTATCTTGATTTCTTGTCTATACTTTGGACTTGGAAAGAAGATACTCAAAAAAAGTAGTGGTGAACATGATTTCTCAAAAGAGTCTAGGTTACACCACTTAAATCCCAATGGGGGGTTTGCCTAGATCTTCCACTATTAAATAGTAGGAGATAGTTTGAACATAAGTGACTTGCACCAGCTTAAAATTAGTTCTCTATTCTATCTAAGGACATCTAGGGGGTAAGTTGGTGGAAGAAGATGAATTATAATATCACCAATCTGAATTGGGGGTCGATGATGAAATCCAACCTTACCAATGTTATTGTAGTTTATTGTAGTACATGCAAGTGTGTGGTGTTCTTTTTTTTATATTTTGAAATGTAAAATGATGCATCAACCAAAATTCATTCTTTATGTTGCTACATGACTAAAAAAGAATGTTTTGCCTTTAGAAAGATGCATATTTGATGTAATCTAGATGACTCTTATGTAATGCACTTCCTACTTTGTGAAAGGGGTGGCCACTGATTGGGCCACATGAAAGCAGACTTATCATGTTGGAGACTAGGGAAGACCTTACAAGCAAAGGCCCGTTGTTCCTAGAAATGCCTAGAGGAAACTAAAAAAATTTAAAAAATGTACAATGTAGTTTTCTTTTCATTTTCTTCATTTTTCCCTACTTAGCTATGTTTTTGCTTGCTATTTTTGGAAAATAAATACAAACAAAAAATCATAGAGAATCAAAGATGTGTACCAACCTCAATTTCTTATCTAATTATTACCTAGCTGACCTTTGTCTCTATTTTTCTACTAGCCACTATTGACCAAAGTGGTTGAGTCTAGCCACTGATAGCTACAGTGGCTAAGATCTGTTGGCCATTGTTGAGCAAAGTTGCTAGACCTGCATAGAGAAAAATTTCTAAAACATTACTAAAATGGCCAAAAGATAAAAACCTGGTGAGGGTCCCACCATGATCACCATATGTGTGATCCTTGGAGGCATGCACTACACCTGACCTGACTTGCAATTGAATATTATTTATTATATCAAACTAAAAGAAATGAACATGTAAATGACACATAAATAAAAAATGAATAAATATGTTTTTTATTGATATTTCCTATCCACGATTACATATTTTTACCTCTAAGGGATACCCATTATTTTGATACATAGATTACAAGTTTGGGGTAACAGATGAGTAAATCCCCCTGGCATAGGGGAGGTGCACTTTCGTAGGCTTCTCGATCCTGCACACGAACTTGCTTAAGGTCTAACAAATGCCCTCTTCTCCCCTCTCATCCATGAGGGATATCGTCCTCCATATACTTTGATCTAGTCTTATAAACCTGTAGGTCTGCGTACAAGAAAACAACAAAGCATGCTTAATAGTTTAGGCTACCTCCTAGGATGAGGTTGTTAGTATGAAAATTGATAAGAAATAGAAATAATCATAATTTGACCAAATGTGATGAAACTAATGAAAGATATGCATAGCTTAAAGAACAATAATGTAAATGCATATAATAAACTAGATTTGCGTTAGAAATAAATGCTAAAATAGAAACCAAGCAAATCTAAAACTAAGATAGATGAAACTAATGTAAATATCCTAGGATATGCCTAAGGGTCACTGTCCAAGATAGCGATTGCTATCTAAACCTTTCTTCCCATGGTCCAAGGGTTGTAGCACCAGGTTCTCTACTCCAATTGATGTTCAAGGGTTGTCGGATGTGTCAGATACATAGAATGATGGTGAATACTAATGAATATGAATAGCAGATGCATAGTCTCTCCTCAACTAGATAGCACTTCATTGCTCCTGAAGGGCTCTTGGATGTGCTCTCCAAACTGACAGGGCTTCACTACGTAAAACTTTGAAACTTCTCAAATCCTTTGCTTTTTGTGGGAGAGTCTATATATAGGCTTCCCTCTCATATCTAGACCTTGGCTTCCTATAGAATCTTCAATCCAAATTACATGCGATTGACCATTCTGGGTAGGAAGCATCAGTCATAACTTTGCATTAAAGGGGCTATTAGGAGGAACTCAAGGATTTCCTCACAAAAATCTGCCCTCTAGCCATGCAAAGGTGCATTCAGACTATATGATCTGGGCTCATATTCATGGCTAGATTGTGTGTGATGTTGGTCGCTATCAGGTTTAGTGGCTAGGTTTGGTCATTATAGTCTTCAACGACCAGGTGTCTTGGTCTCTCTGCCTAAGAGCGACCAAGCCTATATGGGTTAGAAATACCCTATTTGAGTGGTTAGGACCACTGCTTGCTCTTGGCAAGATCCAATAGGGTTCATATGGTCTACGAATATGCCCATATGGGTAGTCTCCTAAATATGATGTATTTTAGGTGTCTATACACACTAAAACAAGTTGTAGGGCTCATAAAGAATCTTTAAAAGAGATAAACACCCTTTTATGCTTTGTATTTTGTAAAATTACAAAAGAGATAATTCATATTATGGTCAACACATGGAGAGGCTGACCTCGATGCACAACCGATGTTGAGGCCAAAGCTCCAGGATACACACAAGATAATATTTTGGAACCTCTACCACAGGATGCTACCGAATGACATTCGACAAGTCTTAGAGGTGATAATTCAACATGTAGGATTTCTATTCATAATACCCTAGCTAGATGAGGTAATGCACACTCCTCACAGGACAAAGCTAAGGGTGGCTCAAGACCCCCACCATCCCATGTTAGACAAAAATAAATTCTACCCAATTAGGGGTATGAATATAGGGCTACTTTAGAGCATAGACCCTTAAGAACTCCAAACACTAATGAACCTAGAAGGTTCACAATTGATCTTGCCACAATTGGAGTTAATGGTATGCCCCCAAATGAACCATGGAGAACTAGGTAGCTTGATGGACTAGAACAAGTCCTAGGGCAACTAGGGTATAGATCCTCTTCTATGCATTCTTTCTCTATGATTTCACACAGTGAAAACACACATAGGCATACCAAGGATCCAGGAGAATGCTTAAAGCACTCCTATAGTGCACATGCCCTATCAACCCAAGTAGGCACAAACAATAGACTATAGCACAATATGAATGTCGTCTACACAGACAAAGACAAGAGTGTGGTGGATAAGTCTATTGGAGCTTATACTAATAAAGCCCCTCAAACAGAGTTGCACAACTAGAGGACTCACACTACCGATCTTATAGATCGATATCAAAATTTAGTTTTAGAGCAAAGGCAACGTATCTTCCAAGACTAATTGGAAGATGTGCGTGTAGAGTGCAAGCACCTCAATAATGGGGATACTCAACATCAAAGGTTGTTGAGGCAACAATTGTACGAGCAGTGCATGCAATAACAATGCATCCTTGATCAAAAGGAGTGTGTAGAGAGAGAAGATATATTATCTCATGCTAATTTACCTCCTCAAAGTGAGTATAGGTAGCACCACCATAGATGTGATGCATCATAGCCTAGATTACATCCTAAAAAAATTAAAAATCATACTCATTATATGTCCCATAACACTCAATAGTGTCAAGCACTAGAAAAACATGGGTGTACTTAGTATGAAGAAGTAGAAGGAAACAACCAAGATCAATAGTATCCTAAAATCTCCTTATTAGATGAGGAGGATGAGCCAAATCCTCCACCTCAAGCCAAAAATAATCCACCTCCAAAATCTCCATAGAGACCTCTTAGGGAAGATGAAATTCTATCCTCGCAAGCCTACAAAGACTTGGTAGAGAAGGTAAGAGCTATTAAGAAATAAAGAACATCTTATCAAAAGCCTACCTTGAATAAAATTTATAATATGCCTCTATGCCCTTCAGTTCCTAGTCCAGCATATCTCAATCATTTCAATATGCCCAAGATGGATAAATTCTAAGGTGATGAAGATGCACAAGAACATGTGATGAGATTCATGAATATGTGCTTCTAGATACAAAGTGATGATGCTTTGTTACTGAGGACCTTCATTATAACCCTTTTAGGCCCTGCCTTGGAATGGTTTAATTAGTTGAATAGGCACAACATAACCAAATTTGAATAGTTGGCAAATGCCTTTCTTGAACACTTTTCTTTTGGTGTCAAGAAGAAAAATAATTTATACAATTTGGCAGGTTTAAAGGAATATGATGATGAGCCAATAATGGAATATGGTAACAGATGGAGAAAACTAATGTCTAAGCTACCATTTTCCATTCCTACTATTGAACTAACCTAAATGTTCACCAAGAGTTGTACAAAACACATCTTGCTATTATTGCAACTATAGCAATATCAGATATTCGAGGAGACCTTGGAACAAGCTAAGGTTATTGAAGATATCAATTTATAGGAAGGTAAATTGAAAATTCAAACTAAAAAGGAGTGGAATAATTAAAAAAACTAAAAATTAGAATCACCAAGCCAATCCTACTCATGTGAATTAGGTTGTGTTGAATATCCAAAAAGGGGCTAAGGGCCAAAAACCATAGAATTATCAGGCTCAACCTCCCCATGTGTAGTACAATCAATGCAATAATAAGAATCAGGGTAAAACAAGGAACAACGCCCTCCTCACAATTTTATGCCACTTTAGGAGACTATGGCATCAATTTTTCATCAATTGTGTGATGCTAAGGCCATAACGTTACCCGAAGTTAAATTACTCGATCCTAATCAACCTAGATTGAGAGGATTCAGAGAAGATCAATATTGTTCATGCCATAGGCAAAAATGGTATGGCATTGAAGGGTTCCATAGCTTCAAACATTTGGTATAGAATATTATTGATAAGAACTATCTAATTATTGACAATCCTTATGCTTCAAATAATCAAAACATGGGGATATTCAAAAATCCCATGCCAAACCATGAGCCTCTGAGGAATAATGTCGAGAAAGTAAATCAAGTGCGAATTGATCCACCTACACAATATTTCATCATAATGGTGAATGTTGTCACATGTAATAGGAGTTAAAATCAGCCAGATCCTCCTTCTACTCCAATAAAAATTCAAGTTGCACCCCCATAAAGGCTAGCATAGAATAGTTTTCTAGGCCCACAAACTAGATCGGTGGTGACCATAATTAATAGGCTTATCCAAAGCCTATAGATAGCCTCAACAAAGCTATCAATTTATGAGATAATACAGTAGTATCCTAGGCATAGGGATATGCTAATGGATATTTTGAGGTCCATATAAGTCCAATCCCAATACCCAAAAGCATTTACTTTGTGGGGCATGTGCAGTAATTTCAAGAGCCTATGATTCAATTTTATGATCATGAAAGTAAAATAGTCTCTACTACTACAGTGGACCCACTAATTCACATAATTGCATGTTTAAACCACACACATTTCAATCAGGTGTTTTGATTAACATAGGGTCTTTGATCAACATTATTACCACAAAGGCCTTAGCACATTTGAAATTGCCAAAATTATGTATTGTGTCCTCGACCTTCAGACTACGAGCATTCAATGATACATTGTACTCAATAGTGGGGACTATAATATTACCTATTCAGGTTGGATTGAAGAACATCCCTGTGATGTGCCACATGTTGGAAGGTGTGATGCAATACAACATTCTCTTAGGCATGCCATGAATAAGAGAAATGTGATGTGTACCCTTAATACTACATCAGTGTATCAAATATGTACATGAGGGGCAAGTGCATGTGGTTCCTTCCAATGAGGAGCCATTCAAGTATGTTAATCAAGTAGATTTATCGGGAGATTTTATCCTCCCTTCTACACATCTGGATATAAGACCAACATCACCCATTAGTAATCCAGAAGGTAAATCAAAGGAAGTGTGTGTCGGTCCTTCAACATTGGCACCATGACCATCTGCACATACAATAGCTACTTTGGTAAAGCCTACGACATTGACGATGCTTAGGAATTATCAGAATCTAAAGGTAGTATTGGATAAAAAAAAAGAAAATAAATACCCAACGTAGCAATTGCCAAGGTCCCTAATACCATGAATGAGGGAAACTTAGAGAATAAATTCAAGGAGGTAACTCAACCTACCTCACTTGTTTCTTTAACTGGGTCATCTACACTATAGGTGACCATTCATTTGGTTAATCCTGAGTTAGTAGAATACCTAGTGTATAATATGACTTTCACACCTTTCACAAAAACTACACAGGATATGGGAAGACCTCAATCCCATCGCTTTACTATAGGTACGGTGGCACCACTGGAGGTGCCACCCAACCAAATCAACTTCCTCTATGGAGGCCTTGATCAACTTAGATATTGTACACCTATATATGAAGATGATAATGAACCATTCATAGTGAACGTTTATTATCTATCCAACCTAGAGTTTTCCCTTTGATATTTTGAGTGTTACCATTGGCATGATTATGGTCTGGGTCTATTTGAAAAAGGATGATTAACTCCATATGAACCATGATATAAGTTTCCAAATGATCGGTTTGGGTTGGGCTATGATATAAGAGGTCAATATGAGCTTCTAACAGCATCTCTCGATCACCTGAATCTTAGCTTAGGGGATGATGTGGATTGGAACACCTATTATCCTAACCCTTCTTATTCACAAAGGGGTAACTATCCAGTGACCATGGTTACTATTGAACCACATGTGATCTATCACAAAAACATTTTGGTGGAGGTCATCCCAGAGAATATTCCTAGAACTGACTTGGTAATTGGAAACTGTGAATATATCAATGACACTAGCACAAAAATCTAAAGTTATAGTTTAACAATAGTTTTCAAATCAAAAGCTACTACTAAAAAGGTTGAATCAAAATTCATCTTTGAAAGAGATGGACCAAAATGCAATTCTGGAGAAGATTATGATGACCAGTTCTCAAACGATAAAAAATATGAGGATGAGATAGAGATGGCCTACCTTGGGCCTTGAAATTCATTTCACCTCATAGAGCCAGTTGATATGGATAATAGATACTTTATAGATGACAGTGATTATGAGGATGAGACCAAAATGGCCTACCTTGGGCCTCGACACTTACATCATCATAACAAACCATTTGATGTAGATGAGATGTATCACAAAGTATATCCTGGCCCTCGCCTCAAGGGGAGATCACCCAATTTAGATGAAAAATATCATATAGTTTTCCCTGATCCTCCTACCTTTATATAGATCCTATAGCCAAATGATCTTATTTTCTTGTCTATTCATAGATCAGATCCTAAGATCCCCATACTCCCAAAGCCACATATTGGGTATGAAAGTCACATAAAGAATGTAGATTTGCACCCATGTGGTCCTAGAGATTCCATCCCATCCATAAACATGATCTCCACTGAGTTGACCACTCCACTCCACAACCCAATTGATCCTTCCAAACCATTGTCTCTTAATCTAGATGCTATTGATTAGGATCATGATGATTCACCTCTAGAGCTTGATAATTTATTCCCTAAAAAATAAATGTTGCAACCATTTCATTTTGTGCTAGGTTGTGCATATTATTTTTATCACACTAAGGGTAATTTTGATGTGGAACCTTTAAACCCAACGTATGACATCCATATGATCCCTATGCCTCACCATCTTGAGGAGGGATCACACATGTCAATAGAGGAAACCTTTGATGTGGATATCAATGATGATCCCACCAATCCTAAGAAGTTTAAGTTTGGAGAGAGTCTATGTCCTAAGGAGCACGCCAACCTCATTCCTCTACTGAAATAGAGACCTGATATCTTCGCTTCGACTTACAAGGATATGCCAAGTCTAGATCCTAAATTGGTTACCCATAACCTTTTACTGGACCCCACTAAAAATTTAATCAAGAAAAAACTCAAGAAAATGTATCCAACCATTGTTTTAATGGTTAAATATGAATTACAAAAAAATTTGGATGTATATTTCATCATTTTCATCGACTATCCAGAATGGGTATCAAACATGGTACCTATAGGAAAACTTGATGGAAGAATTCGTATCTGTATGGATTTCAGAGACCTTAATAAGACCACCAAAGGAATCATTCCCGTTGCCTAACATCGATGCTCTCATAGACATAATTGTAGGTCATGAGATACTTTCCCTCATGGATGGTTTTTTTTGTTACAATAAAATTTGGATTAAACCCAAAGACCAACATAAAATAGTATTCACAATGCCATGGGGAACATTTTGTTATAAAGTTATGTCATTCAGTCTTAAACATGCTTGTACCACATATCAGTGGGCCATGACATACATATTTCATGACTACATGTAAAATATCCTAGAAAATTATATCAATGACTTATTGGTGAAGTCATTTCTACGTGAATAGCATGCGAAGGTTCTCAGAAAAGTATTTGATCGTCTAATAGAGCATAATGTCAAGTTGAATCCCAAAAATGGTGTCTTCGGTGTAACATTAGGAAAACTCTTAGGATTCATCATTTCTAAATGAGGGATCAAAGTCGACCCAGCAAATATCAAGGTCATACTAGAAATGTGTTCTCCCACCAATATCAAAGAGCTAAGAAGCCTTCAAGGGAAAGTAGTGTCCATAAAATGATTCATCGCATAATTATTGAACAAATTCCAACCCATGAATCGACTACTACACAAGGGGATCCCATTTAATTGGGATGAGGATTTTCAAAAGGCCTTTGCTAAAATTAAAAAATACTTGGCAACACCACTAGTACTAGCTCCACCAAGGCCATATGTGTCATTCCTTCTTTATATATCGGCTACTAACTTTGCACTGGGAACCATGTTATCCTAAAAGAACATGCAAGAAAAATATCAAGTAATATATTATATCAACCACACCTTGGTGAGTTATGAGATAGGGTATGCATATATAGAAAATTTGTGCTTGGTAGTGGTTTTTACGATTAAGAAGTTATTCCACTACATGCTAATTCATATGATGTATGTGATGTTAAATTAAAATCCTTTGTAGTGTATGATGAGCAAGGCATATCATAATACACATAATAAAAAGTAGATCATGCTACTGACAAAATTTAACTTGGAATTCATTAGCCAAAATTCCATCAAGGGACAAGGCATAGCTGATCATATGGTAGAGACACCTCTTCAGGATAGTAGACCTCTCATCATAGAACTTCCTGATGATGTAGTATTTGCATTATTGAAGTTACCCAAACTCGAAGAACCAGATAACAAAGCTAGAATGTATTTTTCTTTTATGGTTCAAAATGTGAGCAAGGGAGTGGTATAGAAATTATGTGTTTCATGTTGTAAGGTACTCCAATACCCTTGTATTTTAAACTAGACTTTCCTTGCACCAATAACAATGTTGAATACGAGGCCCTAATTTTGGGTCTCCAAACAGCAATCGCCATGAATATCAAAAAGCTAAACATCTTTGGTGATTATATTCTCATTGTTAACCAAGTTAAGGGAATATTTCAATGCAGGTGTCCCATATTGAAAGCTTATAAGGATCTTGTTGACACTTATGTAGCCCAGCTAGAGTGGTATGAAATCGAGGCAATCTCTTGTATGTCAAATAAATTTGCAGACACTATGACATATTTGTTATCCTTGATCCCTTATAATCCATATACTAATTTCACTATCATTCATGTGAAGATGCTCATGCAATATGTGATGCAGTATGAAGCTTTTGACAATAAAGAATCAATCAACATGATTCATATAGAACCAAACCATACATGGTTCTATAGAGCCAAAGACTTTCTTAAGAATACACCTTGGGGATCTTTGATTTCGTAGGGTCCTATGGGTAATGGCACCACCATTCACCATAAGGTTATTTTATAGTATGCGTTCATGGATATTGAATCACAAAGAGAGCAAGTTGTCTTGTCTATCGAGGTTGTAGCTTATCAATATTAGATGTCACAGTTACACGAATTCCTTAAGCTTAGATTATTTTTTCTGGGATTGACGCATACCATGAAGCATGCATTCAGATAGAAAGAAACAAAATATATCTTGCTAGGAGACATCTTGTACCATCAAAGCTACAATGGAATTCTTCTTCATTGTCTTGAGCCCCAAGAATCATCTTGGGTAATCTCACAAGCTCATGACAGTACATGCAATGTCCATTTTAGTAGCATGGCCATCATCAAGTGCATCCCTCAAATGGGTTATTATTGGCCAACTATGGAGAAGGATTACATCGTGTATGTCAATAAATGCATCAAATATCAACATCATGCTAATATTATGCACTTGCCATCACAAGTCGTATAGCCCATTCAAGTGGCTTGGTCATTTTCTCAGTGGGGTTTATATCTAATTGGTAATATCTCTCCCTTATCATCAGGTTGACATACATTCATTATAATTGTCGCTAAGTACTTTACAAAATGGGAGGAAGAAATCCCTTTAACAACGACAACAGGAGAACGTATTGTAGAGTTCATACTTCACAATATCATATGTCATTTTAGGATACCATACAAGATCATATTAGATAATGGAACATCATTCAAAAACAAAATTGTGAGGGCTTTGATGTCCAAGTATAATATACACCATAGTTTTGCAACTCCATACTATTCGTAAGCAAACGGGAAAGCTGAAGCTTCTAACAAGACAGTGGTAGCTATCTTGAAAAATACTATTCAAGAAAACCATAAATATTGGCATATCTAGCTATCCCTTGCATTATGGGCTTATAGGACTAGTATATGGATGCCCACTGGGGCAACCCCATTTTCACTAGTATATGATGTTGAGGCCATTATGCCCTTGGAGTTGGAAATCCCAATCCTACGTGTTGCATTGAAATATTTCACCAATAATGACACTATGCAACAAGCTTACCTCTATCAATTGAAGCTTCTTTATGAACGTTGTGTGAATGCCCTTGAGCATCTCCGATTTTATTAGGAATTCCTAAAACAAGATTATAACAATAAATTCCATCTGAGAGACTTTAAAGTTGGGGATCTTGTATTGAAAAAACCAACAAAAATCAAACCTACTGTCATATCTACGAGATAAATTTGTAGTCAATTGGTTAGATCCATATATCATCTCAGAGAATGTAGGACTTGGAACATATCACCTAAAATTGCTTGAAGGTGTTGAGGAGCTTGAGCCTCTCAACATTCTTCATCTTAAGGCATTCCACACATAAAAATCTCACAAAAACATTCAAAATAATCAAAATTTCAAAAACAATGGAAAAATTTAAAATAAAAACAAATCAAAAATCATAAAATCATAAAATTTCAAAAACAATTGAAAATTTCAAAAAAATTCAAAAACAAATTGAAAAATTCAAAAAAAAAAAAAAACTATTGAAAAATCAAAATTTCAAAAACAATTGAAAACATCAAAAACACGAAAAATGTTTACATTTTGTATTACATTTTCAGTTTGCATATGCATTCATGTAATTGCATTGCATTAGGCATATTTAATCCATTGCACTTGCATTAGGATAGGTTGTGTTTTCAATATTACAAATGACACCACGTTTGTATGCCAATCATGCATCTTTCAAAATCATCATTCATCCATCACCCTTGTGAGTAATTATGTTTCTCAACACAACCCTTCCTGTCACTATAAGAAATATACTAAGTTTTTCTGTTCATTCAACCATACCTAGTGATCTTTTCAAATTTTTTAGAGAGATATCTTTTCTTTTGGAGATGAGGTATAGTTTTGATAGCACCTATCATTTATCAGAATCCCATCAGAGTTTAAAAATTAACAATCCTAGTCTGGACAAGGAAGGATGAACACTACAAAGTGATCCTAGTCACCTTAACCAAAAGGTTTTTACTTTCTCATATTGTGATGCACATGGTCTAGAGTATGGATCATTGGAAAAATGAAAAGCTCCCCCATACCCAAATAAATCTCTTTATTTCATACAAAATAAGCAAAATTCCAAAATCAAAACAAATCCCTTGCTCAAAAAAAATTGCAAAATAAACAATAATTTTCATCACTAAGCATGAGCAAGTATCCCAATAAAAAGAAAATAAGGGGTTGAAGAGTTTGAATCCCTGGAATTTTCAGCACTCAAAGTCATCGAGTGATCCCTAATACAGCAATGGGCTGAATGAATCTTGCCTAGCATTGGGGTAGTTCTAAGCAATTTACAAATGAGCTAGCTTTAGGTGGCTTGTATTACCTAGTTGCATAGTCTAACTGCATCCAAAATTAGGATCATGATGAACATTTGGTGATCCTCATTACAGTAATGGGTTGAATGATTCCAACCTAGAAATGAGGTAGTCTTATGTCTCATCTAATATATTCATTTGCACACACAAGGATAATGAGTATCTTGGTCTTCATAACAAAAACTTTTATCTTTCAGGAGTCCTGTACAGTCACTATACAAGTTTTTATTAATCAACTAGGGTGTTTGAGTCTCATGGAAAACCTCAAAAATTCCCTAATAGCAACAAATCATCTCATATCGTAAATCACTGCATATATCTCAAATTTATCATTTCATGTATGGATGTTTAAATTAGTTAATTCTTATGATAAGAGTTATCAATTTCATTCATGATTTTTATACATTTTGTGGTGTCATCCATTAGTTTTTAAAACACATATTACATTCATTCCTTATATTTTAAGTGATTAAATCATATAGGTTCATTTGCATTAGATCATCCTCATGTAATTAATGCATTACATGTCATCTATCATATCATATCACATAGATTAGATGCATAAACAATTGAAACAAAATTAAACTTGCATGTAACACAAATCAATGCACCCATATATGCATACATAGTAGCCTATCTACACTTCTAGATAACAACATCTAATCATACATCCATCATATAGCTAGTGCATGTCATTAATACATCACATCATATAGCAATAATCAAATCATGTAAGCATTGCACTCATATTGCATCGCATGAACATAAAAGCAAGAACATAATACACATAATGAGCCATAAATAAAATAGGAGTATCATATATATATGTGTGTGTGTGTGTGTGTGTGTGTGTGTGTGTGCAAAATATCATAAGTACATGGAGGTATCAAAATTATTGTAGGCTACAACTATGTAGATCCTCAGACCTTACACTCAAAATAATATACAATGTGCTCAAGGCATAGTCATGAGTGGCTTGTGCCACTTGTATTACCCTCGCCCTCTCTACGAGGTGGCCTAGAGCTAGTTCTTGCTGCTCTCTCTAAGCGGGCACCTATCCTATGATTGGGCTACACTGATGACTACCATGACTCACTCTACCTACTCTGGTAGGAAGCCCCTATTGTAGACCTCTCTCAAGGAGTGCCACCCAACATCCTTATTTGACCCTACAATGCTACAATGTATCTGGCATCTATAGACATCTGGGTTGTATAATCCTCTAAGATCCCTTGTAGTTGTCCGATCTCTACCCTTACATATAAACCTATTGGTCCCTAAACAACTAGAGTAGCTAGTGCAACCTATAGTAAAGAGCATCTCTCTTTGTGGTGAGCTTCTCTATCCTAAGTAGTTATGAATCAAGTCACATCTATAGAGAGATCCTCTCCTCCTCAAACCCATGCCACCTATCCTTCCTTTCTATTAGTTGGATTTGTACCATAGCAAGAGAGGTGTCCCACTCTAAGAACTATCACCAAGTTGTCTGAATATAAACCTCTAGGCTATGTAGCTCTACCCAAAGGGGATACTCTTGATCCCCTGGAGCCACCTCCTCCTATTCCTCTAGTGATACCTACTCCTCTATAGCTTTTCCCCACTCTTATATCTTGGGCCACACTCATCACCCATCAGGATCCTCTATAGTTGTCTCATACCTAGATCACCCTAGTTTTCCACCACCCTACCATAGCCACATCATACCAGCATTTGTAATATTGGCATCTACTAGAGAAGGGTCTACCTCAGAGATATTTATCACCTAGGCCACTTGGAGATCCCTATCTGTCTGAATGCACCTATATATAATGGTCTCTAGTGGTATTTCCTCATGAATCCCAAATTGCTTGGTAACCCAAGAGAAGTGGAAGAACTCCCTCACCCCTACCTTACACCTGATAATCCATTGATCATGCATCATCCAAGCTAAGTACTGGTCTACCTCTATCCATATAAGGCAATCTACATATGGCCTACATATGATATCCCAAGACTGTAGCCCAGTCAAGGAACCTACGTAATGAGCCAAGCGCCCTATATGAGAATGGCTCCATCACTCATCTACATCCTGTGACCACCTAGACCTATAGCACTGTTCTCTCATTGCTATCATAATGATCCCCTATGGTAATCCTATTGGGTGGTCTACTCTGATATGCTCCTAGCCCTAGATATGTATAAGTAAGTTGCATGCTACCCCATCCCAGCCCTATTGTTGGATCCTGTATAGCTCATCATAGAGCTGCACCAATAGAGCACTCCCCCAAGCCATAATGATGGGTTGAGGACTATACAACAAATCTTGAACCATCACCAAGGGGTTCTATGGGAACATCTCTCCTAATATGTCTAGTAGAAGCATGTTGTAGATAATGTGCATTAGAATAGTTTGGCATCATGATAATACCCTAGCTTAATACCAGCGAGTGACAAGAACTCCTCCATGATGAATGTCTCCTAGAGCTACACGTGCTTGATCACAAAAAAACCTATCAAATACTACTACCCTAGATCCTATAGGTGATGAGATGATGGCCTGTCCATAAAATGGAATCCTAAAGATCTTGTAGACATATTTATATGTGATGGTCATATCACCAATCAAGATATGGAAGGTGTTAGTATGGCAGTTCCATATATGGGTCAAAATCAGTAATATACACGTAATCTGACATCGTAATAAGTAATCTCGTAGCATACATCAGGCCTTGAGAATTGAACCATGCCCAATTTACTGGGTCCATGAGTGGCAATAGCTCCTCGAGCAAATAAATCCCCTGAGCTCATGCAGACAAGATATAAATGTACAAAAATACATTCATAATCATATGCACTTGCACAAAAAAAAAAACAAAAATCAATTTTTTTTATCAAATTTCCTAAGATTTTACGATCGCTTATGCGGACAGCGACTACCATAGCAGTCGTCAATACCGAAAATAGCTAGCCATCAATGGTCAAATTTTTTACTGTTGGGATTTTAAACTAGTCATGCTCAGCGATAGCGATCCCTCTTTGCCAAATTGGGGGCCACCTTGAGCGATAGTAACCATGACGTGACATGTCAACGACGTTCGTCCCTCACCCAAAAATACAAAAAAAATGAAAAATTATAAAATCTAAGGAAAACCCACATAAATTAGCCTAGTTCTAAGCCTAGTTACAGGTTCAGTTTATTGCCAAAAATTTTAGTAAGGTTTATTTGCCAATTTCTTAATGAGGTTCATTTTACCCTTTAAGTAACAAGATTAGGGTTTGAGAGATACCTGTGAAGCTCCAGCTCCTCTGCTCATAGATGTGTCAAGTCAACTTAGGCAGCGTTCTAGGTCAAATTTTCTCTCTCCTTAGAACTAACTAGTTCAAAATGCCAGTTCGAAATAATGAATTGAAAAACCCTAAATTTTTCTTTTATATTTTTCATTTCTAGCATGGCTGCTAATGTTGACAACATCTAGGAAGTGTGGGCCACCTATGCTGATAGCGGATACCCAAATTACAAAAATGGGCTGCTATCATTGATAGCGGATAGAAAGCAGCAATTAATGCACTGAATTTCTCACCATGAGAAGATTCAAAATGGACAATTAAGCATATCTACTAACCTAGAATCATCAAAATTTTCAAAAATAACAAAAAAAACATATAACATCAAAATTTCAAATGTGCCTCGTATCCAGTTATTTACCATATACACTTGGCGATTGTAGCAACTTATACTCCATGCAATCTAGCAAGATAAGTAAATTACCATAATGCCATTTGGGGTAAATTAGTCATTGTTGAATTGAAATGTTTTCACTTCAATCCCAAAGAAGGCCATGGTTATCGAATTACCCCAAAGGAATGAGGTATTCATTTCATTTTTTCTATGAAATTTTTTAGTAGATCATCAAACATAGTGATTCAACACAAGCCTAAATAGAATTGCTATCATCTTGATTCCCTAAGAAGGCCATTGTAGTTGGACTACTCCACAAGATAGAGATGTACAATTATTATTAATGGTCAAAATCACACCTGTAATAGGACCTACCATATAACAATAAAACAATCATCTTAAAGCATAAAAATCAATCTTGGTCAAGCAACTCGTTGCTTTATTCATTATCCTTCCTTCATCATCTCGTCGCTTTAGGGGGTAGTCATAATATCAATAATCATAATAAAAATCAATAAAATATCACTCAATCATGTAAATTGCATTTGTTTTATGAATAATTTCCAACAACTATCATAAGATTACCCTTTGTTGGGGAAAAAAATAAAATATGATAGTTTAAAGGTTGAATCTCTCCACCTATCAAAACAATTGTAGAACTGATGCTACCTGATCGCCACTGGACACACGAAAGCTTTTGCAAATTTAAGCCTTCCATCCTATTAGAAGCAATGATTCTAATATGTGCATCCTTTGTAGTACTAGGGCATCTAATGTTGATCAGATCAATGCTCATCATTCAATCTACAACATGGATTTAGGTGGTCTATTTTTTCTCAGCATTGTTTTTTCCCATAATGCATCCCAAAAGGAGTATTTGTAGATACCTAAAACACATCATGTTTAGGATACTACTCATATGGGCACCTTTGCAGACCATATGAATGATCTTGGACCTTTCCAAGAGCTAGCAGTATTTTTAACCACTCATTTAGGATAGCCTTGTCCTATTCAGGCTTAGCCACTGATTATCATATTGGCCTCCAACCCAGCCACTAATGCTCAGAGCAGCTAAAAGCTAGCTGCACCTATTGATAGTGACTAGCTCTGAAATAGATTCGATCTCTCAAGCCAAGCCAAAATTAGTTGTAATGACCATGGCAACTAATTTTAGATAATTTTTGGTGAGGAATCTTCTGGATGCTTCCTTTGAACTGCTCTAACCTCTCAATTTTTTATCTTGGCTTCTCAAGGAAGCCAAGATGAGGATTTGGGAAGGTTATAAGAACCCCCCTCCAAATTGGAGAGAGAAGAGATTGAATCCTAAATTTTATGCAACAAAGCTCTACCAGATTGGATAGCAAAGTGATCGCCCTTGAGGAGATTAAAAATATTTCCCAATTATGGAGTGACACACATGCAATCAACAATGGAGCTTCCAAAGTATTGAGAAGCATACCTTAAAAATTCACACAAATCCAATGCAAATCCCATCGATTTCAACCACTAATCCATATTTGGACAAGTAGGTGATCCTTGACCATTAATTCAACTGGTGTATTGTGCATCATAACCCCTGATTCAAGAGGTAAAATACTTAGTTTGCAGTCGCTGTCTTTGATAGCGGCCTGTAGGCTCAACCACTGACGGTGTCAACGGCTAGCAGAACCAGTTGATCTGAGCAACAGTGGTCAAGGTTTGATTCACAATTTCCTCAATTTTTAGCTTAGATTTTCATTCATTTCTTCTTTATCAACTTATATTAGAGTATATTTATTATTTTTAGTGCATTTCCATGGATAACTAGCAATATTAGCCATAGCTTTGCCTTGATTTACTCATATTTTCTAGATTCAATTAATCTCCTTAGATTAGCATTATTCCATGCTTTTCTTACAAATTTCATGTTATATTAGTTAGATCTACTTGTCTTCAAGCATAATTTACATTAGTTTAGCATTATTTTATGCATCTTTACTTATATTGGTGTTCTTGATGCTTTTATCATGCTTTCATATCTTTTCTTGCAATTTCTTAATAAAAGCCTCACCATAAGAGGCCTCATATGCTCCTAATTGTGCTTTTTTTTTTCTTGCATGTAGATCATAGATTCTTGGCAACTTTAAAGCATTCTTGACATTAATTTCCTTCGAACAAGTGAGAAGGAGGTGTCCTTATAAGCCCTAAATAAATTCATATCGATCTAGAAAGCCTATGAATTGCACCACCCCCATTTAGGGGCTTCATAACATTGTATTCATTGTATCAAAATTTGGTATCCCTAATAGGAACCTATTTGTAACTGATTTTCATCATGAATTAATAAAAGGAGGCTTTATATTTTTGTTAATTCATTTTCATACATGTTTTCTTGCTTTATCTTTGATATAATGATGCAAATACAATAGGTGCATTCATTCTAGCATTGTACATTTAGTTTATTATGCCAATCCCTAGGATTTTTATCTAAAATTTTCTTAATTATTTCTACAAGGCTTTTGTTAGTTGATTATGCTACTCCATTACCTTGAGGATAGTAATTAGAATAAAATTTTAGAACTACCTTATTATCATAATCCCATTCAATAAATTGCAAGGAAGGACAAGAAGGACCATTATCACATACCTAAGCATATGCTATCCTAAACCTGGGTATGATGGTATCTTTGAGAAATTGAATCATGATCTTCCTTGTGTAGTTTTTGGATGATTGGTCTTCTATCCAATACGTGCAGTAATTTGTGGTGATCATAATGAATTTATGGTTGGCTAATAAATTAGGATTGATGGCATCAACAAATTCCAATCCTTACAATACAAATGGGCAAGCTTCAATCATTGGTTGTATTAGGAACCCATCCTAAAATTATTATGTAATTCTAACATTAGCATGTAATGACCCCTTTCCAATGCAGGGACCCCATTCTAATGATATTTTGTAATGTTATGTGGCACTTGTGGCACCTATAAAAGTGGGGCCTTTTCATATAATTGTTATAAAAAATGTAACTATTTATTTGGTAGAATATTCTAGCTCAGGTGGAACTTTGCATGTAATCCAACCCTTGATTGTTAGGTGAGGGTTATATGAAATGTATATTTAAAAGATAAGGGGGCATAAATGAATGTATATTTTTGTATATTGAATGAAAGTATTGGAGGTTTCGCCCTCAAAGAGGCCAGCATTTCTATATTGTGATTTTGTGAGATAGATATAGATATTTGCATTTCCTAACAAGTGGTATTAGAGAACTTTCTAGGGTTATGTTATGTTGTGACTATAATAGTTCTTACCCTACCATTTTAATTGTTAGGTATAAATTTTTCATGTTTTCATTTTTTTACCTATTATCCTATTAAAAAAAGAGTTTTTTTAGTTTAATAGGTTAAAAAACTTATGTTAAATATTTTAAAATATCATGGAGGAGCTATCATTATTGGCTAATCTAGATTATCGATAAAGCATGTAGTAAAGTGAGGTGTAATCAGGCTCCAATACTTAGGCCTTAGATAGCACCCATATACTAACTTGAGCTCCCAATTTACCTTTGCGTATATTGAGAGACCCCCCTAGGATTATGAGAAACCTTTAGCCCTAGGAATATTTTTGACCATGTAACTATCCATAGTACATCAAGCACAACACTCAAGAAGATCACCCTTCCATACTGCTAAAGAGGTAGGTAATGAGATAAAAAGTATGCATGGAATTGAGTAGTGGACTAAAATATTAGTCCAAGCATTATCGTTCATTTATGTGGTATAATAGATGTCGATGGGTATTTCATACACCTTGTCCTAGAGTACCCTATTTATGTTTAATGTTTAACCTAAATGCCAAAAAAAATACCACAAAATTTGAGCATACTAAAGAGACTACACTATTACATAATAGACTAAACTAAAACAAATGAAAGAAATTATGTGTGAAGTAACGGTCAAGAAAAGGTTTGTTAGTAAAAATTAGGTATCATTTCATCCAGGGCCATAGTTAGTAATAGTCAAGATAGAGTCTGCCTATGTAGTTATCAGTTACAATCAAAATTCATAGCAATTAGGGAATTGTTAGTAATAGTCTTCCAAGATAGCCATCAAAAATAGTGATTTAGAGAATTCAGTAAAAATAGTTGTTAGTAATGGTCACCATAGGGCCTTCTAAGAGGGTTGTCAGACAAAATTTAATTTTTTGAGTGAACAAAGACTCTAGGAAAAATACATACGATAATTGAAGATAACACTTCCCTAGAAAAAAAGCTTTGGGTACAAAATAATATCATTGTGAGACCTTAGCCCATTTTATTTATCTTTTCAAGTTGATCATTTTGATATATAACATCCAAACACTTTTTTTTACCCGTTGCTAAAATTAGTAACTCCTAGAAACACTTCTATTTTTAGTAAGTTAGTTGAATGGTCCAAATCACATATATATGGCTCGGGGGCTTGAGGAGAAATGAAAGAGTTGGAACAAAGACAATATATGGAACAATTAAATTAAACACTTAGTAGCCTAATGATCCAAATTTTTTAATTGGACAAAAAGCTAAACAAAAGAAAGATCATATATAGACTATAAAAATTGACCATATTTTAGTCAAAATAGTGATTGAAGAAAAAAATTTAGAAGTGGAAGAGAGTTTAAAGGAAGGTCCAAAAGTATTCCAACATAATAACACAAAAGGACTAGGTGGTATTTTAGGCAATAAAGAGAAATCCATCATACTATTTTTGACACAGATACCTTGTTTAAGATGCATAAATTAGCCTTTTCCAAATTTAATGGAAAGGACGTTGATGGTTGATTATATAAAGCAGATCAATTCTTCAAACTCCATAATGTACCCCAATGTTTTTGGGTCACCATGGAATCCTTTAACTTTGAATATAAGGCCTTACAATGGTATAAATGGTTATAGAACTTAACTCCTAACCCTTCTTGGAAAGACTTTGAGTTCCAATTACTCACCTATCTTTTCCCTAGTGAGTATGAGGACTTTAGAGGAGCCTTAACCAAATTGAAATAAATATATTCTATCTATGAATATCAAACTCAATTTGAGAAATTGACTAATAGGATAAAGGCATTGAGTGAAGAATTTTTTTAGATTTGTTTTATAATGGGTTGAAATATGATATCAAGGTAGAGATAAAAATATTCAAACCATAGTCTATGATGCAAATCATACTAAATAAACTTGTAAGCAAAACTAGTAAGGATTGGCATTTATAGCTTTATCCCACTCTACAAACATATCACACCAATGTGAGAACTACAACTAGAGCTATACCCTATGCTTTAGTTTATGGGACTAGGGCCATTTTCCCATTTGAATTAGAAGTTCCATCCCTTATAATCCTTCTAAAGGATATTTCTATTGGTGTGAGCATCATCATGCATGTCTTAGCCAATTGGAATCTCTTGATGAAAAGCAAACCCATGACTTAGAGCACTTACAAGTTTATCATAAAATACTAAAGAAATCTTATAGAAAGAGGGCAAGACCTCATTCCTTTGAAGTAGGATACTTGGTTCTTAAGGAAAACCAAAAAACTACCAGTACAAAAGAGGACCTTAAGTATAAATTCAATCTCAACTAGTTAGGTTCCTTCAAAATAATAGCTAAGTATGATTCAAGTGCATAAAGCTTGGCTATATTAGACGGTAAAGAACATAAATACCCTATCAATATAATAAATTTAAAAATATACTATGTTTGAATCTACATATTTTCCTACTCGTGTTCTTGATTTCATGTATGATTGTATGCATGATTACCTATAAAACATTTTTTCTTGCTTTCATGTGCTTGATTGCATATTTGCTTGTGTCTACATGCCCATCCCATAAATTTATGATGGGATCCCACAATGAAGTGATGATGATCCTAGCTAGAAAATAGTATCACTTGCATTGAATTTGTAGTAGGTCACTAAGCTAGTCAACCTCCTTGATGACTCCTCAAAGTCCTTTTTCATCCTCTTGATATTTTGAACTCTAGAAAAGAAGTTAAGGTCTTGATGGCATGAGGCCTATAAAGTAATTATCAGTCATGACATGACTACATTTCAATGCCTTAGCTTCTTATTTTAGATTCCAAAATGTTTAAAGGATTGTATTCATTGCTTGCTTGATCATATGTTTTCTTGTTGCATTATTGAATGTCAATTTCACTTGTTTGTGTTCATATGCTAGTTGTTTGCATATGGAGTCAAGATAATTTTTCATGACCAATGATGACCTAGTCATGATAGATCATATTATAGATTTGCATCTTAGTTAGATACCTAAGATAGTGAATCTCTCTAATGACTCCTTTTGAAAAGACATCTCATCATTTATTCCAACATATTATTTATCTCACTTTTTATCATCTCTTCTAACTTGTTAGCACTCAATGATGACACTAATACTACAATGTCAAATTAAAACTAACATATAAAATGGCAGTTTAAGCTATCAAGTTTTGATCTAAGCAAAAAATCTACTCTGATATATTTTATCATAATAGATTTTGATTTACCTTTACACATAGAAAACAGTAGGTGATAGAATTATTGGATGGCTGGAAAGTGCTTAAAAATATTATAAAGCATCCAACAACATAGGATAATTATATCAAATATTTTTTATTTGTGTAAGGATCTATCAAAAATCTCAATTCCACCAATATCATAAATTCTTCATCAAAGGTTATTTTTCAAACATCATATTCACCAATTATGATTTACTCTTATATCTAAATAGAATGTGGGGTAGAATCATTCGATGTTTGGTAAGTGTTAGGATTCCTATATTCCCAACAAGTGAGGAATTATTCTTTTAAACCTTCTTCCTTGATATTGGGGTCTATCATAAATTCCAAAATAACAATATGATATTATCAACATATCAAATCCTTTCATCAAACATCTGATCAATTTGTGATCCATTATTATACCTATACAGAAGGTGGGGTAGAATAATTTGATTCTTGGCAAGCTTTAGCATTCCTATACACCTAACAAGCAAGGAATTATTCTATCAAACTTTTTTCCTCAGTATAATGATCTATCATAAATTCAAATTTATCAATTATCAAATTTTTAGCCCTTGTGACATATTTTGATTAGATTTGAGACCTGGTGCTTATGAGATTACCCACTATATCAAATACCATGTACACTTCTTTACCCCAAGTGACTAGGATTTTCTCCATATGACTATAATTAAACTTAGTAAGAGAGGTAGAAGTGTAATATTGGTTTTCCATCTAGGCATATCTTCTTGAATAAGATGCAGATGCGTGAGAAGGCATCATTTCACTTGTCATGGCTACAGTAAGCTAAGAAATTTCTCCATGGAATATTTGAGTAGAAAATGAATCTAAAGGTGGAAAATACCAATAAGTTGACTCCACATAATTATTTTAGAAGGAAGCTATCTCCCTAGTATGGATAGGAGGTCCATACTATATAAGGGTCAATATTGATACTATTTGTTATTTTTGGCTCTATTCATAATTATTAGATTGAAACTGAGATCTGGGGTAGCTATTGAATTGAGGTCTATTACCCTAGTTTATTTGTATAAAAGAAGGTCTCAAGTTATTCTAGTATTGATATCTATGGGAATTATTTTTCATCCTCATTGGTGACTAGTTTAAGTAGGATTTTCATTGATTTATATTCTAAGTTATCTAGAATAGATGATGTTGAAGTAAGTGTAGGAGCAATTAGGGTAACATTTACTATAGATAGCACTAAGGTTGGTTGGAATTTTATTGGTTGTACGATAGGAACATGTTGATATGGGTATTTCATTCTGAGATATAAAGGAATGAGAGGCCTAGGATCCAGTATTCCAATCTAAATTGTATCATGCTTAGCTTGGATAGTTATGTCATAGGTATCTGATAGGGAGTTTCCATCTCTAGCCTTAATCATCAAGGATATTTTAGAATATAAGGCCTTCAAATAGTATATAAATTCTATACCTAGGGTTAGACAAGTCTCTTCAAGTATTTTGTTCCATTTTTATAAAATTTGAGGTTGAAATCATCCATGGCCTCCATAGGTGCCCTCTTTATTATTGAAAACTTTCATAGTAGAGACACTATGTCCACCTTCTCTCTAAATATTTTTATGAATAATGCATCAAGTTCATCCTAGTCAAAAATCAAGTGATGTTGAAGCACAACATACCATTCATAATCCCTATCTCTGAATGGGACCACTAATAATCTTAGATTCATGTTTTGCTTTGATACATTATGAAGCATACATAGGCTTACCATGTGGTTTAGATTCTTGATCGGAGTCATCAAGTCATTTTCAATGAAGTATGGAAATTATTTTTGTGTAAATGTTGGTATCTCATCCTATATTTTAGGAAAAAAAAGAGGTCTCAAAGGACCTATGTTATTCCAAGTATGGAATAATATGGATAGTGGTGGAGTAGCCATATTTTTGCTATTATCTCTTCTTCTTTGTGGAATTATGCCAAGTGGTGGGAGCAACATTTGAAGGTTGGAATCAATGATGGATCTAGTGGTAGGTCTCTTATTTATACACGTATGGATCCTTTGTCTAAAGTGGAGTTGCCAGGTGATTATAGCATTTTTTTTCAAGCTTATAGATTGAGATCTTCATTGAAATCCCAATTTTATGTCCTTCAAGTGGCTTCTTTTAGATATTCATCTTGATTAGAGTTACTAGGTGATATTTTTAGGTGATTCAAGCAAGTAGATATGTAAGGGCCTTCACTAGAGTCAGCCTATAGATCTTTATTTTTATTATGGGATCAAAATATGAATCAATTGGGTACAATCAGCCATACCATTAAACTATTGTCCTCTCCTATTGTACCAGCCTCTAGATGCGGGGATCAGATGGTCAAGATTATCATGCCTTGTATGAAGAAATATAATTGGGACTTTAAGAGCATAAAGTTTGACTCAATAAGGTTCCTATAGGATTTTTTACAAGGTTAGGTCCTTTTAAAATGTGATCTTTAGTGCTCTTCTTACTCTAACCAACTTTGGAGGAGAAGGAAAAAGAGAAAACAAAGATAATGAAACGTAAAAAATATCCTAAGCTAACCTAAGTTAACAGTGTCAATGAACCAAGATCATAATAAGACTTATTTGCATAACAATAAGATGTGTGATCACAATACTGTAATGTGTTTATAGCTCAAATATGGACACATCCTCTTATTGGCACATAATATTAAACACAAATTGCATAAGCAAGAAATAGGACAAGATGTGGTAATCACAACCTTTTACACATACACAATCATACACACCAAGAAATAATATATAAAAGCCCAATAGTGAAGGCTTCTGGTGTATATATATGAATATGAAAATTATAATTTTGTGCTATAAGTGGGGGATCAAAAGCTTACTCATAACACCACTTAGGATTTATGTAATACTATATAAATAAAATGAAGGGAAAGTTATACAACTCATCTATCCCTTTTAATTCTAAAAAAAATACTATTTATAGGTAAAAATAAGAGGATTTTCCTTTAAAACTATGTAGGAGCTTTCTAACAATCTCATCTACTTTCCCTATAGATCCTTGAAAATTGAATGGAGACGCCCTTTGTAGTCAATGTTTGTTAGGCTTGGTATTACTACCATTATGGCTATCTTGCTTTTGTCATTAATGGTTACCCATTTTCTTTAATTTCTTGATCCAAGCAATATTTGTAGGTTATATTTAATTATCCTCATTAATGGCTCATTGACTTAGCCCATATACCCCTCTTTGGAGCTTGTGCCTTGGCTTTAATCTTTGGTATTCCAATTTGATCCTTTATATTTTGTTGATTTTTCCTATATTACATTCTATTTCTTGGATTGTTTATGCTCCTATCCCATTTTTTTTTCACCTCCTAAGGCAATGCATGTTGCTATTTCTTCAAAAAATGCTTGTTGGAATGTTTGTATATCTCTTCAAGTCATAGTTCCTATAAAATTTTGAGGATATTTTTGTCAGAAGTTTTTGTGAGGGTATTTTCTCTTATAAAAAAATATTTTAGTTGGTCTATGGTTTATTCTAAAAAAAATGGCTTCTATTTTTATAAATGTTTCAATATTTTGTCTTTAGGTATTTTGATTTTTTCGTGTCCTTCAAAAATTTTCATTGTTCTCCACATTTCACTATCCTCATGTCAAGCAAACCATCAGAACTTATATTTACTTCTCTTGGACAAATATTTTGAGAATATTCAATCTCCCCTTAGCCTCTTTTAGATCTTTGATCAACAATGTAGTTTATCAAGACTTTTGCAATTCAATGTTAGTCTTCTGATTGGAACTTCTTTAGCCTTCCATTTATTTGTTGTTGTCTTTGCTCTTGTCGCATACTTCCTTGAAAGTTATCTAAGGTAGAACTGTAGACATAGAAAATTAACCCAATTTAGTGGGAAATATTTCCTAAGCCCTTTGGCAGACCCCTTAAACTTTCCTATGGAACGGGTTAGGCTTCTCTCCCCCTATTTTGCCTTTTTTACCTCTCTATGTGAAATCATGCTCACCCTCGATGGGGTATGATTTTGCATAAGGTGAAATCGTGGTTGACCTTAATGGGGAACGATTTTTCCCTTAGGATTTTTCTCTAAGAAAACCCTAATTATTTGGAGTTGGCATATTTTACGTTGGTCCTCCTCAATTTTCCTACCCATTCTACCTTCAAATCTGCTATATAAGGAGGGTTTGAATTCATTTCTAGAGCACGATGACATGATAATGACATATCACGATTATTTTTGCCAAGTATTTTAGTGCTCACTAATTGATATTTATCCTTCTTATTCTCCCTTAAGCAAGCTAAATTAGAAGTGTAAATTTTAATTTTTTTCTTTGTTGCATTGGATTGTTGATTGTTGTTGCTCGCTTTGGAGGATTTGTGTTGAAGCCCTAAGGAGAGATCAACTATTTGAGAGGTCTAAACCCTTCTGCTTGCTTCCTCGCTCTCTACCAGGTGAATTCATTCTGTTACATGCATATTTTAATTTGATGCATTGGACATTTATTATTTTACATTTATCTAAGATGTTTCACCTCACTTCTACGAAATCGTGCTTGGGCCTCTACGGGGCATAATTTCATTGATGTGATATCATGATCACCTGTTATAGGGTGTGACTTCACCTGAGTTGTACCTGGGAGTAAATTGCTATTCCAAATTTCATACTTGCATTCTAGGTTGCATATAGAGCATAGTGTCATATTTTATTTTGTGTTTCTATCATTTTATTTTGCTATATTTTGATATGCTTGATTTCTTCCAAAGATCAATTTTTGATTCTATTTCTAAAGGTCAGCTAAAAGGACCTAGGTTACTTGACTATTGTACCTCCGAGCACTATTGTACATTGAATTAAGTAGGCCCCTAATGCTGATTCTATTTTCCAAGTGTTTGCCAAGTTATCTTGCAGGAATAAGAATTTTTGATATAATTGGATATCGAATAAAAGCAAGGATAAAATCATTGGTTAAGCTAAGTATTCCAATTAATATTTAGGCTATTTTTTGAGTGTCTTATATTTCTATTATAAACCCTAGATCTGATTTGAAAGAAATATATTTAATTGGTTTATAGGCATTTGAAAGATAAATAGCATATAGTGTGCACTTAGGGTTAATTCTATTTGTGCATCATCTCTTGAACCATTGCTTAAAGGGTTTTTATCTTGAAACCCTAGGGTTAGAAATAATTCAAATAAAATAATCATTCTAGGGTTAGCTATTTTCTTCTTGTATTCTATATTTCTATATTATCCTTTATATTTCATAGCATGGATTTAGAAAGGTCAAACATAGGTGTTTGTCTTGAATCGAATACATCAAACATTCTTGAAAACTAGAGGACTTGGAGTGAGTCCTTAAACCATTTCTAGTGAACCCTCCATCCTTTTAGCACTGAGTTTAGAGAAAAACATACCCTCATGGTTCACCTCAAGGCTCTCTCTTTACGGATCCATCCTTGAGAATTATACGCGGCAGGGCAGTTTTACCCCTCTATATATTTTGTGAACCCGATGTGAACACCTTTTATTTTAATTCTATTTGTGTGGCTGAAAAACCTTAATAACATCTTTAAAAATCTTGTTTTTGTATGTTTATTGTTAGTATTCTCTTCTATCCTTCCACCTCTTCTAATGAATCCTTTCCTTAGAAGTCAACGAAAGCACCTGGAATCTGATTATGTTCCTCTAGAAGATGATCATATTGATAGAGAGGATCCTAACATAGATTCAAAAGAACAAGATAACATGGAAACTAAAATGATTTTGGATCCTTATGAAGGACCTAATGGTGGGTTCATCTTTTCATCATTTGAGTATATTTGGGTCTTTATGAAATCCAGTAGGGATAAGATATTGGAAGGTATGGAGAAAGAAGTTTATCTCAAAAGAGGTAAAAATCCTCCACTTCCTCCTCCAATAATCTCCCCTATGCTTGATCAAAATAACCCCTTGCCTAAATTAATGCATTTTGATAATTTAAGAAACCAGGAAATTGATACTACTACTACAACCACCAATATTGGAAGGAATCTACAAGTCCCTCCAATTAGTAGTGTCACTCAAAATTATTTTCAATTTCCTCCTCAATCTTATAATATCAACACTTTTGCTTCTATTCCACCAAATTTTAGCTATCCCTTTTCACAAGGTACCACATATAACAATAGTATCCATGCATACAACTTGATTCAAGAATTTGTTCCTCAACACACATATATTCCTCCTTTAGGGAATTTGGGGACAATGCATGACAGTAATACAGAACTTTAGAATTTGACAAATATGGTAAAGCAGTTGGTTTCAAAAGTTGAAATGATTCAGCCTTCAAGTTTTACTTACAATTATAAGGAATTGTGTAATCAGACATTGGATCCTATTGTTCTTGTTAAACCTTATCCTAAAAATTTTCCTATGCTAGTTTTACCTATTTACAAGGGGGTAGAAGCTCCAATAGATCATTTAAGAAGATTTAGAACAGCTTGTCATGATCTCATCTATGATGACATGCTATTACTAAAAATATTTCCTAAGAGTCTTGGTGGCATGGCATTATAGTGGTATTATCGGTTGCCTAATTATTCATTAAAGAGTTTCAAAGAAACAGCGGAATTATTTGTTCAACATTTTGATGCTTATATTGAAAAGGAAATGACAATGAAATATGTTTATAATTTAAATCAAAGTAAAGAGGAATTTTTTTTAGAATTATTGGCTCGTTGGAGAAGTCTAGTTGGAAATTTAAGATATACTTTACCTCCAAAATATATGCTTGAGATATTTATTGGCAATTTACAAGAGCAGTTATCATATGCATTGGAAACTACTACTATTACATCTTTTGATCAAGCAATTGATTTAGAAAGAAAAGTATAATAGGCTCTTATCGTAAGAGGCCAACTCAAATTTAAAGAAGAGAAACCTATTAAGTCTCAACATAGGAATAAACACATAATATGTGATAGTGGAATGGATAGTAGACCTGTTAATAATATTACTAACAACCTACAAAATATAATACTTCAAAAACCTCCACAAATTAATATTACAAGGCTTAATATGTCTATGGAAGTAGTTTTGAAATAACTTTTAGATTCCAATGCAATTGCATTACCTCCCATAAGACAACTAGATACTACAACTCATTGGTATAAAGTTGGACAACATTGTGCATATCATAGAGTGTAAGGACATTAGACAAATTCTTGTAAGAAGTTGAAACATGTGGTTCAAGATTTGATTGATGTAGGATGTATTGATTTAGAAAATTCTCAAGTAGTAAATAATCAAGTTCCTACTCAAAAAGCTCCAACTACCAATCAAGATATGGTAATATTCAAAGATCCATTGCCAAAACATAATCAATAAATAGCTAATCAGGTGGCTCATCACAATGATCCTCCTCCCTGTTGTAACATGGTTGGCATGGTTGGGATAACTACAAGAAGGCAAGCTTAGACTCAGTATCCTTAGAAAGGACAAAATACTATATTACAACCCGATTCAATTTTGAAGAATAATCAAAGAAATATTTCAGATACATGTCCACCTTTAGTATTGAAACCATAGCCCAAGGTTTCATTTGATCTCCAAAAGTAGTTAGCTAATACTCCAGAAAAGATATTAGTTTCAGAGCTCTTACAAACCTCTCCCAACCATAGAGATGCTTTGATGGAGTTTCTAAAGTAGCAATCAGTTCCCTCTGATATTTCTCCTAATTCTATAGTGGATGTCATAGGTTCTTTTGGGATACATCACATCTCATTCTCATATGATGATAAACCTTCCTCAAAATTACAAGAAGATTCTTCATTTTACATCACTACACTTATTGGGGATACCTTTATTAAGTGCATGTTGACTGATAATTGTTCTTCCCTTAAATTTTTGAACATATAAATTCTTTCAAAAATTTGTATTAAAAGAGAAAGATTTAACAAAATCTGATATCATTATAAAAGCTTTCAACAATAAGTCCTAAGAGGCCTGTGATGTCATATCTCTTCCCCTCATGGTTGGACCTAAAATATTGGATACTTTTTTTTATGTGGTACATTGTCCTACATATTTTAATATTCTTCTTGGACATCCTTGGATTCATGCAATGAATGCCATCCCTTCTACTCTTTATCAATACCTCAAGTTTGAATTTAAAAATCAAGTTATCACCATTCTGAGTGACCTTCGACCATTTGAGTTTTGCTAAAATGTAGAGTGAGCTCAATATGAGTTCAACATACATCCTATTTCTTCAATGTTTTCTCCATGTTCCTCATCTCAGATATCATATTAACTTTAAAATTAAAAATGAGTGAGGAACACATCTCAAATTTCTCATCTCGGGATCATGATAACCAGTTTCTTCAAGAACCTCTTATGAATCTAGCCAAGCTAACACTGTCACCAAGGACCATCGGTTTACCTCATAAGAAAGGTGATTTTGTACATATTGGCATATGCACCTTTATGTTCATAGGGACTACCTTCAAAGAAAATATATGTGGTAGCAACCCATCTCTTATTGAGAATTCTTTTGCTCATTGTTACCTTTCCAATGACTACCCACTTCCTAAACAAATCCTATCGAGTATGAGATATGTAGTTAAAGGTTTGGGGAAAAAAAAAAAAGGCATTCAAGAGCATTTTGATGTTGAGATCTAGCCTAGGAGATGTGGCATAGGTTTTATACCTAGTAAAGACCAACCTTTACCATTAGATAATGATGATTATCTTATGGCTTATGCTAAATATATGGATTATCAAAAGTTGGGAATGAGTGATGAGGATGATGGTCCTCCTTTTTCTTTTGAGATCTTGTTTTATAATATGATTCATTCTGTATGTTCCAAAAATAGTATTTCTATTTTAAAAGAGGATCCTGCTTCACTGTCTTATAATGATCTTTATGTTAAAAAGCATGGTCTTGTCCAAAAATACAATAATTATCATGCCATGGTTGCAAATAAAGAGCTATGAAGGAGCTTCTTTGTGATTTTAATTACCGATATGACTTGATTTTTAGAAATTTATTTGATAAATTAGTTCACGGTATGCTTGTTTCTTATACCAAGAAAGGAGGCACATTCAGGTTTTGTGTCGACTATCATCATGTTTGCTTAAACTAATATATATATATATATATATATATATATATATATATATATATATATATATATATATATATATATATATATTGTATATGTATATGTATATCACATCAAATCAATCAATCATCATTTAGTTATGCATTTGCATTTCCATTCCATCCATCTTCTTGTTCATACTGCATTGTTACTTGTCATCTTTTGCATTGTTTACCTACAATTTTACCCAATATCAATGCATGAGTGTCATATTTTGCATGATTGCTTGTTCATGACTACTTGATCATATAGATTTTTGGGATCTTGTGATAATTGCATGTGATGATACCTATTTAGGTCATAGATCACATGCATTGCACTTGCACTAGGATTTTGATGCCTAGAAAGATCCCCACCTAGGGTTTCCTTTTCATTCTTCTATTTTGCTTTTCTTTTTTTATTTAGTTCTATTTTTCCTTGGTCTTAGAAGCATTGTTTATCATATTTCTTGGATCGAGGATGATAATTTGTTAATATTTCCTTGTCACTTCTTTATTGCTTCCAAATTTTCATCGTTTTTATATTTTTTCTTTGACAAGGAAATATGTGTATTTATTTCTTCCTTTGTCTTTTTTAAAGTTATCTTATTCTATACATTTGTACAAACTCACCAAAAAAATTTCATCCTTAAAAACCCCTATCAAGGATAGCACTTGCCTAATAATTTTTATCCTTATATTGCACACCACATGGGATAATTATACATCCTAGTGGGTATCTTATCAGATATGATCCCTTATCGGGTTATAATCCCTTTTGACTCAATGAGCTCAACACCCCATTACAGGATAATCTCCTTGGCTATTTTCAGCAGGCCTCGACATACATCCTAGTGGGTAATTGCCCCACAGTAGTCAATTAGAAAGCAACCACACGTAGGAGGTCAGACTCCAACACTTCATCCTTTATGGTGAGTACTACATCCATAACGGGTTTAGCTCCCTATTTATCATACAATTTTTAGTATTTAATCGCATTGGTTCACTGTTGCCTATGCTAGTTTAGATACTATGTTTCACCCATCCTTCTCTATTTTAGATGGTTGACCTTTGGATCTTCTTCTTCTTCTTCTTCTTCCTCTTCTTCTTCCTTTTTTTTTCTTTCTTGTTTTATTTTGTCTTGTGTTTCTTCCTTTCATCCAAATTTCATCCATGCATTTCATATAGTTTTTGCATTAAGATAGTTTCATGAATAAATTATAAAATATAAATCTAAAGAACAATTAATTAGATAATATTATATGCACACACATTCATACAAAATTAAATAAGTAGCTTTGTATTACTTGATGAAATAGAAGGATACATCAGTGTTTGGTTGGTGTGCCACAGTCTAGTCTTGGTATGCTCAACAAATCGCTAGGGATGCATACAAAATTAAAACTAGTATGTCATCCTGATCCTTAGCCCCTAGCTATGAGAACTCATCTCCTATGCTCCACCTAGAGGAGGAGGTGGTCTAGGAAACCGCATACCCATGGATGGTGTAGCTGAGACTATTCATGATCAATATCATGACCTACTAGCTAACTATAGGGATGGAGGGAGTACTACCCTCTATCCCTTTGATACCACCTGGTAGTACATGGTCTTGTAGAAGGTAGCCCACTAAATGACCATCTCTAGAATATTCCATATCCTCCATAACTCCACTTGTAGAAGGTGGATCTCGTTGCTAGTCTGGCTACTCCTGATGATAGCCATCCCCTCTACACAAGCCCTATGGAAATTTATGTCCAGATATCTCACCTCACCTCAAAGATAATTTACCTCTACTTGAGTCACATTCCTCTTTGTCTCTATGATACTTAGAGAGCTCTGCAATCCCTCAATCCTCTTGGACCTATCCTCTTGGATCAGGCCCATCTGTCTCTGTAGAGTCACCACCTATGCTCATAGCACCTCTACCTCCTTCCTTAGGTCCCCTCATCTTGAAGCTTAGTCTTAGTTAGCTACCACTGATGTAGAGGTCTCTCTCAATCCTTTGCATTATGGTACCCCAACCTTTGTGGGGGCGACTCCAGATGTCCCTACCTCCCTAGTCCCTACAACGCTGATGGCCTCTATTATGAGCTTAATTTTCTTAGAGCTTAATTACCCTCCTAATTCCTCTCTATGGCCCTATGAGCTACCTCCCAAAAGGCTCACTGCATGCCCAGGTCCATCACCTAGCATCTTTGTATCAAAACTAGTAGGGAGACCCTCTGGTGTATGAATCCTCTATACCATAGCCTATAGTCTAAGGCCACTCCTACATAAGCAACCCTAGGATCCATGTAGTCACCAAATGGGTCATGAGGATAAGCAACCCTCTCTGCCTCTATTCTAGCCTCGTCCTCAGCTATCCTCTTGACCCTAGCTAGCTATGCCATCTTATCCTCCTAACCCTAGCTAGGCCAAGATTATATGGTGACCCTAGCATCTACACCCAAGATGGGCTGAGGACAAGACATAGCTAGCTAGGGTCAGGAGGATAAGATGGCATAGCTAGCTAGGGTCAGGAGGATAAGCAACCCTCTCTGCCTCTATGCCAACCTCGTCCCTTGTGATCGCCGAATGGTGCACCAGTAGCACCATCTCCAATTTTTCCCTAGAGCTCCTTTCTTCTCTTTTGCATGGTAAAAATGAATTAGGGTTTACCTCTTTTTCACTTTTACCCCTATTTTTTGCTTTTTTTTCTTTTCACCTCTCTTTTCTTCTTCTATGTTTACCTTTTTTATTTTTTATTAGGAATGTGTCCCTCATAAACCTAGAGGGGGCACCCAGGCCTTAGAGTAATTAAAGTCCCTAATACCTCGATTTGCATATAAAATAAGAAGGTGTTCGGAATAATACCATTTTCACACTACCATTTTCTTCTAAACCATCCACCCTATTTTTGCTTGTCATATTTTATCTATGAGTGTTTACATATTTTCTTTGACATGTTTATTAGGTCATAAATGCATCAAAGAGGGGGAAAATGTAGACACATAAAATTGACCCACTTTAGTGGGCAATATTCCTTGAGCCCTTTGGGAGACACCTTAGACTTGCCTAGGGAAATGGTTAGGCTTCTCTCCCCCTCATTTGCCTTTTCCCTCTCTATGTGAAATCATGCTTGCCCTCGATGGGACATAATTTTGCATAGGGTAAAATTATGGTCGACCTTGATAGGGCACAATTTTACCTTTTAGGATTTTTCTCTAATAAAACCCTAATTCTTCAAATTTGGCATGTTTTACGTTGGCCCTCATCAGTTTGCCCACCCATTATACCTTCAAATTCACTATATAAGGAGGGTTTGAATTCATTTCTAGAGCATGATGAAAATTGATGATAACGACATATCATAATTATTATTGTAAAGTGTTTTAGTGCTTGCTAATTGATTTGTATCCTTCTTCTCATGTAAGCAAGCTAAATTTGAAGTGTGAATTTGATTTGTTCTCTACTGCATTGGATTGTTGATTATTGTTGCTTTCTTTAGTGGATTTATGTTGAAGCCCTAATGAGATATCAATTATTTGGGAGGTCTCAACCCTTCTACTTGCTTCCTCACTCTCTTCTAGGTGAATTTGTTCTATTACATGCCTATTTTAATTCATTGCATGTGACATTTATTATTTTGCATTGATCTAAGATGTTTCATCTCACTTATATGAATTTTTTCTTGGGCCTCTACAGGGTGTGATTTTATTGGTGCAATATCATGGTTGTCTATTATCATGGTTTCCTAAGCTATGGGTTAAATTGTTGTTACAATTTTCATACTTTCATTCTAGGTTGCATATAGAGTATAGTGTCATTTTTTGTTATGTGTTTCTATCATTTTATTCTACTATATTTTGATATGCTTGATTTCTTCCAAAGATAAATTTCTATTTCTATTTCTAAAGGTCAACTAAAAGGACCTATGGGGCTTGACTACTGCACCTCCAAGCACTGTTGTACAAAGGCCTAAGTAGGCCCCCTAACATTGATTATATTTTCTAAGTGTTTTCCAAGCTATCTTGCAGGAACAAGAATTGTTGATATCATTGGATAAAGGATAAAAGCAAGGATAAAATCATCGGATAAGCTAATTTTTTAATTAATATTTAGGTTGTTTTTTAATTATCTTCTATTTATGTTATAAACCCTAGATATGATTTAAAAGAAATGTATTTAATTGATTTATAGGCATTTGAAATATAAATAGCATATAGTGTGCAGTTAGGGTTAATTCTATTTGTGCATCATCTCTTGAACCCTTGCTTAAAGGTTTTTTGTATTGAAACCCTAGGGTTAGAAAGCATTCAAATAAAATAATAATTCTAGGGTTATCTTGTGTCTTCTTGCATTCTATATTTTTGCATTGTCCTTTATCTTTCATAGCATAGATTTAGAAAGGCCAAACATAGGTGTTTGTCTTGAATCGAATACATCAAACATTTTTTAAAACCAAAGTACTTGGAGCAAGTCCTTAAACTATTCCTGGTGAACCCTTTCCCCCTTTTAGCACTGAGTGTAGAGAACAACATAACCCCATTGTTCACCTTAAGGCTCTCTCTTTGCAAATACAACCTTGAGAATTGTATGTGGTAGGGTAGTTTTTACCCTCTACAAGAACCAATAAGTATAGAGTAAAACACTATAGGTTTGAACATAATCATCACTACCATTATTAGACACTCCCACATACATCCAAAATACACTTCCACTATAGTTTAAAATGAAGAGGAGAAGTCAACATCACCAACTTCCCTAAAGATAATATTCTTCAATATTTCATAGTCTCATAAGGTATGAATTGAAGGTATATATTTTCCTCTTATAGCTACATCACCCTATTTGAGGACTTCTTGTTTCCCTTGGTCCACCTAATTTTAGTCACCAAAAGATACTTTGCATAAAATTCATTAAAAGAATATTTATAACAAACTTCCAGTAGTACACATACAATGAATAGAATAAAAAATCATGAATTATTATATCTTCATAAATAGTCTAAATCAATCACCCAAAGGAGGAAGAAATATTGACTAAAGCACATTGTAAACTATTTTCCAATAAGCCTCTGAAAATGCAAAATCTATTGCAACTACCACAAATACATCTATATCTTCCAAAAAGTAAGGCCAAAGAATCTAATTGCACATAATACCATAAATATTTCCTTTCAAAGTAGGATAAAGGAGGCATTATGCATAAGGGTCTTCTTGCACCCTAGAATAGATTAATGGTCCCTATAATGGAGTTCTTCATAGTGGATGACATCAACACACCATTAAGGAGTTTCCACATGGCCTTTTTGAACCACATGCAGTTGGTGAAGGACATAAACATACCTAACTACCTATTTTGATTGATTAAGCTATCGATTGATAATTTTAGGGATGGGTCTTCCATCCACCCTAAGCACCAAGGCCTCCATATATTTTTGTATATTCAAGCAGTGTAGAAGGAGGCTAACAAAGTAACCCTCACATTCATTAGAATCTAGGAGGCCAAGATCCCTATAGAATCAGTCCTCAGTGATAATTTAGAGAGTAACTCTTATGGAGAATCCAAAGGTAAATCTATTATAGCTTACACCCCCTCTTCAGGAAAAGTGGGTTTTTTTCATTGGTCATCTAGAAAGGAAGCTTCGGGAATCAAGTCCAAATTTTTTTTATTGTGGAGCCTTATTAAATTGAAGGCCTTTGTTTCAGCTGCACTTGGAACCACTATGAAAAATAGGGGGGTGTAGGGGGGGCATTAGCCCCCTACTATCACCATAGGGGGTCCAGGGAGGGTGCAAGTTTTAGGGGCAACACCCTAGAAGCCAAAAATGGATGTTTTTTCTTCTATGTAAATTTGGACCATTTGATATTAGGTCATAGATCGAATGATATATTTTAGGCAGGTTTTTTACCCTAAAATTGTAATGCATTATTATAATAGGATGTTGTATGGTGGCTAAAAATGTAATGAAGTGCGCAATTGTGTACAGAAAGGTTTTCTGGATGGAATACTAAGGGCCTGGTTATTTTATCCATGGAGTAGCCTAATTTGGATGAACCACGTTAAATCTGTGTCTATTGTGTGTTGCATATTTTCTTCTATGTTTATTTCCGCATTATATTATTGCTCGTATTTTATGCTTTTATCCTAAAAAAAATATGGATACTAACTAGTTGGATTCATATCTTGATATGACCCTTATCAAAGCCAAAAAAATCAAAGTCGAAGGTATTTCCAAATGAACGTGCTCCTCAAATACTAGGAAAACCCTAGAGAAGAACAAACCCTAGGCCTATATGGCTTAACTCCTGAGTTTGATCTCTTCTATGGTTCTCCAATCTAGGAAAATTATTGCCATCATGAATTATGATAATCCTCAAAGATCTAAGATTGAAATCACTACTGAAGCTTCTAATCAAGATAATATTGAAGATTAAGGTGGAGACCCATAGTTGGGCTTTAACTAGTTTTTGTTCAAATACCTGCTAGATAGTTTTTGGTCCTGGATCACCTCAATGGTTCCATTCCCTATTTTACGAGTGTTTACATGTTCTAGATTCTAGCATGGTTTTTTTTGGGAGGTTCTCCAAGTTTTGTAAGTTGGCCTACTAAAACCATCCCTGGCACACCTATGTGTAGGGATGGTTTCTTTGTATTTCTTGTCTTGTGGGTTGTTGAAGTCATCCTGTCATTGGGTGTAAGGATGAATTTCTTTTTTCTCTGGTGGGGTTTTACCATTTTTGCTAATAAGTTGTAAAATATTTAGGGTCCTTTCAACATCCTCTTACCTATCAAAAAATATATATATGATCTACTCCTTTATACATTGTCAACTAATATTCATAAATCTTAGTTGGAGTCTACTCCTTTATATATGTATATGATATTTTATATATAGGGTAATATGATATACTCCTTTATACATGGTCAACTAATATTTACACATACACATAGTTATACATACACCAAATAATATGTTAGGATCCTAATCCTAACATTTAACCATTAAATTATCACTTATCACTTTATGGACCATTGTGTCCCTTCACTCACAACTTTAAGATTGATATATATAATCATCCAAATGGGTGTAATTAGTTATCCAAGAATTTATAAGAATATATTTGATATTTGATCCATTGGTAGGTTTTCCTCTAGTGAAACAGTGATTCAATTCCAAAGTGATTCAATATTTTTTTATTATCTTTTGCATCCAAATCCATCTATTTACATTCATCTAGGTTGCTAGGAAATAGGTTTCTACCATATGGTATCAGAGTTGTTTGCACTCATGTGCCTCATCACCATTCAACCATTGGAGATCTATGTACCACACATGTAAAATTATCTACATCACAACCATTATCCCTTCGGCCAAACATCCATAATCAAAATTGGCCTCAAATACAACCATTCATAGGTTAAGGTCTGAATCTATTATAAACACATTCCAGACTGTGCACATAATGAAGAGACTATGATCGATAGAAGAAGGAATCACAAAAAACAACTGTAGAACACCGTGAACATAGGTGATCAGTGATAGCAAAGTAGAAACAAATTCTGAGGCAATTCACATGCCGAAAGCATGATTTAAATTTCTCTCTCAAATCCTTACAGGATTCCCAAATTAATCTGGGATCGAACGATAAAATATTTTATGGAAAAAATCATTAGTTTTCTAAAATATAACATTTTCCAATGAACTCATAGGAAATTGATAGTCAAAAGTCAAAAATTAAATTAGAGGCTAAGATTTTAATTTCCCAATCATCGTGTACAAGTTTTTCCATCAACAAAGCACCGTCAGGCAAGAATTTTACTAAATCAATTATCCCACATTATTTAAAAAAAAATCCTTACAAGTATTTAAAGGGACCAAGGGTCACATAAGGTAGTGTGACTTTGGTCATGCTTACCTTAGCCCCCACCCCCACCCATGTGTGATACTCACCGTGCCATCTATCCCCATCCCTACCTCATGTATCATGTCACCCACTGACTTTCGCTCCCTACCACTCCTGCACTCCCTGTCACTCCTTGATTTTGATCCTAGTACCTCATGTGTTACACCATACACTGATCACTGAATCTAGTTCTCCCTACTGCTCCCACATAAATTTGATACCATTGCCTCATGTGTTACACTATCGCTAATAGTTGGCTTTCACTCCCTATCGCTCCGACCCAAATTTAAATTCAAAATTCTGATCGTTGCCCAATTTCAAATTCCAAATTGGTGATCGTTGAGTTTCAAATTCAAAATTGGTGACCGTTGAGTTTCAAATTCAAAATTGTGACCGTTGAGGTCCAATTAGTGATAAACCAATTTTTTTGCAAAAAAGATTTTACAAAATTGCATAAACTTTTACAATTTTTTTTTGAAAAACAAATTTCATTTACCTAAGAGAACTTACATATTACAAACCAGCCCTATAATGGTTGATGGTCAGATATCACAGGATCTTGGCCTCAAATAATTCATGTAGGAGGTTTTCCAGTGGAAGGAATAACTTACAAATAAGACTATACAAAAGGAGGAGTTTCACCAATGGAAGGATGAAATTACAAACAATACTATACCAAGGGTAGAATATGAAAACAAAATATCAAAAGTAGATTTAAAAATTGATGCCTACAACCACTTTATCAATATGGTACAACAAAATATGGCACTAATCCAAGTTGGCCAATCTACTAGGGGACCAACACACCAAGCACTACTTGGGGGGCCACAAACGTCCATCCTACCTAGAACAACTAAATTGGATTTTATAAAATTTGAAGGAGTTGACCCTACTAATTGGATCTATCAGGATGGCCAATACTTCTCCCTCTACCAGGTCCCTAAGGCATAGAAGGTTCACATTGCATCCTTCCACCTTGAAAGTACCACCACCCAATGATACTTGTGGTACGAAAAGACGAATGGCACCCCTACATGGCTAGAATTTACAAAAAACCTAATGGTATAATTTGACCCTAGTAAATTTGAAGATTTCACAAGAGCCCTTACCAAACTCTACCAAACCACTATAGTGCAAGAATACCAAGCTCAATTTAAAAAATTGGCAAATCTTACATCAGGGCTAAATGCCTCATTCTTCCAAAGTTGTTTCATTAGTGGCTTAAAGGAAGACATTTGATTAGAAGTACAAATGCTCAATCCCACTGACATGATGTAGACTATTGTGTTAGCCCAAATGGTGGAAGAAAAATTCAATAACTAGCATCGACTAGGAAGACCACCTATGGGGAAATCACAAAATACTTACACCACCCCAAAACTTAATCAAGTCTTACCAATTAAATGTATCAGCCCTGAGGAAATGAAGGAAAGAAGAGAAAATGGCCCTTGTTTTCATTGTGATGAGAAATTTATCCCCAACCACAAATGTATTACACCAAAACTATATATTCGAGATACGATTGATCATTGTGTTTCAAAAGAAGAGGATAATATTGAGGTGGAAGTGGTGTCGGATACATTGAGGATAACACAAAAGACACACCAAAAATCTCTTTTAATGCCCTCACTGGTTTCTCCTCCCAAAAAACTATGAAATTCCAAGGGTAATTTAAAAACAAAATCTCATTGTTCTTATGGACTATGGCAACACACATAAGTTTATTGGCCCAAGGATGGAAAAACAAGCCAACTATTTTATACATCCTTGTAATAGCTTTGAGGTAATGATTGACAATAGAGGAAGGATTGCATGCAAGGGAAATCATCAAAATATTAAACTCACTATGGGTGATTATAATATGAAAGGGTACATGTATGTACTTCCTTAGGAGGATGCAATATCATCCTAAGAGTACAATGGTTATGAACACTCAGCACAATCCAATGGGATTTTGAAGACCTATGGATAAAATTCACACAAAAATATCAAATATACACTATTAAAGGATTAAAATCAAGCCCTTACCAAATAGTAAATTCTCATAGAATGGAGAAAATTATTCGCAAAGGAGGCAAGGGTATGATTGCACAATTATTTTCCATCCAATCCATAAATGAATAACAATAAGAGACACCTAAAGTACAACTTATAGCATGTCATTCTAAAGTATTTAATGAACCAAAAGGGTTTCCCCCTCAACGTAGCCATGATCATGTAATTCATCTTCTTCTAGGATATCAACACCCTAATATCCGACCTTATAGATATCCTTATCTCTAGAAAATAGAAATCAAAAAATTGGTGCAAGAATTACTAAAATCAGGGGTTATTAGACCTGGTGTGGGTCCTTACTCTTCTCTAGTTTTATTAGTTTAAAATAAATATGGATCGTGGTGTCTATGTGTTGATTTATGCACCCTTAACAAAATCATCATCAAAGATATATTTCCCATCACCATAATCGATGAGTTTTTATATGAGCTTCATGGGTCTACATACTTCTCAAAATTAGATTTACAATTGGGTTATCATCAAATTCGAGTAAAAGAAAGCGATATTTCAAAAATTGCCTTCCACACTCATGAAGGGAACTATGAATTTATGGTTATGCCATTTGGCCTTACCAATGCCCCTTCTACCTTTCATATTCTAATGAACCAGGTATTCCACCCTTACCTTCGAAAAAACCTCTTATTTTTATTTGATGATATTTTGATTTATAGCAAAACATGGGAAGATCACTTGCGTCATTTAGACCAAGCATTAAAAATCTTGGAGGACAACCAATTATATGCCAAAATATCAAAATGTTCCTTTAGACAACAAGAAATTGAATATCTAGGATATTTTGTCTCCAAAGGAGTTAAGGTGGACCCTCACAATATTGAAGATGTGAAAAATTGGCCTACCCCAAAAACCTTGAAAGGCTTGCATGGTTTTTTAGGATTAACAAGGTATTATCATAAATTTGTTAAATATTATGGCAAGATCGTAACCCCCTTGACATATCTACTCAAGACCAATGTTTTTCTTTGGTCTCTAAAGCCTAACGATGCTTTCACCACTTTAAAAAATGCCATGTGTTCCACTCCTGTGTTAGCCATGCCGATTTTTTCCAAACTATTCATTATTGAAAGTGATGCTTGTGGAGTAGGTATAGGAGTCATTCTCATGCAAGATGAAAGACCCTTGGATTTTACTAGCAAGGCATTTTTTAGGAAAATTTTGGCCTTCTCTACGTATGAGAAGGATATGTTGGCTATTATTCATGTTATTCAACATTGGAGACCTTACCTTATTGGCCAATGTTTTATTATTTGGACTGATCACCATAGTTTAAAGTATTTTCTTGAGCAATGCATATCCACTCCTGAACAATAAAAGTGGTTTACTAAACTATTAGGATATGATTATGAGATCATATATTGAAAAGGAAATGATAACATGGCCATCTATGCCCTTTCATGAAAATTTGAAGAAGTACCCCAATTGCATGCCCTCTTCTCTCCTATTCCCAAATGGATAGACCAAGTATCTAAAGAATGGTTTAATAATACTACAATGCAAACATTAATTCAGCAAGTCCAATAAGACCTCACAAGTAAGCCTTACTACTCTTTCAGCAATGGCATACTTAGGTACAAAGGGTGTATTTTCCTATATCCTACCTCCTCATATCTAACCAAACTCCTCCATGAGTTACATGCCACACATAGTGAAAGACATTCTGGATTTCTCAAAACTTATAAAAGAGTGGCTCGATCCTTTTATTGGGTAGGAATGAAACAAGATATCAAAAAAAAATTGAATGAATGGAAGACCTGCCAAAGACAAAAAGGAGAGATGTAGGTACCCCTGGCCTTCTTCAACCTCTCCCTATCCCAACCAAAATGTGGGTCGATATTTCTATGGATTTTATTGAAGGCATTTCAAAATCTGTTTGCAAAACTACTATTCTAGTTATGGTGGATCGCTTATCTAAATATGCTCATTTTTATCCCTTGGCCCACCCTTACACAGTACTACTATCACCCAACTCTTTCTTGATAATATCTTTAAACTATATGGCATGCCTTCTACCATAGTAAGTGATCGTGATCCTACCTTCACTAGTAATTTTTAGAGAGAATTGTTTAAACTCCAAGGCACTCAACTTCGTATGAGTTCCACTTATCATCCAAACCGATGGTCAAACAAAAGTTAATAAATGTTTGGAAACTTACCTACATTGTTTTATTTTTTCTCAACCCCTTCATTAGTTTCAATGGCTCCCTTTAGTCGAATGGTGGTATAACACCTCATACCATACCTTCATTAAGATGATACCATATGAAGCTTTATATGGCCAAGTACCACCTTCCATCACCTCTTATATTCCAAGAAGTACTAATGTGCTAGCCATGGATTCTAAACTTTCTACTAGAGTTAATATTCTTCGCCTTCTCAAGGATAATTTACTTACGGCCCAACACCATATGAAAATAAACCATCATAGAATTAAATGAGCATTTCAATAAGGTGATATGGAATTCCTCCATCTTCAACCTTATTTTCAAACTTCTCTCAAAATAAAGGGTTCACAAATTTTAGCTCTAAAATTCTATGGGCCTTACAAAGTCCTTCGGCTCGTTGCTTATAAACTCGAGTTACTAGTGAAACGGTCAGAAAATGGCATTTGATAATTCAACATAAGATAAAATAATGCATCAAACGGAGAAATTGTATTCCATTGATATTAATAAAAATGTGTTAGAAGAGGGACGTGTTGCCCTTTATCCATTTCTATTTCATAACAATTTCACAATTGATCCGATGCCTTCTTCGGTCACCCCTCAATGAAGGTCGGCTTCTTTGTATGTGGGCCACCGCATGGTTTGCTATTTGTTGTTGTTCTTCCTCTTCAAATCTACCAGATGACCTGCAAAATGGAGTTAGTATGTTGAGGGGCTTACCCAGGGTTATGCATAGTGGTGAATATTCATAAATTAGGTGAATATTAGGATTTTCAAATTTAGAAATTTATGAAAATGAGGACCCTCAATGTCGGCCCATTCACCTAAAATTTTTAGTATTAGTTTATTTGTAGGGTCAATTCACCATAATATATATCCAAACATAGGCATATTTATACTCGTTGGAAAGCTCTTTTTGATCCTAATCTAATGGTGGTGTTTTTATGAAGTTATAAAGTGATTTAATAGGTCAATATTTGTCCCAAATATAATCTTACTTTTTAGGGCTTCAAATACCCCAAATTTTGGTATAAACATGATTGATTTGATTTTCTTAGTATTCGCCATGATTCACATTGATTTTGATTAGGATTCACCATTTTTTTACAAGTACATTTTGAGTCCAACCCTTTATGCATAACCCTGGGCTTTCCTTAGTTAGGCCCCATATTTAGGAAGACAAAATGATCATAAAAGCATGATAAAAACTAAAATAAATGATACAAAAGCACATAAAATAGGAAAACAGAGCTTACCTGCTATATCTGGGTCGATCTGGACACTGTAGACCCAATTCACCACCCGGGGGATGAATTAGGATCAAAATCACGGGGCAAGGGGTGATCCGAGCTGTGAGGTCCCTTGTGCAAAATTACTTCGATGGATTAATTCTTAGGTAGCTAGTGTGCCTCTGTATGGTGTCGAAATCGAACTGTGTGCACCAATAAATGAATGTTCAATGTTCACTTTCCATTTCAGTAGAGTAACTATACTTTGTTCAACTTGGGAGAGATCTCTAATTTGGGTTTTAGGACCCACTATTTATAGGAAAAGGCAAGGTGCATGGGGGGAGTTAGATAGAATAAACCTAGGTTAGATTCTGACTAGGGTTAAGTTAGGAAATGCAATGTGGCAACATCACATTCCTTATGAGAAATATCTCATCCTCACACATGTGTGAGGATGGATTAGGGCTAATCTTGATTAGGAGGTCTTAAGCCAGTTTAGGACATGATTAAAAGAAGTATCCTAACAAACCCTAATTTCACACATGTGGGAGGATGTGATTAGCATTAATTAGGGATTAAAGGTTAATTAATCAAATTTTCCCTAAAAAGGGGACTTAAGTGAAGTCAACATTAAATTAGATTTTTGTAATTGACTTATTAATTGTTTTTGCCAATTAATACCCCGTGGGGCCCTAATCAAGTGCAAATAGGTTGTCGAAAGGTATCCCAATGCATGGGATGTGATTTTGAAGGCTTATTAGGGTTTTGGACCTGAAAGCTGATAAAGTGGCATATATGGAAATCTACACACTGCTATGGCAGAATATGGTAATCTACGCATGTCTATGCATGACTACGCGTGACTACGCATGACTACGCGTGACTACGCATGACTACGCTAGCCTACAATAGCCTAGGGATGCCTAGAATCACCTATGGATGTATAGAAATAGCAATGTGTAACTTTTGGGTGTCTAAATTTTATCCCTTTTTATACTATACTATGTGAAGCATAGTTTAATACAAAAAATGTGAAGGGTTTGTGTAGTAGGAAAAGGGATAGAAGGGAAATAAAATCTAGTCAAAGGTATGTAGCCACTCGAAGCATGACCATACAAAATTAATAGGATATCCACAAGGAAATAAGAGAATGAATGGAATCTCATCGAAGGTATGTAGCCACTCGAAGCGTGACCATACAAAATTAACTTGATGTCCAAAGGGAAGGAAGAGAAGAAGGAATGGAGGAAAAGAGGAAAGAGATAAAAACAATGCTGGAAAATGAAAATGAATGATTGTGAATGCAATGATGTAATTTTGCTGAGTCCGTATGACATTTACAATGCCATACTAGTTGTTTGAGAATGACAACTTTTGACTGCTTTGCTTTTGCGACCAGATCAGTGTGGTCCAAAAGTATGATTAGGATAAAAGCCTAACTAAATATTTGATGTTGATTTATTGATGAGAACATGGTGACAAGTGTCAAACCATTTGAGTTAGTTAACATTTGAATTATTCAAACATGTCATTCATTGTGCTCCATGAATGCCAAGATGACCTTTCCATTGTCACGCATAACTCTCTTGATGTAACCCATGTCTGATTGTGATTGAGATTATTTCATATGATAATCTTCAATAAAAAAAATTGTAGAAAAATGCGCTAATCGCGCTTTTGGAATTTTGATGTTGTGGTTGCATGCAAAGCTGACTTTGGATATGAATACCCCATCAAACGAGGAATCAACAATGAGGCGAATGGAATGCGATGAGTTGATGATGCAATGATTGATAAGATACCAATTCTTGATGATTATGATTAAAAAAACAAAGTAGAAGAATGTTTTAGGAAGTTCCTAGGGTTTTATAAGAAATTTGCATGATTTCCTAGGGTTTTGGGAGGAGTTTGAGTGATTTTGGAGTGTTTTGGTTGAATTCGCCACCCGAGGGGTGATTTTGACCTAAATCGCCACCCGAGGGGTGAATTGGACTAACTTCACCCCTCGAGGGGCGAATGCGGGATTAATGCCTATTTAAGCCCAAATTCTTGTGGAAGTGGCTCATTTTGATGGCGTGGAGGATTGGAAAGCGACTTGTGGGAGCTTTTGACGGCTAGAAGAGAGCACGGTTGATGACTTCGAGTGTGGTGATGATGAGGGGATGCAAGGTGGATGGAAGTAGGTGTGGGGACCCACCGATAAGTGTCCTTTATCTTTGTTTTTGTTTTGTTTTATTTTTCTCAGGAAAAGTGAATGAGGGGGGGAGGTTTTCATCCTATTTTTTTAAAAAAATTGTAATTTGTGATTGAAATTTGAACACATAGTGATAAACAAGCCAAATGGGTACCCAAAAATATGATTTGTTTTGGGATTGGATTTGTTTGAGTGCTGATTTGATCGGGTGAAGGGTAGAGTAGGTGTGAAGTTTGACTATGCATTTGTGAAGCGACGGTGTACTATTTTTGGTATGTTATTGAATTTTATCTATAAATTTGGGAAATGGGTATCCCATTTTGTGACTGTTATATTTTTTTGCTTTTTTTTGGTGTGATTTCGGAATTTATTGCTTTTAGGTGTAAGGTAGTAAAACTTTGACTGTGAAATTTACCACCTTTGAGATAATATTTGCGAAAACCGATGAAACTTTCACCTTAGAAGGGCAAAATGGGTATCCAAAAATATTGATTATTTTTTTTGATGAATTTTTTTGGCTTACCTTTGATTTGCGTGCCAAGGTATGGGTAGTGTGAACTTGAAAAGGAGCTATACGGAGCCCAATTTATATTTTTTTCACATCTATTTGAACGTTTGCCATGGAGTGGGCAAATAGGTATTCAAAAATGTGATTGTTATTTTTGAATTATGTCTTTGGATGTGTTTTCAGTTTTGGTGTATTTATGGTCAGATTTGATTTTGAATTTCATGTTGATTTATGTGTTATTTTTGAATTTTATCAAAAAATTTATCGTTAAATTGGAAAATGGGTATTCAAAAATGCGTTTTGTTTTTTTTATGTTGAATGAATTGATCATGTTTTGAATTTCATGCCACATGGGTGACTTTGTGTTTGGCTATTGGGAGCCAAGTATGTATTGTTTGTCACATTTGTTCAAACTTTTGCCATAAAATGACAAAATGGGTATCCAAATATGTGACTGTTATGTCAACGTGTTTTGTCTCAAAGTGCATGTCAAATTAATAGGTTTTAATTTTTAAATTTTGATTCATGAATTTGGATTTGATTTCATCGTTATGTGGATGTCTAACATGTGTTTTTTGTGTGTTGTGTCGATGCACAGGTGAATATGCTCGAGCCCCGTCATCGGGTACAAAAAATTAAGGGTGCTATTGACACGATGATGAATCAAGAGGATGAGTTGAAAAGGTTAGATGATATATGGTTTTGAGGTATGTGGGAGTGTACCAATATACACACCAATAGGACATATGTATCTACACTGTGTGAGTGGTGGGATGCTAATAGGAATATATTTCATTTTCCTACTAGGGAAATGACTATCACTTTAGAGGATGTTTATCGAATTTATAGGTTACCGATTTAGGGTGTTCCTGTGAGAGCGACAGCTGACGAGAGCAAGGAGGCTATGCTAGAACAGTTCTTTGGGGTAGATTGGAGGTCCATAGATATCTCGAATATGGATTATGAGTGGTTTTGGTTGCAAAAGAAGATATTTGATCGATAGTGTGCAGCCATGATGATGATCTCCACATATGCACTACCTAATAATTCTGGGGTGTTGTTTACCTGGAATATGCTAGACTTGGTGAGTGATATGGTTGAGTGTAAGGTTGTGTTTTCTTGGGCACCTACTCTATTGGCCCAAGTGTATCGAGAGTTGCATGATGTTGTTCATGGTAGGAGGATAGGGTTGAGTGTGATTCCCTTGCTACAAGTATGGGCATGGGAGCACATATCTATTGAGAGGCCACCTTTATTGCCTCACCATGTGCATGTGAAGGGTAAGGAGTATTTACCCTATGCTTTGATGTGGAGTATAGAGGTAGAACAGGGTATTAAGAGACCTCATGAGGGTGACCCGCTATTTTTTAGGGGTAAGTTTGGAGACCTGACTCTTGATGATATTAAGTAGAGGCCTTGGTTGGGTGGTGTGAAGTGGGATGAGGATGACAATAAATTACAAGCCATTCGATAGGGTCAATGGATAGTAAAGTGATATACTCGACAGACCAAGTATTTTTAGTTTGATCAAGTGAGGCGACAATTTGGCTTACAATAGGATGTTCTTGGGGCTCCTCTTATTTACTTGATGTGGTCAAGTTGCAAAGGAGAGTGGCCTGTAGTGTTGCCTTGGGTTATGAAGAGGTATCCTCCTATGGATATTCTAGATGTGGAGGATACTGAGACTACTCTAGAGTTTTAGGCTTGGTGGGCATGTCAGAGTTGGGAACCTAGCAGAGGTGTGGTTGATCGATGGATGGAACCTGGTGTTAGGACATCTCCACAAGAGGGGAGAGCTAGCAAGGGAGCTCAAGCTAGGGTAGAGGTTGTGGTTGGTTATGAGTAGGAGGTTCCTCTATGATGATCATGTTATCGCTTGGGTGGTGGAGCAAGCACCCAAGGCATGAGGATGGAGCAAGTGTTTGTCAATGTTGATGTGGATATGGGGCAGGCTACAGAAGGAGAGGAGGGGAGAGGTGGGACTAATATTGTGGGTTATGTGGATGACACCATTAATATTGGTGCCTTTGTGGATGTAGCACATTAAATTCTTATCGATATCCCAATGAGGCAAGATGCAGAGGAGGCATAGGTGTTATAGGATAGAGTTTGGTAGTTGGAGTCTAAGCTCCATAGGCAGGAGGCTACTACTTGGATTATATATTCTATGTTAGTTTCTGATATGGATCAAATGAGAGCCATGATGGCAAGGTAGGCTCAGACTATTGTGGGGTTATCTGGTTAGTTGGCTACGAAGACTAGTAAGAGGATACTATGTGAGACTACTCTATCGATGCATGGTATTTCTCTTCCTAAATATGAGTAGGTGGTGTCATAGTCTAGGACACATTCATGAGTGTGGGTTCCTTCTCATCAGAACCAACACAGTGTTGCTCCAATGGGACAATTTGGTGTGAGGGTTGAGGTGCAGGATTTAATGAGGCCTGAAAATGCCTCATTTTTACACTATGTTTGACATATAAAAACTGTCATATTATTAAGTTAAATGCCAAATAGTTGATTAGAATATATATTTGTTAAGTGTTTGCATGATTTTATGTTAGGAGCATTATATCTCTATTTTTGACTATTTTCAGCATTTTGTGACTACTTTTGCTTGATTAAGTAGCAAATAAAAATATGCATTTCAAACAGCCAAATGTGGTATGCTGATATCCATTAACTTCACAATGGTTTATGAATGTTTTCCTGCCCTTCAACTTGTTTGAAGTCCACATTGAAGCCAAATTATTAGGACTGTCATAAATCTAAAAATCTAAAAAAAATAGCCATATAAAAATCAGCAAGTTGTCACTTTATAGGAACACCTTGAAGTTGTCAAGCAAAGCATGAGGATATGGATGGAATGAGTTCAGAAGGACTACAGAAGACATATGACCTATTTAGAAGCATTCCCACATGGTCTAAATAGGCAACAACAGGGTATAACAGAGCAGGGACAATTGTGCAGCACTGTTGCACTATTTCAGCATGGTTACTTGGTGAATGAAGTGTATAAATTCAGTAGCAACTTGATGTACTCCTTCATGTTGATATTTGAATAATTTTTCCATGTTCTAATTTGTTTGAATTTGCAAGAAATGCCAATATTTTACAACTGTGCAGCAAAGCTGGAAAATGCAGTAATTTACCATGTAAATTCCAGCAAGCTACCAATGAATGGCAAGGCATGGAATTCACACATGGAGAGGAATGAAGGCTATTGCAATATGATCCTGAGGGCTAATCCACCTAAGAAATGCAGCTAAAATCACTTGAAGAGCACATAGTTGGTCATTTCGAAGATCTTCGGATTGAACAGGTATCTTCGGATTGAGAAATACAGTCTCTTCGGATTGAGAAATACAGTCTCTTCGGATTGAGCCACTTAGCTCCGGATTGAGAACAAAAAGTGCTTTTTGACTTTTTGACTATTTTTTGATGGTGGAAAAAGGGAAAGAAGGTTGAGAAGGTTAAGGGAAAATATCCCCTAGTTGTCTTTGTCATCCTTGCCATCCAAAGCCACCATTCATGGAAAAAGATCAATTGATCCTCTTCTAGGATAAACCCAGAAATAACTGCAGCATAATAGGAAGTTGTTTGCAAGATAGAAATGGCATATTATGAAGTGGAGAAATATGTGTGAGATATTTCTAGACTCCTCCCATGTACTCCCACCACTGAAGATGCTTTCTAAGGGCCAATGACTACTACTGCAACACAAACTGTCCAGATTTGCATTTATTTCAGATCCAGAATTATTGGCAAATCACTATAAAGTAGCACATAGGCTGATTTGAGCATGGGATATGTTGTAAATATTTATATAAATAACATAGCTCCCTCCTTGGTTGAGCCAGTTAGGAATTAGAATAGAGGAGAGTTTTCAATAGCAGCAATTAGGACTGTACAGTAATTTTCTGTAACAGTTTTCAGCATGTTTTGTCATCAATAAAAGTGCAGTTATTTTATCATTTTCTGTTCTGAGTGTTAATTAGTTAAGGAGTGCTTTTCACCTCCTTCTAGATCAGGAAGTATGGGCCCACTTTCAGATCTAGAAGGAGGATTTTTATGGCAGGTTTTAATCTATAATTTTGCTACAGCAGAATTAACAGATTACTTGTCAAGTTTACTTTTCTTGTTTTAAGTTTGTATAATGTTCTTTATGTTTTCTATTATGTTTGTGTACAACATTTGTGTGTGTGTCAGCTGACAAATTATATTAAGCATTTTTCCTTTGCTTTCCATGTTTTCCCTACTTTTCTATTTTAGCAACTTTCCATTTTTAGCATATTTCATTTTGCTGTCAATTCCTGTAGCAAAAGCTTGACGACCTTTTGTGGCAGGACATTGATAGGTGTTTTTAGCATAAGTTTCATTTACAAGCATCATTTCAATTATGCAAGAGTAACTAGGTTTCAATTCTGCAAATGTAACTTAGGATTTCATTTCAGCAACATTTAAATTCAACAATTTAAATTATGTTATTTTAATTCTGCAAAAGTAGATTAGACTTTCAATTTAGCAATTCCAATTCCTGCAATTGTAGTTAGATTTCAATTCCTGCAACTTAGAATTAGTTTTTAGTTCTTGCAAGTTTCCATTCTACAGATTAGGTTTAGTGTGACACCAAAAGGCTAAACCAAATCTATCTCACCCAATAAATGCTTGAAATCTGAATGCCTGAATTGTACTCTGCCCTAGCCTTCTATCATAGACAGCCTTGGACACCACCCTGGATTGATAAGATCTTTGAGATTTAATGATGTGCTTAATGACAACGCATCATTTTGGCACCGTTGTCGGGGAACACGGTGTTGTTAGAGGGTAAAAGTAGCCCAATAATTGTTAATTATACTAAATTGTGAACTTCAGAGTAAAATCTGGATAAATGATTGGTATTAGTAATAGTTTTTGGTAAATTGCATTTCAGTCCATTTAGAAAACAAGCAACCATAGGGAGGTGATCTTCACACCTAGGGGTTAAATTGCTTATGTTTGAAATTCTTGATAAAAATTGAAAGAATTCATCATCCTCATTATCAAGAAACATAAGATCTCTTAGAGGAGCCATCTGCTAGTACTGCCATTTTTATATCCATATCATCAGGGTAGTATAAACAAATTTGTACTAGGTGTTGGGAAGACATCATGGCAGATATACAAGACTATCCCTTGAACAAAATAATCATATCAGCTACTTGTAGCATTTGTTCACAAGGACATATCACTGATAAATGCCATTTACTTCCACAACTCAGAGATGCAAAATTTATTGCCTAGTCTAAATTCTTCTCAAAGAGAGATCCCAACAACAACAAATAGAGCAAGTAAATCAACCACCACCTTCAGCCCAACCTGTGGCCAATATGAATAATACAGGACAGGCAACCCCTGTCTATGTAAGCTGAATCTATTAAAAAAAAATCACAAAACTTTTGCACAATCAAAATAGGAGTTTACAACTTAACGGTGATCCTAGAGTTTTCCCATTATTACTTAAAGATTGTTAGGATTTTACCACACTAAACCGCAACCTAGCAATTCTTAGCCTACACAGACAATAGTTGATCTCATTAGAGGTGATCCTACCTGACAAGTAGTTGATCTGCTAAAGTTGTACACTTCTTGTCTTATTGTGCAAACCAAAAATATTTCTTTTTTAGCCCAACCTGTGATCAGTCTGAATAATACAGGATAGGCATCCCCTGTCTATGTAGCTGAATCTGGTAAAAAAAAAAAACTGCAGGAAATGTTATTGACTGCAACAACATCCAACTGTGCTCAAACAAGAACTTACCTGAGCTTGAAGAGACAAAAATCAATGGAGATACACAAAAAACCTTTAGTCCAAACACACAAAAATTAGCCTTGGATAAAGGAGAAAAACTAGAAAAACTGCACATAGAAAATTTACTTCCATTGAACTCCTTAGTAAGAAATTACAAAGGGGTAAATTTTGTCCTCCTAGGAATGAAACAAATTGAAGTGCAGCCAAGAAAATTCTTGAACATTATTAGTTGGCTGACTTATAAACAAAAAGCAAAATTGTTGCTATTTTGAAACAATATTTCAATCCCTTTACATGGAATTACAAGGGTATATCAAGATTTTATCTTGATGTAAGCACTTAACATCTTTTGGGAATTGGTATTTAATTGTTTCAAGTATAGATTGACAAGATTTTGTAGACTAGGAGGCATGGACAACACTTGATTGAAGAAGTTTTTAGATATGGAGCAGTGCTTCTTTCTCCCATTGGTAATTCATGGAGGATGTTAGTGGTGAATGGACATTGCCTTCGGGTATACCATGCACCATTAACTAAGGAGGAGTTCTTGAAGGAGATTCCATTGGATGTACACATAATGGAAGAGAATTTCTCTTCAATATCAGATTCAGAGTGATGATAAAAAGTTTGACAAAAAAAAAAATTGCAGCAAAGGCATGTCCCACAAAATGGGGATACATGAGGACAAGCATCAATTTTAGCATGGAAGAGGAACAATGGAGCCAATACTTCATTTCCAGTAATAAGGAGTCAATTATGATGTAAGAAGATTCTTACTACTCATCTAGAAAGGAAGGTTGCATCATTGTTACAGATTTCAATAGAAAAAGATGGTGTTTTCATACAAATATTGACATGTTTTTGTAGAATAAGGATTTGTTCTCATCCAAATAAGATTGAGAAACATTCTCTCATTGTAGCCTCATGAGAGATATTTTTATGAGGACTTGAAAAAAAATGATAGAACTTGGTTGAAAACCAGAAATGGCAGCCTCTTCTGATGAAAAAAAGAGATGAAAAAAAAATGAAAAAAAAAAAAAAATGAATAATTCAGTAGTGAAAACCTCCTTGAGGCGCTGCTGAGTTGGCTTGCATGAAAACCGGTTTTTCGGTATGCATTGCCTTGTTGATCCACCCATCATTGTTCCACCATTGTACAAATCTCACATTGCTCATGTGTATATTTATGTTTTCAGATAGCTTGCTAACAATCATCAGAAGCAGCTTGTAAGGTGCATGATTAATTTTTAGGATAGTAAGGTATGTGTTTCTTGCATTTAAGTCATAGTAAGCATTTAGCATTTAATGTATGATAATCGGTATTTGGCATAAACTATTCATACAATATTGGTAAGTTGAAAATGGAACATGATCAAAATGTCAAGAAACACCCCCTTTTGCCCTTAGTTGCATGAGAATTTCAAAACTATACAAAAACTTGATTTTGGGACAGACATGGCATAAATTCTATCTCAATTAGTAGGGCAGGTTTCAGAAGTAGGACTGCAAGTTTATCTCACAATTGGCTCATAAATTTGAGGAAGAAAATATGGAAAATGCACCTAAAGATTCTATTTTACTACTGTTGCAATAAAATAGCAATATACAAAATGAAGAATAACATCTAAACAAAAGGATAGAGAGGGGATTTTTGATGTTATGGAAGGCTTATACACACTAGATATGGGCCCTCAATAGAATCTGTAGCTAACTTTTGCATATGAGGTCATTTTTGCATTTTTTGATGCATCTTTGGAATAAGCAGGATATCTTCGAAATGAGTAGGATATCTTCGGAATGAGAAGGATATCTTTGGAATGAGCAGAAACTATACCAGAATTGCTGAAAATGCTGTAGAATAGCAAAAAAAGTAGGGTACATCAAATATTGAGGTTCCTAAGGCTATACCACATGTAAGTACATCCCTCAAGCATTTCAAAATCAAAATTTTATCAATTTTGTTCAAAAGGTGCAAACAACAAGAATAGGCATTCAAGCTGAAATATTGTTAAGAATAGAAAATTCCACCAGTAGTAGTGCATCTGCCAAATATGGTTCCACAATAAGGCTATTGTAAGATGAGTCACATGATACCAAGCCTTTAAGAGGTACCTTGCAGCACTAAAACTTGTAGAAGGGCAGAAAAAGAGTTAAAATTGCAGTAATTGCAGAAATTGCAATATTGAAGGATGAAAGTGCAGAAGTAAAAAAGTTGCAAGTTGCAAATGAAAAAAAATATGCAAGAAAAAAAAAAGCAGAATAAAAATAAAAAAATTGATTGAAAAAAATTTGCAAGGTTGTAGAAAAATGAAATACATGTGCTTAAATTGCAAAATACTTGGTGTAGTGTAGCAAGGAGAAATTTCTCAAGTAGCAGAGGGCAAAGGATATTTTTCACAAAGATAAAACCAACATATTACTATGGCCTACTAGGATGCATGAGGGCATGCATCAGTTCAAGCTAGGGGGAATGATGAGGCCTGAAAATGCCTCATTTTTACACTATGTTTGACATATAAAAATTGTCATATTATTAAGTTAAATGCCAAATAGTTGATTAGAATATATATTTGTTAAGTGTTTGCATGATTTTATGTTAGGAGCATTATATCTCTGTTTTTGACTATTTTCAGCATTTTGTGACTGCTTTTGCTTGATTAAGTAGCAAATAAAAATATGCATTTCAAACAGCCAAATGTGGTATGTTGATATCCATTAACTTCACAATGGTTTATGAATGTTTTCCTACCCTTCAACTTGTTTGAAGTCCACATTGAAGCCAAATTATTAGGACTGTCATAAATCTGAAAATCTAAAAAAAATAGCCATATAAAAATCAGCAAGTTGTCACTTTATAGGAACACCTTGAAGTTGTCAAGCAAAGCATGAGGATATGGATGGAATGAGTTCAGAAGGACTACAGAAGACATCTGACCTATTTAGAAGCATTCCCACATGGTCTAAATAGGCAGCAATAGGGTATAACAGAGCAGGGACAATTGTGCAACACTGTTGCACTATTTCAGCATGGTTACTTGGTGAATGAAGTGTATAAATTCAGTAGCAACTTGATGTACTCCTTCATGTTGATATTTGAATAATTTTTCCATGTTCTAATTTGTTTGAATTTGCAAGAAATGCCAATATTTTACAACTGTGCAACAGAGCTGGAAAATGCAATAATTTACCATGTAAATTCCAGCAAGCTACCAATGAATGGCAAGGCATGGAATTCACACATGGAGAGGAATGAAGGCTATTGCAATCTGATCCTGAGGGCTAATCCACCTGAGAAATGCAGCTAAAATCACTTGAAGAGCACACAGTTGGTCATTCTGAAGATCTTCGGATTGAGAAATACAGTCTCTTCGGATTGAGAAATACAGTCTCTTCGGATTGAGCCACTTAGCTCCGGATTGAGAACAGAAAGTGCTTTTTGAATTTTTGACTATTTTTTGATGGTGGAAAAAGGGAAAGAAGGTTGAGAAGGTTAAGGGAAAATATCCCCTAGCTATCTTTGTCATCCTTGTCATCCAAAGCCACCATTCATGGAAAAAGATCAATTGATCCTCTTCTAGGATAAACCCAAAAATAACTGCAGCATAATAGGAAGTTGTTTGCAAGATAGAAATGGCATATTCTGAAGTGGAGAAAGATGTGTGAGATATTTCTAGACTCCTCCCATGTACTCCCACCATTGAAGATGCTTTCTAAGGGCCAATGACTACTACTGCAACACAAACTGTCCAGATTTACATTTATTTCAGATCCAAAATTATTGGCAAATCACTGTAAAGTAGCACATAGGCTGATTTGAGCATGGGATATGTTGTAAATATTTATATAAATAACACAACTCCCTCCTTGGTTGAGCCAGTTAGGAATTAGAATAGAGGAGAGTTTTCAATAGCAGCAATTAGGACTGTACAGTAATTTTTTGTAATAGTTTTTAGCATGTTTTGTCATCAATAAAAGTGCAGTTATTTTATCATTTTCTGTTCTGAGTGTTAATTAGTTAAGGAGTGATTTTCACCTCCTTCTAGATCAGGAAGTATGGGCCCACTTTCAGATCTAGAAGGAGGATTTTTATGGCAGGTTTTAATCTGTAATTTTGTTGTAGCAGAATTAACAGATTACTTGTCAAGTTTACTTTTCTTGTTTTAAGTTTGTATAATGTTCTTTATGTTTTCTATTATGTTTGTGTACAACATTTGTGTGTGTGTCAGCTGACAAATTATATTAAGCATTTTTCCTTTGCTTTCCATGTTTTCCCTGCTTTTCTGTTTTAGCAACTTTCCATTTTTAGCATATTTCATTTTGTTGTCAATTCTTGTAGCAGAAGCTTGATGACCTTTTGTGGCAGGACATTGATAGGTGTTTTTAGCATAAGTTTCATTTACAAGCATCATTTCAATTATGCAAGAGTAACTAGGTTTCAATTCTACAAATGTAACTTAGGATTTCATTTCAGCAACATTTAAATTCAGCAATTTAAATTTTGTTATTTTAATTCTGCAAAAGTAGATTAGACTTTCAATTTAGCAATTCCAATTCTTGCAATTGTAGTTAGATTTCAATTCCTACAACTTAGAATTAGTTTTTAGTTCCTGCAAGTTTCCATTCTACATATTAGGTTTAGTGTGACACCAAAAGGCTAAACCAAATCTATCTCACCCAATAAATGCTTGAAATTTGAATGCTTGAATTGTACTCTACCCTAGCCTTCTATCGTAGACAACCTTGGACACCACCCCGGATTGATAAGATCTTTGAGATTTAATGATGTGCTTAATGACAATGCATCAGGATCCAGATGTTGTGGAGCAGCCTGTTGTGGGTCCAGTTTCATAGTTTGTGGTAGAGTCGAGCAGGGCTTCAAAGATGCGAGTGAGCGAGGAGGGACGCAGGGAGGCTCGTGGTGGTAGTTAGAATTTACATACATGATTGTAGCCTATGGGCATTTTGGATTCTAGATGATGGGTATGGTCCCAGATTGTAGCCTTCGGGTATTTTATATGGATGATATATATATAGTTTTATTTTAGCCGTTATATAGACATGCATCATTTTGATGATTTGAAATGTGTTGTTTTTATGGTTGCATGGATAGCATAACATAATCTGTAGGTATGCATGATAAATAGATGCACATGTGTGAATGGTTTATATATATTATCATTATGTAGTATGAATGAATTGTAGAGTAGTATGCATGATTGTGTTTCAAATGCAGTATGATGTAATATCAAATATGATTTTGTAGTGAATGCATTCAGGATGAATGCGATGATGTAATTTGATATTGGAATTCATGTAGGATGAATGCAATAATGTGATTCAATTTTGGGAATGCATGTAGGATGAATGCATAGTTGTAATGTGTACTACATGTGTATGACATGGATGCATGGATGCATGTATGGATGTACTAAAATGCACCAAGGAATCACTTGTATCATGACATTTACCTATATGGATGTGATCCATTCCATGATTTCAGGGACGTTGGATAATATAAGGCATGTGTAACGACTTTGACCAACATAGTTGTGATAATAAAATCTCAGAGCCTTAGCTATACAAGTATTGAGACAACTTATAATTAATCGAGCTAGTTTAGAATCTATCATGGACCTATGTGTGTGCATGTGTAAGGTTCATTTATCCATTTTGAGGGAGGTAGGATTAACTCGTTGTAGATATTACCAGACTAGCTAGCTCGTCCATTTGTAATAGTGATCTATACAAAAGCATGATGCTAATGTTACAAATGTGTTGCCACGTGGAAGACTATTCCACTAGTAGGTAGGCTCTTGGATCCTATTGCTAGCGATGGAAATCATACAATGTTGTTATATTGAACCTAAGGACAAAATGCGATAAGCATAACATAGGTGATATCAAGAGGCGTTTTCTTTTGTTTTTTGCCCTTGTTCTAGTGTTGACCTATTTTGTAGTGCTATTTTCTTTCTTTTTTCCTTTTTTTTTTTTTTTTGGTGCTCTTTTGTATGGGTGATGCCTTTTGTTTTCTACCCAATCATTTATTTTTGCTTATGCTTGATCCCTTTGTTTATCCCTAGGTTGTATGTTGACCATGCAAGCGATAGGGTGAGCATGGGATACCGTTCGCTAGATGGCGATATCTATTCCAGATGTCATATTTCCTAGGCTCAAAATTATTTAATGTGTAACCTGTTGTGTGTATGGTTCATGAGAGAAATTCAACCAGCTTAAATATCCATAATAAGAATGTACAAGCCTTGGTAGCTATGGGTGACACTTGATTTCCTGAACTAAAGAGTAGTTAAAGTTGAACACGACACCTATGTATACCCTATCCCTAAAAATATGGAATAGACATCCAGGTGGTGATGTTAACAAGTGTGTTTGTTACTCCTACTGAGGCACATTTTGAGGGAGAATGTACAAACATGAATTAAAAGTGTAAATGCAAAACATATGGATAAGTGCAGTGGATGTAAACATAACTGATGCAAGTGGGGGAATGCAATATCTATAATAGGAAGTTTATGACATGCAGATGAAGGATTTTGTGGCGAATGTTATTTACAGATGATTAAAATGTGTTATGATGATAAAAAGTATGATGATATGTTCATGGTTGCCCCAGCTTGTGGGTTGTGTGTGTATAGTCGGTGTATAAGCCTTAATATGCAAAGATGTGTGTAATGGTTGCCAAGAGAAGGAAGATGTAAAAGTAAAATGTACATGTGGAAGAAATGATAAGAAATAAATTTTGGTAACCAACAAGATAAGGGGACTACCAAAAGTCAAAATAAATATAAGAGAATAATTGAGTCAACTATTGTAAGAATTAGAAGTAAGAAAGAAGAGAAGTATTATCGAAACTACTATCGGGCGAAGTGACATGGGTCAGGTCAAGAGTGGGATGGTGAATTGATGATGTGGTTGGGATTGCAACTAGAGGTGTAGTTGGAAATGTTATGGATGTAGCGGGTGGGTGTTTTCAGGGTGCTACGTGAGGGCAATGTCCTGGGGGTGATGCGACACGGAGGATTGAGAAGTCGACTAAATGGGATGGAGTGATATAGTGATGATGGTTGATCACCATGTAGCATGTTGTTCACCAAGATTTTGAATGTTCAGCAATCTTCAATGTTGTGGCCTGGTTGGTGATGATAAATACAATATTGGTTCTCATTATAGTCACAAGTTTTAGGATGTGAGGGATCGATGGGATGAATCTTGGGTAGGTCAATGATGTCCTGATGCATGAGATGGTAGAACATTTCAAACTATGGTATAAAAGGGACTGGCATCGGGTATATGTATGACTCCACTGGACGTGATGAAGGTAGATCTACCTATGGACGTATGGATCATGAATCATATGAATGTTGAATATGAGATATTGGGGTGGATATAGATGAATGTGAGAGTGCATGGGTCCTTAGATACTAGCAAGGGTACACATGGCAATGGCAATGGCTCATCTATAACTCTAATGCCTCGATGTAGGAGAAAAGATGTTGTATCTCATGATGTGGTGGTAATGGTAACAACAATGATGGGGCCGAGATGCATGTAGGGTGGCTTGGTATGTAGGAGAGGATGGAGAAGACCTCAAGGATGAAGAGGAGTGAAAAGATCTAGGTGATTGAAAAGCTTGTTTGGAAGGAAATCCTCACAAGGGAGATGGTGTTTGTAGTATGGGTGGCATGGGAGATGGCTCTAAGTGATGGCATGTATGGGAAGGAGGCATACCCACATTGGTGGCTTGGGTAGCCTAAGCTACATGGGCTTGTAGGGCTTGGGCATAGGTGGACTCGCCATTGGGAAGCGAGGTAGGTAGGAATATAGGGTGAGGTTGGTGAGGGGTGTATTCCCTATTGGGTGGATGATAGGATCCTATGGGGTGACGAGGATGATTGGTTGGTGAGTAGTGATGTCTAAGATCATCAGACAGGTGAGAGGGTGACCCTCGTTCTTAGGTATGGGATGATTCCTCTTTCTCTTCGAAAGAAGACAAGGTGACCTAGCTATCCCTAGATTTGGGTGAATAATATGAACCTCAATGGTAGGGGGAATGGCATCAAGGTGAGGTATGATGACCTAAATGGGATGAACACAAGGAGCACCTGGTATGAAGGGTGTCTGGTGGTCAAGCTAGGTCTATCGGTGTGACAGGTATCTATTGTGGTTGTAGATGGTCCTGCATGGTAATGCATGAAGGCATTGTGGGACTCTCCTAATGTTGTTGTGGGTCTTACAAAAGGAAAAATAAATACCTAGAGCATAAAAATGACATAAATATAAAATTACATGTATAGTGAAATAATAAAGCAAAATAACATATCTATGTGATGTTATACTTAGTGATTTGTAAGTAGTGGTGTGTGTGGCACTTGTAGTGATGAAGTGTGTTTATGTGTTATGCATTGAATGCATGAATATGCAGGATGTTGATGGGTTCAGGGTCATTAAGGCCTTTGATATTGGCCAAATGATAGGCTCCTGAACCATACTTATGTGTGATAATAAATGGGTCTAACCAGTTTGGGGTGAACCTATCGCGCTGCTAGCGAGGTTGAATTATGATTTGTTGGTTTTCTTTGAGAACCAGGTCATTGACTCTAAACTCACATTGGTGTACCTTACTGTTGTAGGCACAGTGAAGGTGATCTTGATATACTTGTGTGTGCTCAATTGCATAAATACAATGTTCATCAAGAAGTGTTAATTGATCTAAAAAATCTTGGAAAGCAGTGTCATTGTCAATGAAGTCCTTCATAGATATCCATAATGAAGGTATCTCAATATCAAGGGGTATGATAGCTTTTGCCCTATATACTAATAAAAAAGGTGTTGTCCCAGTAGGGGTACGAACACTCATTTGATACACCCACAAGGCTAGGGGTATTTGGTTGTTCCAATCTCGGTGAGATTCTACTATGATTTTGTGCAGGATAGAATAGATGGTTTTGTTTGTAGCTTCTGCCTGACCATTATCCTAGGGGTAGTTTGGGGTAGAAAAGCTATGGTGTATGTGGAATTGGGTGCAAAGGGCTTAAATGCTTTTGTTCTTGAATGATTTCCCATCATAGGAAATGATTTGGGAGGAAATTCCAAAGCGACATATGATGTGGTCTATGATGAATGCTGCTATTTTGGCTCCTATGGTTTAGACCAGTGGGATGGCTTCGACCCACTAGGTAAAATACTCTATGGTAGTAATGATGAACTTATGGTTGCTTGAGGAAGCTGGTGTGATTTTTCCAATTAGATCTAGGCCCCATTGGGAGAAAGGCCACATGGACTGGATTGGTTGGAGTGCTTGGGAAGGTAGATGTGTTAGGTTGGCATGCTATTGGCATTTGATGCAACATTTTACTTATTCATAGCAATCTTGCTCCATTTTGGGTCAATAATAACCCATTTAGATAATGTGTTTGGTTATTTCCATACCACTGAAATGGCCACCACAAGTACTATCATGCGTTTCTTGTACAACCCGTTGTGACTCTTACGATTCTAGGCAATGCAGGAGCATGCCATAATAGCTATGGCAGTAGAGAATGTCCCCCAGAAAGGTATAGCAGATTGCTATTTGTTTAAAGGTTCAGTATTGAGCGTGGCGTAAATCACATGCTAGGAATCCTAGCTTGATGTATTCTTTGATTTGTGATAACCAAGGGTTGTGGGGTTCAGTTTTTACCATGTATACACCATCATCCATGGGAGGTGTGGGTAATATGTTCGATCGGGTAAGTGTGTGGACAGATATGGATGTCATGTCAAAGGTTGGATTTTGTGGAATGAGATCTGAGGGAGGCCATGGTGTCTAAAAAATGGTTTGATGATCACGGAGTGACTTCGATGTCATACCACTCAAATTGTGATAGGATTTGTTGTGCAATTTTCTTGTACTACTGGAGGGTTGGGCAACTGCATAGCCAGATTTCCTATACTTGATTAACTATTAGGAGTTAATCGTCTATGATGTGGAGGCATTTGATGTGCATAGAGTGTGCTTGTTTTAGGCCTAATATTAGGGCTTCCTATTCTGCATTGTTGTTAGTACAAGGGAAGTCAAGTTTGAAGGAGAAGGGAAGTGGTTCTCCTTAAGGTGTGAATAAGACAATGCATGCACCCCTAGCATGGAGACATCTAGAACCATCGAAGAACAAGGTGAGGTCAGCTTTTACTTTTGGTTTGACATATTCTTTGGCTTCTATTATGTGAAAGATAGAATCGTCGGGAAGCTAGATGATAAGGGGTTGATTGTTAGTTAGAGGGGCTTCATCCAGTTGGTCGATGATGACTTACCATTTGATGGATTTTTGGGAGATGAATTCAAGGTCGAATTTGGTTAGGAGCATGATCCATTTGGCTGTGTGTGAATTATGATAACTCTTTTTCATCATGTACCAAAGGGTATTATCTTGGGTGATGATAAAAGTTGTGTGGTTTAACATGTAATTTCATAATTTTTGGGTAGCAAATACCAATACTAGGCATAGCTTTTCCATGTACCTGTATCTTGTCTCGTAGCTTACCAGTGTGCATCTGATGTAGTAGATAGCCTATTCTTTGGTAAGCATATTATTTTAAGCTAGGATTGTACCTAGTGCAAGTTTTGTAGCTAAAATTTATAGGATTAGTCGTAACTACATGATCGATGGTGATGTAAAGTAGGTTTTCATAGCATCAAATGCTCCTTGATAGTTATCATCCCATTTGAATTGTACTCCTTTTTGTAGGAGATGGTTGAATGGTTGGCATTTATCAGATAATTGCGCTATGAATCTATGGATAGATGTGATCTTACCCTGGAGGTTGTGCAATTGCTTCAATGTGGTGGGAGGAGGCATTTTGGTGATGGCTTTCACCTTACTATGATCGACCTCAATGTCTCATTAGGAGATAATGAATCCTAGTATTTTTCCTGACGTAACACCGAACACGCACTTATTTGGGTTCAAGTGCACATTGGGTTCTAATAATAGGTTAAAACTTTGACAGAGATCTTCAATATGGTCGACATATTTCTTGGACTTAGCAATGATATCGTCTACATAGTCCTCAACATTTTTATGCATCAAGTCATGGAATGTGTAGGTCATTGCATGCTGGTAGGTTGCCCCAGCATTCTTGAGGCCAAAAGGCATGACCTTATAGCAGAAGGTCCCCCAAGGTGTTATGAATGAGGTTTTGTGTTGATCAGCTGGATTGATCCTAATTTGATTATATCCTAAGAATCCATCCATGAGGGAGATCATTTCATGACCCGTGATGGAGTCAATGAGGGAGTCAATGTTGGGTAGAGTAAAATTGTCTTTGGGACAAGCTTTGTTTAGGTCACAAAAATTTGTGTAGACACGAACCTCACTGGATGGCTTAGGTATAGGGACCATGTTGGATACCCACTCGAGATAGTCAATGGGTATAATGAATTCAATGTCTAGGAGCTTTTGGAGCTCAAACATTACTATTAATGCAATTTTTGGATGCATGCATCATAGATTTTGTCTTACTGGTTTGGCATTGGAATATAGTATAATATTATTAACCACTATGGTAGGATCGAGTCTGGGTATGTCTTTGTATGACCATGCAAAAACTTTAATATACTTGCAAAGGAATTTTATGAATGCAATGCGCTCCTCGGGTGAGAGGCTAGCGGCTAATTTAAGGATGTGTAGATTTTTTGTATCATCACCGATGTCGACATCGATGGTGTCCTCGATGAGCATGCGAGATTTGTCATGCAACTATTCAGGGACAAGAATGAGGTTGAATTCATCAATGGCCTTGCTAAACTCGTATTCACCATCTATGTAAATGCCTGTATGATGGACCTAAGGGGTTTGGGATGACGTGGATGAAGAAGATGTATTTGTAGCCCTTAAGACATGAGGTGAAAGAAGGAAATTTTTGGGCATTGGTATGGGTGAGATATCTGCAAGATCTATAAAGTTTGGGTTTGGGGTATCGTCTTGAATTTTTTGGTGACTGTAATGGAGGGGAGAGCGTAAGTATACCTCAACCATGTTGACCAATGATGTTGGTGAATAAGGTGGGTAAGAGTCTGGTGATGGAGGTTCAATGATTTGTGCACATTCTAAAAGGCTCAAGGGAGATCGTAGGACAACTGGCGATAAATGAGGATGAGAGGATTCTCTCTATAGTTGTCTATGTATAGGTAGGAATATAGGCAAGCATATTGGTGGTGAATCAAGTGGGACCGGGTCTAGCTCTATTGGTGGTAGATCAGGTAGGACTAGATCCAGCTCTAGTGGTAGTGTAGCTAGGGATAAGGTAGCAAAGTATTCTTCCAATATCTCAACATCATAAAAATGAGGTATCAACTGTAGGGGTTTCTTGAAAGATATCATAGGGGACTGTGATAGTGTAAGTGGGTGAAGGAGTGTCTTCTAATATATCCATATCAATGTATTCTTCCAAGGTATGGGTTGGACGTGGAGAAGGATGTAGGGATAAATCTTGGATCTCGTCTTCTAATGTATATATGATGGTTGGGCGATAACCTAGGCGATATTTATCAGTGGGTGATCAAACATGAGGTTTAATGGGTGCATGTAGCCCTTGCTCATAATGGCCTAGCCTGAACCCATGCCAATTAAAATGTTGTAAGTAGTACAAGGCAAAGTGAGGGTTGGCCTTGTGCATAATTGCATCACAAGAGCTATATTGTGGTGGTGGAGAAGTTGGTTGGCAGATCGAAGAGTCGACTCCTGCATAAACAAAATTAGTGTGATTTTTGGGACTTCCTAGTTGTATGATGGTTCTAATGGTGAGTATCGAGGCTGAAGGAGGACCAAAATCATGGGTAGACTAGATAGGATGGTCACCTATGTATGTGTCACATACATCATAGTCTCCTGGTCTAGAATTTTTCATGAAAATGGATATGTGGCACGATCTTGTGACTAAGGTGGAATGTTGGAATTTTATGAGGAAGGATAGATTTGATATTACTTGATAGTGGCAGTTGAAGGGTGTAGGAGTTGTTCATCTACACTAGGTGTTGGTTGTTCCTATTCATGAAATTTTCTTATTGTAGCTTGACCAGGATGTTTTGTTTGTGTAGGGGAAGGTATCGGTGTAGGTGCTGGACTACGTAGAGATGTGAATATCCTAGGCCTCGATCGAAAGGGAAGAGGAGATATTTGCAGTGTAGGAAGTATAGGGATTCCTGTAGGCAAGGGTGGTGAAGGTAACATGGTATATTATATAATGGGTGGCGATGGTGGTTGAGGCACCTCATGTGGAAATTGGAATGGTAAATTTTGGGATGATTATGGAGGCCATGAGGATGGAGATGAGAAAAACATGCTAGAGGTTTTAGATTCTATAAAATATGGAACTAATGGTGTGGGTGTCAAGGCTTGTGCTCTTTATGAATACTAGGATATTGAGGTGGAAGTTGAAGAGGATATCAAGGCTCCCACTGACTGATTAGAGGATATGGGAAATAGTTTGGAGGAGGAAAATGATGGTGCAGGTGAAAGGTCTACAACATTACAAAACTTAAATGGGTCTCCATAAGATGGGACACAGTGAACAAGTCCATTGTGGATATATTTAAGGCAATGGTGTAGTGTGTATGGGACACACTTCATGTCTCTAATCCAAGGGCGACCTAGGAGAATATTATATTACATTTATCCTTGGATAATGTGAAATAGGATGGAGAGGGTGTAGATACCTACATGGATTGGTAAGACTATGGATCCTATGGTAGGTCTCATGGAGCTATTGAAGGCACACAGGTCTATGGAAGGTATGGCAAAATGGGCTTAAGGGATGTGCAGGTGATGTAGATCTACTTTAGATATGATGCTAATGGATGAGCCCGTATCAACGAGTACCTGTTTGTAGGTGATATTTGTTGGTTCGACTTTTATACACACCCTGTGAAGAATGAGCATAAAATCCTGATAACACTTATAAGGGATAAATCCCACTCACTTTAGGATCTTGCTGGATATCCAAGGTGTGAGTTACAGAGTTGGGTCAAATGTCTATTCACTCTTTTCTGCTTCTGGAATAGTTTCAAGTGGACTGTCTGTTACCTTACAACGGGTCCTGGACTTGGTTCAGTAATGTTTTTGGAATTGGTTATCTTTGTGGACACTCAGATTTACAATCAGTTCTTTGATCTAGCTCTTTATGTGTTAGCAGATTTAAATAAAAGACAAATGTAAAAGAAAATAAAAATGGATCATTCAATCGGTGGAACAGAGAGAGTAGGGTAGGGCAAAAAGAGAAATTTATCTAACTTAGCTGCAAAACCAAAACTACCAATTTTAGTTATACCGGTTAGCTTCACAATAGAACAAATCAAAGAGGAAAGTGTCCAACTTTCTAAGATCACCTTCCACTAAGAGCATAAGACAGAGACAACAACAGATCTGAAAGAAAATCACAAACAGAAGGGAAGTCGGTTAAAATTGGTATCATTCACCAGTAGCCTAGCTCGCACAGTGAGGACAGAGCAATTAGAACAGGCCTGAACCTTAAATCTATAATTTTCCCTAACATACAATAAAGAAAATGAAGCCTAGCAGCATATCCAATCCTGGTAACACAGATCTACAGCATAATTTAAATAAACCTTAATGAAACGAAAACAAAAGAAGATGAACTTATCACAATCTAAAAGAGATTAGGCTCCTGGCCATGCTATCACAGAAAATGAAAAATCACACCAACTCTAAGTCCAGAACAAAGCTTTCAAACAAGATTTGCAGGAAATTGCTCCAATAGCTTTTATTTCTAAGTTTTCGCCTCCGGAATTTACATTCAGAAGAAGTATTTATAGACCTAGGACAGACCCTGATCTTTTCAGAAATATCTTCTTCTCAAACCCTAAATCTTATCCTCTAAACCTTACTACCTCGGTTTTACAATATAAGCCCCTTTAAAAATAGAGTTTTGAATAAACCCTAACCACTCTACAAATCTTAGTGCAGTTACTTGCCATAAATGGAGAAGGCATGATCTGATATTATTCTCATCCATCTAGAATTGCAAGTAAATATCTTCGTTTTTCGACCGATCGTCGATATATTCCTTGAATGGGCACTGCGTGTGAAGGTATCTTCATCTTTCTGGTGCATCTGCCAGGAGGGTCTCATTAATTCCTCAGAGAAATTCGGAATGAGTCACCGGTTTCTCTGACATTTTATCTTCGCAGAGCCGCTTCTGAGTTGAAATTCTCTGCACGCCATTACTTTCACCATAAATTCTCCTGTTAAATGCGTCCATCGGCAAATTTCGATAACTGTGTGTAGATATTTTCATTTTTTGGTCAATTGCCGACATATTCCATTAAATGGGCAGCTGCTTAGTCACCGTAAAGTCTCTTTGCGGCCAGATCTGTAAAATCTGGATGAACCAGAAATTCTCGACATCTCACATTTCCATCTGATGGCCTTCGTTTGATCCATGCTTATTTTGTCTTTTTCGCCATTACTTCCGCTAGTATGCAACTGCCAGCTCGCTTTCTGCAAAAGACAAACAAGGATTAGTATTTTAATATTATTAAATTAAAATCCTAATGTTCATTATATGCCGGCTTTATTTTTTGACACGTGTCACGAAATCACGACGTCCCCCTGCACTCTCTTCTTCCAAGCTCTTCTGTCGCGAAACCGCGACATGTCACGATTTCGTGACATGTCGCGAAATCGCGATGTTCCCTTCCTCTTTTCACTTCTCGAAATCGTGACATGTATTTCGTGACCTTTCCATGTCTTGTTTTTCTTCCTTCTTTCTGACGTCATGATTTCATGACATGTCGCGATTCGTGACTCCATGCCTTGATTTTATGACTCCATGCCTTAGACTTTTTCTCTGCAGTCGTGATTTCACGACGTCACGATTTCATGATGTCATGATTTCACGATGTTTTCTGTGCCTGCACTTTCTTTTTTCAAAACATGTCGTGATATCACGATGTTCTTAAGACTTGTTTCTTTTAGTCCAAATATGTCGTGATATCGCGACGTTTTCTTCACTTGGTTCTTTTAGCCAAAATATGTCGCGATATCACGACATTTCTAAAAATAGAAATGTCACGATATCGCAACGTTTCCAAAAATGAAAATGTCACGAAATCACGACATTTCCAAAAATGGAAATGTCACAAAATCACGATGTTTTCAAAAATGGAATATGTCGCGAAATCGCGACGTTTCATTACTTAGTAAATTTTCCAGAAATTGTAGGTTGACTTAAATGAATTCATTCATCTGTATTCTACATTTTTACATATCAGTGAAAGATCTTTTTACTCAAAATGATTCTAACATTAAAGAAGTGAATTCTAAATTGAAATTAAAGCCATATGCAAGCCTACTTAGATACTTTGATATATGCAAAACTTGAAGAAGAAGGAGGCAAGCAAAATTTGGAATAAAAACCTGGAAAACATCAAGAGGGTCCCTACTGTAAAATGAAAGCTAAATATTTTCAAAGGATGGAAATTCATTTTTTTAGTGGGGGTGTGTTGCTTCTCAACAAATGGCGATATCTATGGGGAAAATAGTAGCACTATTTTAGAATCCAGGACTCTAGTTTCAAAACAATATAGACCATGTACCATGCTTTGCCACAAATATTCTTCAAAATAATTTAACTACTACCTGATAGTTGTCAAAATTTCCCAAGGACATACTAGGTTGAATCACTTAAGGAAGATTTCTGATGTGCAATTATAAGCGTATAAAACTTTCTTCAAGAATGACTGGGCCTTCGAATGTTGTACTCTGGATTGATCAGCTTTTCTAGATTGTGAAAGGGGAAACCGAGTAGGGCTCTGTTTACTAGTTTAGCCTTTTACAACCTCGACAGAGTTACTCTTTAGATTTTCACGACCCTGATCCACAACTGTGAGGTGGTATCTACAACTTGGTAAAAGAAAACATCTTCTGAAGCCTTGGCTATCTCTTTCATTACATAACTTCTGCCTTCCCTTTTTTCTCTTTTTTTTTTTTTTTTTTTTTGTGTGGGAAATAACAGAGTGCCAGTTTTATGTTGTCTTGCTCAACTTTCACCTTCTCTCTCTCTCCTTTGAAATATACTGAAATCTGAAAAGCCTTGCTAAAAAAACAATTTTTTTTTTAATATTTCATCGATCTGGAACTGCTTCAGCCTGGGTACTGATAGCCTCTATGGATACTCAAATAATTTCATGAGTCAGAGTCCCCTCTTACGATCAAATTTTCTTGGATTCCTTGGGAGTTTCTCCAGCCAAACAGTATAGCAGTTTCTTTATAATTAAAATAATTGTGGCAAGCAAGACACAAAATCCAATTATCTTTCTACTATTGTTCTGAATAACAAAATAGTTCCATTGTTCAGTTTAAGCAGACTATCTCTTAATTAGAATAAAACAAAATGAACACAAGATTTTGAACTCAGAATAAAAACAATTTTTTTAAAGGCTGATTTCTTTCTTTACTGCCCAGGCAAAACTTAAAAAAAATAAAATTTTAAAAGCTAAAAGAAATTTGTACAGACCCCAAAGGATAAAACACAGAACTTTAAAATCAAACAAAATAAAATAAAAACAAACTACTTCAAAGCTTATTTACAATATATACACATGTTACAACGTCTTTGTGATTTATTCAAACGATATATCGGATGGGACAACTGAGAAATAATGCTTTAGGTATTGACCATTAATAGGAAGGTTCAAAAAATTACCCTCAAGGTCCTATAGATGGAATGCATTATTACCTAGGATCTCGGCAATCTGGTATGGCCCTATCCATAGAGGTTGCAGCTCTATGTGTTTACCTTTCTTTTCTTGGGCTTCGTCCCATAGAAGCACCAGGTCCGCATGATTGAAAGCGCTCACCCTGGCCTTTTCGTCAAGCCAACGCTTGACTGTCTCTTGGTGTCGACTAAAATGCTCCACAGCTTGAAGTCGTCCACCCTGCAAATCAAACAAGTCCAACATACGAGTTTTCGTATCTGCATGATCAAAGTAATGTAAAGCAAATTTTAATCCTGGTACTAATGCTTCATATTCTGCCAAATTATTCGTGCAGGGAAACTGCAAGCGATATGACATAAAACCGGTTTGATTTTTTGGTCCTTTAAGAACAACCCCTGTACCATAACCTTGCTTAGATTTAGCTCCATCAATATGAAGCATTCCAACTTCATTATCGTGATCTTGGTGAGCTTTAACCGGTTTCTCCTTTTGAGTAGTTGTCAAATTATAAACCCCGATATAACAACCCTCAACAAGATTAGCAGTCTCATTCTTGGCATTATACTCTGTAATCATGAGTTTATATCTTGGTTCTCTGTTGATTCTTAATTGATTTGCAAAACCATTCCAGGGTAACCACATATGCAAAAAATCAGTAGCCAAGTACCCATTCAAGGATTTTGACCAATCCCTGCTCAGAAGCATTCCGTATCCTACAGGAATATCCACCACCTGAATGTCAATTATGTGTTGAGCTCTCGGCTCAGATGCTAGTTGGATATGTATATTCTGAAGTTCACCTACCACTTTAACCTCAGACTTATCCAATTGGATGACTCTCATCTCGGAGTTCATGGGGGTCAAACCCAACTGCTGACAGATGCCCAGAGGCATGACATTGGCTGAAGCCCCAGAATCTACCAGACAGTTGTGTAAGTTTTTCCCAAATATACGAACAGTCAGTAGAAAAGGTGAAACTTCAGTCTTCTCTTTATACATGGCCACATTTGCATTTGCCATCTTCTTTCCCTTTTCCAAAGGTTTGGTAGTAGGTTCAGAATATGTTTTGATCAGATTATCCCTTTGTTTAGAAATTTGGGCCAACTCATGAAGAGTGATGTTGGCTTTGATCTTCTTCATGTCCTCCACTATATTATATCCCTTATTGAGTGGAGGGACAAATGCATCTGGTCCTCTCGGGTTTCCTCCCTTGGGTGGAGATGGGTTATTGCTTGAAGATGGATCTGGAGGAACACTGTGGGAGTTGTCCGGAGGGGTAGATGTAGTGTTGGGCTCCAGATTTCTATTTCTGAGGTTGTAGTTGTCCCTCCTGTATTGTTGAAAAGCTTGCACTTCATCCATGGGTAGCTCCACAACATTCTCTGATTCTTCTAGGAAAGTGAAAGAATCTAACACCATAGCTGCACTATGTTTGGATGAACTTGGAGCATCCGTAGTTCTTTGATGTTCAGGAGAAACCAACTCGCCAGAAAGAGCTTCAAAGGCATTACAGAATTCCAAACAATCCAACTCCCCGTGCTGAGATGTTCCATGAATCCTGCACCAGTTAGGCAAAGCTAAGTCACAAATATTTACATCATGCCCTTTACCTTTATAATCCTTATTGGGTTCGTATGGGGGCCGAGTGAATCTATTCTGCTGATAAGAAAACCTGTTTGGGTTTTCGTCGGTGGACACTTGCCTTTTGAAAGTCAAAAAGTCATTTGCCAACTTTTGGACTACCCTTGAAACTTCTTCAACTCTTGTGTTATCAGCTTCTTTACCTGGATTCTGTACATTTTCAACAGGTGCTACAGCCAATGGATTTCCTGATGGTGGAGTTTGACATACTGGCAACATCATCTGATGTGGTATGGGATTGAAAATAGGGGTACCTTGTGTGACCAAAGGAATTTGATGAGCACTTAAAGGTTGAGGCCCCAATTGCCTTTCCAGAACCAAAGCTTCTTTGTAAGCCTCTATTAGATTGGTAATAGAGGCATCTCTTTTCAAGAAAATAGAAGTCATTGGATCTAGAGAATTCCTAAAAATCTCTAATGCCAGGTCTGCATTTGGCACATAATAACCAGTCAGTCTACCATAAGCCTTCTGAAATCTGACATTGTAAGATCTGACAGATTCATTTATTTCTCTTTTAATACCAGAAAACTATTGATATAATACACTAGGATCTATTACTTCACCAAACTGTGATACAAAAACCTTTTCCAAGTCATTCCAACTGGTAATAGAATCGTTAGTGAGATTTAGAAACCAGTCGTAAGCTCCCTCCTGGAGAGTGAACGGGAACAATCTGCAAGCCACATCTTCATGTCTGTACATTTAACAATTTTAGAGCATTCTTGAATGCTACTAGATGTTCTTCTGCTGTCCTAGTTCCATCATGCTTGTATCTGGGAAGATATCTCTCAGGATTTTTGGGTAGGTCATGGGCTGCACCCGGGATATTTAAGGCAGTGGAACCCAACCAGTTGGCCATTACTACTTGATTGACGATGATACTTTTAGTTGTAGTTGGAGTAACTACAAGTGGTGACAAAACTATTCCAGACAAGGACTTGGCCCTTCTGAGGCTGCTTCTTCTTGGAGTTTCTAACTCAGGCACAAGGAGCTCTCCAGCTCTGGAGTGGGACCTTGTTACTCTATAAGTGGAATCCAACTTTTCACAAGCAACTTATAACCTTACAATCCTTAACAAACTACTGAACTTTGGCCCTCCTTCTAGCACCAATTTTAAATGTTGGTGTTGAGTTTCATTGTTTAGGCAAAACTCAAACAAACAAGTTTTAAAAGGTTGAGGAGGAGGGAAAAAGGCTACCAGACTCTGGATAAAATATAGTATTTGTTAAATACCACATACAATCATATTTCTCAACTCAAGCGCACTAAGAACGTAAGTTCGGCCCTCCTTCTAGCGCCAATTTTAAATGTTGGTTCGACTTTTATACACACCCTGTGAAGAATGAGCATAAAATCCTGATAACACTTATAAGGGATAAATCCCACTCACTTTAGGATCTTGTTGGATATCCAAGGTGTGAGTTACAGAGTTGGGTCAAATGTCTATTCACTCTTTTCCGCTTCTGGAATAGTTTCAAGTGGACTGTCTGTTACCTTACAATGGGTCCTGGACTTGGTTCAGTAATGTTTTTGGAATTGGTTATCTTTGTGGACACTCAGATTTACAATCAGTTCTTTGATCTAGCTCTTTATGTGTTAGCAGATTTAAATAAAAGACAAATGTAAAAGAAAATAAAAATGGATCATTCAATCGGTGGAACAGAGAGAGTAGGGTAGGGCAGAAAGAGAAATTTATCTAACTTAGCTGCAAAACCAAAACTACCAATTTTAGTTATACCGGTTAGCTTCACAATAGAACAAATCAAAGAGGAAAGTGTCCAACTTTCTAAGATCACCTTCCACTAAGAGCATAAGACAGAGACAACAACAGATCTGAAAGAAAATCACAAACAGAAGGGAAGTCGGTTAAAATTGGTATCATTCACCAGCAGCCTAGCTCGCACAGTGAGGACAGAGCAATTAGAACAGGCCTGAACCTTAAATCTATAATTTTCCCTAACATACAATAAAGAAAATGAAGCCTAGCAGCATATCCAATCCTGGTAACACAGATCTACAACATAAATTTCAATAAACCTTAATGAAACGAAAACAAAAGAAGATGAACTTATCACAATCTGAAAGAGATTAGGCTCCTGGCCACGCTATCACGAGAAAATGAAAAATCACACCAACTCTAAGTCCAGAACAAAGCTTTCAAACAAGATTTGCAGGAAATTGCTCCAATAGCTTTTATTTCTAAGTTTTCGCCTCCGGAATTTACATTTAGAAGAAGTATTTATAGACTCAGGACAGACCCTGATCTTTTTAGAAATATCTTCTTCTCAAACCCTAAATCTTATCCTCTAAACCTTACTACCTCGGTTTTACAATATAAGCCCCTTTAAAAATAGAGTTTTGAATAAACCCTAACCACTCTGCAAATCTTAGTGCAGTTACTTGCCATAAATGGAGAAGGCATGATCTGATATTATTCTCATCCATCTAGAACTGCAAGTAAATATCTTCGTTTTCTGGTCGGTTGTCGATATATTCCATAAATGGGCACTATGTAGTAAAGGTATCTTCATCTTTCGGTGCATCTTGCCAGGAGGGCCTCATTAATTCCTTAGAAAAATTCGGAATGAGTCACTGGTTTCTCTGACATTTTATCTTCGCAGAGCCGCTTCTGAGTTGAAATTCTCTGCACGCCATTACTTTCACCATAAATTCTCCTGTTAAATGCGTCCATCGGCAAATTCCGGTAACTGTGTGTAGATATTTTCATTTTTCGGTCAATTGTCGACATATTCCATTAAATGGGCAGCTGCTTAGTCACCGTAAAGTCTCTTTGCGGCCAGATCTGTAAAATCTGGATGAACCAGAAATTCTCGGCATCTCAAATTTCCATCTGACGGCCTTCGTTTAATCCGTGCTTATTTTGTCTTTTTTTGCCATTACTTTCGCTAGTATGCAACTGCCAGCTTGCTTTCTGCAAAAGACAAACAAGGATTAGTATTTTAATACTATTAAATTAAAATCCTAATGTTCATTATATGTCGGCTTTATTTTTTGACACGTGTCACAAAATCGTGACGTCCCCCTGCACTCTCTTCTTCCAAGCTCTTCTACCATGAAACCGTGACATGTCACGATTTCGCGACATGTCACGAAATCGTGACGTTCCCTTCAAGCGCGCCTCTTGTTGGTGACTTCGTCACAAATCACGACACGTCGTGATTTTGCGATGTCACGATTTCCATGACTTAGCCTTTTGTTGGCTACTTCGTCATGATTTCACGACGTCATAATTTCGCGATGTTGCGATTTCGCGACATGTTGCGAAATCACGACGGTCTCCATGCCTTGGCTTTTTGCTGGCGACTTCATCGCGAAATCGTGACACGTTGTGATTTTGTGACGTCGTGATTTCATGACATCGTGATTTCGTGACATGTCATGAAATTGCAACGGTCTCCATGCCTTGGCTTTTTGTTGGCGACTTCGTCACAAAATCATGACACGTCACAATTTTGTGACATTGCAATTTTGCGACATGTCACGAAATCACGACGGTCTCCATGCCTTGGCTTTTTGTTGGTGACTTCATCACGAAATCATGACACATCATGATTTCGCGACGTCGTGATTTCACGACATGTCACGAAATCACGACGGTCTCCATGCCTTGGCTTTTTGTTGGCAACTTCGTCGTGAAATCATGACACATCGCGATTTCGCCAAGTCGTGATTTCATGACATGTCACGAAATCGTGACGGTCTCCATGCCTTAGCTTTTTGCTGGCGACTTCGTCGTGAAATTGTGACACGTCATGATTTCATGACATCACGATTTCACATGTCACGAAATCGCGATGGTCTCCATGCCTTAGCTTTTTGCTCCATTTGCATCGTGACATCACGATTTCGCGACGTTTTCTGCACCTGCACTTTCTTTTTTCAAAACCTGTCGCGATATCGCGATGTTCTTAAGACTTGTTTCTTTTAGTCCGAATATGTCGTGATATCGCGACATTTTCTTCATTTGGTTCTTTTAGCCAAAATATGTCGCGATATCGCGATGTTTCCAAAAACGGTCGCGATGTTTCCAAAAACGGAAATGTCACGATATCGCGACGTTTCCAAAAACAAAAATGTCACGAAATCGCGACGTTTCCAAAAATGGAAATGTCACGAAATCGCGACGCTTTCATTACTTAGAAAATTTTCCAGAAATTGTAGGTTGACTTAAATGAATTCATTCATCTGTATTCTGCATTTTTACATATCAGTGAAAGATCCTTTTTATTCAGAAAGATTCTAACATTAAAGAAGTGAATTCCAAATTGAAATTAAAGCATATGCAAGCCTACTTAGATACTTTGATATATGCAAAACTTGAAGAAGGAGGCAAGCAAAATTTGGAATAAAAACCTGGAAAACATCAAGAGGGTCCCTACTATAAAATGAAAGCTAAATATTTTCAAAGGATGGAAATTCTTTTTTTCAGTGGGGGTGTGTTGCTTCTCAACAATATCATTGATCATGGCTTGTATGTGGAGATGGGGATCTACTCCTTCTCCTATGAGTTTCGTTATCTCGTGGTCATAGAATTTGATTGAAGGCTATAGGCAATGTGGGATATTTCCTAGAAATTTGACAAAGGTATTTGTGTCATGTGTCTCTAGGTCAATGGAATGTAGGATGCCATTCAACGCCTCCCTATGGGGTTGAGATTACTTTAGGAGGTCAAAGATGGATATCCATGCAGGGGTATTACGTAACTTATGGGTTAGGCTACCACGAATGGAAATCATATTTTGAGGTGGTGGTGGTACCATGGTAGGCATTTGAGGTACATACGGTGATGTGAATTGGGTAGGTGGGTAAACAATAAGTATTATCTAGCAAGACAAGTATCATTTGTTCCTCGTATAAGGTTAATCATACCCACCACCCCACGTGATGGAGGATCACGTTGGACATTATTAACTTGGTGATGTGGTATCGAAGGATTTTTTAGACGTCTAGGGGGATTGGGTCCTCTGTGATCCGGTAGGGGGTTTTGAAAGATCCCTAAGTTTTGATTTTTTGGGGCTAAAGGATTTGCAACCTTAATAGTTCCCCTATCAATTAGGTCTTGAACTTTCCCATGAAAGGAGAAACACAAATCGATATTATGGCCATACTACCTATGGAAGGGACGAAAGAGTTGCTCATTATACTCATGAGGCTTAGGTGAATTTAGATCTAATGGGTGGATCTTGGGTAGGATGATATGGTTTCCCTCATACAATCTATGGAATATAGCTGGTAATGGTTCATATAAGGGTGTGAAATGATGCAGTGGAAGTTGTGAGCGCATACCTCAGTATTGTTGTGGTCAAGGTGGAGTAGGAGCATTTATCTGGGTTGCTTATGTTTGTGGCATATAGGTTGGAGGAGTCGGCACTAGTGTTAGAGTGGCAATTATGACTTGGTTGGCTTGTGGTGGCCTAGGATAAGGTTGATTTTGTGCAGGCCTGTTGAATCGTAAGTTGGAGTTATAGTTGGATTTGGCTCTCAACTTAATCTTCCTAGATTGAACCTTAATATCTTCAATCACTTTTGCTTGGAAAATGGTATCTTCAAAGGTATGGCTTTGGTGAAGCTGAAGGGATGTAGAGATGTGTTTGTGGCAACTCTTGGATAAGAGCATCATGATATCCGAAGTGGGGAGTCTATAGGTGAGGTCATGGATGATCGTTATCCATCTGGAAATGAACTCAGTTATGGGTTCATCATCAGCCTATCATAAGGTGTACACATCAAAAAAAGTGGTCTTTTTTTTTATGTTGATGGAAAAATGCTCTAGGAAGGAGTTAGCTAGCTTCTCAAAGGTATACAAGCTATGGCATGGAAGCATGTTATACCAATCCAGTGTTTTCCCGATGAGGGACAAGGAGAAGGTATGCAACATGAGAGGGTTACTACTATGAAGTTGGTAGCAGGATGAGTGGTAGTTGGTCACATGCTCTCTAGTATCTTCCTTGCCTCTAATCTTGTTGAATTTTGGTATTTCAAAGTGATAGGGGTAGGGAAGAATAAGAACTAATGGATGAATGGGCTCATTTCATAATTCATCATAATAGGGATTTTGTGGCCCATGGCTAGAGATGCGTAGGTTTAGAATTTTGACTTCATCTCAAAAGAGTTAAAGTTTGAGTGTCATAGAAGTGGGAGACTAAGCTATGGTAAGCTGACCCTACGAATGTGGTGGATACTAGTACTACTGCTCTTCCTAGATTTGTGAAGAGTATGGTTGTGCTTGATATTGGTAAGGTAGGTACTGGGCAACATGTGTCATCGTATCTATGGGCACACTAGGTTGTGGGATAGGTGTCTATTGGGGGTAATAGTACTATGATTGGGTAGCCTACGATTGTGGCAAAGGTACTTTTTGGGTCAAAATATATTGTAGTGGTTGGGTTGTATATGGCGATGACAAAGCTAGGGGAGACATAAAGAAGCTAGGTGTAGTTAGTAATGGTGTAGGCATTGGTGCTACTGATACTAGTGGTGATCGAGATGAGGTATCGAAGGATGGGATCTATCTCTATCCTGATGGATAGGAGGTAGAGAAGCTAAATTGCATAGAATAGATTGGTAGGGTAGGTGGATAAGCCTTCAGTCTTGATCCAAGGATAGGAAATAAATTGTTAGTGGTAGCTCGAAAGGGAGGAGGTGGTGGTATCCTATAAGTCATCGTAGACAAAGGTGGCACTAGAGGTTGGGTATCGTATGCTCCAGATACCTAGGAGACGGATGGAAAAGCTACTGAGAAGGTGGGATAAGCTACCGAGGTGGGAGATTGGGTTGAAGTGAAGGTGTATGTGTACACTTCCACTTGGGCTTGTTCATATTGCATCTAAAGGAGCTATTGAGAGATGTCTTCAAATAGGGTGAATAATAGCTCTTGGGAATATGATGTTTGGTTTTCTTGTGAATATTACGGGGGTGAGGTTTGGGAGAATGCTTGTGGTTCCTATTTGAGAGGAAGCTATTGTATAGTTTTAAAGGATGGTTTTTGGTTCCCTACAGTAGAGAATGATGGATCGGATACCATTCCTATGGTAGGATCGAATGATACAACCTTGATATGGGTACAATTTAATAGGGAAGAATCATTCTCAAAAAGATATTGAGATAGATTTTGGAAGAAGGGGTGCACCAAGGTGGGCAAAGTAGGTATGACCTCCTCATCTATGTTAAATAATGGATGAGATTTTTTTTGCACTATGTAGATCACATGATCATAGAACATGGTCGATGGATTAGGTGAGGATGGAGCTGAAAGGAGTGGATAATCCTTTGTAAGTGAAGTAGAAAGCGCTTCACTCAAAGTTGATGTCTCATTTTAAGGTATCATGTGTGTGAATTGGACATCAAATTCTATGCGTGAATCATATGTATCTATTATTTTCTCCTTCTCTATCGAATGAGTAAGAATGGACTGACTAGAGGAAGTATCGAGAAATTTCTCTATAAAGCATGCTTGCTCGTATGCTTTGCTACGAGTGACTACAGGCATAGTAGCATGTGTGATAAAGGGTTTTAGAAGTAACCCCTATGTGATGCAGACTCAACTATGTTTAATACAAATGTGAATCAAGTGGCATGATGTGTGTAGCAAAATAATGTGTAGTGTAATGTGTTGATATTGGTCCGTTATCATGCAAACAATGGTAGACCAGAATCAATTCTAAATGCTAAAAATAGAATTGTTTTGTTCATTTTTGTGTGTTGTTATGTTGATACTCCCTATGTATAATTACAAGTAATGGAGTGGATATTCTAGCAAATCAGGAATTTTGTCGATATCAAACGTCCTACAACACCCAAAGATGTACATAATAGAATGGTACCATAATGTACAAATGGCAACCTATGTGGAAGGTATAGTAAAATGATATCCTAAAGGGGGATAACCTACTATGTTGAAGTGAGCTCACTATATCCTCTCATGAGAAGAGGTGGCATTATCTATGACTTTCTAGGCATGGTTGGAGTACCCCATGCTTTCGCTTCACCCTTGAATGGGCTTGGTCAAGAATTATAGTTACTGTGTTCACAAATTATGTTAGCCTTATGAAAAAAGGTGTCTAATCCTATCCCACTCCACAAGTAACCATTGGTGATAAAATCCAGGGTCCAATCACAAAATTAGGGGGATTTTTGGTGATGAGGTCTAAAAAACCACTCCTGTGGGGCTACTAGGTGTCTAGGGGGGTGAGATTTGGTGGAGGGTAAAACTCCATTAGCACTAGTCTCGAGTGATGAATTAGGGATGAAGTCCAATATCACCACTTCTTTACAATACCACGTGAGTGTGTGTGGGTTTTTTTTCTATCTATGTATGTAAAGAAATAAACTAACTAATTGCCTTTTCAAAATAAACTAACCCTAATTCCTTTTTGAAATCATATGATTAGATAAAGTACTCTTTGGAAATAAGTAATCTAACTCTAAAGGCATTTTCGAAGCAAATTTGATCTACTTTTGAAAGTGTGGAAACATGCAATCCAAGTGTGTGGAGTAAAGGGGATTAGAACCCTAACTTAAAATTTGAAATGCAAAAATTATTTCAAACAATGGAAGAGGGGATTAGAAACCTTAATTTTCTTTAATAATGCAAATATCTTTCAAAAATAAAAGAGGGGATTAGAAACCCTGATTTGTTTTAACATGTAGAGTTTTTTCTAGCAATGAAAGTTATTAACGAAATGAGACTAACGTAGGCTTGTGCTACATGCAATATACAAAGGAATATGCAAATTTGTTTTAGAGATTAAAAAATTAAGTTTCTAGAAATTTACAGGTCCTAAAAATTTCAGAAACCCTGAGGGTTCATAAACTTTGCAAGGAAAAAAACACTATATCTAGCAGTGATTATTTAACTAGTTAGTGGGATTTTTGTTTCCAAAACTTGCAACAGAGGCAAAAAAAGTGGACATACCCACATTTTGATGCTAAGGGAGGTTTTCTTGGCCCCTGAAGAGATCACCCTAATTGATTTTTGGGTTTTGAAGGCTTCTATGCTCAAATCACCACCCGGAGGGTGAATTCAATTTTGAAGGCTCAGATCTGATATCTGGTATTCCAGAGGGCCTTTGTAGGTTGTAGGGAGATATGATATAGCAAGATCTTAAAATTTTGGGGCTTTGAAATGAACTTTTCCACCCAAGGGGTGAATTGGCAGACAATTCATGGGGTGGGTGAATTAGCTGCAAAGGTTTCAAATTAGGGCTCTGATGACTTACAATGGTTCCTAGGGTTTTGGAAGTCTCTTTGGTAGATAGCTTTGGTACCTGTAAGACACAAAAATAGAGGATAATTTCATATTTGTAAAAAAAAAATTAATCTAGCACTATATATTGTGGGGGTCCCACCGGGCATGCCAAAATGAAACGGTCATAAAATGGCATTTGATAATTCAACACAAGATAAAATAATGCATCAAACATAGAAACTATATTCCATTGATATTAATAAAAATGTGTTACAAGAGGGACGTGTTTTCCTTTATCCATTTCTATTTCATAACAATTTCATAATCGATCTGATGCCTTATTCGGTTGTCCCTCAATGAAGGTGGGCTTCTTTGTATGTGGGCCAATGCATGGTTTGTTGTTTGATGTTGTTATTCCTATTCAAATCTACTAGATGACCTACAAATAGGAGTTATTAAGTTGATGGGCTTGCCTTAGTCCCTTGTATTTAGGAAGACAAAATTACCATAAAAGCATGATAAAAACTAAAATAAATGATACAAAAGCACATAAAATAGGAAAATAGAGCTTACCTACCATATTTGGGTTGATCTGGACACTGTAGACCCAATTTGCCACCCGAGGAATGAATTTGGATCAAAATCGTGGGGCAAGGGGTGATCTGAGCTGTGAGGTCCCTTGTGCAAAATTACTTTTGTGGATCGATTCTTAGGTAGCTATTGTACCTTTGTATGGTGTCGAAATTGGACTGTGTGCACCGATAAATGAATTTTCAATGTTCACTTTCCATTTCAGCAGAGTAACTATACTTTGTTCAACTTGGGAGAGATCTATAATTTGGGTTTTAGGACCCACTATTTATAGGAAAAGGTAAGGTGCAGGGGGGAATTAGATAGACTAAACCTAGGTTAGATTCTAACTAGGTTTAGGTTAGGAAATGCAATGTGGCAACATCACATTCCTTATGAGAAATATCTCATCCTCACACATGTGTGAGGATGGATTAGGGCTAATCCTGATTAGGAGGTCTTAAGCTAGTTTAGGACATGATTAAAATAAGTATCCTAACAAACCCTAATTTCACACATGTGGGAGGATGTGATTAGCATTAATTAGGGATTAAAGGTTAATTAATCAAATTTTCCCTAAAAATGGGACTTAAGTTAATTCAACATTAAATTAGATTTTTGTAATTGACTTATTAATTTGTTTTGCCAATTAATACCCTGTGGGGCCCTAATCAAGTGTAAATAGGCCATCGAAATGTATCCTAGTTCATGGTATGTGATTTTGAAGGCTTATTATGGCTTTGGACCTGAAAGTCGATGAAGTGGCATATATAGAAATCTACACACTGCTATGGCAGAATATGGTAATCTACGCATGACTATGCAAAACTACGCATGAATACGCATGACTATGCATGACTACACATGACTACGCATGACTATGCTAGCGTAAAATAGACTAGGGATGTCTAGAATCATCTATGGATGCATATAAACATCAATGTGTGACTTTTTGGTGTCTACAACTAGACTCTTCCAAAATTCATCCTGTGTTCTACATCTCTTGCCTTAAACCAGTAGTCGGTACACATATTACCACACAAAATCAACTACCTAAGTTCATAGAGGATGGAGCACTCATGGTTGAACCTAAAGCTATCTTGGATCATCGTATTCATCAACTTTGACATCACACCATCACTTAGCTTTTGATTCAGTGGAGAGGCCTACCCTCCTTGATTTACTATGTTCTATATTTGATGTATGTCACTTGAAATTGTGTAATGTTCTATATTTCAAGTGACATACATCAAATATAGAACATAGTAAATCAAGGGTATATATAGTCAATCTTCAAAATCTTCCAAAAATATTATATTGTTCCTAATATTTTCATCCAACCAACAAACCAAGAAGGGGAGCTTGTTCCACCTAATATCCTACTAAGTCCTTTTATAACCTTTTTTATCTCTAGAATAGTAATCACATAAACACATCATACACACAATACTAGACCAAACATGTGGTATACATGATAGGAACTCCACTAGGGTTCCTAGTTCCCACATTAGAGTTATAGCTAGTTGTGGAGGAGCATACTCAATGTTGCATGTAATCTAGAGAATCTCCAACTAAAATCTAGATCTATAGTAGCTATAATTTAACTCCAATAATAATCCTACTACTCCATTTACATCAATATCTCCATCATCACAAGAAAATTGTCATCACGTATAATCATCTTTAGAATCTCCGTCTTAACCTTGATCCAATCTAATTAATATGCCCATACATTCTCACAGTTAGGATCTTCTCCTTAGACCCTGGTGAATTTTATAAGTAGCCATATAAATAATTATTCCTCTGACTCTTCCTACATATATTTTGGTTCCTAATTAAAACACTTATGAAATATCACAAGAGAAAATTTTCTAGACATCCAATCATAATACATATACAAGGTAAATATCTAATAATCAACATAAAACTCATAGAGAGTTACAAGGATAAATCATTCTTTCATGTGGATTTTAAACAACACAACAAGCAATCATATTTTTTATTATTAAGGGGAAATCCACCAATTTTTTAGTTAGCATATTTTTTATTTTTTAGTTAGATTACTATATCTCATATTGGTTATCTACTTATTTAAATCTATTTATCTTTCTTCTAGATCAATCAATTGTTTTAATTACAAATTTACCCTACCTAGTTAGATATAAGTGGGGTGTTTAGAAATTATTTATTTTGGTCATATGCCTCCCACACTTTCCATTTCTTCTACACTTTATGTTTTTGTAATACTCATGTGCATAGTAGCTCATATCCTCCTTTGCATTTTTCCTTCTTTCTTTGTATGTACGCCTTCCCCTAGGTGCTTCTCCATTTTTTTTCTAGTTTTATTGTCCTTATCCTATACTTCCTCCCAATTTTCAATTCCATGTACCACTTTACTACCAAATGTTACCACTTCCACCTCCTTTTTTCTTTAGTTCCATAATCACTTCACCACTAGTTAGATTGTCTACATTAGATCCTCTTTTATCTCTTAATTATTATCTTATTATCTTTACTCTTTTGATCTCTTTATTTATTTGGACCAACTAAATCAATACTTTAATCCTCTTATTTATTAATGTATTTTACCCTTATGATTGTTTTTAGCACTTTAATTAAGGATGTGGAGAAGTTATGAACAAATCATTCTATACACATTAGTCACACATGTTTTTACCCATATCATTTTCACACAATTAAACCTACATGAAACTATAGGACACATACAAGATCATATAACACAAGTTTTTATGACATTAGGTATTCCCCCTTTGGTTGGGGTTCATCACCTTTACACAATGCAAATCACATATTTCTTCCTTTTTATTGTAAGTATTATTATAAAAATCATATTAAAAAATCAATACAATAATAGATATACAACTTTCACATTCAACTACTAAATCCATAAAAAATATGATAAATATTCAATGCAACAATAGATGTTCAAAATTTGCATTCAAAGTATTAAAATAAAACAAGGTCAAACATAACAAACCACACTAATGTAGTCCATAAATCTATAGCATATCAAAATATACTAATATAAATCTATAACATACCAAGGCAATATAAATTCTTATATTTAATTTTGTTGAAACAAACATATGAGTTATAATATGTAGTTCTACCATAGGGGTAGACATCATAAACCATCATGAAAAAATTATATAAATCCCCATATGTTGTTTGTTTGGGTGCTACTAAAATGCATGAAGACATAAAAGGTTTATGTTTTGCACAATAATTAAAATATTACTAATTTGAGACTAAATGCCTTAAATATTAGTGTATCAAGGTAGAGCAATGTCATCTTTGAGGCACTAATATTCTACCTAGATGGGCCATACCAATCATCTATTTTGCTTGTTTTATTCTAGCAAGATATGTTAGAATATATTACATTATTTGTTACATGATAATGTACCACCTTGGGTACAATTTTAGATTATAATGTGAGTTATATTTTATGTAATATAATAATGTGCAGGAAATGCACAAGTGTCTTATAGTTAGGTGTGCATGTGCACAAGTGTCCATGTAGAATGCACATGTGTCCTTAGAGTAGGAAAGTGAAGAGTCACATACTTTTATATATTTGTGACTAAGCATTGTAAGAAGCATTGAAAAAAGAGCATTGCTCATAGTATGTATTATTATATCTCTATACAAGAGCATTTTTTAGTATTTTTGTGAGCCTTTATTAATGGTAGTTTTATGAGTAGTTACAGAAGTTATTCTTGAGTTGTACATGTTTAAAATATTACCATTATATTATATTTAATATTTCATGCTAATTTAATATCTTGTGGCTAATTTCTAATTAAGTATATTGCATCAAAATCTAATAGTGGTATCAGAGCATAAGGGAGGTTTATAGGAGATAGGAAGAGACCACCAGATTTAAAAATTTTGAATACAGCCATAAAATATTTGAAGGCTGATTTGCAAAAAAGAAGATTGCTGATTTTTGCAGCAGAAATTGCAGAGTTTTGGACAGAAAGAGGGCAGCATTTGGACAACACTAATAGGTGCAAATTTCAGAGTTGGAGAGAATGAATTTGGAGGAGAATTGAAGCCATAAAAATCATATTTTAGGGCAGCATTAAAAGGAGAAAAGAGAGCTTCGGTTTGGAGAAATTTAGGGCAGATTTGAGAGAGCTTTGAATAGCAAATAAAATAAGGATTTGGCAGAATTTTAAGAAGGATAATTGCTACAAATTATAAAGATATTTGAAAATCATAGAAGCTGATTTTAAACAGCATTGAAAGCTGAAAATTAAAGCTTTTTGAACAGCAAGATAAAGGCTAAAAGGAAGATATTTTTGAGCAACAATTAGAGTTGTAAAATTGATAATTTTGAGGCAGCAATTGAGTAGAAAGGAGAGGTGTAAATTCTATAATTTTGGGGCAGCAAAAAGGTGAATCAAATCACCAAGAAAATTAGCTACAAAAGGAGTCCAAAAGGTATGCCACATCGGTGCTAAAAAAATTTATTATTTAAGCATTAAAATCAATTTACTTTAAGGTTAGAGCACCATATTAGAGCTATTAAATTCTACAAAAGAAATATTCTTCAAGCCAATGAAGGAGGTAGTATTATTGTCTAAGAAAAATCTGAATAAGTGCTCAAAGACAACATGTTCAAGGTGTCTAAAGACACCAAGTAAGGTGCTAAAACTTGAATAAGGTAGCATTCACATTGGATTAAAATCTGTAGAAAAAATAAGAAGTTAGATTGTTGGAAATAACGCATGGTAAAAATTTATTTTTACCACAGTAAGGTTGGACCTTACCTTTTACCTCCCTGGACGGTAGAGACTGGACGACAGAGGTTTGACGGCATGGGCGGCAGAGAGAACGAATTCTAATTTTCTTCTTCTTTCCTCCCTATTTTCCTTCATCCTTTTCTCTTTCCCCTAAGTTAGCGATTATGGTTTATTTCCTTCTATTTAAACCTTGTAACCGCAGATTAATTCCTAATGCAAGTTTATTCTATTTTCTCCTAACTTTTTCTTCCTGGTTACTAACCTAAGCTCCTATCACAATATCTGGTATCAGAGCTGGTTCACGTTTGGCTGGAAGGCACGACGAGCGAGGCACGGATCCCGAGGAGGTCGGCCCATAGCATGTGAACCGAGGCAAGAGGCCCACAACATGCGAACCGAGGCAACAGGAGGCATGGATCTCGAGGAGCTAATCAGGAGGTGACACATGGCAGACAACGAGCGAGCGGACGCGACACGTGGCAGGGAGCGGACTCGACGACCGGACACGTGGCAGGGAGCGGACGCGACAGCGCGACACGTGGCAGGGAGACGACGCGACAAGTGGCGAGCAGACAGGCGGGCGACTGGACGGGCAACGCACGGGAGGCAAAAGGCGTGGTCCCGATTGCCCGTAGGCAATCGAAACTCATCCGCCGAATACAGGCTTTTAAAGCCTGTAAGTTTCATCCACAGGGCGGATGTGGGACAAATGTCCCGTATTTTTTTTTAAATATTTGCTAGCCCGACGGAATAGAAGGAAGGCAAGCGCCTTCCATTCGCGTCGGACAGGCTAGCCCGACTGGCCATTCGGGCCAGCGTTAAGGCTTGGCACGGGAGGTCGCGGGGTCGAACCCCACGCGCGCCATATATAATCTTTTGCATGATAAAAATTAAATTTTTTTTATTTTTTTCATATTTTTTTATAAAAATTTATATTTTTTATAGATATTTAAAAAAAAAATTATTTTAACAGTTTTTTTTAAATCTTATCTATAGAAGATATATTTTATAAAAAAAAATTGATTAAAATTAAAATTTTTATGCATTTAAAAATAAGTTTAAAAAAAAAAAAAGGGAATCTATCTATCAAAATTGTGGAAGAAAAGATATTTCCTAAGAGGAAATTGCTGTAACATTTTTTTACGCTTTGAGAGGTAAAAATTTAGTAACATTTCCTAAGAGGAAATTTTGTGTAAAAGAAAATTTCAGGGAAATTTTCTTAGATGATAAGATCGAATGGATGTTATCAGGCTCTTTGTAAACTGTTACTAAGAACGAACGCCGAAAACTTTGATGAGCATGTGAGAACACTAGGCATAAATTCAGTCTTTTCACAGTTGCAAAACGTAGTTATTGCACAACAGAGAAATCCTGATCTAGGATACGAAGCAGATTCAGAAGATAACTCTTTTGGGAGTAGATTTGAACAATCCGAATCTGTGGAGATTGCTCCACAAGGATCTGAATATACTCATTATAGTAATTCAGTTGAAATCCTACAACCTCCTTCACCTGAAATTATATTGATCAGTGACGACGACGAACAAGTCGCTGACAATTTTGTAATTGCTGAATCACAACAAGAATAGGTTGTTTTTTGAAGGATAAATCAAGCAAGGCTTGATAGTTTGTAAAGTCTTTTTGTAATAAGACTATATAAGAAAGGTTTCTTGTTTTAATAGATTGTAATGGGATCAAATAACAATCTACCAATCCCCGAATTCAATGGGGATAATTATGAGTATTGGTCCATCAAAATGAGGACATTACTCATAGGAAAAGGACTATGGGATAGTATTGAAGACGGTTACACTGCTCCAACAGATTGGACTACTTTGAGTGCAACCGACAAGAAGACCTTCAAAGATGCACAGAAAAATAACTCTTTTGCCTTATACCATCTTCAATCAGCATTAGATCCAAGTATCTTTCCTAGAATTGCATCTTTCTTAACTGCCAAAGATGCATGGAATGCCTTGAAAGAAGGATTCCAAGGAAGTGATAAAGTGAAGCAAGTCAGGCTTCAGACCTTAAAAAGAGATTTTGAAAATCTTAGAATGAAGGAAAATGAAAGAGTCGGTGACTATTGTGTACGAGTCAAAGCAATAGTTGATATGATGCAAACTTTAGGTGATAACACAACAGTTGAAACAATTGTGAAGAAAGTGTTGAGAACACTTCTTCCTAAGTGGAATCACATTGCCATCATAATTGAAGAATCAAAAGACCTTTCTACTCTTACATTTGATAGTTTGATTGGATCATTAACATCACATGAAGAGCGCCTTCAAGGAACACCTTCAACAAGCTATGGAGGTGATGACAAAGCCTTCACTTCAAATGAAGTTGCAAGACGAGGACAAGGAAGAGGCCGAGGCAGAGGACAACAACAAAGAGGCAAAGGCCAAAGCAACTCCTACAGAGGAGGAAATCAAAATAGAGGTGGAAATCAAAATAGAGGAGCCAATCAGAACCAAAGCGGCAATGCAGGCCATGGAAATCAAGGACGAGGAAGTAACAAAACTAAAACGGCTTGTTTCAATTGTGGGAAACAAGGACACTTCGCTCGTGATTGCTGGTCAAAGTCTTCAAAAGATCAAAGCAGTCAATATGGCTCATTTTATGGAGAAGAAGAAGGCACCTCAAATATTTTTCTTTCATATGGACAGTCAGATCAAAATCTCAAAGACACATGGATTTTAGATACTGGTTGCTCCAACCACATGAGTGGCAAAGAAAATCTCTTTGCTACATTAGATTCAAATTATAAATCCCATGTTAAGTTAGGGGATAATAAATCTTTGCAAGTTGAAGGCATTGGAGCTATGGAAGTTCCAACAAAAGAAGGCCTTAAAAAGGTGAATGACATATACTATACTCCACAACTACAACACAATTTGTTAAGTGTTGGCCAAATGATGGAGAAGCATTACAAATTAGTTTTTGATGAAGGAAAATGTACAATCCTTGATAAAAACAATTGTAACAGAGTCATCACAGAAGTACCTATGACAAAGAATAGGTTATTCCCTCTAAAATTTGGTGAGCCAGGGGGAGCTCAACTTGCAAATATTGCTATTTCAAATCCAAGTGTATTGTGGCACTTGAGATATGGTCACCTCAATTCCGCTAGCTTGAAAATGTTAACTTCACAAGCTATGGTGACAGGACTACCAAAAATTCAAGAACATAAGAAGGTATGCGAAGCATGTGCTTTGGGAAAGCACTCCAGAATGAAGTTTCCAAAAGGGCAAGCGTGGAGAGCAAGCTATCCTCTTCAGCTAGTACATTCGGACATCTGTGGTCCAATGCAAACAAAAAGCCTTGGAAACAATTCTTATTTCCTAACATTCATAGATGATTATTCTAGAATGTGTTGGATCTATTTTCTGAAACACAAAGATGAAGCATTTGATTGCTTCATAGACTTCAAAAATAATGTAGAAAAGCAATGTGACTACTATGTCAAATGTCTTCGCACTGATAGAGGAGGAGAGTACTCCTCAAATGAATTTTTAAATTATTGTAAGCAAAATGGGATAAAAAGGCAGTTCACCACTGCCTATACCCCACAACAGAACGGTGTGGCCGAAAGAAAGAACCGCACCCTTGTTGAAATGGCACGTACGATGCTTCAAACAAAGCATCTAACATACAGCTATTGGGCAGATGCAAGTGAGAACTAGTGCATATATTCTAAATAGAAGTCCGACTTCTAGTTTAGATGGTATCACTCCTTATGAAGGATGGTACGGTAAGAAACCAAATGTCAAACATTTTTGAGTATTTGGTTCTTTAGCTTATGCACACATTCCTGAGGAGAAGAGAAAGAAGCTTGATCCCAAGAGTCAAGCATGTATTTTTGTAGGGTATTGTGAATCTACCAAAGGGTATAGATTGTACAATCCCAAGACACATAAAATAGTTATCTCCAGGGATGTAATTTTTGATGAAGGGGGAGAATGGGGTCATAAAAAATTTGTTGATATAGACTCTAATTCTGAAAGTTCCACATTTGTACAGCCCAAGAAAAGTAGTGGAAGTAGTTCCCCTCCACAAAGTCCACATCAGGAATCTTCATCGAGTACATCAAGTGGTACATCAAGTCCAAGAGGAACTCCTTTGTTGGCACCCCCAAACTCTCTGAAATGATTTCAGAGATCTGTAAGCGCTCCAAGTCCGATGGATATTGATCCAGTTTCTCAAAGGAAAGAAACAAATAAAGGAAAGCGCATACTACAGAGTCATCCATCTTCTCAAATGTTGGATAGGAATTTCCAACAAAGATACACTAGGAGTCAAGCTAGTGAGATGGACGACATTTTGTCAAGACTTGAAAATCTTCACATGTCAGAGATGATGAGTCTCATGAACCAAGGGGTGATGTAGTCAATTATGCTTTGTTGGCTACTGCACAGCTAGAACCATCTAGCTATGAAAAATCATGTATCGAAAGTATATGGCAAGATGCCATGGAAGAGGAAATATCCTCAATTAAAAAGAATGATACTTGGGAGCTTGTGAAGCTTCCCAAGGGAAAAAAATGTGTTGGATGTAAATGGGTCTATAAGACCAAATTCAATGCTGATGGAAGCATTGAAAGGCACAAGGCAAGATTAGTAGCTAAGGGTTTTACTCAGAAATATGGCATAGATTATGAGGAAACCTTTGCTCCAGTTGCTCGACAAGAAACAATCAGAACTGTTCTTTCCTTGGCAGCCCATAAAGGATGGAACATTCAACACATGGATGTGAAAAGTGCATTTTTAAATGGATACCTGATAGAAGAGGTGTATGTTCAACAACCTCAAGGTTTCCAAGAACAAGGAAAAGAGAACCTTGTTTATAAATTGAAAAAAGCACTTTATGGCCTCAAGCAAGCACCACGAGCGTGGTACTCATGCATTGATGGCTATTTTAGCGAGTATGGTTTCACAAAAAGCAAGAGTGAACCAACTCTATACTACCTTAAGAATGGAGTAGATATCCTCATAGTTTGTTTATATGTGGATGATCTAATATTTATGGGTAGTAATAATAAGATGAATATGGAGTTCAAAAACTCCATGATGAATCAGTTTGAGATGAAGGATCTCGGATTAATGAGATACTTCCTAGGCATGGAAGTACATCAATCAAAGCAAGGGATCTTCATATGTCAATAGAAATATGCTCATGACATGATCAAGAAATTTGCTATGCAATAGTGCAAATCAGTTGCAACACCAACAGGACATGGAATCCAGCTAAGCAAAGATGATGGAGCACCAAAGGTTGACATGACCAATTTCAGAAGCATGGTTGGGAGTTTAATGTTTCTCACCAACACTAGGCCAGATATACAGTATGTTGTTTCTCTAGTATCAAGGTTTATGGCTTGCCCATCCGAGCTGCACCTTCAAGCAACCAAACGAATTTTACGATATGTAAAAGGTACATTGGATTTTGGAATCCATTACCACAAGTCTAACTCTGTGAAGTTAGTTGGTTATAGTGACAGCGATTGGGGCAGTAATATAGATGACAAAAAATCTACATCGAGGGAACCTGTTTTAGTCTAGGTTTAGGACTAATAACTTGGAGTTCCAAGAAGCAATCTGTTGTAGCATTATCATCTACGTAAGCTGAGTATATAGCCATTACCCATGCTAGTACTCAAATCCTCTGGTTGAGGAAAATCCTTGAAGAGATTGGCGAAAATCAAATTGGTCCAACCAAACTGAATTGTGATAATATTAGTGCCATACAGTTGGCATATAATCCGATCCACCACAAAAGGTCAAAACATTTTGATATGAAGTATCACTTCATAAGAGATATGGTGGAACAACAGATAGTTGAGCTTCAATACCGCAGCACTTTGGATAATCTAGCAGACATCTTCACCAAAGGCATGGCTAAAGCTCAATTTATAAAGCTGAGAGACTGTATAGTCAGTCCTCTCAACTTTAAGGGGGAGAATGTTGGAAATAACGCATGGTAAAAATTTATTTTTACCACAGTAAGGTTGGACCTTACCTTTTACCTCCCTGGACGGTAGAGACTGGACGGCAGAGGTTTGACGGCATGGGCGGCAGAGAGAACGAATTCTAATTTTCTTCTTCTTTCCTCCCTATTTTCCTTCATCCTTTTCTCTTTCCCCTAAGTTAGCGATTATGGTTTATTTCCTTCTATTTAAACCTTGTAACCGCAGATTAATTCCTAATGCAAGTTTATTCTATTTTCTCCTAACTTTTTCTTCCTGGTTACTAACCTAAGCTCCTATCACAATATAGATACAGTATAAGGTCAATCCAAAGCAAGGATAAAGGTGCAATATTTATGGGAGATAAATAAATTAGAACATCAGATATTTTACCAAAGTTATAAATCTTGTATATCTAGCTGAACAGAATTAATATGCTATCAAGAAAAGGGGTGAAAAAACCACCAAGGAAGTGTAGGCCCAAAATGGCCACATCCTTAGAAAACTTTTAAAATTTATTCTAAGGCATGAAATTGCTCCAAACCATTGAATATAGAGTGTATTTTAGAGTGGCCCAATGCAAGATGCTCCAATTCTCTCAACACTTGGTTATTTTTTGTGAAAACAATAAAAGTATTCCACATCACCCAATACTTAGTGTATTTTATAATATCCTAGTGTGAGTGTTCCAATCCACAATCAAAGCGATTCTATATGATGTCATCATATTTTAAAGTGTGGATTAATGACATGGCTTCATCCCGCATGCTCAAGCGACTAAGTGTCAGGAATATCCCATTTCGTTGAGTTCCAAGGCTATTTTAGAGCTGAATGGCGACAAGCTCTACACCACTAGGTAAGAAAGTTAAAATTTCAATAAGAAGTAAAAGATATTGGAATAGCACAAAAGACATTTTGCATTACTTCTTGATAGGATTGGCGTTATACTCTATTCCATAGTCAATTCAAGTCAAAGCTAGTGGAGCAAGAATCGAGGAGCATATTACAACTTTTACCCTATGTCATGGACACGAGAAGGAAATAAAATGTTTTAAAGACTTAAGCGGGTGGATTGACGATGAGCTATATTCTGCCCAGGACTCAGTTTATTTCTCACAAATTCTCAAATCTATTGGAAGAATCCAATCTAGATGATATCAGTGCTCTTTTAGAGTGGATTGGTGACCTGTTCTATGTTGCTCATTTGTTGAGGATTATTAAATTCTAATCATAGTTGTCCATGAAGTGCATCAATGGTGGATATTATGCTAACATTTTCATGAGCATACAAAGGCATATTCTTGGAGAATGAAGACCAATCAGTTTGAGCAGGTAAATGAAGTATTTGTGGTGCCAAGAACCAAGAACCAAGGTAGTTACAGATCTATGATGGGATGAAGCCCTCAAGAAGGATGAGTGATTCAGATCTGGTTTCTAACAGCCTGAAGTCTAACTACTATTTTTGAACTAGCAAGTTGCAGAGCTGAGCTACCATGGTGTGCAACTTCGAGAAAATTTACTAAACTCTAGAGGCAAATGAAATGATTTCATCATAGCATTCTGTTGATCTATCATATTCTAAATCCTTGTAATTTCTCCACTACTTTCTTTTATTGTAAACTATATATAGAGTTCAAACCCTCAATTTTTAGGGTTCGATCTAGAGTGTTTGCTTGCCCTAATGTGTAACATATTTTTCAAATTAATGGAATGAGCATTACTCAGATTTTTGACTCAATATTTGTCATATTTGATATATTTCATTAAGAGGTTCAAGTTATGAATTGCATTTCTATCAATGTTGTTATGGTTAGTTCATTCCACCTATATTGGATTACTAGTTGTAAAGCAATTGAAATCTATTCATAGTTAGATTTGTGCTATTGAGAAGTTTATTTTTGTGAATTCTATATACTAATCTATTCTACTAAATTGGATTGTTAGTATCTTAGATATTGAAATTGCTTTCTTGAAGCACATATCTGTTTTGCTTTTATTGTATGAAGATTATTCTATTTTGGGTGCTACTAATCCTGAGTGTGGGACACTGGAAATAGTTTGCTAAAGGTTTTTCCTATGGATGCCTATGTTTTTAGCCCTATTTGGTCACTGTTATTTCATAATTTCTTAACCCTAAGATTTTTCTAACCTTATCTCTCAAAACCATTATTGAGATTAATTGAGTTAACATTTTTTTAGTTGACAAGGAACTAGTCTACTCTAGAGATTGGGCTAAAGCAATATTTGGTCCATCCAATGTTGAGTTTTGATCTATGACTAATGGTTGTAAGCCTATTTAGAAATCTGGAAGATATACAGTTGTAGTATCAAGTTTATTTAATGATAATTTAGATACTAATAGTTTTGGCATGCCTAGTGGGACCTTTTTACAATAAACACTAGAACCCATATTATTCTTTATTTTTTTTATTCTTTCTTTAAGGAATCAAGATTTGGTGAATTTTATTGATCTTTCTAAGTGGTGAGTAGCAAATTCACTTTACAACTCCCTGGCCTACGAATCCAAAAAATTTATCCTTGTAGCATATAGTTTTTTATTAATACTAGGTCATCCGCAAGGAATAACCTAGCGTCCTTTTTTTATTGTGAGATACCTTATAGAGGGTCTACTCTTATAAGTAATTTGAGTCAGGATTTTCATTTTTATGAAACTCCTCCTGAGGAGAATACTACACCCAAGGCCACCTCCAATAGGAGCTACACTTGGGAACATGTCCTAAAATTAGAATCAAAATGTAGTTCCAAATCAGCCCTTACAAAAGTATCCTAGCTAGAATACAGTTGGTCCCCTTAGACTAGCCCATATGCATGAAATTCTCCAAGTTGTCTCTAAATCCATCCCCACCTATGATAGATCTGGTAAAACTGCATATGAGCACTACCAATATATCCTAAATCTGGTAGCAATCCATAATATAAAAAATGAAGATGTTATTTTCAGGATCCTAGACCTATCCTTTAGAGGAAATATTTTGTATTGGTTTAGGACCCTTGAATACAATACCATTACCTCATGGGTAGCATCGGTTGAGCTCTTTGTGGAAGAATATAATGAATCTATTGATCATTTTTTCCTCCTTAATCAATTCACATCCATGCAATATAATCAACAAGAAACTATTTCATACTTCAACTTGAGGTTTAGTAGGACTTGGAAGAGAATTCCCCCTATAGCTAGACCAGCTTCAAGCCTCACTTACATGTATTATATCAGAGCCCTCGGATCAAATTTATGCTTGTAAACCCAATAATCTAGGGTAGAGACATTTCCAAAATGTAGTTGTTCATGCTGAGAATGTCCTTATTCATGTGGGAAGATTACCCCCAAAATCTATGTTGCTCTACAATTTGGAAACCCCTAATTTCCAAGGTCAAACAACTACTTCATCTTATATGGACCCTCCTACCTTATTATCTCCATTCTCATAGATGAATCTCATTCCTAATTCAAAAGCACCACCTGTTGCGGTTCCTTTCCCTCCACTTCCTTCTTAGATTCCCCAAGAATCCTCTATCCTCCTTGATATCTAGAATACCTTGAAAACTCTTGATAACAAGATGAATTCAATGGAAAAGAGAGAGTTGGAAATATTTCAACAAAGGATATTTCCTTATATTAACAAGGATCAAAGACTTGGTCCTTGCAATAGCACTAGGATCAGAGTTAATGCAGTACAAGAAGAGCTTGAGTGTTCTTCAGAAACAAGTCTAATGAATGTACGATTTTTGATGTGCAATGATCCCCATGATTCATAATATTGTGTTATGTACCAACACCACATATAGCAGGCTATGGAGAAAGCATAAATAAATCTGAAAGGAAGAGTGAACATGCTTTAGAAACTAGATCAGGTCATGGTTGGAAAATATTTTGATGAGGATGGACCTATTTTTGTCATGACAAGGTCAAGAAAGAAAACACTATAGGTTGATCCATAAAATATGGGTCAATTTTAGGTTCCCTCTCAAAATAAGAAGGATCCTCCTTCACAAAGTAGTGATACATTACCTATCCCCCAGGATAATGAAAAAGTTACATGGATCCTAAGGGCCAAGAAAATGCAATTAGTTTCCCCAAGAGAATTGAGAAAAAAACTAAGGGGGATAGAATGAGATCCAAGAATGAATCCCAAGAGAGGCTTAGGTTCCCTTCCATTACCAATAGATAGAGAATCGAGGCCTCACAATAGTATAAAAAAAAGTATGGTGAGCCAAAGAGTAGTCCTGAGAGACCCCCCTCTACCAAGTTTTAATACAACATTGTGGAGGAAATGAAGAAGATACCATCCAAAGCTATCGTATATGATACTCTCTTAATTCTTAGCCAAATAGATCTGCTAAAAGCTTCTTTGAACAAATATCCATAGGAAAAGTAGGCCACCACAATCCTTTCCCTATGAAAAGGATAAAATATTCCCTACCACTTTAAATAATAAACCCCCTCCTTTTTACATCTCTCTAAGTATGGAGGAGTGGGTTTTCCACAACTATATGATTGACTCAAGGGCATCCACCATAGTTATGCCTAAAGCAGTTTACGAGGATATGGGTATGGAATATATCATATCTTGCCTTAGAGTTTTGTAGTTAGATGGGACACATGTAAATACAATGGGAGTGATCAAATATGTCTTTATGAGGCTACATCAAGCACCTGAGGTAACCATAGTACAAGAGATAGTGGTGGTGGATCTAGAACCTTATTTTGGCTTATGCCTTTCAAGAGAATTCACTGTAAAATTGGGTGGATGCATGTACATGTACTATTCCAAGATGGTGATTCCTTTCAAAGGAAAGAGGATAAGAATAACATCAGAGAAGCCTGTGTTTTATAATATTAAAAAATTTGAAGACATGCAATCTCACTCCTATTAATGAATTTTAATTGGTGGATAATTTTGATGAGCTAGATATTGAAGATTAACTACCTTTCATAGATAATTATAGCCAATTCAGGATAGGTATGGGTACATATAGTATTTCCACAAAAATAGAAAAGAAATTTTTTGCTATATCTAACCAGTCCTTGAGACAAATAGAAACCTAGACCATGCACTTTAATGGTGCAAGATGTAGAAAATGGTTATGGTGTCGGTGTGCTATTACAATCCCAATCAGAAGGGGCAAAGAGTTTTACATATAGGCTAACATGGTCATGCACTAACAATGCTATAGAATATGAGGTTTTATACCTTGGGCTAATGCAATCTGAAAGCATGGGCATCAAAATCTTGAATATATGGTGAATCTGAATGGATTGTAAATCAGGTAAGAGAAAGGTGCAATAGTAAGCACCATTACCTAAAAGCATATAGAAATAGGGTATAGGATTTTATGGAATCCTTTGATGCCCTAAATATTAATTTTATTCCTAGAAAATAGAACACCTTGGTGGATTCCTTAGTAGTGAGGAAAGCTAATTTCAACCCTTTTGCAGACATAGGAGTTATGAAGGACAAAATTATCAAAATTATTTTCAAGCCTACAGTGCCAAAAAAGCAGATTTTTTGGTAGTTCTTTGAAAGTGATGAATAGATCATTGATTTTTTGGTGAGAGAAGTTTGTTTATCTACTATTCAAGAGGAAAATCTAGAAGAGATTGACCAATAGGATGTCATCCAACTCAAGAACAATCATATACCTAGAGGGTTGGTTACTCTAGAGATCTTGTTTGATAATGAAGAAAGAAAAAATATCAAATCCATGGAAATCAATGAGAAGGTCTATAAATAAATTGAAATTAAAAAAGAAAAGAATCTCAAGGTTGGAGTCTAATGTTATCAAGAAGAAGAGGAGGATATCAAAGCTTTATGCCTGAAGTACCAAGATATTATAGCTTGGTCATATGAGGATCTTAAAGTATATTACAAGAAGGTCATTCAACATACAATTGAGCTAGATCCAAATGCAAAACCTTTCAAGCAAAAAAATATGCTTGTGAATCCTAGGATCAAAGCCATAATGAGAGAACTATTAAAGTTACTAAAGACTAATATCATTTATCTAATCAAACATTCAACCTGGGTAGCCAACTTGGTCCTAGTAAGGAAAAATAATGGTGATATCCGCTTGTGTGTAGATTTTAGAAACCTCAATCAAGTGTCACTAAAGAACCATTACTCCCTCCCATGTATTGATCAAATCTTGTAGATTATGGCAGGAGTAGAAAGGTTCTTACTATTATATGGCTTCTCTGGCTATAACCAGATTTGGGTGAAGGATGAAGATCAGTTTAAAATAGCACTCACCACCAAATGGGGCACTTTTACCTATCATAGAATGCCTTTTGGGATATCTAATGTAGGAGCCATATTCTAGAGAGCAATGGACTATGCCTTTGGGGATCTGATCAACAAGGTCATTCTAATATACTTAGATGACATGACTATATTCTCCCACAACAAGCAAGATCACCTGGCACACCTAGAACAAGTCTTTCAGAAGTGCAAAGAATTTGGCATCTCTCTTAATCCTAAGAAGTCATTTTTTGTAGTTCATGAGGGAAATTTACTAGGCCATGTGGTCTCCAAAGAAGGTATGTCGATTGATCTAGATAGAATAAAATTCATTCTTGCTCTTCCACTATCTATGAAAAAGAAATTTTTGTAGTCCTTTGGTCATATTAACTTTGTCAGGAAATTCATATATAACTTTGCTCAAAAAATGAAGCCTATATCAAAAATACTGAAGAAAAATACATATTTCAAATGGACTGAAGTGAGAAAGAAATATTTTTAAATCATCAAGAAATCCATTAATATAGCTCTAGTGCTATTCAATCCAAACTTTAGCAAAGATTTCATTCTTTATTTTTATGGAGATGAGGAGATTTATGCATCAGTTCTCACCTAGAATAATGATGAAGGAGAGGAACACCCCATATTCTTTTGGATCTAGACTCTTCATGAATATCGGTTCAAGTATAATTTTATTAAAAAATAAGTATTTGCAATAATGAAACCATTGAAAAAATTTAGGCAATACTTGGTTCAAAGTAAAACCCTGGTTTATGTGGTTCATTCGGATGTGAGAAGTTTCATTTTACAAGGTGAACTAGGAGATAAGAGAGATGGTTGGATTACTAAGATCTAATAATATGATATAGAAATCCATCCTACCAAGCTGGTCAAAGGCAGATCACTATACCAAGGTTTGATAGAAGCAGTTATTTTAGCAGAAGTGATGTATTGTTAGTTAGCAGTAGAAGACCAAACTAAATATCTATAGTCAGGAGAATAATACTGGGTGGACCATATGACTAAGTACTTTTAGACTGGGGTATTCCTTTCTAATCTTAACCCATTACAGAGGAGAAGATATAGACTTCAAGCTTTGAAATATATTTTATTGTCAGAAGGTCTATACAAGAGAAACCTTGATGGAGTCCTCCTAAGATGCTTAAAATATGATCAGCAATAAAAGTTCATAGAATATTTCCATGGGGGACTATCCAAAGGACACTTCTTAGGAAGATTTATAGTATTAAAGATCATCATGGTAGGCTATTACTAGCCTACTATTTTTGCTGACATCTTCAAAGTTACAAGAGCCTATGATGAATTCCAGTAGTATGTGGGAAGAACAAGGAATACATCATTCCCCCTTAATCCTATTCAAGTTGAGGAACCCTTCCAACAATAGGGGTTAGACTTCATTGGGGTTATCAATTCAAATTTTTTAGTTGACCACAAGTACATTCTAACTGCTATAGACTACCTCAAAAGATGGGTAGAGGACATTCCTACAAATAAATTATACTAGAAGGTGGTGATAGATTTCTTGGAAATCTTAATCACAAGGTTTGGTGTTCCAAAATCTTTAGTGAGCGATAATGGACCAGCATTCATAGGGTTCAAATACATTGAGTTTTCCAGTAAGTATGACATCACCATAAAGAATACTTCTAACTACTACCCCAAGGGAATGGATTGGAAGAATCAACTAATAAGAATCTACTAAGAATTTTGAAAAGATCATAGGAGGGTAACAAGAGAAGTTGGCACTTACTGCTAGAACAATCTCTATGGGTAGACAGAATCACTATCAAAAATTCCATCAAGACCTCCATTTATGCCTTAGTATATGGCAAGGAAGTAGTACTACATGTGCACTTGGAAATTCTAGCTCTCAAGATGGTAAATACCGAGGATGAGTCTAAATAAAACCTAGTGGAAACAAGGTTGACACATTTATTGCAGCTAGAGGAGAAAAGAACTTAGGAATATAAGGATTTTTAGAAGCATTCATTTCACATCAAGGTATGGTTTGATAAGAAGACAAGATTTAGAAAGTTCCAAGTTCGAGATTTTGTACTCAGGTGGAATTTGGAAAGAGCTAAAATGGGGTACCATCAAAATTTTGACTCCTAGGATGGTCCTTTCAAAATAGCAAAAGTTAAGGAAACTAATATTTTATAGATTGAAGATCTTGAAGGAAACATACAACCAATTATGATCAATGGTTTTCACCTTAAACTCTATTTTTATTGAGATAAAGATTCATTGTAATATATGTACATATTTGTTGTATCATATCCTTTTTCCCTTTTTATTTCAAAGTTTTCATTTTTTGATAAAATGTTTTTTTTTAAAGAGGAGGAAAAGAAAGAGAAAATTTTGCTTCATAAAAACAAAGCAATGAGTTGCAAAATAAGCTAAGTGGTAGTGGAATACAACATGGCCCCAATCTACTCTCAAATGAACTAATACGGTAGTAGAATACTGCATGCATTCCTCACTTCTCTTAAAAAGGCTAAGGTGGTAGTGGATCATGACCTGTGTTCTAATCCATCAGAGTTCATGACTATTTTTGAGCAAAAATTGGAATCTTGTGCCATGCCACTTTTGAAAAAAGAAATATTCACAAATTGTCTTATGATATTTCTGCACTGCTCTAAAGGAAAGAAATACAATGAGAGATGCTACAAGTTTAGAAAAGTGCATCGTGCTTTAGCCAATCAGGGAGTGATGTAACATCTTCGAGCTACCAAGATGCATGAGTTTGATTTGAAAAGTATGAAAATAGATATTTCTCATAGTGACCACATTAATGGTGGAAGGTGTACATGGAGTGGCATTTAAAAGTGCTAAAAAATACAAAGCTCATTCATTTGTCAAAATCAAAGCCTACCAAGTGGAAAGATCCAGAGAATAGAAAAGCATTGTCTGCAAAAATCAAAGGAAGAATGCTCTAACAATTTTTACTAAAATTGCCTCTGAAGACACCTAGGAAGTAGAACCCTTGACAAATGAAGAGCTGGGCAATTACATTGACAAATTAGAAGCCATGTCCGACACCATACTAGTTCTCACAGAGAGAACTAATCTCAAAAAAAGCATCAATGATAGATACTAGAAATGTGTAGTCTTGTCAATCCAAGGTACTTGTGCTGTTTGCTTATTTTTATATTTTTATATATGTGATTCAATTCATCCTTTTTCAGATTTGATATCAGCCATTATAAAATTCTATGACCCAAGGGCAAAAGCAATAAATATAGAAAAGGGTAAAATCTTATTTAACATCACTACCAAGGCTTGTCATGACATTTTTTCCCTAGGAGTAGAATCACCTGTAAGTCCTAAAGAGTTTAGTATATCTGAACAAGCCAGGTATTACTATTTGCAATGGCATTCTCATAAAGGGTAACCTTTTAGGAAGTGTATTTATATCCAATTCAAAACCATTAAACCTAGGAGAATATTTCCCAAAATCCCAATCCCAATTGAGTAGTTTGTCAACACATAACTCTATTCCATGATAGCTTTTTTGGAGGGTTTGGATTCTAATCAATTTGTGAGAGATTGGAAAATAGCCACTACTTACTACATTTTGAGTGAGAATATGTACAAAACCAAAGCAAAAAATGGTATCAAGACCATTTACTTTGATTGGCCAACTTTCCTTTCCAAAAGAATACATGAGCAATTGGTAAGGATGAAAAGGGATTCAGAGACGCCATCTTTCTAGCATTGTTCGAGTTTGATTTAAATGTTATTTACTACTATGAGGTAGATGATGCCCTAGATTCCTATAAATGAAAATAATGACAAGGGGGACCCCATCCCTATATACTATTGGACTGCTTATTTGAGGAGCACTGAGTCTTTTTATAGATTTAATCTAGAATTTCTAGGGCTAGCTTTGAAAATTATGTATGAAAAATTCCCTAGATTGCCACCACTGACCAGAGAATTGTTGAGAACAAAAGGTGTCAAAGAAGGAGAATGGTATATTATTATAGAAGGTATAGTTATCAGACTCTATGGCTTCACTGGTAAGCATTTTTGCTACCTCATTTCATCACAAATAGATTGTTAGCTTTGGAATATTTGAGGAAAAAATATTTTATTAATATGAACTATGGCTCTTGTAAGAAAAGGATATGTTTGTTGACCTACCATAGTTTTGATGATATAACTATCACCAAAAAGGGCCAGGGTGAACAAATCACCCAGTATTTGGATAGGTTGGGCCTATTCTACATCCCTCAAAGGTGGAGATACAATCCATATGACAAATTCTACAAGAGAAACATTGCTCTTAATGGAGAGAAGGCCCACAAGTTTGAGAAGACATCAAGGCCTCATTTTGAAGAGGGTAAAAATAACAAGGAAAATGCCCCATTAGATTGGAATGTTTCCAAAATAGAAAAACTTCCCCCATGGCTAGACTTCTACAAGCAAATAGTGGATTTCAATTTATATAATTATGAAAGCCATCATTTTAAGGAGTCTAATATTAGAGAATTTGAAAGTAAAAATAAATGGGATAAAGGTAATATAGTAGGCTGGTGGAGAATGAGAGTGGAAACCAACATAGAGAAATCCAAACTTGGATGAGTTATTGATGATGATTTTTTTGAGAGATATGACAAGAACATAAAAACTTGGAAAGTAAAGGACCCAAATAATTTGGTATTGATTTACAAGAAACCACAACCAAGATCAGATTCTCCATCCCCACCTTCACAAGAAGAAACTTAAGAAGAAGGATATGATACTCAACTAACTATTGTTGAAGCCTTAAAAATATTTGAGCCCTCAATAGAACAACTGGAGAATTTCCCTAAACGGGCATAGTTAATGAGTAAAATACATTATTCAGATGATAGAGCCATAAATATATAAGTCATCAAGATAGTAAGTAGGTGCAAATGCCTAGCTCTGGGTGGATATCCCCCTGAAATAGAGATATATTGGAATGAGAAAGATGAGAACTTTGTGTTTACACCAGTAAAATTCATTGTTGTAACCATAGTTGAGCTCAACCCTATTTCTAAAGAACCGTTGCATGAAGGACCTTTCAGGGAAGATACAAAGAGTGATAAATTGGAAGTATTTCAAGTTTTTAAGAGGAAATCCAAAAATTCATCGAAAGGAACTCAGAAAGAGGTTTGTAAGAAACAAAAAAAAGATAAGGGGAGATATAAGACCCCTATCTCAGTTGCAAAAAAAATGGTACAAAAAATATAGCAACAAAGTGCAGAGGTAACTTTAGAATATCCTACATTTGTAGGTGAAGGTATGATCACTATCTCTTCTTCTCCTTCTCCTCCTCTTTCCCCAATAAAAACTCCTTCCCCTTCTAAATTTGAAATAAATGTGCCCTCTCCCAATCATTATTCACCATATGTCTCATCAACAAATATAGAGGGCCAAGCCAATCCATATCCTTCATAATCATCTAAAATTCCTCCTTCATCATCCCTTGTAATCCCTCCTCTACCATCACAACCTTTCACATAATCTAAAATACACATTGTTTCATCTACACCCACTCACCCTAGAGTGAGTTGACCTTCAGTTCCCATGACTTTTCCCATTGCAATTATAGACTCAACTATAGTCACCACTACTATCTCATCATCATTTTCTAAGTCTACCCTTCTTTATCTTATAGTGTCTCCTCCTCCTACAAGTTATCCCACACTAGTATCTTTGCAAAAGAAGGAATATTCACAAATAATTTAGGATTTTTGGGCATAGAAGTTGTCCAAGCCTTCAAAGAGGATGGCTACAAAGAGAATTACAATGTCTATTGATCCAGTTCAAGGTAGAGAGCATCCAAGTCTATTATTCATTTGGTGAGTAAGCCTAAAATAGAAATGACTATGCAAGACTATCATATGGAATAATATACATAAGACATTGAGCAACAACCTATCGAAGATGAGATGGTTATAGAAAAATCCCAATTGGAAAAATTCTATGTTAATATTGATATATACAAGGATAAATATGAGAAACCAGAGAAAATGATATAAAATCTATAAAATATAGTCAACAACTAGAAACATGTAGAGAAAGATATCAGGAGTGAAGCAAAAAACTAGAAGAACAAATTTCAAGAGGCCATTAAGCTCAAAGATCAAGTCGAGGATCAAAAGAAAAAAATGTAGAACAGGTCAAAGAGATATAGGACTTGAAGCACCATCTTCAAATTAAAAAGGCTAAGTCCTTAGGCTTCTCATAAATAGGGCTAAATAAGGTAAGGAAAGAGTTGTTGTCCAAAGTTTTGGAGAAATGCTCTAAGCTATAGCCCATCATAGATTATATGGATGATGCCAAACATTTTCTTTAGAATATCCAATAAGATCTGGATACATTTACCCAAGAGCTACAACCAATGGTAATTCCAACAAAGCAAAACTATAAGTTGGCAAATAGCAGGCTCACTGAGACTACTAAACCTATTCCCAACAAGGAATGAAATACTGCTACATTGGCTACCAAATTAATAGTCAAGAAGAATAGATTGTTGCAAAAGGCTTAGCTATTGTATGATAAAGTGGAGAATACAATTCGATATATGGTAGATTAAAGCAGCAGAAAAATGGCGTACCGATATGATGCAAACAAAAATAGATATAGATGCTAAGTCCTACGAATGCGATGAGCAATGCATGAAGGAAATGACGCAGAAACGAGATGTGAGCAAACAAAGCGGGGCCTCCTTTATTGATATTGCTTTTAATATGATTACAATACATCCCCCCTCTAGGGCTCAGAACATTTGATACAATTTGTTACATTAATGGATGCCCGAAAGAAGTCACGCTTCCAAGATCGGACGGTACGCTTCCAGCGTCTTTCGCGTGCCCACACTCGAAGTGGGCGGGCTAAAATTTGTTGCCGCTTGTGTCCATGTGTTCATCATTCCTTTCTGCCCCTCTAGTATTCTTGGTGGTGAGATCCTGCACACAGAAAGACAACAAATCATTAATAGCATATGCGTATCTAGAAAAACATGCAATCCCCAAGGCCTCCAGCGGGCGCTTAGAAGATATCAGTGATAAGATTGATAAGTAGATTACAGAATGATATGGAAATGTAAAGGACAACGTCTAGAATTGGTATCACCTAATTTTGCATCGAAGCGACGTCGAACGGCCCCGTTATGCTCGTTTGCCCGTCGGGGGCCTCTCCAAAGTGAGCGCTCCAATGTCCCACCTATGCTTATCCAAATCACCTGAAACTCATGAGTTAGGCATTATATGTAATTCTAAGACTACCCAGATGCTCGGAATTTGCATATCCTACCCAGATTCTCCTGTATGTGACAGGGGCGCCCTGCGAGCTAGTTAATACATAAAATAATAAAATGATCGTCAAATCATGTCAGAATGAGTTCAAAATTTAACAGAGGCATTAGGATATCATCTGGGACATATTGCAAAAGGAACAGTAAGGAAATCATGCACATATTTCTAATCGCTCTAGGGTGGGACGTTGGGGACTATCGCAAAACCTGCAAAAAGTGACCTTGCAAATGTCCTGCCCAGAGGCCTCCAAAACTCCTGCAAACTTGTGGTTAGACTAAAAACAACATTTTGAGATGACCCAGAAGGTCAGATTTGGCAGATTCTGCCCAGGTTATCTTGTATCCGAAGGCGCTCCCTGTAGGTTAGTAGACGCATAAAATGACAAAAACCAGGTCAAATCATGTCAAAAAGCAATGAAATTTGGACAACAACATAAGTACATTAGATATAAAAGAATGCAAAAATAATAGTAACAAAACCATGCACAGATTTCTAATCGCTCTGGGGTGGGGCGATTAGGACTACAACAGTTTGGGGGGCACCCGGGGGTGGGACGCCCACCGTTTAGGGCCTAGTTTTGACACCAATCCAAGTGGGATGGGTCCAAAACTTCCTAGGGGGTTGTGTCGATGAGTTTGGGGTGGGATTGTGGCCGATTGCTTGGGTCTTTGGATCTGGATTGCATTCCTAGTGTTCACCCGATAACCTCTCTTCCAGAAGAGAGATTAGGGATGTAGGAAGCACAAAGAGGAATGGGGGTATAGTTTGGCAGCACTTCGTTGCTCCAAATGCTCCAGCTCTCTTCTCTTTTGGGGTGAGGAGGCTCACCTTTTTATAGACCTAAGGGTCTCCTTTGAATGCACATGCGAGGGTGCCACTTGGCTCATTATGCCTTTTTGGGGGAGAGAAGATTCCTCCCTGATTAGGGCCTCCTTGATTGAGGCCTCCATGATCAAGGCAGGCTTGATTGAAGCCTCTCTGATTTGAAACCTTCCCTCGCAATCCCATGCCTTGAAGGCGGAGTTAGGTGGCGGATTTGGGCTGCCATTTGTCAAGGTTTGACTTTTTTCCAGTCAAACCTGCTAATCGTCCCACCCTGGAGCGATTGCTGCTAATCATCCCGGGGTGGGACGAATAGGATTCTAATCATCCCAGGGTGGGACGAATAGGGAGCAAAGTGCTTAAAAGGTGCAAAACTGACCTCTGACCTTCCAAAACTGATTTGGGAGTGGTTAGGACCACTGTTTAACCTCTGGAGGCTGCCCTAGGGGGTATGTATGCCAATTCGGTCAGTGCTTGTAGTCACATAATCGGATTGGTGTTGTTTTGGTGTCTACAGATGCCCCTTTTTGGGATGCGCTATGTGTGGCGCAGTGCTGAGAAAAAATAGATGACCAAAGCACTTAATGATTAGGGTTTCTCAGTAACCTAACCAAATTTTGATGCCCCAAGTATGGAAAGGGCACGCATTCTTGAATCCTTGCTTCTGACGAGCTAAGGAGCTTAACTCAAGTGTAACCTTTTTCAGTGAGGTGTACTTGATCTTGGACATTGTTCAGACATGAATAGGCAAAGGGCACAACCTTTTGTTCGAGGAACCTTTTCTTCATGCTTCCAGAATGCCAAGTGTTTGTTTAGCCTGTGATTATTGCTTGTTTGCTGCCCCAAGCAGGAGCGTGATTGTCTTTGTCAATGATTCTTTGAATGCATGCCATTTCCTTGATTGGGTGTGTATTTGTTGATTGGTGACTAAGTGTGACTACCCCCTCAAGCGACGAATCGATGAGGGAATGACCAAAAATGAGAAAAGCGATGAGTCGCTTGACCCAAGATGACATTTGTAAGGGTGCCTTCAGTTGTTTTCGTTGAACGCTTATTGCAGTTTTCCAACCATCGGACCTATTTTTGGTGGGTTTTGACCCTTTTTTTTACGCCTATTGGGGTAGAAATTATCAAAAATCCTCCTTCCCATGGAGCGGTCCGGCTATGCTAGCCTTCTTAGGGAGTAGGATAGTGAGTATTTGTGACCCCGACGGTGGTTTTTCATGCCATGAATGTCAGGTGCAAAGGCACCTTTGTTCGACAGATTTATTGCTATTTTTGGTGCATTTTTTGGATGCAATTTTTGTTGCTTTATTTCTTGCTCTGTAATCATCCTAGGGTGGGACGAATACCAATTTTGTAATCATCCTAGGGTGGGATGAGCACTAACTAGAGCGCTCATCCTAGGGTGGAACGATTACAGGCCTAACAACCTATATAAGGACCAAAACTAGGTTTTGGGCTCATTTGCAATATTTTTTTCTTGGCGATTTGGAGCAGTGAGGAGGAGGAGTGCGAGTGTGCGTAGCGGAGCACTACTGAAATTTTATGGACATCATGAGTGTGAGAACCGGATCTTCGAGTGGAGGAGCCGAGGCGAGACCGGTATGATGTTCCTTCTCTCTACCTATTATTCGTGCATGTTTTATATGAAGTTTAAAACTCACATATAAAATGTTTGTTCGCTTTATTTTGTTGTTTTTGTTCATATTATGGTTGAAACCCTAATATGTTTTATTTTGTTTTTGTTTTTGCCATATTAAGGTTGAAACCCTAATATGTTTTTTTTGTTTTGCGTTCACATTAAGGTTGAAACCCTAATATGATTTTTGTTGTTTTTTGTTGATTGTATAGTTATTTTCATGTATGTTGTCATTGTTGTATAATTTTATTTTAATGATTCTGTACTTTTGTACATTTGTTTTATTGTACTTCTTATGTTGTACTTTTGTTGTACAATTGTAAATTGTAGTCTGTATTTTGTATAGTTTTATTTTAATGTTTTTGTTTATATTAAGTATGTACTTAATATATTTTTTCATTTTATTTTGTTGTTTTAGGTTGTGAAGAGTCGGTACCGCTAGCCGACTATTTTCTCTGATGCCTAGGATGCCCTGATAGTTGTGGATTGGGAGTGGCTTGATGCCCTTGGGCTCAAGCATGTGATGCGTCTGGAGCCTGTGGTGGGGGATCGGGCATATTTGACTACCCTGATCAATCTATGGGATCCCCGCACCAACACTTTTCATCTCCCAATAGGGGAGATGACTGTTACTCTAGAGGATGTGTATCGGATTCTACGGATTTTGATAGATGGACTGCCTATCCGGATGACCCACCATGACCAGCAGACAGTGGTATTGACATGATGTTTTGGTCCGATGGTGGAGAGGGGGGTGGAGAGGGTTGTGGAGAGGGCAGAGGTTGACTTCCAGATAGGCGGTATTCTGGTGCGGTGGTGGCTGGAGAAGGGCGTATTAGGGGTGAGGCATGCTTTGATCATGACCCTCATCTCCAATATGCTACTTCCTGACTCCTCAGGTGTGAGGTTCCCTTGGAACCTGCTTGAGTTGGTTTTCACATTGGTGGAGTGTCCTACATCATCTCCACTTATTATGAGATGGGGTCAGACTTTATTGGCGTAGTTGTACGATGAGTTGTACGAGGTCCACTACTAGAAGTGAAAGGGGATCGGGTGCAGCTATCTCTTGCAGTGCTGGGGGTGGCAGCACATAGCTATGGAGTGGCCGCAGGGTTTGCCTTGGACCACCCGAGGTGAGATGGTGGATCGAGAAATTGGATATGCCAATTTATGGCGGAGGTCAGAGGAGCATGGATAGAGTCGATGGTGGGCAGGTGACGTAGGTCACTATACTGATGCCTTCTCTCATCTAGTGCTAGGGTAGGTGTTCTAGCGGTCGTATCGGGACTGTCCAGCTTGGCCTAAGGCTGGAGAGTGGCTCCGACGTGTGCATAGGGGTAGATGGTTGATTGGGCGACATGGGATAGAGCAGGAGTACTTCCCATATGTCTGGGTGACATGGTAGTTTGGGGTGTGCCAAGGATTTCCTGGTGATCCCTTGATCTATCGATGTCGTGATGACGAGAAGACTCTAGTCTGGCCTACCATTGAGCAGTTGGGTGAGGGGTCCAATGCAGTTATTGATGTACCCAATGTGGATGATGTCGGGGTGACTACAGAGTATGATCGGTGGTGGATTATGCGGTGATGGCAGAGTGAGGGGCCTCTAGGAGGCATGGATACTATAGTAGCAGGAGGTGGGGGTGCAGAGGCACCGATGGAGGGTTGGGGGGCTCCGCTTGATGATGTTGACATGGTGGAGGTCGATGACTTCATCGATGATGGAGATGATTTGGGGGTTCTGGAGCAGCCGAATGTATAGGATGTCCCGGAGTAGTGGGTGCTAGAGCAGCAGGCCATCCCGGAGGTGCCCATGCCTCAGGCTATCTCAGGGGATGTGGAGGTTGGGCTTCATGTTGAGATAGCATGATTGGAGGGTCTCCTACGGAGATGGGAGGAGGAGCATAGAGATGCTTTGGTGGAGGTAACGTAGGAGAGGGATCTCCTGCGGACTCAGTTGGCACAATGGGATAGTGCATTGGTTGTGTATCACCAATGAGATATGGAGTGGGGTCGATACCGGATAGAGTTAGAGACAGAGGTTGTCCGCCTCGGTGGATAGTTGCCTGTGCTTGATGGAGGTGGTTCATCACACCGTATGAGAGGCAGTGAGACTGAGCAGTCTGCATCATCTCATCACAGGCGGCTAGGTGAGGGTAGTGTTGGTGGGCAGGGTGCGAGGGCTGGCAGTAGCCGCCCTGAGAGGTCCCATAGGACCCATACTACTGGGGGTAGTTCCAGTCGCACCGATCCTACGTGATCATGGTGGCCGACTCCCTAGGCTTTGGGGATTTTGAGTTTTTGGTTTTTGTGAGGTCAGAGGACCTTCTTATTGTAGCTTGAGGGCATTTTGACTTGATATATATACATGACTCTTTTTGGTTTGATTATATACTTGTCATGGTTTATTGTTCTTTATGCACATTTATTTATGTTGATGTATGCATATGCTATTATGACTACGGATGATTTTAACTATATGATATAGATGTATGCATATGGAATGGATGGAATGATTTGTTGGTATACAAGTGGTGGCACCATAGACTGTACAGGATTTACTGGCTTTCTGTACTATGTGATTGCTTTATGGAATAACTTTGCATTTGTAATTTTTGTTTTGTATTTTTTGATGGTGATGTAAGTAATGAAATGTACAACAATTGTTTTAGAATGTAGTTAAGGTTTTTTTGAGACTCAGATGCTTTAACTAACTAGTCAAGACTATACATTATCTTACAAGACTTTCAAACAAGGTACGAATTAGACTTGAGTTTGACCAAGTTATTTCACATCCCTGTGTGTGCGATTGAGTTCGTTTATGTGGTATTCGTAAGGATACCGTCAGTGCCAGGTAGGCTGTCCACCAAACCTGTACTGAGGATCACCTAATTAGCTCCACTAACTCCTTTGTTGTATTTAGTAGGATTAATCTATGATGCAATCTAGGATACCATAAGCTAGCTCATCCACATGCAAACATTGATCTGTACATATGCCCAATAGCTAATGCGATAGATATATCATCATGCGGGAGGTTTGCCACTAGTGACCAGTAGGCTATCCACCAAACCGAGACTGAGGATCACCTCATGACCTTTCGAATGTTGAGAATTCTAGGGATTCAATAGTTACTCCCTCTCTTTTAATGGGATATTTGCTCAGTAGTGATGATAATCACTATTTATTTTGTTTGAGCTTGGGATTTTGAGCAGTGATTAGAATCGCTATTTCTTGTGCTTTTTGATTTGTGCACTTTTGATATTCATGTTTGGAGTTGGAATTCTTTGTAGTGGTAAAAACCACTATTTATTTTGGGGAATTGAAGGAAGTTTTCTTGTCCTTTTGCCAATTCTCAGCATTCTTGGGGTCATTCGCATAGGGGGATGAGCGAGATAACATTTTCACTGTATGGTATCCTGGACCACTTTGCAGGTTTCGTCTTTCGTTCACACAACTTGGGAATTTTTATGTGTTTTAAGCTTGTGTTGGGATGCTATGTAACAAGGCGTGATCCAAGTAAAACTCTACCTTGTAAAAATCGGTCTGACTTTGTACAACATTTGGCTAGAAATCTAAAGACAATTGAATGACAAAAACCCTAAAGACATTAGAAGACAACTGACTATGATATGGCAAAAATGTGAATGGCGTTATTCTTGTTGGATCATTTACAAAATGGACAAATGTGGAAAATGATGGAATTGCCGAGTAATTACAGTCTATGGTGCGTTTGACATGTATGACCAACAAATATGCAATGTATGTATGCGATGCCTAATGCAGCTTTTTTTTTTTTTTGTGTTTTGATTTTTAAGATTATGCATGAAAGTGAGATGCAATTTTTTTGTTATTTTTTATTATCTATTGTTTTTGAATATTCGTTATGGTGGTTTAACCCGAATGGGTGTGGACCAAGTGATTCTTATGGATCCTTGGAGGTTTTGACCAAAGGGATTATAGATACCTTTGGGGCGTTTTGGGTGACCAAGCGGTGGCGAGAATCCTTGGAGCTTTTGGTTTGACCAAAGGGATTATAGATACCTTTGGGGCATTTTTGGTTGACCAAGCGATTGTGGGAACCCTTGGAGCTTTTGGTTTGACCAAAGGGATTATAGATACCTTTGGGGTGTTTTTGGTTGACCAAGCGATTGTGGGAACCCTTGGAGCTTTTGGTTTGACCAAAGGGATTATTGATACCTTTGGGGCATTTTGGGTGACCAAGCGATGGCGAGAACCCTTGGGGCTTTTGGTTTGACCAAAGGGATTATAGATACCTTTGGGGCATTTTAGGTTGACCAAGCGATTGTGGGAATCCTTGGAGCTTTTGGTTTGACCAAAGGGATTATGGATACCTTTGGGGAATTTTGGGTGACCAAGCGATTGCGAGAACCCTTGGAGCTTTTGGTTTGACCAAAGGGATTATGGATACCTTTGGGGCATTTTTGGTTGACCAAGCGATTGTGGGAATCCTTGGAGCTTTTGGTTTGACCAAAGGGATTATAGATACCTTTGGGGATTTTTGGTTGACCAAGTGATTGTGGGAACCCTTGGAGCTTTTGGTTTGACCAAAGGGATTATTGATACCTTTGGGGTGTTTTGGTTGACCAAGCGATTGTGGGAACCCTTGGAGCTTTTGGTTTGACCAAAGGGATTATGGATACCTTTGGGGCATTTTGGGTGACCAAGCGGTGGCGAGAATCCTTGGGGCTTTTGGTTTGACCAAAGGGATTATAGATACCTTTGGGGTGTTTTAGGTTGACCAAGCGATTGTGGGAACCCTTGGAGCTTTTGGTTTGACCAAAGGGATTATGGATACCTTTGGGGCATTTTGGGTGACCAAGCGGTGGCGAGAACCCTTGGGGATTTTGGAGTGGGCCATGGCTCTCTAAATGTTGAATGGCCTCAAATGACTGATGTTCAAGGGTTCTAGTTCCTTGATTCCTTCAAGAGAGGTGAGCCGGTATGTTCTAGGTCCTATTTTACTATCGATTACATAAGGACCTAACCAATTTGCCATGAACTTGTCCCTTAAATGGGGTGGCAAGTTAGAATTTTGTTGGTTCTCTTTTAAGACCAGGTCACCGACCCGAAAGTCCCTCAGGTGAACTTTCATGTTGTATGCTTTCTTAAGTCGCTCTTGATAGATACGTAAATGCTCGAGAGCATTGACGCGTCGTTCATCGAGTAACGTAAGTTGGTCTAACTGGGCCTGCCATGCAGTGTCATCATCGATGAACTCTTGCATTGATATGCACAAGGAGGGTATTTCCAACTCGAGAGGCATGACTGCCTCGGAGCCATACACTAGCGAAAATGGAGTTGCCCCAGTGGGCGTCCGAATGCTAGTGCGATAAGCCCATAGGGCAAGTGGTATTTGGATGTGCCAATCCTTATGACTATCTACGACCATATTTTTAAGGATGGCAACTAGCATTTTGTTTGACGCCTCTGCTTGCCCATTTGCCTGCGGATAATAAGGTGTCAAAAAACTATGCTAAATTTTGTACTTTGTTGTCAAAGCATGCACATATTTGTTCTTAAATGACGTCCCATTATCCGAGATGATCTTGGATGGAATACCAAAATGACATATGATGTTATGTAAAATGAACTATGCAATGCGGGGCCTAGTCGTAGAGGTAAGCAAAATTGCTTCCACCCACTTAGTGAAGTACTCTGTGGCCGTTATGATAAACGTGTGATGACTTGACGATGCAGGGGAGATCTTTTCGATGAGATCTAAGCCCCACTATGAAAATGGCCAAGCCGATTGGATCGGCTGCAAGGCCTGAGAAGGTACGTGTGTCAAGTTAGCATGGTGTTGACACTTCATGCACTTCCGCACATATGCGCAACAATCTCGCTCTAAATATGACAAATAATAGCCCATGCAAAGAATGTTCTTTGCGATGGCCATTCAAGTAAGGTGGCCCCATGATATCCATCGTGCACTTGGGTGATCACCCAAGTGGACTCCTGCTGGTCCAAGCAATGGAGGAGGATTCCTTCGTAGCTTCGATGGTATAAAATGTCTCCTAGCAAGACATGTTTTGCCACTTTCTGTTTGAATGATCTTTTCATGGCGTGCGACAATCCAAGTGGGAGGCTACCTAACTTGAGATAGTCTCTTATGGGTGTGTACCAATCCTTCTGATCAGAAACCTCGATGGTATGAACGATCGATCCCTCTTGAAGTTCATCCCTAGCAAAAGCTGAGTGGGAAAGAACTTGTAAAAATAGCGTTGTGTTGCTATTAAGAGGGGTTGGAGAGAACAAAGACCCCTAGTTGGCATGATTCAGACTATCATGGATTCGAGAGAACCTATCTTGAGATGGTTCAATCTGGATCAGGTGGATTCTTAGCGTTATGTCAGAGCTTGCACGCTCCATCATGGATTGCGATAACATTTTGACTTGAATGGTTGTCATCTCACCAGAAATGTCTTATGGGATTAGTGACCCCAAGGAGGCCATAGTGTCTACAAAATGATTCGATGATCGAGGGAGTGCCTCGATGTCGTACCATTCAAGATTTGCTAGGAATTTATCCACAAGGGCTTTGTAGGCCTACAAAACTGGGCATTTGCATTGGAATACCCCTTTCACTTGGTTGACAATTAACAGCGAATCACCAAAGATATTCAAGCATTTGATGTTCATGGTGATGGTTGTCTGAAGACCTATGAGCAAGGCTTCATATTCAGCATTGTTATTGGTGCACGAGAAATCAAGTTTAAATGATAAAGGCATTGGAGCCCCTTGCGGTGTGAAAAACATGATTCCCATGCCACCCCCTTGCTCACATTTAGAACCATCAAAAAATAAGGTTATGTCGGCCTGTGACTCAGGCTCATCAGAATCTGGCGATTCTGAGACATGGAAGACCCCATCATCGGGCAGCTCTACGGTCAGAGGCTGATCATCTTCGAGAGGAGCCTCTACTAGTTGATCGGCGATGACTTGACCTTTGATGGACTTTTGTCCAATGAATTCGATGTCAAACTCCGTCAACAACATGATCCATTTCACCGTGCGACTACTATGATAAGTACGACTCATCATGTACCACAATGGATTCTCCTTAGACACAACATACGTCGTATTGCTCAGCATGTAATGGCATAGCTTTTTGGTGGTAAATACCACCACCAAGCATAGCTTCTCAACGTATGCATAGTTAAGTTCATAACTGACCAGGGTGCGGCTAAGATAATAATTAGCTTGTTCTTTATGTAATTCATTTTTTTGGGCTAGCATGGCGCCCAATGCCACCTCAGTAGCTGAGATGTATAAATAGAATGACACTCCTAGTCTAGGTGGTGCCAATACTAGTGGTAAAGCCAAGTATTGTTTGATGTCATCGAAGGCTGACTGGCACTCGTCATCCCAATGAAATGCTACCCCCTTGTGTAATAATTTATTCATGGGTCGGCACTTGTCAGATAACTATGCTATGAAGTGCTTGATCGACGTGACCTTACCCTGCAAGCTTCTGAGCTACCTGATGGTGGTTGGGGGAAGCATTTCAAGGATTACCTTGACTTTATTTGGATCTACCTCGATGCCTCATTTTGAGACTATGAAACCCAAGAGTTTTCCAGATGTGATGCCAAATACGCACTTCTTGGGGTTTAGCCTAACCTTGTGTTCGATGAGGCGATCAAGGATCTTGCGTAAGTCATCGAGATGATTTTGGCACAAAAGAGATTTGGCCAACAAATCATCCATATAATCTTCCAAAGTTTTATGCATGTGATCATGGAAGATGTATGTCATAGCACGTTGGTAGGTGGCGCAAGCATTTTTAAGGCCAAAGGGCATGACCTTATAACAAAATGTCCCCCAAGGCATCGTGAACGCCATTTTTAGTTGATCATCGGGATTGATACGAATCTGGTTGTATCCCGAGAAACCATCCATGAGGGAAAGCATTTCATGGCCTGTTGTAGCATCTACCAATGCGTCGATGCTAGGCAAGGGGAAATCATCCTTGGGACTCGCTTTGTTTAAATCTCAAAAATTGATGCATATGCGAATCCTCCCGTCAGGATTTTTGATGGGTACCATGTTGGACAGCCATGGTGGGTAATCTATGCAGATGACAAACTATGCATCCAACAGCTTTTGTAGCTCATATTTGACCATTAAGGCCACTATTGGGTGCATCTTACGTAGCTTTTGCTTGACTGGCTTGACTGTCGGATCAAGTGTTAGATTATGCGTGACTAGCTATGGGTCTAGCCCCTGCATGTCTTTGTAGGACCATGCAAAAACCTCCTTCTTCTCTTTGAGAAGGGCAATGTAATCAGCTTGCTCTTCGAGGGATAAACTTACCCCCAGCTTGATGATTTATGGATTCATTGGATCAGAACCGATGTCTACGTCAATCATTTCTTCGACTGACATGTGGGATCCATCCTCCAACTGGTGTGGAGTTGGGATCAGGTGGATATCATTTTCTAAATTTAGATCTATGTTGGGAATGTCGAGTTCCTCTTCAGCATGGAAGATATCTTGAGTCTGTCCTAGGGTGAAATGAAACATCTCACCGCAAGGCTAGTACTCTGATGGGGATGGTGGTGAGTCAACATGATCCCAATCTATGGCATCTAGGTCTAGATACAATGGTCATGTTGGATCGGTTGGATTGTGGATGGGGGTGGTTAAATCAATGGAGATCATGTTGATGGAATGAATTTGGTCTCCATTGCCACGTGGGTGTTGATTCAGACATCCTTGGTGATCCTTGTACCCTAGATCTAGCTCTATGGGTACTGGCACAAAAGGATCGGCCCTATGTGCGGATAGAAGGATAGGGTCTACCCTTGGCACTAATGGCCCTATAGGGTCTCTAGGTGGGAGGTGCTCCCTGTATGCCCGAAGTGGTGGATGAAGCACTTGGTTTAACTCTACTTGGTTTAAATGCCACCTATGCCTTGGTCCCATATTTAGATGTTCAAACATATCATCGATGTCTATGGGGTATTCCTGTTGCCTCATATGGTTGAGATATGCCATCTCAGTCTCATCCTCATAGTCGCTATCGGAGATCCATAGGCCTTCATTGGCTCCGACAACTATGTGCCCCTCTGGCTGGTATAGCCTCCCACTAGGCATTTCTTGATCACTATCCTCACTCTCTATGAAAATCAAAAATCTAGCACACAGGTAGTCGATGTTGAAGAAGATATTTGGATCTTCTTCCTCCGGTGGATCACTTGGCCTTATGGCCGGCATGGGAGGCTCATTTTGTTCGAGCAAGTTGATTTGGTCCCTTCTGGGTTGTTTCACTCTCTACGGGAGGGCTGGATTCTCTGGAGGTAGCAATTGCCCGATCGGAACATTAAAGGGGAACATTGCCACGAAGTTCTCCTGATAGTCATCAATGGGTGTCACCTGCGAGTGATTGCTATCGAACTCAAAAGGGTCCCAAGGTGCTACCTCATAATCTAACTCATCTTTAGAAGACCCCCCTTGATCTTGTTCATATCCCTCTTGGAGGTTACTTCTTGAACTTTCCCCTTCCTCGATCAAAGGGGAGGGGTTGTTGAGGTCAACAAGGTTTGTTGTTAACAATGGGAGATAATCCCCCAATGTGTATGTTGTGTTGGGATTGGCATATGGATCTTGTGCCAACCCATCCCTTTTGCCTAGACCTAGGCCTTGCATGGTTTCTACCAAGATGTCGAGGGGAAAAGGGTGGTTGAACCCTACTCCTAATTTATCATATTGCATCTGGTATCTCGGTTGACAAAGAATGCGCATTCCTTGTTCGTATCTGCCCAATCCATATCCATGCCAATTACATTGGTCTAGGTATTTCAAGGTGAATTCCGGGTTGGACAGATAGTCAACATTCTCAACAAATGGCTCTTCATCCTCTTCCTCTTGTAGGTAGGGTTCAATGCCGTTCTCGAGGCCCCCATATACAAAATTGGTCTGATTTGGTGGGTAGCCTAAAGGGACGATAGTGTCGATGGGGAGGCGAGGTCTCCCCATGTCTTGCATGGATTCGAGCATGGGTGTTGCCACAATGTTCCACACTAGGTACTCCCCAGGCCCGTATTGGCCATCTCAATGGTAATCATCGATGGTTGAGGGGGAGGGAATGGGAGTTCTCCCTGAGTCCACTCCATGTTGGGTGAACCAGGTGTCTCGACTTCCATTTGGCTGGGCACCTCTTCGGTAGATATGGTTGAGACTAATGGTGGTACCTCCTCTAGGGGCTTCTTCCCTTTGTCCTTCGGTGTGGCCACCATAGGTGGCATCGTTGGTGAAGGAACAGATGATGAAGATGGGCCAGGTTGGTGAGTTGAGGGACTCAACAACGAGGATGTAGGTGGAATCGGACCCTGTGTGGATGGATTCAATTGAAAGTCCAAATGTGTCGATGGGAGGGTCGATTGTGGCATCAGCTGCACCACATTGCAAAACTTAAAGGGCTCTAAGTCCGCTGGGACTACATGTACTTGCCCTTCATATGTGTATTTGAGGCATTGATGGGCTATCGAAGGGACACACTTCATGTCCCTGATCCAAGGCCGGCCTAGCAAGATATTGTAGGCCATCTCACCCTCAAGGATGTGACACAACGTAGGAATGGTCTTTTGTCCTACTTGGATGGGCAGGACAATTGTGCCAACCATCGAGCATAACGCGTCGTTGAATGCTCAAAGAGTGTAAGTGGATGCCACAATGTGGGATGCTGGCAGCTTAAGGTGTTTTAATGCCATTGTCATGATTATGTTGTTGGACGAGCCAGTGTCCAACAACACCCTCTTGAATGGAATCCCGTTGACCCGTGCAATGATGTGCAGGGGTGGATCCACCATATCACGAGTCACCAATTTTAGTTCATCTTCCCTGAAGGTTATGATCGGTTCTGTGCATTGTCTCACATGTCCCACGAAATTGTTGAAAGAATTGGCTTCGTGGGGTTGTAGCTCAATGGCTTTGAGTATCTCCATCAGAGCCTCTCGATGGGGCGGTGATTGTTGGATGAGCTCATAAATGGAGAGCCTAGCCGACGTGGTCCTTAAACTTTGAGTAAGTTTAGTCCGAATCGTGGCCACTGGTCTAGGCGAGGGAGGTTGCGTAGGGTGTTGTGGAGGTTGTGACATTGATGGAACATCTCCTATAGCTGTAGTGGGTGCAACCGTGTTTGGGTATCTTTTGTTTCGTGTCATGATGCTTATCATCCCTACGTATCCTTGCATGGGGCAGTTTTGTGTTACCTCATTCACTTGTAAAGTCTTTGCCTACGCATCATGGGTAGGCAAGGGGTCTTTGAAGACCTCCATCTATTGGTTGCTCAGTGCTACGGGACTATCTACCATGAGTGTTTTGTTGTCTATCAAGTCCTGCACTAAGTGTTTGAATTTCCAACAAGTGGAGATTTCATGTCCTTTCTATCGATGAAATCTACAATATAAGTCTTCCCTATAGCCCTTGGGTTTTGGCATGTTGGGGTCTATGGGTCGACTTTCTGACAAGTTTATCAGGTTTTCCATGAACAAGCAGTCAAACAAGGAGTCTCTAGACTCCGTGAATTATGTGAATTGTCGCCTAGGGCGACGCTGTTGATTTTGCTCTTGTTTATGATTTTCCTTTTCATAGTTATCAAGAGGAACTGCCTGATAATTAGCCTTTGGGGGTTTTGTCATTTGTGTAGGCTTTGGTATAGTTATGGCAACCTGATTGACCGTGACGGGTTTCGGTTGCATGGGCCCAGTTTTAGCATTTTTGGGCCACTCTTTCTTGCATGGCTTGGCAATCTTGTCATCTTGTATTTTGATCTCCTCAATTATCTTGGCTTGCGCCAGGGCTTCTTCGAGGGTGGCATATTATTGCAGCTGCAATAGCATGGAGATCGACCTTAAGCAACTCTTTGAAAACATTTGAGTCATGTCGGCCATGGGAGGGAGGTAAGGTAGCTTTGAAAGCAATGTCCTCCACCGATTCCCATAAGCAGCCATGGTCTCATCATCATACTTCTTAAGGCCAGCTAGGTCGCTTAAGGATGCCTTCTTCTTGGTGTTGAAGGCAAAATGTTCAAGGAACGTGTCCACTAGCTGGTCTAGATTATTGATGCTATGCTTCGGCAACTAGGTAAACCAATCCGAGGTTATAAAATCATCATTGTCCTGAATGCCAAAGCATTGACTCAGGAACCTTGTTACATGCTCTTGGGCATCCTCATCCCCTCTAAAAATTGCCAATTGAGGCACTTTGAAGTGGTCGAGGTATGGGGGTGCTGGAACTGAAGGATGCACAGGGTGACTGCGGAGCTGGCATAAGGTGGGATTTTGGGGCCCCGAAGTCTTAGTCTCCATAGACTCTAAGTGCTCTAGCAGTGCTTTGTATGCATCAGAGGATTTGATTTCCTCTTCTTTGGTTTGTTCCCATTGTGAATTATGAGGAACTTGAGGCCTATGGAGGGGTAGCCGGATAGCGCCCCCCTGCCTTGGTAGGGTGTTTCAGCCCACTCTTCTTCTCACTCAAATTCCTCATAGGCCTCTTGAGGAGTTTTTGGGCATGACCTATAAACATGGATGGGTGCCCGAGGAAGGCACCCATCATTGGTTCTAGGAGTGGCCTCCCGCTCAGGTCTAGGAGGTCTTGGAGGCAACGCTTGATAAGGTCGTGGAGACCTGTCTCGTACTAAGGGGTTGTGCCTCTCATAAATTTCTGTCCTATGCATGCGAGGGGTTGGAATCCTCTCATGCATAGTGTTCTAGAACAACTCATCTGTCTGGCATTGAATGCACTCTTTGTTAAGATGATACAGTTGTTCTAACTATTGTTGATCTTGCCTAAGCTACGTGATTTGCGCTTGGCGGGTGGCATGTTTGGAAAATGCCAAGTCGATTTGTTCTGTCGTCCTAGGTCTAGGAGGCCTAGATGCCTCCCCTACATATCTATCTCGATCATGGTGATCTAAGATCTCTATGGGTCACTTTCCTCTATCGAGGTTAGCAACATTCACCCGAGGCTCTGGCCTCAATAGGTGATCTTGATAATCAACAGGTGCGGAGGTGCATTGCCCCCACATGGTGTATTGCTCTTGAGGAATATACTAGTTTTCCTCATGCTCCCTTTCATACATGTGAAAGGGACGGGAAGAGTTGGCTCGCCCTATCTGAAGAGCCTTGCACTCTAGATTTGGCCTATTAGTTCTAACAGTAATGAGGGGTGGAGGGGGAATGATATAATCATGTGGGCCCTCCTTATGAACCCTATGTTGCTCTAGCGCTTCATCATGCAGTGGCCACTCATAATGAGTGTCTAAGGGGGCCTTCCCATGTGTGTACTCCTCTTGAGAGGGTCTGTGTTGAATGGGAGTGCCCCTCAAAGGGGTGCCTCTATAGTCCTGTTCTGTAGTGGTATAGTGTGGACTATGTTGTGGGTCAGGCTGCCAAGGTGGTATAACCAAGTCCTTGGGGCTATAACGGAGGTGACTTGTGCCTCCTTGCATACTTTTTACAGCTTCTGCCCGTGATTGGGCTTGGCTATGGGTATACACCATGGTGGTGGTTTTTCTAAAAAGATATGTATATTTTTATCTCCTTTACAATTTTTATGCTATACCAAACAAAAGGGGACCACACAAACAAAGAAATGATTATCTTGTTTACAGATTAAATGTGTGTCCTAGATCTGGTTTAGTGTGTTTGATTTTTGTTATGTAAATCTTGTAAAGAAAACTTTGTTATACATGCATAATGAGGGCTCTTGTATCTCCAAAATGGTCACCCCTTCAATATACCATTGCCAGGCCATTATACCGAACCTCTCAATATACCCGCCCTTACGTGAGGGAAACTATTGGTACGCGAGAGTAGAATAGTAAGTGGAACATAGGCGGTACGGAAGGGGGATCGCTCTATTTTTGACACCTACCTTAGAAGACTTATCCTCATGCACGGGGAATCACCCCCGCTACACTTGGTCAGCTTTCGTTAGGATTTACGTCTAGCAACAGTCGCGATCAGGGTATATGTATGCAAAATCCAAGCCAAGGTGGTGATGAAACCCACCGTTGGTCTTGATCAAGTGTTGGGGTATTAAGACCAACTCCTTGATGTTAATTTTATTAGGTGGTGTGTGTGGTTCCTTTTAATTGTGTAAAGAAAGAAAACATACAAGCAAAAGATGATTTTCACTAATGCAATGCTTTAAAGTACGTTTTATCTTTCAGAGACAATTAGTAGCAAAAAGGAAATCACAAAACCTAACTAGAACTAAAACCTATAATGAGGACTTGCCATTTGTGCAAGTATCATGCAAGCAAACCAGAGAAAAATGCATTCCTAATCAAGTTCCTTCCATTTAATTTACTCTATGTTTTTATTTTATTTTTTTCTTTATTGCAAGAAAGGAAAACAAACTACTTAACCTTTCTATGCAAGTGTCTGAAAATAAAGCAAAGAAAACAGAAAATTGCAGAAACAGAAAGTAGAAAAACACAGAGGATGTTTAGAAGGCCTACCTCCTCTCTGTCTAAACCAGATGCCTCTGAGTTTCTGCTCAGAAAATGCATAGAGCTCTAATCATCCCGGGGTGGGATGAATAGCAGGTCTGCATTCATCACAGGGTGGGATGAATACATATTCGTCCCGGGGTGGCACGAGTAGCAGTCCAGTGCCCGAATGAGTAACACCTGCAAAGAAAAACCACAAAATTTGGATCAAAAACTTGATCCTAACAGTAGGGGACAGGGTCCCACCATGATCGCCACTGAAAGCATGTAGAAAAATGGTGTACCGATATGATGCAAACAAAAATAGATATAGATGCTAAGTCCTACGAATGCGATGAGCAATGCATGAAGGAAATGACGTAGAAACGAGATGTGAGCAAACAAAGTGGGGCCTCCTTTATTGATATTTCTTTTAATCTGATTACAATACATCCCCCCTCTAGGGCTCAGAACATTTGATACAATTTGTTACATTAATGGATGCCCGAAGGAAGCCGTACTTCCAAGATCGGACGGTACGCTTCCAACATCTTTCGCATGCCCACACTCGAAGTGGGCGGGCTAAAAGTTGTCACTGCTTGTGTCCATGTGTTCGTCATTCCTTGCTTCCCCTCTAGTATTCCTAGAGGTGAGATCCTATGCACAAAAAGACAACAAATCGTTAATAGCATATGCGTATCTAGAAAAACATGCAATCCCCAAGGCCTCCAGTGGGCGCTTAGAATATATCAGTGATAATATTGATAAGTAGATTACAGAATGATATGGAAATGTAAAGGACAATGTCTAGAATTGGTATCACCTGATTTTGCATCGAAGCGACGTCGAACGGCCCCGTTATGCTCGTTTGCCCGTCGAGGGCCTCTCCAAAGTGAGCGCTCCAATGTCCCACCTATGCTTATCCAAATCACCTAAAACTCATGATTTAGGCATTATATGTAATTCTAAGACTACCCAGATGCTCATAATTTGCATATCCTACCCATATTCTCCTATATGTGATAGGGGTGCCCTGCGAGCTAGTTAATACATAAAATAATAAAATGATCATCAAATCATGTCAGAATGAGTTCAAACTTTAATAGAGGCATTAGGATATCATCTGGGACATATTGCAAAAGTAATAGTAAGGAAATCATGCACATATTTCTAATCGCTCTGGGGTGGGACGCTGGGGACTATCGTAAAACCTGCAAAAAGTGACCTTGCAAATGTCCTGCCCATAGGCCTCCAAAACTCCTACAAACTTGTGGTTAGACTAAAAAAGCATTTTGAGATGACCCAGAATTTCATATTTTGCAGATTCTACCTAGGTTATCTCGTATCTGAAGGCGCTCCCTGTAGGTTAGTAGACGCATAAAATTACAGAAACCGAGGTCAAATCATGTCGAAAGCAATGAAATTTGGACAACAACATAAGTACATTAGATATAAAAGAATGCAAAAATAATAGTAACAAAACCATGCACAGATTTCTAATCACTCCGGGGTGGGGCGATTAGGGCTGCAGTATTTTAGGGGGGCACCCGGGGGTGGGACGCCCACCGTTTAGGGCCTATTTTTGACACCAATCCAAGTGGGATGGGTCCAAAACTTCCTAGGGGGTTGTGTCGATGAGTTTGGGGTGGGATTGTGGCTGATTTCTTGGGTCTTTGGATCTGGATTGCGTTCCTAGTGTTCACTCGATAACCTCTCTTCCAGAAGAGAGAGATTAGGGATGTAGGAAGCACAAAGAGGAATGGGGGTATAGTTTGGCAGCACTTCATTGCTCCAAATGCTCTAGCTCTCCTCTATTTTGGGGTGAGGAGGCTCACCTTTTTATAGACCTAAGGGTCTCCTTTGAATGCGCATGCGAGGGCGCCACTTGGCTCATTATGCCTTTTTGGGGGAGAGAAGATTCCTCCCTGATTAGGGCCTCCTTGATTGAGGCCTCCATGATCAGGGCAGGCTTGATTGAAGCCTCTCTGATTTGAAACCTTCCCTCGCAATCCCATGCCTTGAAGGTGGAGTTAGGTGGTGGATTTGGGCTGCCATTTGTCAAGGTTTGACTTTTTGCCAATCAAACCTGCTAATCGTCCCACCCTGGAGCGATTGCTGCTAATCATCCTGGGGTGGGATGAATAGGATTCTAATCGTCCCAGGGTGGGACGAATAGGGATAAAAGTGCTTAAAAGATGCAAAACTGACCTCTGACCTTCCAAAACTGATTTTGGAGTGGTTAGGACCACTGTTTAACCTCTGGAGGCTGCCCTAGGGGGTATGTATGCCAATTCGGTCAGTTCTTGTAGTCACATAATCGGATTGGTGCTGTTTTGGTGTCTACAGTAGACATCAATCAAGAAATGGTACAAATGGCTAGACTATGGCTTAATAATAACACTTTATTATCAAAATAATAAATAAAAAAGAGTGTAGCTTTGAGCCTCCAAGATGAATCTGAGGTTGATGCCTGGAAGGAGCCAATCGATCAAGAGTAGGTTTCACAGATGTTAATTGATTTAACCAGGCTCTGAGGCTTGATGGAGAACTTGATGAATAAGGGAAGCTCTACAAATTATGAAGATACTATTGAGTTGGATTTCATTCAAAAGTAGCTTAAGGAGACTTCAAATCCTTCTGAAGTAGTCTAGAAACAAGCCTTACAAACTCTTAAGTTGATGGTCCAATTGTTTGGTAATGATGCTAAGAAAAAGGATAAAGATTAAGATTCACCTGTTGAAGAAGAGGAAGTTAATCAAGACCAGGAATATAATGCTATGGAAGGAGCTCAGCAATAAGGATAAGAACTATATAGGATTGTTGCAGAACCTCAAGAGGAACAAGCATAGAATGTTTTCCATTTTAGACATTTTGTAGTCATGTAGAAGTGTTGTATTTTGTTTTGTTTTTACTTTGACACTTTCAGAAGGCAATAATAAAAGCATGAGGTAAAATGTAGAGAACAAAATTTTTATGAAGGAATTCATATCATTTTTGATGAAGCTTAAAAGGAAGATCATAGCTCTATTTTCCTTAATATTTAAGTAGTTTTTGAAAGAGTGGGAGATATATTTTGTTTCTAGTATGATCTCCATATGAACCATTATCCTTTGGGAAGCTTCACAAAGTTTTCAAAGGGTAATGGTCATATATAAATTATCATATGAAGCATTTCTTGAAGACTACCATTTTTTACTCATGATGTCCAATGGATCAGACTCTGAGTTCGATGGTTTTGTGAGAAAATCCACCCAAGAGATGCCATAATGTAGGCCCAAAATGGCCACATCCTTAGAAAACTTTGAAAATTTATTCTAAGGCATGAAATTGCTCCAATCCACTAAATATAATGTATTTTAGAGCATCCCAGTGCAATATGCTCCAATTCGCTCAACATTTAGTTATTTTTTCTGAAAATAAGCAAATTGTTCCACACCACCCAATACTTAGTGTATTTTGCAACGGCCTAGCATGAGTATTCCAATCTGTAATCAAAGAAAGTCTAGATGATATCAACATCTTTTAAAGTGCATATTAGTGACATGGTTTCATCCCATGCACTCAAGAAACTAAGTGTCAAGAATATCCCATTCTATTGAGTTCCAAGGCTATTTTAGAGCGAAATGATGACAAGCTCCATGCCGTTGGGTAAGAAGGTTAAAACATCAAGTAAAAGGTAGTGAAATAGCACAAAAGACATTTTTTATTACTTCTTAAGAATATTAGTGTTATACTCTATCTCACAGTCAATTTAAGTCAAAGATGGTGGAGCAAGAATCGAGGAGTGGATTGCAACTTATATCCTATGTCGCAGATGCAAGAAGGAAATAAAGTTTTTTGAAGACTTAAGCAGGTGGATTGACAACAAGCTATATTCCACCCAAAACTCAGTGTATTTCTCCCAAAGTCTCAAATCTACTGGCTGAAGCTATTCTAGATGATGTCAACATTATTTTAGAGTAGATTGGTGACCTTATCTACATCACTCATTTGTTGAGCATTAGTAAAGTCTAATCATAGCCATCCATGAAGTGCATTAATGGTATATATTATGCTGAAATTTTCATGAGCATACAAAGATAGATTCTTGGAGAATGAAGATCATTCAGTTCAAGCGGGTAGATGAAGCATCTGTGGTGCCAAGAACCAAGAACCAAAAACTAGGGTAGTTGCAAATCTATGATGGGATGAACCCCTCAAGAAGGATGAGTGGTTTGGATCTAGTTTCTAATGGCTTGAAGTCTAACTACCATTGCCAAACTAGCAAGTTGTAGAGCTGAGCTACCATGGCGTATGATTTTGAGCAGATTTTCTGGACTCTACAAGTGAATGAAATGATATCAGCATAGTATTATTCTAATCTATCATATTATAAATACTTGTAATGTCTCCCCTACATTCTTTCATTGTAAACTATATATAGAGGTCGAACCCTCAATTTTTAGGGTCGGTTCTAGAGTTTTTACTTACCCTACTATGTAACATATTTTGCAAATTAATAGAAGGTGCATTACTCAGATTTTTGACTCAAGAATTCTCATCTTTAATATATTTCATTAAGAGGTTAGAGCTGTGAATTGCATTTCTATCAATGCTATTATGGTTAGTTCATTCCACCTGAATTGGATTACTAGTTGTAAGGTAATTGATATCTATTCATAGTTAGATTTGTGTTGTTGAGAAGTTTATTTTTATGAATTTTGAATACTAATCTATTCTGCTAAATTGGATTGTTAGTATCTTAGATATTGAAATTGCTTTCTTGAAGCACATCTCTATTTTGCTTTTATTGTATGAAGACTATTCTTTTTTGGGTGCTACTAATCTTTAGTGTGGAACACTAGAAACAGTTTGCTAAAGGTTTTCCCTTTGGATGTCTATGTTTTTAGCCCTATCTGGTCATTGTTATTGCATAATTTCTTAACCCTAAGCTTTTTCTAACCTTATCTCTCAAAACCATTACTGAGCGTAATTGAGTCAGCATTATGTTAGTTGAAAAGGAATTAGCATACTCTGGAGGCTGGGCTAAAGTAATATTTGGTCCATCCAATGTTGAGTTTTGAGTTGTGACTAGTGGGTGCAATCTTGGTTAGAAATTTGTAATATATACAATTGCAGTAACAATTTTACTAGATGATAATTCAATTCCCAATAGGAAGAGTTATTGAAGTACAACCAAATGAGGAGCCACTGCTGTAGAATATGAACAACAATTGATGGAGAAGATCCACCACCAAGCATTAGAAACAAATAAGTGCTAGAAAGCATTAGATAGTTACAAAGTACATTAGAGAAAAGAATAATTGGAAGTTATAACTATCGAGTAGCAAAATATATTATGAGTGTTAAATAAGTACAAGCAAGTTTGAGCATCAAAGAAAGCTAATACATTACATAATCAAATGCAAGTGTTGAGAGGAGCGTAGCCACCATTTTTCATGTTAGTTAAGAACCTAAAAGAACTTATATGTCACTTAGCACAAAGGAAAGGAAGCGCCAATGGCCATTGAGGAAAATAAAATGGTTCTATAAGCACTCCTTGAGGAAGGAAGATAATTTTCAAATGTAATGCACATATGTCATAACTGGGTAGAGTAACATAGCAAGAAGAAACACCTAAGGAATACATTGAGTGTCACATGGCACATGAGAAGAGGAATATAGATAGGTCAGAGGAGCCTAAATGATCTTATGCACATTCAATGGCCAGACAAGCACTAGGAGGATAGTCAAAGTCTTAGAGAGCACTATATATAAGGAAGAACAATGATAATATCGTTGATATATTCAAGAGCCTCCATTTGAGGTAAATTCTAATATTTAATTAATAATTTTATAATGTTTGGAGTTATAAGGAAGGGAAATAATTATCTAAGGTTAAATTTGGTTAATATTCTACCTTGATTAATAAGTTAATTAGAGGGATAAGTTACTTTTAGTAGAAATAAAACCTTAGAAATTGAAATAGTTATTTTTGGCAAGATTTGAGAAACCCTAAAATATTTTTGAGAAATTTAGGGAATTATTTTTAAGTTTTGGAAAGATTTATAATTGGATTATCAAATTTTGTGAAGCATTTGAAAATATTCTTACATCAAATTAGGTTTACAAAATTTGCAAATATAGTTTACAAAATTCTAAATTTCTTATTTGGGAGCCATAAGGACTTCAACATCAAATTAGGATTTTTTAAAATTTAGAAAGGTAGTCAACCTCATACAGACTAGAAAATTGGTTATGGATTATTGGTACATAGATTCAGGAGCAAGCAAACATATGATTGGAAATAAACAATGGTTTTACTCTACAAGAAAAAAATGAGAAACTGGTTGTTATAGCAGATAGTAAAACTTATGAAGTAAGAGGATTAGGATATGTTTTGATCAATCTAATAAATGGAAAAGGAATAACATGTGTTCCTTGATTGACTACCAAACTTCTTTCAGTTTCTCAACTCATGGATCAAGACATGACAGTAGAATTCAAAGTTATCAATGGAAGAAAATAATGTCATATCATCAAACAAGGGAAAATTATAGCTTTAGGATCTAATAAAGGTGGTCTATTTGTTTTTGATACTACTAAACATTTGGATTTTTTAGCTAGGATATCATATTTTTGGCATAAATTTTTAGGACATACTAGTGCATCATCTATAAATGAAATGGTCAAGTATAAAATTGTTGAAGGAACACCAAACCTATCTTTGAAATCCATTGTTTGTCCATAATGTTTAGCGATAAAACAACATAGAATTCCTTTTGAACTTCATCAATAGATATCAACAACCATTAGAATTAATATATACAAATTTATGTGGTCCAATAAATGTTAGTAGTATTGGAGGACATAAGTATTTTCAACTATTTGTTGATGATCATACCAAAAAAATGTGGGTATACTTCATGAAGTACAAATCAGAAGCATTTAGTCATTTTAAACAATTCAAACTTCAAGTAGAAAAGGAATCAAGAAAGACTCAAAATTATTTGTTCAGATAGAGGAGGTGAATTTGTATCAAATTAATTTGATCTATTTCTAGAATAAAATAGAATTAAAAGATAACTCACTACAATATATTCACCACAATAAAATGGAATTGCGGAAAGAAGAAATAGGTCTATAATAGAAATGGTAAGAGGTATGATAAAATAAGCTCATATTGATCATTAGTATTGGATAGAATTAGTCAAAACAATAATGTATTTATAAAATAGATTACCTACAAGAATACTCAATCATGTTACACCAAAAGAAGCATGGTCAGGACAAAAACCAAATATTGAAAAGTTAAGAATATTTGGATGTGTGAATGCAAAAACAAAACACCAATGAAATAGATAAATAAAATCAATACACAATATGTTGCACAAAAGAGAATATTTTATTTATATTAATGGGGGAGCCTTAAATCTCTAATGTTACAACCGGATTTGATATTGATACAAATATTACAAATCTAGGATTCTCTGAAACCCTAGGTAAATAAATTGTGGTGTCTTCAAGCTCAAATTTGATACCAACAGAGTAGTGAGTGGGCTTTGGTATCCTATGAAAGGCCACTTGAGCTTTAGTAGCTACCAATAAATGTGATCCTCAGACCTGCACATACAACAAATAAATAAATATTAATAACATTTATGAGGGTTCCACTGCGTGAGACCCTCGAAAATGAAAATCACTAAACACTAGTTGCATAAAGAAGGCTATAAAAATAGATCTAAGAATGCTTAAAATATTTGCAAATAAAATTTTACCTTATCTTCCCTGACTTGCTATTTTTATATTCATTGTTTTTTCATATGGCGGTTACGCATATGTGCCCTAGTGGCACTCGAGGGCCATAAGACTGCAAAACTAGGGCTATAAATGTTTGTGGGTGCTTGGTGTTGGTTGGAAATATCCAGAGGCACCTAGTAGACTCTGGTGGGTGCTCTGTAGACTCTATAGGGCACTCAAGAAGCTTTGAGGGATTTTTGGTTGCTGAGGGGAAGGTCATAGAACTAGATCTAGTTCACAAGGTAGACGACAGAGGATGCGGAGGAGGCAAGACGGAGCGATGGAGGATAGAAGTGATGATGATGCATGGATTCTTGATAACTTAGGGAACGAGGGCTCTGAGAACTCAATGAGTAAATGGGGCTTAGTAAATTCCAAAAACTTAGGGGTTGAGTCATCAAAATGACTCCTCTTTATAATCTCTCCTTAGGCACATTAGGGTTTCAACGACATAAAATGTGTGGATGAGATCAAAACATGAGGAAGGATGGAGATTAAAGTGGGGCAAGTGGTATGGATTAAGGTAGATGGATGGCTAAGATTAAATCATGATGGATGGTTGGGATTAATTTATATATATATAAAATATATAAATATAATATATAAAATATTATTATTTAAATATATATAAAGCAAATATATATCAATATATAAATAATGGATAATTGTGGCGGGAAGCTATGGATGGACAACAAGTGGCTATATTTTGGTGTTTATAGGACGCAAATATTATATGCATATTCTAAAATAGATAAGGAGAAAATTAGATGAAAAACTATGACTAATATATGTGTTGGCTCTGATGATGAATCTACAAGATATAGAATAATAGATCTAAGTACAAATAAGGTATATATAAGTAGAGATGGTCTTTGATAAAAAAATCAAGAGTGAAACTGAAAATAAAGTAATGATGTAGAAGTTATTCTAAACTTATCAAAGGATGACTTGGTAAATGAATAAATAAAGTCATAATCCCAGGATGAAGAAGGTGAAAGTATAAACACTTCCATAGTCTCTCAAAGGAGGGAACCAATATGGCTTAGAAACACACTTAGGGAATCAAACTTGGAACAAATGCTAGATCTTACTACTACAAGACCTCAAACTCATAGTCAAAATAGAATGATTAGAGGATTACTAAGCACTACAATAGAGCTAACATCAACACTTAAAGCTCTAAATCATTCACATTGGAAGGTAGCTATGGAATCTAAATACTCTTCCCTTCAAAATAATAAAATATGGAATCTAGAAGCATTACCTCCAGGAAAGAAAGTTGTGGGTTGCAAATGGGTTTAAAATATTAAGTATAAAGTAGATGGGACACTTGAAAATTACAAATATCAGTTAGTAGCCAAATGATACATTTAGATAGATGGAATTAACTATGAAAATATTTGCACCAACATCTAGAATGACTACTATCAAAATAGTATGTGCTTTAGCAACTCATCGGGGTTGGAAACTTCATCAAATGGATGTAAAAAGTACTTTTCTTAATGGTGACTTAGAATAAGAAGTCTACATGTCACAACCAGAAGGATTTGTTGTTAAATTTCAAGAACATAAAGTTTTAAAAATAAACAAATCCTTATATGGTTTGAAGCAAGATCCCAGAGCATGGAACATAAAAATTAATAGTTATAGCATAATTTCAAATGAAGCACATTCGATACAATCCTATATACAAAGAAATTTAGAAATGATATACTAATTTTCATAGTGTATTTTGATGACATAGTGATTACTGGAAGCTCTGGAAAACTAGTAAATGATATAAATAAAAGACCTTGAGAAGGCTTTTGAAATGATAGATTTAGGATTGATGAATTATTGTCTTGGTCTAGAAATTCATCAAAAAGAAGATAATATTACCATTACAGAGTAAAAATATGCAAATGCTCTACTTGAGAAATATAAAATGAATGATTGTAAGCCTAAATATACACCCATGGAACAAGGAATTAAATTATCCAATAATGATAGAACACATTTAGTTTTAGCTACAATATACCACCAATTAATTGGAAGTCTTCTATACTTAAAAAATAATTGACCTGATCTAGTTTTTTTTGTAAATTATCTTTCAATACTCATGCAAGAGCCAAGAGAGTCATTGGAAAGCTACAAAAATAATACTACAATATTTTAAGAAGACTACATATTATGGACTAACTTATATTAATAATGTTAAATATTTTCATCTATAGGGTTATTCAAATTTTGATTTTGCTAGCTCTATTGATGATAGAAAACCTACTTCAAGATACATTTTTTATCTTAGGTCAGAACCAATATCTTGGCACAATAAGAAACAACATACAATACTACAACCATCTACTAAAATAGAATATCATACAACAAGAGATACAACTTGTGAAGCTTTGTGGTTACAATATATATTATCTGACATGGGAATCAAATGAGCTCCAACTCTAATACATTGTGATAATCAAGGAGTACTCATCTGATGAAAAATCCAATTATACATAAATGAACTAAGCATATTGAAGCACAATTTAATTTCATTAGAGATCATTTTTAGAATCATCATATCAGTTTGAACTATATAGTATAGAAGAATAGTTGGTAGATATATTTATAAAAGCTCTAGGATAGAACAAGTTTCAAACATTCAAATATTATCTATACAGATCAATAGAAATTCATCCTAAGTAATGTAATACAAGGGGTGTTAGAATATGTTACATTATTTGGTACATGCTAATGTACCACCTTGGATACATTTTTAGATTAGAATGTGAGTTATATTTTATGTAATGTAATAATGTATAGTTAAATGCATAAGTATCTTATAGTTAGGTGTGCATGTGCACAAGTGTCCTTCATGTAGAATGCACATGTGTCCTTAGAGTAGGAAAGTGAAGAGTCACATACTTTTATATATTTATGACTAACCATTGTTCAGAAATATTGAAAAATGAGCTTTGCTCATAGTATGTATTATTAGATCTCTATACAAGAGCATTTTTTAGTATTTTCGTGAGCCTTCATTAATGGCAGTTTTATGAGTAGTTACAGAACTTATTCATGAGTTTTACCTATTTATAATATTTCCATTATATTATTTTTGATATTGAATGCTCATTTTATATCTTGTGGTTAATTTTTGATTAAGTATCTAGCATCAAAAGCTAACAAGATACATGCTTAGATTAGTTCTCAATGTGGGTTTCAACTAGAAGTACATCATTCATTTACAAGCATAAACCAACATGAGAAAGGACCATATACAACAAACCACCCATGTGCAAAATGTTTCATCTACCCATGTCCAGAAATCCACCCATTACCATGTTGTTGGACATTTTGAGTCCCTAAGACAAATTTGTCATTGATATCACCATTGAAACCACTAGATGAAGTCATCATTAATATCAAATATTTCAATAGTAAATAAAAGGGACAAAGATGGTTATTTGATATCCAGGAAGAAGGCCAAAGTTTAAGTGAAACAATGCAAAATATAGAAGTTAAAAAGGAGTTATAATATTTATTTTATAAATTATTTAAATTCAGTATGAATTTAATTTTTATAAATAAATATTAAAGGTACAGTATCGAAGGTTAATATTATAATAGTGGGTATTATAATATTAAAATTTTCCATGGAGAAAACACAAATAAAACAATTATAATTTTTATTATAATGTTTTAAAAGATAAAAGTGGGTTTTATAAAGTCAAAAAATAATTTAATAAACCCAAAGGTTGGGTTTAAGACCAAAGGCCTTGATAAATCTTCGCCGACGTCATGAGGGTCATTTACATTTTGGAGTGCTGACGTTCCAAGAAAAGGAGGAAAAATCATTATTTAAACCTATGCCAAAGGACATAAAAAATCATCTTTGCTTGATTGAAAAGTGAATGGCATACGAATTATATGCAGAGCTCGTGAGATAAATGTGTGAAATTCATGCTTGACTTGATGATTAAAGGAAACAAAATACAAAGTGTTGATTAGTTGGAAGCCAACAAGGCACCTTGGCCTAGTGGCAAGTGGGCTACAAGCTTACATTTTGGTGTGCATGGTGGATAGTGTTCAAATCCCGATGGAATCATTTTTGTGGACATGTTGAAGGTGCCAATCGTTAGGCGCATCCTTTTTGCAAAGAAAGGAAGGATAAGATGTTGAAGCACGTGGTGCTTCTTACTTCCCAATGATATAGCTCATGTGGTGGTTTGCACCATGGGCAAAGACGTTTGTGTGGGCTGCATTGAGAGTTCAAAACTCTCCAAAGGCAAAGGTAACATTTTTATATTTTATTTTATTAATGCCTAAGTTGGAGGTATAAGGTATTTGGTGGTTGAATTTTGAAAGGGTTGCTTTGTGATAAATATTGGTAGTTGAGAAATACATTTAGGAGTTATAAGGAGAATTTTATTTTTATTTTTAAAGTCTTAAAATTTGCTATTGTGGAATATTGAAAGGTTAAGACTTTGTGGGTTGTATGTTATTTTGAATAAAGGGTTTTTGTGATTATTGTGAGGATATTGATTATTGTTTAAGTTGGAGTGATAAGGTGTAATTGTGATATTATTTTTGTGATATAAAAATTATCCTCTAACCCTTATTGAGTTTGAAGTAATTATGAGTGTGGAAGATTTGTAAGGACAACTACTCTTCAAGAAAAGGTATGGGCAAAATTCTTCTTTGTTGATTTAGGTGATTGGCTTGATTGAAAATTAAGTTTGGATTGAAAAGGATTTGATTAGGGTTTCCTTTTTGAAAGTGGTTGAATTAATGCTTCAAGGTTTTCTAGATTGAGAGTTGTGATTAAACCTTCTTTTATAAAGCATTGTTGTTTAGACCATTGGTTGAGTGAATTACTTTGAGTTAATACTTCAAGGTTTTCTAAATTGAGAGTTGTGATTAAAACCTTGTTTTATTAGCATTATTGTTGAAGCCAATTGGTTATGCAAAGAACTTGAACTTGAGTTAGAAAATAACATGAGTATCATTGTTATGTGAGATTTGTTGTTGGGCATTGTTGGAAACATTTTGAGTTGGGTGATACATGCTTGGACTAGGGTTTGTGAGAAAGGGTTGTTCCTTGAAGTGATTGGTTGAGTAGAGTTGATTGAGCCTAGTAAAGTGGATGCATGAAGTGGTCGTTCAAGTTCCATAAAATAAAATATTCTATATTCTGATTTGAGTTGAGATTGAGCTTTGATAAAAGAACATATTGAGTCTCTAACAATTCTCTTTATGCTTCTATGAGATTGAGTTGAGAAAGTGATTGAGCTTTAATAATAGAACATATTGAGTCTCTAACAATTCTCTTTATGCTTCTATAATATTTAGTTGAGAAAGTGATTGAGCATTGAGTATAGAACATATTGAGTCTCTAAAAATTCTCTTTATGCTTCTATGAGATTGAGTTGAGAAAGTGATTGAGCATTGAGTATAGAACATATTGAGTCTCTAAAAATTCTCTTTATGATTCTATGAGATTGGACAAGTTCTGTGTGGACTTGTTAAACTGATTTGAGGTAAGTCTTTGAGAAGGCTTGTGGACTGATTTTGTGTGAGCTTTTGTGGAATCTTGCAATGCATATTTGAGCAAGTCCTAGAGAGGACTTATTGAGCAGATTTGGACAAGTTCTATGTGAGACTGTTGAGTAGATTTGGACAGGTTCTGTGTGGACCTATTGAGCAGATTTGGATAGGTTCTAAGTGGACCTATTAAGAAGATTTGAGTAGGTTCTGAGTGGACCTTTTGAGCATATTTGAGCATGTTCTGAGTGAACCTATTGAGCAGAGTTGTGCAGGTTCTAAGTGGACCTATTGAATAGATTTGAGTAGGTTCTGAGTGGAAATTTTGAGCATATTTGAGCAGGTTGTGAGTGGACCTGTTGAGAAAATTTGAGCAGGTTCTGAGTGGACCTATTGAGCATATTTGAGAAGGTTCTGAGTGGACCTATTGAGCAAAGTTGTGCTAGACTGGTTGTACTATGTTTAGTACAGTATTAAGATAGAGATTTGGAGGTGATAGAGCAGAGAGGACAGAGTATCCAGTGGATAGAGATCTATCAGCCAGGATATTGAGGATAGGTCTTATGAGTGAGGACAAGAGTCTTCAAGTGGAGAGAGATCCACAGTCAGTGTAGTGGAGGCAGTGTCTTCTAGAGGATCACCAATCAAAGTAGAGGAGAAGGAGTTATCCTATGGATAGAGATCCACAAATTATATTTAGGGGATCAACATCTCCTTTGGACATAGGTCCATAAAAATTGTAATTGGGAAGGATTCCCAAGAGATTATTTGATAAATATTTAGAAGAAATATTTTCTCTATGGAGGTAGCCCACATTGGGTGAACCACATTAAATATGTGTCTCTATTGTGTATGGTGTTTTGTGCATTGCTTTGATTACTACTATTGATAGTGCTATCTATACACTACATAATATTGATTTGAAAAGAAAAATAAAAATTGGTCTTATATTGTTCACCCCCCCTCTCAGTATAAGCTTGTGTTCTTCAATTGGTACCAAAGTTGGTTCCTTCATAATAGTTTGATAGCTTGAATGAAAAGCGGTCTAAGAACACAATGGATTAAAAGGATCAAAGGGATGGGTCCATCAATAATGCAGTACCATTCTTTGATGGAAGTGACTTCTTGTATTGGTGTGTGATGATGATATTTCACCTGATGGCACTTGGCAATGAAGTTTGGGATGCAGTGTAACTTGGATATGATTCAAAAATAACTCCTACATATAATGAAGGTAAACTTCTAATACATGCAAATTAAAGAGCTATGAATGCAATTATAAAAGGATTGTGTAGATCAAAATCTATGAAGGTTATGGATTGTAAAAAAACAAAATATATGTGGCAACTACTGCATGAAATATATGAAGGAGATAAAGGTGTCATGAAAGCTAAGATCAAAAATCTCAAAGGATAATTTGAGAACTTAAGAATGCAGGATGAGGAAAATATTCGTGACTATCTCAACAAGGTTGATGAACTTATACATGAGATGAAAGGTCTTGGAATGAAGGTTGATGAATCTGATGCTTGTGATAAGATCTTGAGAACTCTTCCAAAAAGGTACAATGAAAAGGTCTCTACTATAGAAACATAAATTGATAGTGATAGTCTAACAATAAATTCCTTGCTTGGCATGCTTACAACTTTTGAGATAAGAACAAAAGATTTCATTCCTTCGAAGGAAGCTGCATTCAAAGTGAACAAAAGTATAAATGGTAAGAAGTCATAATCAAATAGTGAGTCTTCCAATTATGAAGAAGCAAATTATGCTAGAAGATACAAAGGTTCCAAAAGACCCATAGATCTAAGATCTGTTAAGTGTTTTAATTGTGAAAAGTATGGACATTATGCAACAGAGTGCAAAGAACCAAAGAACAACAAATATGAATATAAATAGGATCACAAGTACAGGGAATCATAAAGACACAAGTACCAGAAGAAAAGCAATTTTGGATAAAATAGACAAGGGAAGAAGTTCTTCCAAAGGCAAAAGAGAAGCTACTATGTGGATAATGCAAGTAATTACTCAAATGATAGTGATGCTAGCTTTTCAAACAAGATAGAGATGAACTCCTATTTATGATTGAAGAAAAAGAACCAGTTAAGAAAAGGACTCCAGTTATTCTCAACTGTTTTAGATGTGGTAAATTTGGATATCTTGATGATGATTGCACAAGGGATGGTTATAGTTTCAGTGATGATGATTTTGAAGATGCACTTGAAGGACCATATGAAAATATTTTAAAGGAATTAGAAGAAGAAGTGAGTGATCCTATAGAAGACAAGCCAAAATAAAGAAATGATATGGACAAAGGTAAAAAAATAGAGGATTATTCAGTAGAGAACGATTATGATCTCAAGGGAGAACTTATCTATGACCTTGCCATAGTAAATAAGGTAAGAAAGCAACACTCTAAGCTTGAAAGTTAGTTTCAAGAATATGATGAAGAAAGATTATTGCTCATAGAGGATTTAGAAAAATAAAATGCTAAGGCAAGCAAGTTCAAATATAAGTTGGAAGCAAAGATCTTGGAATGTGAAAATTTAACACAAGAAGTGGCACTACTAAAGGAATATTTAGAGGATTCCAAGAATAAGTTATACAAGTATGTAACCAGTGCAAATAATGTGGATAAAATAGTCAAGATACAAAGAGGAGCAACAAACAAGATAGGTCTTGGTTCCAAAAAGGTACAAAAGAAATGGGAAGAAGAGTCTACTTCAAGTCTTGAAGAAGAAGAAACTTCAAAAGAAGATACATCAGAATAAGACAATATAAGTGGGAGTGAGACATCAGAGGATGAGTTGGACAATAAAGGGTTCAAAAAATATAGGAAAAATGCACAGAGAAGGTATATGGAACAGCAATCAGAACAGGAGACCAATGAATTCAAGAAAAGGAAGCTTCAATGGAAGATGTTTTTCATGTCACAGGTTTGGGCACATGGCTTCATAGTGTAGGACACATGAAAGACGGGACTATGGGAAAGGATAAATTTTCCAAGGGTATTGCTACTCATGTAATGAGTTTGATTACAAGGCAATTAATTGCAATATTCATGACAAAAGAGGATATGGATTCACTAGGAGAAATCCTAAGACATTTGCACCTCCAAGGAATAATAACATTAAGTGTTATAAGTGCAATAATTATGGTCACACAACAAGATGGTGTAGAGAAAATATTCTAGAAACAAACATGAACAAGAATAGGAACACGAAAATGGATGAGAACAGGAATAAGAACATGGTTGAGAACAAGAAAAGGAACATGGATGAGAACAATAATAGGAACAAGAACAGAAGTGATGATAGGAACAAGGATGATGACTTGGAAAGAAATAGTCAGAGGATTCAAAAAACTCAGAAAATAAGGGAAAAAGATAAAGGTAAAGAATAGTGCTTTCGGGGAGTAGAAATACTCCCACCCCAGAATTAACCACCTCATGTGGAGGTGGGGGAGGGGCTAAGCTAAGAGGCTCATTCTTAGCCCCAAGCCCCAAAGGTGACCCTTTGCCATTTATGTCAAAGGGGAAGAGATTTGTGTATATTGGGGAGAGATTTGATATGGGGAGAGATTTGATATTTTAGAGAGCATTGAGCCAGGGGGAGCAATTTCCCAAGGGGAGTAGAAGAAAAATAAAGGTAAGGTTTCAGTAAAAAGGATATGGGTTGCCATCAATGACAAAGGGGGAGATTATTGGACATTTTGAGTCCCTAAGTCAAAGTTGTCATTGATGTCACCATTGATGCCACCAGATGAAGTCATAATTAATACCAAATATTTCAACAGGAAATAAAGGGGACAAAGATGGTTATTTGATATCCAGGAAGAAGGCCAAAGTTCAAGTAAAATAGTGCAAAAGATAGAAGTTAAAAAGGAGTTATAATATTTATTTTATAAATTATTTAAATTTAGTATGAATTTAAAATTTATAAATAAATATTAAAGGTACATTATCGAAGGTTAATATTATAATAGTGGGTATTATAATATTAAAATGTGCCATGGAGAAAACCCAAATAAAACATTTATAATTTTTATTATAATGTTTTAAAAGATAAAAGTGGGTTTTATAAAGTCAAAAAATAATTTAATAAACCCAAAGGTTGGGTTTAAGACCAAAGGCCTTGATAAATCTTCGCCGACGTCATGAGGGTCATTTATGTTTTGAAGCACCGACATTCCAAGAAAAGGAGGAAAATAATTATTTAAACCTATACCAAAGGACATAAAAAATCATCCTTGCTCTATCGAAAAGTGAATGACATACGAATTAAATGCAGAGCTCATGAGATAAATGTGCAAAATTCATGTTTGACTTGATGGCGAAAGGAAACAAAACACAAAGCATTTATTAGTTGGAAGCCAACAAGGTACCTTGGCCTAGTGGCAAGTGGGCTGCAAGCTTACGTTTTGGTGTGCATGGTGGATAGTGTTCGAATCCCGATGGAAGCATTTTTGTGGACATGTTGAAGGCACCAATTTTTAGGTGCACCCTTTTTGCGAAGCAAGGAAGGATAAGGTGTTGAAGCACGTGGTGATTCTTCCTTACCAATGAGCATATAGCTCATGTGGTGGTTTGCACCATGGGCAAAGACCTTTGTGTGGGCTGCATTGAGAGTTCAAAACTCTCCAAAGGCAAAGGTAACATTTTTATATTTTATTTTATTAATGCCTAAGTTGGAGGTATAAGGTATTTGGTGGTTGAAGTTTGAAAGGGTTGCTTTGTGATAAAGGTTGATAGTTGAGAAATACATTTAGGATTTATAAGGAGAATTATGTTTTTATTTTTAAAGTCTTAAAATTTTCTATTGTGGAATATTGAAAGGTTAAGACTTTGTGGGTTGTATGTTATTTTGAATAAAGGGTTTTTGTGATTATTGTGAGGATATTGATTATTGTTTAAGTTGGAGTGATAAGGTGTAATTGTGATATTATTTTTGTGATATAAAAATTATCCTCTAACCCTTATTAAGTGAAGTAATTGTGAGTGTGGCATATTTGTAAGGACAACTACTCTTCAAGAAAAGGTATGGTCAAAATTCTTCTTTGTTGAGTTAGGTGATTGACTTGATTAAAAATTAAGTTTATAGTGAAAATGATTTGATTAGGGTTTCCTTTTTTAAAGTGGTTGAATTAATGCTTCAAGGTTTTCTGGATTGAGAGTTGTGATTAAACCTTGTTTGATAAAGCATTGTTGTTTAGACCATTGGTTGAGTGAATTACTTTTGAGTTAATGCTTCAAGGTTTTCTAAATTGAGAGTTGTTATTAAAACCTTGTTTTATTAACATTATTGTTGAATCCAATTGGTTATGCAAAGAACTTAAACTTGAGTTAGAAAAGAACATGAGTATCATTGTTATGTGATATTTGTTGTTGGGTATTGTTGGAAACATTTTGAGTTGGGTGATACATGCTTGGACTAGGGTTTGTGAGAAAGGGTTGTTCCTTGAAGTGATTGGTTGAGTAGAGTTGATTGAGCCTAGTAAAGTGGATGCATGAATTGGTCATTCAATTTCCATAAAACAAACTATTATATATTTTTATTTGAGTTGAGATTGAGCTTTGAGAAAATAACATATTGAGTCTCTAACAATTCTCTTTATGCTTCTATAAGATTAAGTTGAGAAAGTGATTGAGATTTAAGAATAGAATATATTGAGTCTCTGATAATTCTCTTTATGCTTCTATAATATTGAGTTGAGAAAGTGATTGAGCATTGAGTATAGAACATATTGAGTCTTTAAAAATTCCCTTTATGCTTCTATGAGATTGATTTGAGAAAGTGATTGAGAATTGATTATAGAACATATTGAGTCTCTAACAATTCTCTTTATGATTCTATGAGATTGGACAAGTTTTGTGTGGACTTTTTAAGCTGATTTGAGGTAAGTCTTTGAGAAGGCTTATGGACTGATTTTGTGTGAGCTTTTGTGGAAGATTGCAATGCATATTTGAGCAAGTCCTAGAGAGGACTTATTGAGCAGATTTGGACAAGTTCTATGTGGACTTGTTGAGTAGATTTGGATAGGTTTTGTGTGGACCTATTGAGTAGATTTGGATAGGTTCTATGTGGACCTGTTGAGCATATTTGGACAGGTTCTATGTGGACCTATTGAGTAGAGTTGTGCAAGTTCTAAGTGGACCTATTGAGCAGAGTTGTGCAGGTTCTAAGTGGACCTATTGAGTATATTTGAGCAGGTTCTGAGTGGACCTGTTGAGTAAATTTGAGCAGGTTTTGAGTGGACCTGTTGAGAAAATTTGTATAGGTTCTGAGTGGACCTATTGAGCAGATTTGAGTAGGTTTTGAGTGGACCTATTGAGAAAATTTGAGCAGGTTGTGAGTGGACCTATTGAGCAAATTTGATCAGGTTCTGAGTGGACCTTTTGAGTATATTTGAGAAGGTTTTGAGTGGTCCTATTGAGCAAAGTTGTGCTAGACCAACTGGACTGTGTTTAGTACAGTATTGAGATAGAGCTTTGGAGGTGACATAGTAGAGAGTACAGAGTCTCCAGTGGATAGATATCCATCAGCCAGGACATTGAGGATAGGTCTTTTGAGTGAGGACAAGATTCTTCAAGTGGATAGAGATCCACAGTCAGTGCAGTGGAGGCAGTGTATTCTATAGGATCACTAGTCAGAGCAGAGGATAAGGAGTTCTCCTATGGATAGAGATCCACAAACCAGATTTAGGGTATCAGCATCTCCTTTGGATAGAGTTACATAAACATTCTAATTGGGAAGGATTCCCAAGAGATTATTTGAGAAATATTTAGAAGAAATATTTTCTCTGTGGAGGTAGCCCACATTGGGTGAACCACGTTAAATCTGTGTCTCTATTGTGTATGGTGTTTTGTGCATTGCTTTGATTACTACTATTGATACTACTATCTATACACTGCATAATATTGATTTGAAAAGAAAAATAAAAAGTGGTCTTATACTATTCACCCCCCCTCTCAATATAAGCTTGTGTGCTTGGCATGCCATGTCCAATAGTTTACCCTAAGAGTTGTACCCTCATAAAGTTCCAAAATATATATATACTAATCAAATAAATATTCAAGTAAATAACTATCAAAAATATGATGTTAATTACACCAAATTCTAGGAATATTATAAATCCATGGGAAATAAGGTCATGTTATGATTTAACTCGTACAAGAGTTCAACTATATTTGAAAAGAGTTCAAACTTGTCCCACAATATGTAGGTCCCTTTAAAGTACTTTAATTCATCAACATATTAGGTTACCATTTGGACTTACCTCCCACTCTATTAATAATTCATGATGTGTTTCATATTTACTTTCTTAAGACTTATAATATTGATAGTACATAGGTCTAAATTTGGAATTCCTTATAGGTAAATACATTTTAGAAAGGCATGATCTTGTGCTTTGAAATCAAAATTTCAACCAAGTTAAAATACATTATTAACCCAAGAGTGAATGCAGTGCTACTTGGAAATATGAAAAGGGTATTAAAACCTTTTTTGCTCAAGTTTTTTTCTGACATCAAGTTGATGTTCAAACTAGAAGGAAGGGTTTGTAATACCTCATAATAATAATAATTATTGTGTTTGATCAACTATCTTGATGTAATTTGGTTGTTGAATTGTACTTGTGCATGATTGATATATATGTTGCTCTATATGATTAATCATAAGATGTTTATGTGGATTAAATATTTTGCAATTATTTGATGTTAATTTGATTATCTAATTTTGTAATATAGGGTTTGGCTATAATTTATTTGTGATGATGAGGGGATATTGATAACATGTCATGGTTATGACATTATGAAGGACATTTATGAGGATCCCAATAGGTACAAATATATCGTAATTGGGTTTTAATATTTTATTTCAGTTATCAAAAGATCTAGAATCTAATTATGAAACTTGGAAAAATCATATTAAGAACTCTTCACAATATATCAAGCAATGAACTCACAATATCAAAGGCAATATTTGACACAAGAACACAGCTCATACACTCAATCCATAATCCAAATAAATAAACTCTCTATTCAAAAATGGGTGATAGTAGTTCCTTATAGTACAAATGATGTACTACAATTCAATACATTCAATCTACCTTGCAATTCTTACATAAAGCCTTTGCATAGAGTCTCTTGACATTTCATCTTCAACTAACTCTTCATCTCCTCAAACTCTCAAGAGATATGACTCCTCATATTTCTCATAGGAGAAATATATTATTAATCCTTCTAATAATTATAAAATATAATTATTACATAAAGCCAAATATTTACAAAGATACCAAATAATGTAATAGTCTCCAACACCTCCCGTATTACATTATTTGGTAGAATTTTAATCTTTGATTTTGGTTTTGGCTCTTTGGATTTGACTCGGGTACTATATCTAGCTTTTTCTTTATAATTTTGGCCATTTATTTTACATGTGTGTATATATATCATAATAGTTATAATTGGTACCTGTTACAAATTTGTCTTCACAATTTCCTATGATATATTCAGTGTTACCTAATACAATATTCCTTTTTCAAAATTACTTTTATCATTCCTTGTTACAAAATAATATTAGTGTTCCCTATTAGAAAATCAGTATTATCAGCTTATCATGTTTCATCATATCCTTGTTTTGTACCAATTTTTTTTGTGTGGCTTTCAAATTCATCATCATCCAAATTTTTATGCAATAAATAATTACGAAAGTATTTATCACAACTTAGACCATTATTGAAAATTTTTGATTTACTTGTAATAACATTATCTCTATCACTATTCAAAAATTTCAAACCATTATCAACATAATATCCATAAAATTTAACAATTTGGCCTCATTTTGACCAACACATTCTACACAATCAAGGTAAAAAAAATTATACAATCATTTTCATGAATACTCTTTGTTTTAACACCTATGAAATTGTCACTATCAAAATCAAAAATCCTCAAACTATAATTCTCTAAAAAACACATCTTCAACTATCCTTTTTACTATCAAGAATATTAAAAGATCTCTGACTCACTATCATCAACTTTAGCAATTTGGATTTCATCATTACCATCACAAATATTTTCTACATAAAATATCTCTGACTCACAATCACTTTCTATATTAAAAAATATGACTTTAATTGTTCTATATTTTCATCGTATTGGATTTTAGTGAGTATTACTATGATTGTAAGTGCAAAATAGTCGATTCATTACTTTAATATATTATAAAAAAATCCTTGAATGATTTTTTCCTTCTCAAAAACCAAGTTAATATTTTATTTCAATATTTCCTTTCAAATTTCTTTTCAATGTTTTATTTTCTTGACTCTTCTAGTTTTTATTTTTCCTTGTCTTTTATTTGTCCACTTTCAATATTTTTTCCTCACTTTTCAATATTAACATTTTCAAATTTCCTTTGCAAATAAATTGCACCTTATGGACTCAATAAATTTAAACAAAGTCTTGTTTTAAAAAAAATGACTTTTTTTTGTAGAAAAGTGCTTTGTATTACTAAAGAATGATAGTTACATTGATGAGGGTGGAGGTAGTAGACTAAATAGTTTTTTGTTGAGTGTTTTCTAGCTTGAGTTCAACGGTTTTAATCCCAAGCCCCTCCAAGTCCCCCTCATTGGAATAAATACTTACTGAGATAGGCTAGGTGGAAAAAAAGCCCTATATATAAAAAAATAGTTACATTGATCACAAAAAAAATGCAAGTGGCATGAAATCACACCTCAAAATTTCCAATGGATATTCCATTTATAACCCCCAAAAAAAGGCTTTAGGGGTTACACTATTAAACTAAAAATGGAACAAATCAAACAAATTGAAGCCCTAAACTAAAATACTACCAATATATGAGATGAATCTCTTGGAATGAAGGAACTCCAGTGCCAAAACTGCTCTAACTAGAACTTTCACTGTTAGGGAACTCCAAAGATTTGAAATTTTTGGAGCCTCTAGGGTTATCTCTGAAGCTTCCCAACTGCATGTTTTCAATGTGAGGTCTCTTATTTGGCACAAAATCTCCCATCTTCATATCTCTCTAGAGGCTACAAGAGTAGCACATGCTAGAGCAAGGAGACTAGTGGAAAGAGATTGGTTTCACTCCCTGTTTAGGGACCATGCTACCTAAATTTGATGTATGGTATGACGAGGTGGTGGGGCCTCACTGCTTATCACCTTCACTATTGGAATGCCACCAACTAGATACTCTAATAGTTGGTTTGATGCCTTCTATGAAGGCTATGAATTTGTAGTGACCATCGTCTTCATAGGTGGCTTAGGGTTTGAAGTTTTAGCAGTACTAGAAATATGATTTTTGTGGCTACCCATAGTGGTCCAACCCTCCTCCTTAATTTGAGGGGTTACTCCAGTGGTGGGCATAGAAGCTGATTTTGTCTTAGTATGCAACATAAGTGGATAGTATTTTACCTTATTATTAGATGCTTGGAATCAAAAATAGGTGTTTAGGATGTTGATGTAAATAACCCTCCATGAAATGGTGGCATCCTCCACTTGAATATTGATGGTCTCCTTGAGGTCTTGAGATAGATCTACCTCTACATAGACTCACCTGGTTATATGGACATTAAAAAATTATGTTCAATAAGAATAACATGCCCAAGAACACCCATGATTTGTTTCAAGCTAGCCCATAAAGGAAGGGGAAGATCGAGGAACTCAACCCAAACTAGGACTTTGTGTAGTTTATCCTAAACATAGTAAAATCATGGATCCACTATGAGATAAATATCAAAGAGCTCCACAAATGCCATGGACCATGCTAATAAATAAATTTGGCATTAATAGGGTAAAAAAAGGGAAAAAAGAAGAAATATTTGTAAGTTTTCATACAAGTTCAACCTTACAACCATGAGGGGTCCAAGCCAAATTAACTCAAGCTCTTAGGATCGACTCATTATAGATACACCCAATAAAATATCCCACTAGGGTGTATGACTCTAGCCAAATACATGTAGTATCAAAGAATTGAGGGAAAGCCACATCAAGGGATGAAATATTATCTCAAGAATCTTCATAAAAATCCATTTCCTAGGACACACCATGGGTGCCATTGACATGCATTATCTTCCTTGTAGCACTGGCACAAATCGCTAGGTCATCAGGATTGGGGGCCATGGATAACTCCAAAAAGCTAAGGAAACCCTAGTGGATCAAGTACTAGACACATTCTAGCCTATTTTTCATTTCATAAAACACAATCGGAGATAATTTTCTTTGACTATTGCTATAATATCTTTTTATTTTCAAATCTTCTTCAATTTCTAATGCAACAAATTATTTTTCTTTTCAATAAAAATATCAATCTCCATTTTGTATTTCTCTATATTTGTATCTTCGATTGCTTTGACTTTATATCAATTTGCAATTTTCTTTCTTTTAATTTATAAGCTTCCTTGTAAGCTTCAATATTACAAAATAATTATTTTTATATTTGGTCTTGGTTCTATCTAAATATTAATTCTTTAACCTTTGGTACTTAATTCTTTCCAATTATTAAACTTTAGTGCTCATAAACTATGCATGGGAATTTTAAAAATACCTCACCAAGTTTTTTTTTTGTCGTTACAAGGACTTGTAAACCAATGTATTTACAACCCTAAAGCTACTACAAGTTGGATGTTACTACAAATTTGACGCTACCATTTGTATGATCTAATTTTGTGACTGCAATATTGTTGCTTGTCATTTTCATTACCTTTATTTAATGTTCATCACATATTCACAAAATGATTTTTAATGCTTTAGAATATCATATGGTAAACAATATATAGAATCTAACACCTTGGTTTTTTTTAACCTTTGCTTCTCACACAAATGTACTAGACTTGATTAAGAAAGCCTCTACAAAAATTTGGAAGTTTTTTTTTGTTTTCACGCAAATGTACCAGAATTAATTGAGGAAGCCTCTACAACAATTTGAAAGTTGTTTTTTATACTTGCTTCTCACGTAAATGGACCATACATCAAGCAATTCACTTTGGGTTAATGGAAATTTAAAATTCAACTTGTTATGGCTTTTAACTAGACATAAACCTTGAATAACTTTCTTACATATGGCTATAGAAAATTATAAGACAAAAATAGACACCTTCAAAGAAAAGTATCTTCTACACATGCAAGGTTTATGAGATTTGTAGCCAATGCTACTAATATTAACTCTATGAGATTGAAGACATTAATGGTAGAATGGATATGAGTTTGAAGATATTAATAGTAGAATAGAGAATGGATATGATAGGAGTAGACCTAGAGAATAAAATAGTGGAGATGAAATAAATTATGGATAGAATCTTAGTACCAGGTTCTGATACCAATGTTAACAAAAGAGCTAGACTCTAATTATAAAATCTAGAAAATAAGATTAAAAACTCTTCACAATATATCAAGCAATGAACTTACAATATCAAAGGCAATATTTGGCACAAGAACACAACTCATACACTCAATTTATAATCCAAATAAATAAACTCTATTTATTCAAAAATGGATGATAGTAATTCCTTATAATATAAATTATGTACTACTACTCTTCAATATATTTAATCTACCTTACAATCCTTACATAAATACTTTGCATGGAGTCTCTTCATATTTCATATTCAACTAACTCTTCATCTCCTCAAACTCATGAGAGATATGACTCTTCATATTTCTCATAGGAGAAATATATTATTAACCCTTCTAATAATGACAAAATCTAATCATTACATGAAGCCAAATATTTACAAACTTTTTATAAAGTATTTACAAAGGTACCAAATAATGTAATAATCTCCAACAATTTTGGCTTTTGTATATTATTTTTATATATGTGTGCTAACCACATAAGCAAGGAGGGATTTGGGTAATGATTGTACATCTCTACATCTAAGGTCATAGGATATTCCTTCTATGTTCTTGAATAGGAGAGTAAATTTTGAGATAATGTTAAAAAAATAAAAAAGGACTCAAATAGGATTTTTTCTTATAAGCATGTTCATAATCCAATTGACATTTGAAATCATGTTTGACTTGGGATTAGTAGTGTTATTATTTTCTTCGAAGTATGGGATAATCACTATGATTCTCAAGGAGGAAATATTTTTAGTGTTGGTTGGTAATTATTTAAATGGTAGATGCAAGTAGAAGTTGTGGTATCTTGATGTGTTTTTCTCACTATACGACTAGTCCATGAGCCATAATCGAATCTTTCCACCCTTCTTGAACTTGAACTCTTCATCAAAACCCAAGTTACACTAGATATATAAGGGAAGTTAGGAAATAATAAAGGTATGTAGAATTAGAGAAGAGGATGTGGGCTTGATAATGGAGGAATAAAGGGAAAGAGTAACATATGCATTCATTATTTCTTAAGTACATATCTTATATTGCATAGTTTCTCAATTTAAACATTGCCATAATGTGGGTATAATATTTTTGAAATTTTAAAAGGAAATGTTTTATAGTGGGATTTGACAAAGAAAAAAGGAAATGGGTTATATGAAATTTATTTGATTATTCTTTTAAATGCATTGTTTGTCTTCTAAGTGATGATGTTTCAATATTATGTCAATGATTGTATTCTTGTGGAAATCTACTGGTTAAATGGCACTTGAAAAAGCACGTAAAAAATATAAGCAAAAAAGAATATGCATAGGTTTGAGGATGGTCCTATTATGATTTCTTAGTATTAATAGGTTATGTTGTATGCTTATAGAATATATTTGATTAGCTAGATTCTTCATTTAATTTTTTGGAAATTTGACAAAAGTAAGAAGGGATAATAGTTGGATAGGACCAAACTTTGAATTTTGCATGGTATAACATCAAGAGAATAGATAATATGATTTTGTACAGAGTAGGACCAAAATTCAAATTTTTAAAATAAAAAGTAGAATATATATTTTCATGTTTTAAGAATTGGGTTTAATTTATTAACAATAAAAATATCATAAGAATATTATATTTACATGGAATAAATTAACATTAAAATTCTAGAAATGTATAAATAGTATTTTGTGCATGTCAAAGTTTATGGTTTATTTGTAATTTTGTATAGGCCAACATAAAAATATATAACTAATATACTTTTTAATTTATGACAATCAAAACATCTTTACCATTATATCATACATTATGTAAAAGGAATCATTTAGAATTGTTAATAAAAACTTTAAAATATAAAAATAGATAATAACATCATATGTTAATAATAGTGATATTATTTTGTAAATTGATAAGTTGATAATATTAAAATTATGAAAAATATGATAATGGTAAAAAATGATAAGTTAACCTAACCTTAAATAGCTTATAAAATTACAAATGTAAACTTATAATTTTTTAAGTTCTGCCACCATTTGTGATTCCTTCATCGATAGCCTATCTTTAACTTTCACCTCAATTTTCATTAACATCTTCTAACTAGTTTGCTACATTGTCATGTTAGTTAAGTATTGACTGTATTATTTAATCCTTGCATGTATAAGTTTTTTGTTAGTTAAGTAATAATGATGGGTCAATTTTATTATGAGTTTGTGATATTTCTAGATGGAGTTTCATGTATCTAAATTTGTACCATTAGTCATTAAAGCATATAGAGTTTAACAATTTTTGGTTGTCTCATATTTCATGAATTTTACTCCTATATGTATGCATACTTCTTTCCATCTTGTAGTATTAGAGCAAATGTTATCCTAATAAGTATACATATATTGTAAGCATATGGAACTCATACATTTTTGAATGGTCATTTATAGACCATTCAAAGTGTGAGATACCATGTAATTTTTACAAGATCTCAAAAGAAAAAAAAACCCTTGATTGAATAGATTCATAGAGAAAAAATAAATAGATTTTTATATTTTAAAAGAAGCACCATAGTTGAATTCCTACACAACAAAAATACCTAGAGATAATTATTTTTTCTATTTGCTACATTATAGTTGAAGATCCATGTGCTCTTTTGTGCATAGCAAAAACATGTTGAAGATAATAGAAGTTAACATACATAGAAAAAGAGTAATATTTTTTTTAAGTGAATATTATTATCAATTTTTTATTGTTCAAATGTTTGATATCCATACATTTGGGCTTCATGAAATTTATCTCTTATTTTTATAAAAATTTTAATCATATTATCAAGATGTCAAAATAAATTTGCAATCTTTTTTTTAATTTAAAAGTACTTTGTTTATAAAAGGCATAATTTTTTGAGGTATGGATGTATAAGTTTTAAGAGTGTTATTAAAGTAAAATTGAAAAGCTTTCTTTCAAATAGTTATATAATATTATTTACCTAGTAAAGGTTAGAAATTTGGATGATCAAAAATTGAATGATAATTTTAAAATCTATATCAATACTAACATGTCATATGGGAATTTTTAAAGAGTCATATCCTTGTCTACTAATATCTAAATTTTGCTCAAAATCACTTGATTTTAATGTTTTCAAGGTGTCCTAGACATTTTGGTGATATTATCTTTGGAATGATTGATTAACATTTTTTTATTAGCCCAATTATTTTTTGAAAGCATAATCTAACTTATGGCCAAGGCCAATATTGTATGTTGCAATCTTGTAGAGGCCTATAAGCAATCATTGTACAAATGTGTTTAGTTTGTTATATTATTTTATTATGTAATACCTTTGGGTTGTATTTAACCTTTCTATGGTTAAACCCACCTTATGACTTGTAATTAACCTAAAATCCCTCTTCTTATGTTATCTTAGGAATTTCATGGAAAAAATGAAAAGGTGTCATAAAGGACCTCTTTGCGACACTTTTATGCTCTCCTCTATGTTACTTCAAGACTAGGGAAATTTGTGTGCACTTTGTGTTTTATGGATTAGTTGAAGAAAACCTACATTTTTTCTAAGATGCTTATTTGTCTAAGGTTAACCCTAATCTAGCCCTAATGCAATATATAATACAACAATCAAGGCCTAAAGCTAAAGTGATTTTTAATTTGATGAGGAAATAAATAACGATTTCTCTTTTAAGAGGCAAGGGTGCAAGAAATATTTAGCAAACAACTTCTATGATGTAGCTATATATAATTTAGCTTTAATATTTAAGCTAACAAATTAAGTTGATCCCCTATTTTATTAAAACTAAACTAGTCTTTTCTTTCCTTTTTTCTTATTTTTCTAATAAACAAGAAATAAAGCTGTAGACACCTAAAACATGTCATGTTTAGGATAACTACTCACATAGGCACATTCATAGACCATATGACTAAACCTTGGGCTTTCCAAGTATCAAAAGTGGTTCTCACCACTCATCTAGGGTAGTCTTAGCCCATCCAAGCTTAGCCACTGTAAACCAGAGTGACTAGATCCTGGCCGCTTAAGCTCAGAGCGGCCAAATCTTAGTCACTGTAGATGACAACGGCCAAACCTTACTCACTACAGATGACAGCAGCTAAGCCATAAAAATTATTTTTCCAAAAAATAGGCCTAAACATGGGCAGAAGTGGCAATCTACATGTAATAAAGGTGAGCGGGGGTAACTTTGCATTCCTCCTCCCGACCAGTTCACATGGAATACTTAAGTTTGAATTTAGACTTAAGTTAAATGGTCTTTAAACATATAAAAAACAAAAGCTTCTCATGCTAACATTCACTACGCATGAGGGATTCAGTCCTAGGGCTTGAACATAGACCTAGGGTTCACATACTTTAAAAGGTGTAATCCTAAAAGCACCAAGAGACCCAAATTGATCATCACATACCAAGATCACAAAATTAAATAGATTAGGTCATTGAGGAGAGCTTTTTGAGACTTGGAGAGTTTCCCTTGGATATCATCTTAATAGCGAAGACCTACCAGATTTGAGAGCATGTTGGAGCACCTTGGAGGAGTAACGAAGTGCTAGTAGTTTGAGGGCTTACCACATATAGGATATTCAACACATCGAGCAAAGCAACCATGATTTCAACATCGAATACAAGCTTTGATCCATAGCCTTGAAGCAAATAATATAAGATCCACTTTAGCAGCAGTTGTCTTGGATAGTGGCCCGCAGGCCTAATTTAGGGTTTTATACATTAGTTCCATAATTCCATTTTCTTCATATTTGTATATCATTAGCATAGAATTGCTTTATTCATTCGCATTCATAGCATTAGTTTCATTTGTAATTGCTTTAATTTAATTATGTTCATTGTTAACAATCTCATCTAGGGAGGCAATCTCGGACATCTAAGCATGTGTTTTTGTTTCATTGCTTACAAGGTCATAGGTTCATTGGACAGTTCTTTAGCATACAAAAGCAAGAGGATCCCTCTAGGAAATAGTCCTAGAGAAAGAGGTATCTATAAGCCCTCATACAGTTCCATGTGCATCGCCGGGAAGCCTTTATAAGCACACCACCCCTTTGTGAGGGGGATATTTTATACATCTGTTGCCCTCCTTGTGTAAAATCATGTATCAAACGAAGGGTATCCCTTAGAGGGATTTATATGTAACCGGACCTTGGAAATATCAATACAAAAATCATTCATTCATTTATTTCTTTGCATTATGGTTATATCTTCTTTTATGCCTTTCATTTAGATGCATGTTTAAAACATTAAAATATTCAATTAAATCGCAAGTAGAGCAAGCAGGGACTGTGCGCTACTTCCTCGGGATCACTATAGATGGTGATCATGGTGGGACTTCCACTAATTTTTTATTTTTTCCTAATTTTTGACTTGGTTTTGTGTGCAGGTTTGGTCACTCTGGTCTACAATAGCAAAAAATTAGCTACTTTGGTCTACAACGAGCAACAGTCTTAGTCGCTCCTGCTAACAGCAATTAAAAATCAGCTACTCTGGTCGATAATGGCCAGAACTAAAGTGTAGAAGAGGGCAAAACCTTGGTTCTCTGAGTTGTATTAAAGGTTGGTACAGCTTTTCAGATGATTTATAGTTTTTTGTCTGCTTCTGTTTTTCTAAAATAGTGAATTTAAGATATATTTCTATTTGGAAATTGAAATAATAAAGAAGAAATAACTAGCATACTGCACATCTTAGATCTTTTAGATTTCCACTAGGCATTGCTAGGAACAGTAGCTTATGCTTTAAAATTTTACCCTATAATCGAACGTGCTAGAAATTGTATGTTGTTTGCTTGCTTTAAGGCCCTTCTAGAGGCCATCTTTGTACGAAATAAAGTGCGTCCATACAAATCATAGTAGTTCATGCATCTTTCTAAAAATCAAAACATCTTTTGCATTTAGGCATATAGGAAAGATTCATTGCTACTATATGATGCATTTTACTTTATGCAAGATTAAAATGAACACCACACATGCACACATCATTTAAACATTGGGGAGTTGGATTTCATCACCAACCCTCAATTCAGTCTAGTGACATTGGCATTCATCTCCTTCCACCGTATTGCCCCTATATTCTCATAGAAATAGATTAAGGAACTTCTTTATAGTGGTACTAAGTTACTTGTGTTCAAACTATCTCCCACTATTGGAACAATCATTGGTTCAGAGTGGAAGAGCTAGGTGAACCCCCCACTGGGACTTAAGCGGTGTACCCTAGTCTCTTTTGGGAAAATCATGTTTGGCATGGGTGTTCTTGATTCATACTATGAAAGAGTCTCCTCATTATAAATTCAAAATAAGAGCAAGGAAGTAAATAACAACACATAAAAACACATCAAACAGTTTAGGACACACTTAAATTGATAATCAAGATAAACACTTGCTTGATATTGCATGGCTATTTCTAAATTACAACACAAAGATCAAATCATCAAAAAAAATGGTCAAAATAATAAGTAAATATCATCTATCTGATATCGAAGGAGAATCTAAAGCAACCCACACCCATAGGTGAAGTAATAGTAATATTGAATGACCTACCCGTAATACCATGAGATGCAGGTCCATGAGCCTAAGGGGTGATAACTCAACCCTTGGGGGTTCTCCTCGAGAAACCCCAAATAGGGAGTCACATCATGGAACCAAGTCACATAAACACAAAGAGGCTTCATGGCCATCCTCATCAAGGAGACACGAGGAGACCTCAAGGGCCTCCTCTAAACATACATAAACTTCTCACAGACATGAGGAGGCTTCGAGAGCTTCCTCCTCACATGGACATAAATAAGGTTCTAAAACTCACTCTTCACATAGGGATGATGAGGTTGCTACATCTCCATCCTCATGGAGAAAACATGTACCCATAAATCCTTCATAATCAAGAGGTCAGATAAGAGTTACAACACCTCAAGCTTCATATGAGACATATAGAATAGGTTTGCCCACTGAAGGGCAAGAAACTAGAGCTACATAGAGTCATAGGCATCAAACAGAAGATACCCTTCATACAAGAGGAAGGATTCCCATATACTATGACCTCATTGGAGTAAATGGTACCCCATAGGATCAGCAATGAAAAACAAGATAGCTAGATGAGTTGGATAGGTTTCATTAGAGGCAAACTCAAAGAATTGTAGCTATTTAGAACTCTGCATCTGGAAGTTCAAGAATCATGACTTCTAAGCACACCTCCTAGTCCAATAATTTCTTAGATTGGCCCACAGTAAACATACAAATTCTGATCATAGAGACACTCAAAAATACACTGAACAAGTCACACTAGCTAGCAAGAGCAAAGACAACAAAAACCTCTTTGAGGAATCTATGAGTCAAAACCACAAGAACAGATTCAGACAAACATAAGTCTTCTATGATAGTGCAAACTGATCATGTGAAATGGTTAGAAAATTCATTGCATAAATATCAAGAGCTATTGGAGGCTTTCAAACATGATAAACAAAGATAAAGACTCTTGCACCAACATGATCAGTGTTTAAGAGAGCAAGTTGAGCAGCTAGCTCATAAAAATTTACAAAAAAATGGTGATGATCACCAAAGATGTAGATGCACTGACTCACCAAATGAAAGGTGCACTAGACAAGAGAGCCCACAATGAAACCACCCACCTAACCATTAATGAAATTAAATTGGTGGGGAAAGGGTAAACATGACAAATTAGGATCAGACGCATCCTGGATCCCCTCATAGGAGGGAAGAAAATAGAACAAAGGGCTACCTCCATTACTACCATGAACAAGCGTACAAGAGGAGGAACTCCTTTCTTCAAAGGCATTCCAATCACTTGCTAAAAATATTAAGTCCTTTGAGAAGCTAGAGACTGCTAAGAATCAACCAAAATTGAGTAAGATACATAACCAACCATTGTGCCCATTAGTTCCTAGCCTTGCATATCCTAAGCACTTTGAGATGCCTAGGTTATAAAATTTCAAGGGTGAAGAGGATACACGAGCATGTTACCAATTTCATCAATGCATATTTTCATCTTGAATACAATGATGCTCTTATGCTAAGAACGTTCATAATGACATTTTTGGGTGTTGCCACTCAATGGTTTAACCAAATTCCCAAGCATAGCATAACCAACTTTGAACAACTAGTAAAAAATTTCCTAAAGTGTTTCTCCTTTGGTGCTAAGAAGAAGGTGAACCTTTCAGACCTAGTCAACTTAAAATAGTATGATGATGAGCCGATAATGGATTATGGGAATAGATGGAGAAAAGTTATGGCAAAGTTATCATTCTCCATTCCCAAAGAAGAAATCATTTGCATGTTCACTAAGATTTTTTCTAAACACATCTCCCTCTTGCTACAACTTCAACAATATCCTTCATTTGAGGAAGCTTTGGTGCAAGCCAAACTCATCGAAGACATAAAAGTAGATGAGGGAACCATTAAGCTCTGAAATAATAAAGAGTGGAACAAAAATGGTAATAATGACAAATACAAGCAAAAGCAAGCAAACCCTGCTCTAGTTAATCAAGTAGTATTGGTTGCACCTAAGGATGGGGGTGCGCACCAACCATAGAATTATCAAGCACAATCCCCGCCAGTCAATTACAATCAAAAGAATAATTAGGGGTGAAACAAATAACATAAGCCACCTCACTACTTTACACCTTTGATAGAATCAATGCAATTAATTTTCAATCAATTTAATGAGGCTAGGAATATCAGACTTCTTGATATACCTCTCATAGATCCCAACCATCCTAATCCAAAAGGATATAGGGAAGATCAATTTTACCCCTATCACAGGATACCGGTGCATGACATTAAATCTTGCATTGGTTTTAAGCATCAAGTGCAAAACATGATTGATGCGGGAGAACTCAAAGTTGACAACCCATTGGCTCTCAATAACAAAGATATGGGCATATACAAAAACTCGCTTCCAAATCATGAGGCCCCTAAGGGGAAAGGTGCCCAAGTCAATTAGGTCTGAGTCGATGCACCTACCCATGGATGCATTGGGATGGTTGAAATTTTCAACATAATAACCAGGAGTAGACGGTATGGTCAACCATAGCCTCTTGCGGCTCCCATGAATGTCTTAGCTACACCTAGGTAGAGGCAGGGGCAAGACAACCTTCTAGGTCCACCAACCTGACCTGCGGTAACTATTCGAAGTAGACTAGAGAAAAACCTACAAATGACTTTGACCAAGTTATATATCTATGAGCTCATACAACAGTCCCCAAAACATAGGGATACTTTAATGGAGATTCTAAGATCAATTGAGCTCTAACCATAAGATGCAAATGCATTCATCCACTTTGTGGGACAAGTATAGCAATGCCAGGAACATGTAATTTGATTTTATGATCATGAGATCAAGACAGTGCCTACTACCTTGCTAGACCCTTTGTTGCACATTGTGGTGTTAGTCAATGATTTACCTTTCAAATGGGTCTTTATCAATACAGGTTCATCAATAAACATCATCACAACAACTATAATAGGAAACCTTAATATCCCCAAGTCCAATATCATTCCAGGAGACTACATGCTAAGAGCTTTAAATGATGCTTTATGCACTACTATGGGAACGATAGTCCTACCCATTAAGGTGGGACATAATACCATCCCTGTGATGTGTCATGTCTTGGAAGGGGCTATGCAATACAACATCCTCCTAGGGCATCCTTGGATAAGGGACATGAAGTGTGTTCCTTTGATTTTACACCAATGTGTCAAGTATGTGCACGATGACAAAGCATATGTGGTTCTAGTTGATGAAGAGCCATTCAAATACATCCATGAGGTGGATTTTCCAAGAGAATTTGTAATTCCTTATACCCACCTATATGTAGGACCTTCATCTCAAACCACGCAATTGGATAACAAAGACAAAAGGGTAAGAAAAGACCCATGCACATCGACATGTCCTTGTGCACCCAAAACAATCAATGCTTCTAAGGGACCATAAACATTTAAACCTAACGATAATCTAAAACTAAAGGCATCCTTAGTATAGGAAGAAAGGCCCAAGGAAGTACCAACTATAGCCATTTCTGAAATGACAATTCCAATGGAATAAGAAGATCTCCAATATCAAGCAGAATAAATTCTAGAACCCACTTCACCAGTGTCGTTTGTGGGGTCATCCACATCACATGCAACAATACACTTGGCAAGTACATGGATAGGATAATACCTTGTGTAGAACATAAAATTCATGCCCATCATTGAGTTTACACAGGACATGGGATGACCAAAGGACTTGAGCCTGCCAGTAGGAACAGTGGTTCCACTTAGAATCCCTCTCAACCAAACCAATTTTGTCTATGCTAGCCTAGACTGTGCCCATAAATCTTTAGATATAGAAGAGGATCATGATGAACTATTAACTATTAATGTTCATTATCTCTCTAACCCCTAGTTTGCTCTAAGCTACTTTGAATGCTGCCATTGGTATGGATATGGTCTTGGTATCTATGAGCAGGGGCACAAACAGCAGTACGAGCCATAATATCAGCTTCCCACTGATAGGTTTGGGTTAGGTTATTACATCGGAGGTCGAGATGACTCTCTAGAAGTAGCCTTGGACATATTAAGCTTGGGGTTAGGACAAGACATCGATTTCATTTCTTATCATCCCCCAAGTATAAGATATCTAACCAACAGTCAAGTGGTTTTGGTGAACATACCACCACCAAAACTTTATCATCCAAACTCCTCAATTGATGCCACCCCGACAGGTTACAACTCATGGGATGATAAGTAAGAAAAAATTAGATATGAAGCAAGTGATGATGAGGCACAAGCAAGCTTGGCCTATCATGGACCTCACTATTTGCATAAATTTACCTAGTCCATCCACAACAAGAGTGGATACATATCGGATTAAAGTGATTATAAATCAGAGGACTCAATAGAAATAGCCTACCTAGGACCAAGGCATTGACCCCATACCTTGGGTCAAGAAACTAATGCAAATGGCATCTTCATAAGTGATTAAGAATATGAATATGATATGGAGATGGCCTACTTAAGGTCAAGATACGTGTCCCATATCTTAGGGTTGCACACTAATGCCAATGGATTCTTCATAAGTGACGAAGAATATAAGGATGAAACAGAGATGGCCTACTTGGTACCAAGACATGAGCCTCTTGTCTTAGGGTTGCATACTAATGCTAATGGTTTCTATATAAGCGATGATAACTTTGAAGACGAAACTAAAATGGCTTATCTTGGGCCTCATCAGTGGCGGCAAGTCAACATGCTAGTAGAAAGAGAAGCGGCACTTCGTGTCATAGATCTTGGCTTATGGTTTCTAGGGAGAGCTATTGACTTACATGCCATTCACTGTATGTTCAATCCCCTCTGCCTACATTTAGAGAGCTCTTGGAGCCCAAAAATATTATTATCTGCCTTGCTCATGGGCTAGATCTAGAGATTCCTTTTCCTCTAGAGCCTCATCGCAAGTATGGAAAGGAAACCTTTGATATAATATTACACCCATGTGGTCCTAGAGATTTCATTCCATCCATAAACATAATATCCATTGATTTGACCACTCCACTTCATAATCTAGTAGATCCTGCTAAATCATGTTGAGTGAATATTTTGCCCTATAGCAAAATGATCACCACAACTAGAGTATCAAACAGGAAACTCTCTCTTGCAAAGAAATTAAGTAGCATTATTCATTTCTCCAAGGTTCTTGTGAATAAACATTCATGTGCATATAATCAATCAAGACTAAAGCAAATAAATGAATGTATACCAGAATAACTTAAACCATGCAAGTAACAGTTAACAAGGGGCCTTTAATGATTCGAACAAGTACTTTGCAACCATAATCCATCAAATCGACCAAATGTGAAGATAGTTTCTTTTAATGTTCTTGAGATTAATATGATCTACCCGAAACCCAGTTAGTAACCTCTTTTATCTTTAGCTTAAAAATATTCCAAATGAGAAAGTGTGTGGTATAAGCCACTTCATTTTAAGCTTCGTGCCTTTAACATGAGGTTCATTTTTTTAGAGTTAGCGGGTTCATTTTATCTTCATTTAAAAGTGTTCCACTATCCCTATGTTAGCATTTGGTGTTAGTAAAGTCAACAATGTTAGCATTAAATGTTAGCCAACCAGTTAGGATTCATTCACTTGATCTGACTTAATGTACATTTGGAATTAGTAGCCCTCCTAAACCCATGTTTTTTTTTTTTGTCTAAAAATTAGATGAAGATGCTTGGAGATGCAAGAATGAAAATCTAAATTAAAGAAGTGGATCTAGAAGCAGCTTTCTCTTCTCTGCTATTAATCCCTGGTTTTCTTTGGGAAACACTAGATCTGTAAACAAACCCTCCAATTTTTGGTGCGAGCAGATCGCTTTCTCAAGCGTAGACATAGAGCATACTCTTGGAAGATTTATTTGCCTTCTTTATAACTTAGATTATTCATGACAACAAATGAACTATTTATGAACATAAATTCTGGAATGGACCAGAATCAAGAAATCAACTACATACAAAAATTCTGGAAAGGACCAGAATCAAGGCACAATTAGCAAAAATTTTGGAATGGACCAGAATAGAACGAAAGCAAATGCAAAAAAATTTTAATGGACCAGAATAAAGGAACAATTAGCAAAAATTCTGGAATGGACCAGAATCAAGGAACAATTAGCAAAAATTCTAGAATGGACCAGAATAGAATGAAAACAAATGCAAAAAAAAAAATGGAATGGACCAGAATCAAAAAAGCAACTTTTAAGATGAGATTAATCTAAATATCAAAAAATAAAATAGAAACATTATTCACAAAAGTTAGCTAGAAAAACCACAACAGAACATTAATTTGGTTAGCAATCTCCTCCCTGCAAAACCCCAAGTTATGAGATGAAATTCTAAAACAACCTGACCTAACAGACCTGCAACATAAACACAGTCAGATTAGATCAGATGCAAGACTCTATGGAAACCAATAATTGCATCATTCTATCATTCACCTATCGTAACCCATTTCATGGCATAACAAATAGATACAAGAAGCAATAATGCAAAGGAAATATTTACAGACATAACAGCAGTCTTAGTTCCAGTCTCCTTTTGATTTCACACACAAAAGTTGCTCTTGCCAAATGAAAGCTCTTTTATTTCGAAAGATGGTCTTTCTCTTTTTTTTTTACAATTTCCAGCCCTCTTTACAATGGCCTCCTTGGGCTCTTAAAGGATGCAAGAGTCCTTTCGTTTCGACTTCCTCTTTTTAATGATATTAAAATAGATGTGAATAAAACAAAAAAATGGATTCCTCTTGTTTTATGCTTGCCTATTATTTTTGTTTTAACATCATAATAAAAACTTTTCTTGACCCCTTATATCTCCCTCACTCTTCATCATATACATCAAGAGATAACAATGAATAAATGAAAGTAAAAAAATTATCATAACCCTTATAACTCCCTTTAAGTTCCTATGATATATAAAAGTTCAAAAAAAAAAAATTATTAAAATCTAATAAAGGACACTAATCCTCATATTATATAGGATGGAATTTAAAGAGATTTATTAAAATTTAATAAAGAGCCTTAATTCTTATGCTATATAATATAAACATTACAAAAAATTTCATTAGAATTAATAAAAAAAAAATAAATAAACTTTTTATGAAGCCTTAAAAGAACATTCGATCACCTTATCTGCGAATGTTTGACCTTATCATAGCTCCATACTAGTCACATAATATAAAGTTACACAAAATTTTAACTTTATATTATATAAAAGTTTCATTTAAATTAAACCCTACGTGACCCCAATAATCATAATTATGCAAATAATTACCTTCACCTTATGCCTCCTTTGCAATCCCTTTGGGTATTCCAACTTCTGGAAGACCTCTCTCATCGTCGTTGCACCTGAAACTCCGCTATGTTACCTCTGACGGTAGCTGCTCCCTACAGCTTATCTTCTGCATGACCATTCCCCATCCTATGCTGCCACTGCTAGGCGACGCTCCTTTGTCCTATGTACATGATGGATCAGCTTCGACCGCTAGTCCAGACCCACACTTGGGACTAAACATCACTCCAAAATCTTCACCCACTATTTATCGAATGAGATTTTTGGTAGATGCTTAAGGATGCAAGCTATTGGCATTAGGGTTTATGACACAAAGGCGTTACATTTTGCTCTACTCCCACCTATCACTATCATTCTCTCTTACCATCGGTTACTCCTTTGCACCCAATGTTATTGGTCGTCTGACTCGATGCTTCCCAACCTACCTCTGTAGTGTCCGTGCCTTCATCAAACCTCTACCTCTCACAGCTCACGTCGCCATCAGTGATGCATTCTTTTGGTGGGGGCTCAATAGATGTTTAGGGAGCAGCTGGCGTTGGAGATGTGGGTCTGTCTTATCACATGGAAAATTTCTAGTCCCTATCCTACACTGTTCGATGCCCTGCAACTCGAACACTTGACGTGTCATACCCCTCCTGAGCCTACATGGTCGTCGCCATTAAAATTGGTAACCCAGCTCTGCCATGCTCCTCCACGTATGCCTGTCATACTTGCTCCTTGCCTGGGTAACCTGCTGGCTCGCCACGTTCACCGATGACATATCTCCACATCGGGCACATTGAGCAATATGGCCCACATTTTAATCCATATCGTGTAGCTCATCTATCATGGACCGGGTGGGAGACTGACTCCCCTGTAACAGTTTGTTACATTCTCCGACGACCGTTGTTCTTCATTTTTGACTACCCCATGCTGTCCTACGCCGGCAACAAATGATGCCTTCCTCCGGGTGCTGTCCTCTGAGGCCACTTAAACTTGACTCCACATTCCTTCCAAAACATCCACTGTCGGAGGCTACCGTGCTACTCTAACAAAATTGGCACCTCATCGATGTTATAATTCCACTACGATCGGTGTCAATGTGGAGGTCGCAGTCGATGATCTCACAGACAAATCACATTCTGGATTTGCCCTCCTCTGCCATGGACTCCACATGTCCAAGTTTGGTATACTCGAACACAACATGATGTCATAAACATATTGCCAAATGCTAATGCTTTGTTATCATGGTTACCATGCGACATCTAGGTTGGGTCCATGCTATGGGAAATATTGTAAACTTGTCCATATAACTTCTGAAATCGACCATAAATTTAGACTGAATTGCTGCCACTGCCAATGAACTACGATATCCAACTGTTGAACACTTTGTGAAATCATTGTTGTAGCGAGCTCTGCACATCGCTTGCATGGGGAATTCTCTGATGGGATTTTACCTGCGAAACAACTATTGTAGTGTCATTACATTGACAGCATACCTATTTTTATTGAGCAAATATTTCTTATGCATATACATGTCTACCGTGGGGGTTGATTTTCATTTTTTATTTTAAACATTTACATGTACAAAAGCTTACTTGAAACACTCAAATGAAGAAAACATAAAATGCAACCCTAACAAAACGCTAACAGTAAAATTGACAATAAAATATCGTCGACAAGAAAAAGTCATCGACAATAAAATATCATCGACAAGAAAAAGTCATCGACAATAAAATATCATCGACAAGAAAAATATTACTGACAAAACTAATGATAAATGCAAATTCAAAACAAACCGATCATTAGACACTCGAAACCAACATGCAAACACCCAAAAACCAAAAATAAACATTAAAAAGGTGGGTCCCCAATTTTGGGGTACGTTGTGGAGCAGCCACAACAAATGGCGACTCTGCTGGGAAATGCTCCTGAGCATTTCGGTGAGAACCCAACCTGAAAACCTACAACTCAACTGCAAGCGTTAGCAAATATCCAAAGAATGTAAATAGACCAGAAATACATGAAACATTAGAATCATTCAGCATCAGCTCAATGTGTGCATAGTGATTCATTCTTTATCGTTTGAAATAGTTCCACATTCTATTGCCAGTTTCACATGAATGCATATAATGAATCATGGAGGGTCTATGCAAGATTGAATGTATTGCCAGAATAATAAACTATGACTGGCCTGCTTTGCAAGTACTCATAAACTTTTAGTAGAATGAGCAGAAACATTAAAACTATCAAACCCTCTTAGGACCAATCATGCATGAATTGAGTTCAAATGCCCAAATCTCAAGGTTGGTTATGCGCCACTACTATATTGAATCAATGTGCATGTGTAAGTGAAATCAGAGCTTTGGGGAATCAGATTCTCAACCTAAGCATGATGAGAATTTAACCCTATCCTTACTACTCTGATTTGAGTTTATTACCTCATCTTAAGCAAAATGATTAAACCTGCTATGGATAAAACTGCCAGGCTAGCCTGTCCATGTGAGCGGTCAGAGGTCTTGCTTTTAAATGAGACATGTCACCATGCATGAGCCTACTCCACTGCCAGTCAGGCATCTATAGCCCCGGTGGAGATCAACCCCATAGTCCAGGCTTTGGCTTTGGCTTTCTTGAATCTTAGGGATGACTACCCATCCTTGCAAGGGACATGTAGTACGATCCTTCCAATCCAAATGATGTGATGGAGGTGGAGTAGTAATGGCTTCCTTGAACCTTAGGGATGACTACCCATCCTTGCAAGGGACATGTAGTACGATCCTTCCAATCCAAATGATGTGATGGAGGTGGAGTAGTAATGGCTTCCTTGAACCTTAGGGATGACTACCCATCCTTGCAAGGGACATGTAGTATGATCCTTCCAATCCAAATGATGTGATGGAGGTGGAGTAGTAATGGCTTCCTTGAACCTTAGGGATGACTACCCATCCTTGCAAGGGACATGTAGTACGATCCTTCCAATCCAAATGGGTTTCAAGTATTGTGGGAGTGGTGAAAACCACTGTTTCATGGACTATGTTTTGCATGATGGGACAGACAAGAAAAATTCTTTTCGCCTCACTTTTTCTTCCAAGTATGGTTTCAACCATTTTGCCCAAGATGTTCTTTATATGTGCGGAACGTGTCTAATTCAAGACAATGCGGCATCAGTTTCCAATCCCAAGACCTTACTTAATGTTTATTGTGCAATGATCCTAAGAGGGTCTGACATGCTTTTGGTGGTTGTCTTTGAAATATGGAATGGAATGAGACTCAAGGCTATTATGCAATGTATCCTGAAAACAAATGAGTAAGATGGATTATACAAAATGCTTCACCCTATCTTGCAAAATTGACAACTTTCATGTATCCCAAATTTCAAACGATATTCTTTAATGTGTTTGCAGTGCTCGTGGAGCTTTTTGTAATACAATTCTGTTGTTTCATATACTTCTAGTCTTAGAACATTGATAAGGATACAAACTAACATCTTTGCTATCCCCTTTCCTTTTTTTTTTTTATCAAGCCCAAAACTGGTCCAATGACCAACACACCAAGCTAAGAAAAGAACAATGCAATCAAAATGCCTCAAAACCTTGTTCAGAACAACCTCATCATGCTAAAATAAAGGTTGAAGGCAAAAGCCTAAAACACACCAAAAAAACAAATCTGCACACACAAAAACAAAGCATGACATATTTACATATAATACAAGGCCTTGCCATTTCAGGCCTGGAAATAGTGTTTTAAATGCAGCCCATTGATGGGTAAAGCCAAATATTTTTCGTCCAAGGTTTTTAATCTAAAGCTGTTTTCACCTAGGACTTCTAAAATTTGGTAAGGACCCAACCATAAGTAATCAAATTTATCATGATCTCCTTTCCTCTCATGTCTCTTATCCCACAACAACACTAAATCTGAAACTTTAAATGTTTTGACTCTAGACTTTTTATCAAACCACCTTTTTACTACATCTTGGTGTTTACTAAAGTGAAGCATAGCCTCATCCCTCTTTTCATCCAGATGCATCAATTGTGTTAGTCTAGTTTCAAGTTTATTATCAGTTCCAAGGTAATCTTTCATGAAATGTAATGTTTGTAACTTAAGATTTGTGGGAAAAATAGGATCTTGTCCATAAACTAAGTGGTAAGGAGATGTTCCTAATGATTCCTTGATTCTGATTCTATCAGCCCAAAGAGCCAACTTAAGTTTGTTATGCCAATCTCTAGGATTTCTTTCAAGCAACTTTTTAATGACACATAACAAATTCTTATTAGAAGACTCAGCCAAGCCATTACCTTGTGGATAGTAATTGGAAGAAAACTTCAAACTCACCATGTTGTCGAATGCCCAATTTGCAAATTCCAGAGAGGAGAAAGCGGAACCGTTATCACTTACAATGGAGTTAGGCATTCCGAATCGAGTGACAATGTTATCCTCTAAGAATTTAATAACAACTTTTGAAGTGGCATTTTTAGTGGGGATAGCTTTCATCCACCTTGTGCAATAATCTGTAGCTGTGAGAATGTATTTATGGGAATCGGATGAATTGGGACTGATGATCCCAACAAAATCCAAACCCCATTGTGCAAAAGGTCTAGACTCGATTACAGATTGTAATGGCATAGAAGCACCCCTTTCTCTATTTGCTACAATTTGACAAGTATGACATGACCTCACATGAGCATGAGCATATTTGAACAATTGAGGCCAATAGTAACCAGCTCTAAGGATTTGATGGGCTGTGGCATTAGCAGACCCATGTCCTGTCCCATACTTACCATGGAATTCCTCGAGTATTTGTGCTGCCTCTTTTCGATCAACGCAACGAAGGTAAATTCCTTCATGGTTTTTCTTGTATAATGCACCGGATCTGATTAGAAAATTAGCATATTTTAGATGCAAGGCTCTTCGTTGAGTAGAATTTAAATGTGGTGGACACTTACCATTTAGTAAAAAATACACAACATCTACGTACCACTCATCTTCAGTTATATCTACTATTTCATAATGCTGACATGAAACTAAGGGATCATTTTCTGCTATGGCCTTAACCAACCCTTGTCCCCGCACTATCTTCATAGGTTGAATTTCAAGATCAAATTCTTGAAGAGTTGAGATCCACTTACCTCGTATTTCACCCAGTTCATTCTGTATAAACATGGCTTTAACTGTAGGATCTGGGACTATAGCAAACACCCTACTGTGGACTATATAATGTCTGAATTTTTTAACAGTCTTAAATAGGGCATACATTTGCTTGTCCAAGATGGAATATCTCAATTTCGCATCTTTGAGAGGAGTACTAAGGAAGGCAATAGGATTTTCAATGTTGCGTTCACTCTTCTGAGTTAGAACACTCGCAAAGGAATGGTCTGAAGCAAATGTGTAAATGTAGAAAGGCTTCGCATAATCAGGACTCACTAAAACCGGGGCTCTAGAAATCGCATCCTTGATTCTCTTGAAAGCATCCCTATTTTCATTTGTCCATTTGATTTGGGCCTCTTTCTTCAACATATCGTTCAAGGGCTTTGCAATTTCTGAAAAACCTGAAATAAATTTTCTAACAAAATTAATCTTCCCAAAAAATGATCTCAATTCTTTTTTGCTATTGGGAAAAGAAATCTGTTGTATGGCATCTATTCTTTCAGGATCAATGGAAATTCCATCTTTGGATATTACATGTCCCAATAATTTTCCTTTCGTTACCCCAAAAATGCACTTCTTTGGGTTGAGTGAAATGCCATGTTCCCTACACCTTTGGAGAACTTTCCTTAGATCCTTGACATGGTTTTCCCTATTCTTAGAAAAGATAGGAATGTCATCTACATAGACAATAATGCACTTATCGATGAGCCCCTTGAAGGCAAAGTCCATGGCTCGTTGGAATGTGGCACCTGCATTCAACAATCCAAAAGGCATTCTCCTATATGCAAAAGTGCCCCATTTTGTGGTGAAGGCGGTTTTCATCCTATCATTAGGGTGGATGAGGACTTGATTGTATCTTGAATAGCCATCTAGGAATGACATCATTTTCGACCCATTTACCTTTTGAAGGATTTCTTCAATGGTAGGTAGAGGGTAATTGTCCTTTTGTGAGGCCTTATTCAGATTTCTAAAATCAATACATAGCCTTATCTCTCCACTCTTTTTCCTCACAGGGACCAAGTTAGCAACCCATGTGGAATGCCTAATAGGAAAGATGATTTTAGCTTCTAATAGTCGCTTTACCTCTTTCTCTATCAATGGCTCCAGTAATGGATTGACTGGCCTCTGTCTTTGCCTAAAGGGTTTGGAGTCTGGCTTCAAAGGAATTGTATGCATTATAACATTCTGATCATAAGTTCTCAACTCCTTATAGCTCCAAGCTATGCAATCTATGTATTCCTTCAATGCATTGGCAATGGAATTCTTTTCATGTTCGGTACATGCCTTTGCAATGAATATTTTGTGAGGGTTTTCTGCACTTCCAATATTGACTGAGTCACAAGCCTCCTTGGGAGGTGGAACTTTTCTCCCTCCTTTCGGTTTGTATCCAATATCAAACATTTTCTCTAATGAGGCCATCCCATTTGGCATCTCATTCCATTTTCCAGTAGCTTCCATTTTCAAATCTGCCTCTTCTTGCCCCCTCTCGTCTTCATCAATAACCTGATTTTCAAAGATACCAGAATTAGTGACAAAATTGAATATATGTCTGTCACTATCAAAGACTTGGAAATTCATGACGTTATCAAGTATCGAGGGGCAAGGGACTAATTCTATGGAAAATTTCTTGCACTTCTTGTGATCCACTGGTTTAAGCATGCTAGCAGCTACGGCTAAAGAATCTGCCAAATGATTGCCTTTTCTAGAGATTAGAGATATGTTAAAAGCATCAAATTCATTTATTAAATCTCTAACTCTGGTTTGGTAAAGGCTGAGCCGCTTGTTCTTACATGCATATTGTCCTTTAACTTGTTTTACCACCAATTCAGAATCACCTAAGACCTTGATACATTTGATTTTCTTTCGAAGGGCCAATTGGAGTCCGAAAATCAAGGCCTCATATTCTGCCACATTGTTGGTGGCTGGGAACTGTAATCTATATGCAGCCAACATAGGTTTTCTGTCTAGACATGAAAGTTCAATACCAGCTCCCACCCCTTGTTTGGACTTGGATCCATCAAATCTTAGAGTCCAAACCTTATGGTGTTCTTCAGAATCATTGCATCCAATACTTCCATTTTGAGAATTCTCAAGAGTTTCTATGTCCAAGCAATAGGCTCCTAATTCAGTTTCAATGTATTGAATCTCATTAGGTTTGTTGTATTCTGTTATCATTTCCTTGAGCCTAGGTTCACTATCAATTCAAATTTGGTTGGCCACTCCTCTCCAAGGCAACCACATATGTGAAGAGTCTGTTACAATGTATCCATTTAAGTTCTTGCTCCAATCTCTTCCCAACACCATGCCATATTTGATAGGAATGTTAAGTACCAATATATCTATGTGATGTTGAACCCTAGGTTCCGAGTTGACTCGAATAAGAATATCACTTAATTCTCCCACTCGCCTCCATGGCCGATCTATCCAGTTGCACCACCTTGCTTTTAGAAGGTTTTGGTGTAAGTCCCAATTTTTGATAGATTTCTAGGGGCATAATGCTAGCAGAGGCCCCTGAATCTATTAGACAATTGTGTAGATTTCTACCAGCAATTCTAATGGTTATAAGAAAGGGGGGTACGTCTCGCTTTTCCCTTTTCAAAACCAATTGGGACTCAACACCCTTAGCTTCATGAACTTGGGTAGGTGGATCCAAACCTTTTGGTGGACTTACTTCTTGGCCTAAAATTTGGGACATATCATACATTGAGACATTGGCCTTAGTTTTCTTCATGTCTTCTATCAAGTCATAAGTGGGTTTTTCCGAATTTGACATGTTTTGCACCAACTTAGACTTCTCCACCATTGATGGAGGAGGTGGATTAACATCTCCTTTGAAATCAGGAGGAAGTAATGGGTTGTTTGGAGGGGTAGAGGAAGTTTTGGGATCCTTAGAACTCCTTGTGTAATACTTGTGATTTCCTTTCCCAAAACGTTTATTGGCATGAACTTCCAATGTTTCTTCATCTTCTTTTCCAAAGAACTCCACATCCTCCTCTTCTTCACTTTCTTGGGAATGTATAACTTCAGTCAATATAGACTCCTGCTTTCCATGGCAACAGTGTGGGCAATCATTATCACAAGATCCTAACTCTCCAAAATATTCCGAGACATCTGCCTGATTGGCTACGGGATTGGGTACCCGTCCATTATTAGGATGTGTGTTGTATGTTCCTTTTCCTCTATGGTTATGAGGTCGGTTATGACCCATGACTTGGTCAACTTTTTTATTAACATTTCCCACAGTGACCAAAACTTTGGCCAATGTTTCCTTCATGTTTTCTATCATGGATTCAGGCCCATGTGGTTGGGGCACTGTAATTCCGGGCCCAGTTGTATTTGCTGCATTAGCCACCTCTAGAATAGGTACAATGGCTTGGGTCTGGGCACTTTGATTCCATCCTGGATTCACACTTTGAATAGGAGTGATTGTTGGATAAGTCATTGGGCTTGGCGTACTAATCGGAGTAAACCCAGGTATGGTCAACAAGTTATTGCCCATACTAAACCCAGGCAAGGTCATCGGGTTATTTGGAATCAATGCCTATGTTGGAATAGAGGCATTAGGATAAGTGGGAAATGATGCGACTTGAGATGGTTGTTGGAAATTGTTCATTGTTGGAACTTGTGGTGCCATTAATTGATTCATCATGGCGAATTGACTGTATGGACCGTATTGTCCCATCCCAGTCAATTGAGACAACCCTACTCCTGGTAAGTTCATTTGTTGTTCAAGGGTCATTGTCTCCGCATAAGCTAACGAAAGCGTCGTAACCTGAGGATTCCTTCTAGTCAACAAGGATGTTAACGGATCTAAAGCTCCAAAGTATAGTTGCAGGGCCACCGCAGGATCTACTGCAAAGTGGCGAGTCAAATTTGTATACAGTTTTTGGAACCTCTGATTGAATGTTCTTATGGGCTCATTGGGTAACCTTTTGCATGATACGAATAAATTATAAATTATGGAAGGATCCAACAACATTCGAAATTGGCTAATAAAGGTAGTTTCTAATTGGGCCCATGAAGTAATGGACCCTGCTGGAAGATTCCTGTACCATTCATTGGTCGTACTGTCTAGACTAGCAGGGAAAATTTGACAAGCGATATCTTCATGGGTAACTCCTTGTCTAAACATGTAATCCTTGTAAATTTGGACATGTTCTTCGGCTATTATGGGACCATCATGCATGAATTTAGGCAATCCCCTTTCAATATTTCTAGGCAAGTCATGGACTACCCCAGGGATATCCAAGGGAGAACTTTGCGCACCATACCAAAGGGTAGGTGGCTGTTGTTGTTGTTGTTGTTGGGCCATGTTATTCAAGGGTGTCGACCCTATAGGAACAATGGCAACACTTGTAATGATGGGGACAGACACACTTGGTGTAGTTGTCACACTTGAAACTGAGGGCTCAGGCCCACTAGACGTACTTGAGTCTAAAGAAACTCCTAACTCAAGTATATTGGGTGGTATTTCGATCTCTAATGTTTTGTTTCTCGGCTTCCTAGCAGTGGGAGAAAGGCTTTGGAAAATAGTTTCCCTGTGGTTTTGGACCTAGTAGCTATGTACTCAAGTTGGGCCAGCTTGAAAACTCTAGAATTCTAAAAGACTTCTCTCAACTCACTTGCAAAATAAAACAAATAAATGTTATACCTGCAAGCACAATAGGTGGAAACAAAACTACCCACGTTAATCGTTAGAACAGATCGCAATCACAAAGCAATAAAGAAGGCCCTCCTTCTAGCGCCAAAATGTTGAGTGAATATTTTTCCCTATAGCAAAATGATCACCACAACTAGAGTATCAAACAGGAAACTCTCTCTTGCAAAGAAATTAAGTAGCATTATTCATTTCTCCAAGGTTCTTGTGAACAAACATTCATGTGCATATAATCAATCAAGACTAAAGCAAATAAATGAATGTATACCAGAATAACTTAAACCATGCAAGTAACAGTTAACAAGGGGCCTTTAATGATTCGAACAAGTACTTTGCAACCATAATCCATTAAATCAACCAAATGTGAAGATAGCTTCTTTTAATGTTCTTGAGATTAAGGTGATCTACCCGAAACCCAGTTAGTAACCTCTTTTATCTTCAGCTTAAAAATATTCCAAATGAGAAAGTGTGTGGTATAAGCCACTTCATTTTAAGCTCCATGCCTTTAACATGAGGTTCATTTTTTAGAGTTAGCGGGTTCATTTTATCTTCATTTAAAAGTGTTCCACTATCCCTATGTTAGCATTTGGTGTTAGTAAAGTTAGCAATGTTAGCATTAAACGTTAGCCAAATAGTTAGGATTCATTCACTTGATCTGACTTAATGTGCATTTGGAATTAGTAGCCCTCCTAAACCCATGTTTTTTTTGTCTAAAAATTAGATGAAGGTGCTTGGAGATGCAAGAATGAAAATCTAAATTAAAGAAGTGGATCTAGAAGCGGCTTTCTCTTCTCCACTATTAATCCCTGGTTTTCTTTGGGAAACACTAGATCTGTAAACAAACCCTCCAATTTTTGGTGCGAGCAGATCGCTTTCTCAAGCGCAGACGCAGAGCATACTCTTGGCAGATTTATTTACCTTCTTTATAACTTAGATTATTCATGACAACAAATGAACTATTTATGAACATAAATTCTGGAATGGACCAGAATCAAGAAATCAACTACATACAAAAATTCTGGAAAGGACCAGAATCAAGGCACAATTAGCAAAAATTCTGGAATGGACCAGAATAGAATGAAAACAAATGCAAAAATTTTGGAATGGACCAGAATCAAGGAACAATTAGCAAAAATTCTGGAATGGACCAGAATCAAGGAACAATTAGCAAAAATTCTGGAATGGACCAGAATAGAATGAAAACAAATGCAAAAAATTCTGGAATGGACCAGAATCAGAAAAGCAGCTTTTAAGATGAGATTAATCTAAATATCAAAAAATAAAATAGAAACATTATTCACAAAAGTTAGCTAGAAAAACCAAAATAGAACATTAATTTGGTTAGCAATCTCCTCCCTACAAAACCCCAAGTTATGAGATGAAATTCTAAAACAACCTGACCTAACAGACTTGCAACATAAACACAGTCAGATTAGATCAGATGCAAGACTCTATGGAAACAAATAATTGCATCATTCTATCATTCACCTATCGTAACCCATTTCATGGCATAACAAATAGATACAAGAAGCAATAATGCAAAGGAAAGATTTACAGAAATAACAGCAGTCTTAGTTTCAGTCTCCTTTTGATTTCACACACAAAAGTTGCTCTTGCCAAATAAAAGCTCTTTTATTCCGAAAGATGGTCTTTCTCTTTTTTTTTACAATTTCCAGCCCTCTTTACAATGGCCTCCTTGGGCTCTTAAAGGATGCAAGAGTCCTTTCGTTTCAACTTCCTCTTTTTAATGATATTAAAATAGATGCGAATAAAACAAAAAAATGAATTCCTCTTGTTTTATGCTTGCCTATTATTTTTGTTTTAACATCATAACAAATACTTTTCTTGACCCCTTATATCTCCCTCACTCTTCATCATATACATCAAGAGATAACAATGAATAAACGAAAATTAAAAAAAAAATTATCTTAACCCTTATAACTCCCTTTAAGTTCCTATGATATATAAAAGTTCAATTTTTTTTTATTAAAATCTAATAAAGGACACTAATCCTCATATTATATAGGATGGAATTTAAAGAGCTTTATTAAAATTTAATAAAGAACCTTAATTCTTATGCTATATAATATAAACATTACAAAAAACTTTATTAGAATTAATAAAAAAAATAATTTTTAAACTTTTTATATACTGAAGCCTTAAAAGAACATTCGATCACCTTATCTGTGAATGTTTGACCTTATCATAGCTCCATACTGGTCACATAGTATAAAGTTACACAAAATTTTAACTTTATATTATATAAAAGTTTCATTTAAATTAAACCCTACGTGACCCCAATAATCATAATTATGCAAATAATTACCTTCACCTTATGCCTCCTTTGCAATCCCTTCGGGTATTCCAACTTCTGGAAGCTTCTCTCGCCACCGCTGCACCTGCAACTCTGCTACGTTACCTCCGACGGTAGCTACTCCCTATGGTGTCTCTTCTGCACGGCCATTCCCCATCCTGTGCTGCCACTGCTAGGCGACGCTCCTCTGTCCTGCGTATGCGATGGTTCGGCTTCGACAGCTAGTCCAGACCCACACTTGGGACTAAACATCACTCCAAAATCTTCACCCACTATTTATCGAATGAGATTTTTGGCAGATGCTTAAGGATGCAAGCTATTGGCATTAGGGTTTATGACACAAAGGCGTTACATTTTGCTCTACTCCCACCTATCACTGCCATTCTCTCTAACCACCAGTTACTCCTCTGCACCTGACGCTATTGTCTGTCTGACTCAACGCTTCCCAACCTACCTCTACAGCATTTGTGCCTTCGTCAAACCTCTGCCTCTCATGGCCCATGTCACCGCCAATGATGCATTCTTTTGGTGGGGGCTCGATAGACGTTTAGGGAGCAGCTGGCGTTGGAGGTGTGGGTCCGTCTTGTCACATGGACAATTTCCAGAGTCCCCGTCCTACGTTGTTCGATGCCTCGCATCTCGAACACTTGACATGTCATTCCCCTCTTGAGCCTACATGGTCGCCACCATTAAAATTGGTAACCCAGCTCTACCACACTCCTCCACGTATGCCTGTCAGACTTGCTCCTTGCCCGGGTAACCTGCTGGCTCACTGCATTCACCGACGACATCTCTCCACATCAGGCACATTGAGCAATATGGCCCACATTTTAAGCCATATCATGCAGCTCGTCTATCATGGACCGGGTGGGAGACTGACTCCCCTGTAACAGTTCGTTACATTCTTCGACGGTCGCTGTTCTTCATTTTTTTTTTGACTACCCCACGCTGTCCTGCATCGGCAACAAATGATGCCTTCCTCCGGGTGTTGTCCTCTGAGGCCACTTAAACTCGACTCCACATTCCTTCCAAACATTCACTACCGAAGGCTACCATGCTGCTTTGACAAAACTGGCACCTCATCGACGTTATAATTCCACTACGATCGATGTTAATGTGGAGGTCGCAGTCGATGATCTCGCAGACAAATCACATTCTGGATTTTCCCTCCTCTGCCATGGACTCCACATGTCCAAGTTTGGTATACTCGAACACAACATGATGCCATAAACATATTTTTGAATGCTAATGCTTTGTTATCATGGTTACCACGCGACATCTAGGTTGGGCCCATGCTATGGGACATATTGTAAACTTGTCCATATAACTTCTGAAATCGACCATAAATTTAGACTGAATTGCTGCCACTGCCAATGAACTACGATATCCAACTGTTGAACACTTTGTGAAATCATTGTTGTAGCGAGCTCTGCACATCGCTTGCATGGGGAATTCTTTGATGGGATTTTACCTGTGAAACAACTATTGTAGTGTCATTACATTGATAGCATACCTATTTTTATTGAGCAAATATTTCTTATGTATATATATGTCTACCGTGAGGGTTGATTTTCATTTTTTTATTTTAGACATTTACATGTACAAAAGCTTACTTGAAACACTCAAATGAAGAAAACATGAAATGCAACCCTAACAAAACGCTAACAGTAAAATTGACAAAAAATATTGTCGACAAAAAGTCATCGACAATAAAATATTATCGACAAGAAAAAGTCATCGACAATAAAATATTGTCGACAAGAAAAAGTCATCGACAATAAAATATCATCGACAAGAAAAAGTCATCGACAATAAAATATCGTCGACAAGAAAAAGTCATCGACAATAAAATATCATCGACAAGAAAAATATTAATGACAAACTAATGATAAACGCAAATCCAAAACAAACCGACCATTAGACACTCGAAACCAACACGCAAACACCCAAAAACCAAAAATAAACATTACAAAAGGTGGGTCCCCAATTTTGGGGTATGTTGTGGAGCAGCCACAACAAATCATTGCATCTTGATGTAGAGGCTATTGATTGGGATCATGTTGATTCACCCATAGATCTTGAAGATATTTTTACTAACGAAGAGATGTTACAACCATTTTATTTTGCATCAGGCTATGCGCATGATGTATTCCATGCTGGTTTGGATCCTAAGTTAGTAGGACTTGTAAATCCTGCTGATGATATTCATCTGATACCCACATCTCATCAACTAGAGGATGGGTCACATATGGCTATAGAAGTGACTTTCAAGGTGGACATCAATGATGATCCTACTCAACCAAAGAAATTAAAGTTCAGAGAAAGTCTCTCCAGAGGAACAAGTCATCATAATCCCTCTCCTTAAAGAGAGGCCTAATATTTTTGCTTGGACTTACAAAGACATGTCAAGAATAGATCCAAAGTTAGTTGTTCACAACATTTCATTGGATCCCATGAAGAATTCAGTTAAGCAAAAGTTGAGGAAAATGCATCCAACCGTCGCTTTGATGGTGAAGAACAAATTCCAAAAATTGTTAGATGCAGTTTTCATAGTTCCTATAGACTACCCTGAGTGGGTATCGAACATGGTGCCCATGGGGAAATCTGATGAAAGAGTTTGTATCTGCACAAACTTTAGAGACTTATATAGGGTAACTCCAAAGGATTCATTCCCATTACCAAACATAAATGCTCTTGTGGATGCCACCGCAGGTCATGAGATGCTCTCCCTAATGGATGGTTTTTCTGGATACAATAAAATTTGGATTAAACCTAAAGACCAACATAATACTATTTTCATTACTCCATGGGGGATATTTTTTTACAAAGTAATGCCATTTGGCCTAAATAATGTTGGTGCCACATACCAATGGGCCATGACATATATCTTTCATGACTACATGCATAAGATCTTAGAAGATTACATGGACGACTTGCTTGCCAAATATTTGTTGTGGCAAGAACACGATGAAGTCCTTAGAAAATTCTTTAATGACCTCATTGAGCACAACGTCATATTGAATCCTAAGAAGTGCATGTTTGGTGTAACTTCTGGTAAGCTTTTGGGATTCATCCTTTCTAAAATAGGCATTGAATTCTATCCTAAAAAGGTAAATATTAAAGTGAAAATGGCTTCCCCTACCAACATTAGGGAGCTAAGAAGCCTACAAGGTAATATAACATCCATCAAAAGATTCATTGCTCAATTATCATACAATACCAACCCATGAATCGGTTACTACACAAAGAGGTCCCTTTTTCATTGGGATGAAGAGTACCACAAAGCCTTTGCAGAGATAAAAACTTACCTAGCAACGCCACCAGTATTAGCTCCACCAAGGCTAGACATACCATTTCTGCTATATATATTGGCTACCGATTTTGCTTTGGGCACCATGTTAGCCCAAAAGAATGCACAAGATAAATATCAAGTCATATATTACATTATTTGCACCTTGGTGAGTTATGAGCTAGGGTATGTGTATGTCAAAAATTTGTGTTTAGCAATGGTCTTTGCAACCCAAAAGTTGTAACACTACATGTTGTGCCATACGACCTACATTATATCAAAACAAAATCCTTTGCAATACATGATGAGCAAGACATATCACAAAACACGTACCGCAAAGTAGATCATGATATTAATAGAATTTTATGTAGAGTTCATAAGCCAAAAGTCCATCAAGGGACAAGTCATAGTTGATCAATTAGCAGAGGCACCTCTTCAGGATAGCAAGCCTCTCACAATAGAATTTCCTAATGATGCAATCTTTGCATTATCATATCTGTCAGAACTTGAAGAACCTAAGAAATAAAGAGACATGGCATTATTCTTTGATAGTTCAAAGTGTGAACAAGGGGGCAAAGCAGGGATTGTCTTTATCACATCATAGGGTGCTCCATTGCCCTTATCATTCAAACTAGACTTCCCTTGCATGAACAATAACACAGAGTATGAGGCTTTAATCTTGGGACTCCAAACAACCATAGAAATGGGCATTAGAATATTGAATATCTTTGGTGACTCCTTGCTCATAGTAAACCAAGTCAAAGGATTGTTCTGAAGTAGGTGCCCACTCTTGAAATATTACAAAGAACGTGTTGACACCTATCTAGCCCAGTTGGAATGGTATGACACTGAGGAAATCTCTTGTACATCAAATATATTTGTAGACACCATGGCATCCTTGGAATCCTTAATCCCTTAGAATCCATCTGTTGATTTCACAACCATTCATGTGAAAGTGCTTGCGCACTCAGCAATACAATGTGAGGCTTTAGACAATCAAGAATCAATCAACATCAAACCAAATCAATATTGGTCCTTCACAGCTAGAGATTTCTTGCAAATGACACCTTGGGGATCTTTGATCTCCCAAGGTCCTGTGGAGTGTGGCACAACCATTCACCACCAGGTTGTTCCTCAATCTATATTCACCATTTTTGGAATGTAGGAGGAACATATCATTTTTTCTATATAATTTGTGTCTTATCAGGATTTGCTTTCCCAACTACGGGACTTCCTAAATCTTGGAATGGTACCACAAGGTCTATTACATACTAAAATGTAAACATTTAAATAGAAGGCAACAAGATACATCTTGCTAGGAGAAATCCATTATAGACAAGGTTATGATGGAATGCTCCTCCGTTGTCTTGAGCCCCAAGAAGCATCCTGGGCAATTTCACAAGCTCATGATGGTACGTGTGGTGGTCATTTTAATGGCATGGCCATCATTAAGTGTAGACACCAAAACAACACCAATCTGATTATGTGGCTACAAACACTGATCGAATTGACATACACAGCCCCTAGGGTAGCCCCCAGAGGTTAAACAGTGGTCCTAACCACTCCCACAACAGTTTTGGAAGGTCAGAGGTCAATTTGGCACCTTTCAAGAACTTTGCTCCCTACTTGTTCCACCCTGGGACAATTACAAATTGGTATTCATCCCACCTTGGGACGATTAGCAATATTCGCTCTAGGGTGGGGCGAATAGCAGGTTTGACGGGAAAAAGGTCAAACCTTGACAAATGGCAGCTCATATCCACCACTTAACTCCTCCTTCAATGCATGGAGTGCGAGTGAGCATTTTTGAGCTCAAAGAGGCAGTCATAGGGGTAGTCATGGAGCCCTTAATTAGGGAGGAATCTTCTTCCCCCTGGCAAGGCATGATGGCCAAGTGGCGCCTCTGCATGCTCATTCACAGAGACCCTTAGGTCTATAAAATGGTGAGTCTTCTCACCCCAAAAAATGATAGAGCAGGAGCATTTGGAGCAATGGAGTGCTACCGAATTACATCCTCACCCATCGTTTGTGCTTCTTACATCCTTGATCTCTCTTTTGGAAGGGAGGTTATTGGGTGATTATTGGAAGTGCAATCCGGACCCAAAACCTAAACATTTGGACACAATACCCAAAAAAATCTGCCAACACAACCCCATAAGTGGTTTTGGACCCATACCAAGTGGATTGGTGTCGAAACCGAGCCCCAAACGATGGGCGTCCTGCCTCCGGGCACCCCCTGCACTGCTGCAGTCCTAATCGTCCCACCCCAAAGTGATTAGAAATCTATGGAATATTTCCATAATGTTCTTTTTGCATTTGATTCTAGGTCATTTACATATGTTGTCATTTAAATTTCATGTCATTTGGATGAGTTTTGATTGTGCTTTCAATGTTTCTCGCTTTCACTAACATACAGGGAGCATCATCAGATACAGGGCGATCGAGGCTGAATATGAAAAATCTGACCTTTTGGGTCATTCCAAAATGCCCCATTTTGCCTAACCCCAACTTTGTAGGTGTTTTGGAAGCCCCTGTATGGGAAATTTAGGAGGTCACCTTATGACATTTTATGACAGTCCTAATCGTCCCACCTCGGAGTGATTAGAAATTTGTGGAAGATTTCTCAACTGTTCCTTTTGAAGTGTGTTCATGGTAATGTTTTCTTGCTTTTTTCAAATTTTTAGCTTATTCTGATATATTTTAGTTATCGTTTTAATTATTTTATGCATGCATTAACCGTAGGCCTTGGGGATCACATGTTTCCCTCCATCCACAGGTGCTACTAACCATTTACTGTTTCTCTGAATGTAGGATCTTGACACCAGAGGGGAAGCAAGGAACTATAGATGCATTCACACAAGTGGCAACAATGTTTGGTCCGCCCATTTTCAATGTGGGCACGCGAAATATCCCCAAGGGGAATGTATCATTTGTGGTGTAACAAAACCATGTTTAACGCTCCTAGCCCTTGAAAAGGGAGGAGACGCATTGTAACCCAATCTTGAGCAAATTAATAAAATAAAGGGCTACACTTTTACATTTTGCTTTAAATCTCATTTCAATTCGTTTGTTTTCCCTCTTTTCATGCATTCTCATTCGTAGGACTTAGCGTTACATTTCCCTTTCTGTTTGCTTTCGTATCCTCGTGCTTTCAGTGGCGATCACGGTGGGACGTTGTCCCTTGATTTTGAGATCAAATTTTTGATCAAAAGTTGTGTGTTTTTTCTTGCAGGTGTCAATATTTTAAGCACTAGATTGCTGCTCATTCCACCCTGTGACAAATACAGAGCTGGAATCTATGTCACCCAGGGACGAATGGGCATTCCTCCCACCCTGTGACGAATACAGATATGTTATTCATCCCACCCCGGGATGTTTAGCTCTCTGTGCAATTTCAGAGCAAAAAATTAGAGGCATCTAGTTTGGGTAGAGAAGAGGTAGGGGTTCTGAGCATCCTCTATCATTTTCTATTTTCTATCTCTATAATTTCCTATTTCTTTGCTTGCATAGGAGAGTTTTACTGCATGTTTTTCTTTCTTTGCACAAATAAAATGAACCCCACACACCACGTGGTAATTTAAACACCAAGGAGTTGGTCGTAAAACCCCAACCCTTGATCAAGACCAACGGTGGATTTCATCACCACCTTCGCTTGAAATTTTGCATACATAACCCTGATCGCTACTGTTGCTAGACGTAAATCCTGACGAAAGCTGACCAAGTGTAGCTAGGGTGATTCCTAGTGCATGAGTATAAGTCTTCTATGGTAGGTGTCAAAAATAGAGTGATTCCCCTTCCGTACCGCCTATGTTCCACATACCATTCTGCTCTTGCGTACCAATAGTTCCCATCATGTAAGGGCAAGTATATTGAGAGGTTTGGTATAAAGGTATGGCAATGGTATATTGAAGGGGCGACCATTTGGGAGACATAAGAGCCATAATATTGCATGTACAACAACACGTTCTTTACAAAGCTTTCAAAACAAAAATTAAAACACACTAAACCAAATTTAGGGCACACCTTTAATCTATAAATGAGATAATAACTTCTTTGATTGTGTGGTTCCTTTTGTTTAGTGTAGAATAAAAATCATAAAGAAGATAAAAACCTACATAGCTTGTAGAGAGACACCACCATGGTGTACACCCATAGCCAAGCCCAATCACGGGTAGAGGCTGCAAAAAGTGTACAAGGAGGCACAAGTCACCTCTGCTATAGCCCCAAGGACTTGGTCATACCACCTTGGTGGCCTGACCCACAAGATAGTCCAAATCATACCATGATAGAATGAGACTATGGAGGCACCCCTTCGAGGGACACTCCCATTCAACATAGACCTTTTCAGGAATAATCCTTACACGTGGCACTCAACATAAATGGGAAGTCTACCTTAAACACTCGTTATGAGTGGCCACCATGCAATGAAGCACTAGAAAAGCATAGGGTACATAAGGAGGGGCCACATGATTACATCATCCCTCCTCTGCCCCTTATTACTGTAAAAAATAATAGGCCAAATCCAGAGTGCAAGGCTCTTCAAACAGAGCGAGCCAACTCTACCTGCCCCTTTCACATATATGAAATGGAGCATGAGGAATACCATTACATTCCTCAATATCAATACACAGTGCATGAGCAATGTGCCTCTGCACTTGTTATCTATCAGGATCACCTACTGAGGCCAGATCCTCGGGTGAATGCTACCAACCTTGATAGAGGAAAGCTACCTATAGAGATTTTGAATCATCACGACCAAGATAAATATGTAGGAGAGGCATCTAGGCCTCCTAGACTCAAGACGATAGAACAAATCGACCTGGAATTTTCCAGACATGCCGCCCACCAAGCGCAAATCACGTAGCTTGAGCAAGACCAACAACAGTTGGAGCACTGTATCACCTTAGCAAAGAGTGCATTCGATGTCAAATAGATGAGTTGCTCCAAAAAACTATGCCTGAGAGGGTTCCAACCCCTTGCACGTAGAGGGCAGAGTTGTATGAGAGGCACAACCCCTTGGTACGAGACAGGTCTCCATGACCTTACCAAATGTTGCCTCCGAGGCCTCCTAGACCTGAGCGGGAGGCCACTCCCAGAAACAATGATGGGCACCCTCCACGGGCACCCACCCATGTTTATAGGTCTTGCCTAGGAACTCTTCAAGAAGTATATGAGGAGTATGAGCAAGAAGAAGAGCGGGCTAAAATGCCCTACCAAGGTAGAGGGGGTGCCATCCGGCCACCCCTCCATAGGCTTCAAGTTCCCTACAACCTGTAGCAGGAACAAACCAAGGAGGAAGAGATCAAATCTTCCGATGCATATAAAGCATTGCTAGAGCACTTAGAGTATGTGGAGACCAAGACTTCTGGGCCCCAAAATCCCACTTTACGCTAGCTCTGCAGTCACCCTATGCATCCGTCAGTGTCGACACCCCCATACCTTGAACACTTTAAGCTGCCCCAGTTGGCAATATTTAGATGGAAGGAGGATGCCCAAGAGCACGTGACTAGATTCTTGAGCCAATGCTTTGGCATTTAGGACAACGATGCTTTGCTTCTAAGAACATTTATAACCATGTTCACAGGCCCTACCTCGGATTGGTTCACTCAGTTGCCAAAACATAGCATTAGTAACTTGGATCAGCTAGTGGACACATTCCTCGAATGCTTTGCCTTCAATACCAAGAAGAAGGCATCACTAAGTGATCTAGCTAGCCTCAGGTAGTATGAGGAAGAAACCATGGCAGCCTATGGAAATAGGTGGAGGAAGTTGCTTTCAAAGCTGCCCTACCTCCCTCCCATGGCCGACCTAACCCAAATATTTTCAAAGAGTTGTTTGAGGTCGATCTCTATGCTATTGTAGCTATAACAATATGCCACTCTTGAGGAAGCCCTGGTGCAAGCTAGAATCATTGAGGATATCAAGATACAAGATGGTGAGATTGCCAAGCCACGAAAGAAAGAGTGGCCAAAAAATGCCAAAACAGGGACCACGCAATTGAAACCCATTGTGATCAATCAAGTTGCTATAAACTTGCCTAAGCCTGCACAAGCAACATAGCCCCCAAAGGCTAACTATCAGGTGGTCCCTCTTGACAGTTATGAAAAAGAAAATCATCGACAAGAGAAAAATCAGCAGCGTCGCCCTAGGTGACAATTCACACCCTTTACAGAGTCTAAAGACTCCTTGTTTGACCGTTTGTCAACAAAAAACTTGATAAACCTACCAGAGAGTCGACCTGTAGACCCCAACGTGCCAAAACCCAAAGGTTATAGGGAAGACTTGTACTGTAGGTTTCACCGACATAAGGGACATGATATTTATGCATGTTGGAAATTTAAAAGCTTAGTGCAAGACCTAATCAACAACAAGACGCTAGTGGTGGATAATATTGTAGCACCAAACAACCAAAATATGGAGGTCTTCAAAGACCCCCTACCTACCCATGATGCACAGGCAAAAACCATACAAGTCAATGAGGTGACACATAACTGCCCCATGAAGGGGTATGTCGGAATGATAAGCATCGTGACTAGGAACAAGAGGTACCCAAGCACAACTACCTCCACTGCAGCTACAGGAGAGGTTCCATCAATGTCACAACCTCAACAGCACCCTACACAACCTCCCTCACCTAGACCAATGGCCATGATTCGGACTAGACTTACCCAAATTTTAAGGACCACATCGGCTAGGCTCTCCATATATGAGCTCATTCAACAATCATCGCCCCATCGGGAGGCTCTAATGGAGATATTAAAAGCCATCGAGTTGTAGCCCCATGAAGAAAACTCTTTCAACAACTTCGTGGGACATGTCAAACGATGCACCGAGCTAGTCATCACCTTTAGAGAGGACGAGTTGAAATCAGTGACTGGTGACATGGCGGATCCACCCCTGCATGTCATTGTGTGGGTCAATGGGATTTCGTACAAGAGGGTGTTGGTGGACACTGGCTCATCCAGTAATATAATTACAACAGCGGCATTGAAACACCTAAAATTTCTAGCATCTCACATCATGGCCTCCACCTATACTCTGCGAGCATTCAATGATGTGATATGCTCGATGGTTGGCACAATTGTCCTACCCATCCAGGTGGGACAAAATACTATTCCTACGTTGTGCCACATATTGGAATGTGATATGGCCTATAATATCTTGTTGGGCCGGCCTTGGATCAGGGACATGAAGTGTGTCCCTTCGATAGCCCACCAATGGCTAAATTACACATTCGAAGGGCAAGTGCATGTAGTCTCAATAGACTTAGAGCCATTCAAGTATTGCAATGTGGTGCAACTAATGTTGAAATCGACCCTTCTATCAACACATTTGGATTTTTAGTTGAATCCATCTAAACAGGGTCCGATTTCGCATACATCCTTGTTGTTAAGTCCATCAAACCCCTAGTCGGGTCCATCTTCATCATCTGGTCCTTCATCAATGACGCCACCTACGGTGGCCACATCGAAGGACAATGGGAAGAAACCCCTAGAAGAGGCACCGCCATCAGCCTCAACCATCTCTATCTAGGAGATGCCTAGACAAATGGAAGTTGAGACGCCTAGTTTGCCTAACATGGAGTGGACTCAGGAAGAACTCCCATTCCCTCCCCCTCAACCACAAAAAATAACCATTGAGATGGCCAATACGGGCATGAGGGAGTATCTGGTATGGAACATTGTAGCAACACCCACAATTGAGTCCATGCAGGACATGGGGAGACCTCGCCTCCCCATCGGTACTATTGTTCCTCTAGGTTACCCACCAAATCATACAAAATTTGTATATGGGGGCCTCGATAATGGCATTGAACCTTACATGCAAGAAGAAGAATATGAAGAGCCATTTGCTGAGGACGTCAACTATTTGTCCAACCTAGACTTCACTTTGATATATCTTGGCCAATGCAATTGGCATGGATATGGGTTGGGCAGATATGAGCAAGGAGTGCGCATTCTTTGCCAACCAAGATATCAGATGCCATACGACAAGTCAGGAGTAGGGTTCAACCACCCCCTGCCCCTAGACATCTTGGTAGAGAAAATGCAAGGCCTAGGGATAGGAAACAAAGATAGGTTGGCATTAGATCCATGTGCCAATCCTAACACAACATATACATTGGGGGATTATCGCCCATTGTTGACAACACATCTTGTTGACCTTGATAACACCGTCCCTTTGATCGAGAAAGGAGAAATTTTGAGAACTCACTTACAAGAGGGATATAGACAAGGTCAGGAAGGATCTTTAGAAGATGAGTTAGAGTATGAGATAGCACCATGGGACCCTTTTGAATCGGATAGCAATCACTCACAAGTGACCCCCATGGATGACTACCAAGAAAGCCTCTTGGCAATGTTCCCTTTGGATGCTCCAATTGGGAAAGCACCACCTCAAGAAATCCAGGTCCCCCAGCAAAGAGCGAAGCAAACACAACGAGACCACATTAATTTGCTTGAGCAAGACAAGCCTCACATGTCACAAACAGTTGTCGAAGCCAATGAAGGCTTGTGGATCTCTAACAACGAGTATGAAGATGAAACTGAGATGGCATATCTCAATCATATGTGATAGTAACAATACCCCATGGATCTTGAGGACATGTTTAAACAATTAAACATGGGACCAAGGCATAGGTGGCATCTAAACCTAGCACAGTTAGACCAAGTGTTGCATCCGCCACTTTGGGCATACAGAGAGCACCTTCCGCCTAGATACCCTATAGAGTTATTAGTGCCAAGGGTAGACCCTATCCTTCTATCCACACATAGGGCCGATCCATTTGTGCCAATACCCCCAGAGCTAGATTCGGAGCACAAAAATCATCTAGGATGTCCAAGTCACCACCCCCGTGGTAATGGAGACCAAAATCATTTCATCAACATGATATCCATTGACTTAACCACCCCCATCCGCAATCTAGCCGATCCAGAATGGTCATTGTATCTAGACTTAGATGCCTAGACTGGGATCACGTTAATTCACCACCATCCCCATCAGAGTACTGTCTTGGCGGTGAGATGCTTCATTTCACCCCAGGACCAACTCAAGATATCTTCCATGCTGAAGAGGGACCTGAGGTTCCCAACGTAGATTTGAATTCAGCGAATGATATCCACTTGATCCCAACTCCACATTAGTTGGAGCATGGGTCCCACATGTCATTCAAGGAGACGACTGACGTAGACATCGAATTTGATCCAATGAATCCATAGATCATCAATATGAGGGTAAGTCTATCCCTCGAAGAGCATGCCGACTACATTGCCCTTCTCAAAGAAAAGAAGGAGGTTTTTGCATGGTTCTACAAAGACATGCAGGGCTAGACCCATAGCTAGTCATGCATAATCTAACGCTTGATCCAACAATCAACCCAGTTAAGAAAAACTACATAAGATGCACCCAACAGTAGCCTTAATGGTAAAATATGAATTACAAAAGTTGTTGGATGCACATTTGTCACATGCTTGATCCCATAGCTAGTCACATGCTTGATCCCAAGGGCATCAAGCCAATCCCAGTTTGTCGCAGTTAGCACCTCTCGCGCATCCAAAAACATCATCGGTACATGGTACTGGATCTTCACCACCTACAAAACAAAAACAACACAAAAACATTAAACACATAAAAGAAAAAACTATCCAACCAAAACACAAAACAAAACAAACTGATAAATAAATAAATAATTCAAAATACAAATTTATCAGTTACCTAGGGTTTTTTCCACTTTAGTTCAAACTGATAAATACAAAACAAAAATAAATTCAATTTGTCAGTTACCTAGGGTTTTTAACTTTAGTTCAAACTGATAAATAAAAAAACAAATTCAAAATACAAATTTGTCAGTTACCTAGGGTTTTTAATTTTAGTTCAAACTAAAAAACAAACAAAAACAAACAACAATAACAACAAAAAATTTTAGTTACCTAGGGTTTCACCTTAGTCTAAACTAATAAAAAAATGAACACAAAATAAAAACAATTTTTTTAAGCTAATTTTTTGACCTTAGGGTTTCCTTTTTAGTTTACAACAAAAAAAAAATAAACATGGTTTCAACTAGGGTTTTGATCTTAGTTTTAACAAAGCAAAACAAATTCCAACAAACACCAAAAAAATATTAAACTAGGGTTTTCATTTTTAAATCGAAAAACAAAATACAAAAGAAAAGAATTACGGTTTTACACTGTACAATAAAACAAATAAATTAACTAGAAGGAGCACTCATCAGTCTCACTTAGGCTCCACCACTTGAATACTTGATCTATGAACTCATGATATCCAAGAAAATTTGACAGCGCTCTGCTACGTAGACTCGACCTCCTCCTCCTCACATCTCCAAATCGCTAGAAAAACAAAGTGTAAATGAGCCCAAAACCTAGCTTTGGCCCTTAAATAGGCTTTTAGGCCTATAATCATTCCATCCCAGGATGAGTGCTCTAGTTAGTGCTCATCCCTCCCTGGTAAAATTACTAAAATGGTATTCATCCCACCCTAGGACGATTACAGAGCAAGAAAAACAAAAATAGCAAAAACTGCATCCAAAATGCACCAAAAATAGCAATAAAATTGTCAAACAAAGGGGCCTTTGTGCCTGCAATTCTTGGCATCCAAAACTGATGTTGGGATCACAAATCCTCACTATCCTACTCCCTAATAATGCTACCATATATGGACCACTCCACGGGAGGAAGGATTTTCGAGAATTTCATCCCCAAAAGGCGTCACAAAAAGGGTCCAAACCCACCCAAAAATAGCAATAACATTGTCGAACAAAGGGGCCTTTGTGCCTACAATTATTGGCATCCAAAACCGGCATTGGGTTCACAAATCCTCACTATCCTACTCCCTAAGAATGATACCATAGCCGGACTACTCCACGGGAGGAAGGATTTTCTAGAATTTCATCCCCAAAAGATGTCACAAAATGGGTCCAAACCCACCCAAAAATAGCAATAACATTGCCGAACAAAGGGGCCTTTGTGCCTGTGATTCTTGGCATCCAAAACTAACATTGGGGTCACAAATCCTCACTATCCTACTCCCTAATAATTCTACCATAGCCGGACCACTCCACGGGAGGAAGGATTTTTGAGAATTTCATCCCCAAAGGGCATCATAAAACGGGTCCAAATCCACCTAAAAACAGCAATAACATTGTCGAACAAAGGGGCCTTTGCACCTATGATTCTTGGCATCCAAAACTGACATTGGGGTCACAAATCCTCACTATCCTACTCCCTAAGAATTCTACCATAGCCGGACCACTCCATGGGAGGACGAATTTTCAAGAATTTCATCCCCAAATGGTGTCACAAAAAGGGTCCAAACCCACCCAAAAATAGCAATAACATTTCCGAACAAGATGCCTTTGCACCTGCGCTTCTTGGTAGTCAAAATAGATGTCGAGGTCACAAATCCTCACTATCATACTCCCTAATAAGGCTACCATAGCCGGACCACTCCATGGGAGGACGGATTTTTGAGAATTTGAACCCCAAAATGCGTCACAAAAAGGGTTACACCCACCAAAAATAGGTCAAATTGTTGGGAAACTGCATAAGCATTCAACGGAAAACAACTGAAGGCACCCTTACAAAATTCATCTTGGGTCAAGAAAATCATTGCTTTTATCATGTCGGTCATTCCCTGATCGATTCGTCACTTGAGGGCATAGTCACACTTAGTCACCAATCAACAAATACACACCCAATCAAGGAAATGGCATGCATTCAAAGGATCATTGACAAAGATAATCATGCTCCTAATTGGGGCAGTAAACAAGCAATAATCACAAGATAATAAAACACTTGGCATTCATGAATCATGAACTCAAGGTTCCTATAGACAAAAGGTTGCACCCTTTGCCTATTCATGACTAAACAATGTCCAAGATCAAGTAACACCTCATCGAAAAAGGTTAACACTTGAATTAAGCTCCTTAGCTCATCAGAAGCAAGGATTCAAGAATGCATGCCCTTTCCATACTTGGGGTATCAAAATTTGGTTGGGTTACTGAGAAACCCTAACCATTAGTGCTCTGGTTATCTACTTTTTCTCAGTGCTACGCCTTGCACAGCGCTTCCCAAAAAGGGGCATTTGTAGACACCAAAACAGCACCAATCCAATTTATGTGGCTACAAACACTAACCGAATTAGCATACACAACCCCTAGGGCAGCCCCCAGAGGTTAAAAATTAAGCACATCTTGAGAATGGGTTACTATTGGCCCACTATGGAAAGATATTATTGTGAGTATGTCAAGAAATACATTAAGTGCCAACATCATGCAAACCTCACGCACTTGCCATCGCAAGCCTTACAACCCATCCAGGCAGCATGGCCCTTCTCGCAATGGGGACTAGACTTAGTTGGGAATATCTCACCCCCATCCTCAGGCCGACACACGTTCATCATAATGGCCACTGAGTACTTCACCAAATGGGTCGAAGTGATCCCCTTAACATCGAAAACTAGACCAAGGATTACGGATTTTATACTCCACAATATCATAAGTCATTTTGGGGTCCCTTCAAAAATAATATCGGATAATGGGCCATATTTCAAGAACAAAAATGTGCATGCTTTGATGAAAAAATACCATATACAGCATAGTTTTTCAATGCCATATTATCCACAAGCAAATGGGCAAGCAAAAGCCTCAAACAAAACAATAGTCTCCATCTTGAGAAAGACGGTGAGAGATAATCATAAGGATTGGCACATGCAATTGCCTCTAGCATTATGGGCATACAAGACTAGTGTACGGATGCCCACTAGGGCAACACCATTTTCACTTGTATATGGCACTGAGGCCATCATGCCCCTAGAGTTGGAAATTCCAACTCTACGCATAGCATTAAAGGACTTCATAGATGATGACACCGCGCGGTAAGGTCACCTTGATCAATTGATGCTTCTTGATGAACATCGAGTCAATGCTTTGGAGCATCTTCACGTTTATCAAGATCACCTTGCATGAGCTTACAATAGTAAAGTCCACTTAAGAGATTTCAAAGTTGGGGATCTTGTGCTCAAAGAAAACCAACAAAATTCAAATCTTCCATCGCACCTGTGAGACAAATTTATGGTAAATTGGATAGGCCCCTACATGATTTTAGAAAGGGTGGGGCTTGGAGCTTATCGCCTTATATCATTGGATGGTGTTGAAGAGCCCGAACCTCTCAATATTATTCACTTGAAGGCATTCCACACATAAAATTACAAAAACATTCAAATATGTCATAAAATTACAAAAACATTCAAATATGTCATAAAATTACAAAAACATTCAAATATCTCAAAAAGACAAAAAAATAACATAAAAATATAAAAAATTCAAATTCAAAATGCTCCAAGTATCAAACCGATGCAAAATCAATCAAAATGCTCCAAGGGTATCCAAGTTGCTTGGTCAAATTCAATTAAAATGCTCCAAGGGTATCCAAGCCGCTTGGTCAAATTCAATTAAAAATGCTCCAAGGGTATCAAATACGCTTGGTCAAAATCAATCAAAAATGCTCCAAGGGTATCCAAACTGCTTGGTCAAATCAATCAAAATGCTCCAAGGGTATCCAATTTCTTGGTCAAAATCAATCAAAAAAGCTCCAAGGGTATTCAAACCACTTGGTCAAAATCAATCAAAATGCTCCAAGGGTATTCAAGCCGCTTGGTCAAAATCAATCAAAATGCTCCAAGGGTATTCAAGCTTGGTCAAAATCAATAAAATGCTCCAAGGGTACTCAATCTGCTTGGTCAAAATCAATCAAAATGCTCCAAGGTAAAAAAATAGGCAAACATGGTCAAATTCAATCAAAAATGCTCCAAGGGTATTTTTATGCTACTTGGTCAAAACTTAAAAGCCCCAAAGGCACAATAAGCCCTTTGGTCAAAATAAGCAAAAATACAAAAACAAATGCAAAAATCAAAAATACAAAAACATTTGCATCTTACATTTGCATCCACATAGTTGCATTGCATTACACATTCATATCCATTACACTTGCATATATCATGATCACAATCTTACAAGTGATGCCACAATTTGTATCATAACCACAAACACTCAAAATCCATCTACATCCATTCATTCATGTGTGTAATTGTGTTTTTCAACACAACCATTTCCTGTTGCTATACATAATATACTATGGTTTTCCGGTTATTCAACCATACCTAGTGATCTTATCAACTTTTGTGGAAAGCCATCTTGGTTAGTAGAGAGTAAGGTCTAGTGGTGACAAAGCCTAGCATATTTCAGGATCCCATCACTAATTACAAACACTAAATTCTAGTTGGTACAAGGGAAAGATGAAAGTTGTAAAGTGGTTAGGTTACCTAAAGTGAAAAGGGTCTTCCTTGCTTATCCCCCTATGCGATCGGTTCAAAAGTGCTGAGAATTGACAAAAGGACAAGCTCCACCCTACCCAAAAATCCCTTGCTTTAATCAAAACAAGCAAAAATCCTAGAGTCAAAGCAAAATTCAAAATTCTCAAAAGTCATAAATCAAAATTCCAAAGTCATAGTTCAAAGTATCAAAAGCACAAAAATCAAAATAAATAGTGATTATCATCACTACAAGAATCCCTTGCTCAAAGGAAAAAAAAAAAATCAATCAAAAATAAACAATGATTTTCATCACTAAACATGAGCAAGTATCCCAAATCAAAAGGAATAAAATAAGGGAATGGAGCTTGAATCCCTAGAATTCTCAGCATTATACAAAATCGGAAGGCGATCCCCATTACAGGTTTGGTGTAAAAACCAACCTGGCAATGGTGATATCCTTACGCATGATGATATGTCTATCACAATAGCATTTTGCATTTGTATAGACCAATGTTTGCATGTGGATGAGCTAGCTTTAGGTAACCCAATACTGCCTAGTGGTATAGTCCAACTAAGTCCAACATAAGAATGAGATGAACACTTGAGGATCCCCGATCTTAGCAATGGGCTGAAAGAATCCCGCCTGACATCGGAGGAAATACTTGAGTTCTATCTAAATATATTCATTTGCACACATAGGGATAATGAGTATCTAGGTCCATGATGAAAGCCTTACTTTTCAAAAGCCTTGTATGGTCAATACGCAGTTGTTGATAGGGTAACTAGAGTGTTTGAGTCTCAGGAAAAACCTCAAAAATTCTTATATAGCAACAAATCATATCATCAATCACACCATCATTTTATTTATAAGATTCTATAAATTAGGGGGTATCAACAGAGTAGGATAGATACCGGATATATATTAGAAATAATATATAGATGGCCACTGACTATTTTGTATCTTTTAATTTACATAAACTTATCAAGAAAATACATGCATCTCACATCTCACATATGAATACTTAATCAATTCTTATGACAAGAGTGATTATTTAAATTCATGGTTATTTTTTTACTTTCTATGGTGTCACCCATTAGATTGTTAAAATCATATCATATGCATTCCTTATGTTTTAAGTGATTAAAGCATACAGGTTCATTTACATCATATCAAAACCATGTAGATAATGCATTTAGTACATATTGCATTTACCATATCATAACATAAGTTAGATGCATACATTTAAACCAAAATTAAACATGCATTTAACAATAAACATTGCATCCATAAATACATAGCTCATAACTCATCCATTTACATCAAATCACATCATTGCATCCATATACATTACATCATATATCCATGATCAAAGCACATAAAACCATCATAAATCCACATATGCATACAATCATAAATCCATCATTAAATCAACTCATGATACATCACATCATATCATATAAGCATCTACATAAGCATCCATCTAAAAACATCCACATCATCATAAATATCATCTATCATCTAACATATACATCAATTCATCATAATACCATCATCACATCGCATCATAAAACAAAACAACAAAAACATGAGCAATAAACGATACACATAATGAGTCATAATGCAAAGATATCATATAAATGTGTGTATCAGGTCCATAGAGGTACAAAAATACCCATGGGCTACAGTCATATAGGTCAAGCTAACCTCAAAAATAAATCAAAGTGCATCATCAATCAAATACAGGGCCTAGCCCCCTGCATCACCTCCCCCTATGGCGGTGTCATGAGTCGAGTGGTGTGAACCTACTGGTCTCTCTGTCCGAGTTTGGGTCCTCTGGCTGGGATGGATGGAAGACTACCTTGAGGTAGAGTGCCCACTGACCTATGAACCACCTGCACCTGGTGCCTCCTTAGGAACAATCCCATGCCTCCTAAGTTGCATCTGGAGAGAGGATATATGGGCAACATGACCATAGATCTTCCCCTCATACTCATCTAACAGTGATCGCAGGTGTAGAATCTCTACCCCTAAATCTATCCTTATAGCACCCTATGGTGTAGAAGGAGGAATAACAAACTGCATCCTAGCATCATCGCCCCCAATAGTAGCCTATAGAGCCTGTATCTGTGATGTGAGCTGCTCTATAGTGGCATCCTACTGTTGGACCTGGATCTTGGTCGACTGAAGCTCGACCTCAACCTCATGCAACTATGCTCTTAGAGGAGAATCTCTCTCCTCGGGATCTAGCTCCTCCTCCTCCTCCTCAAGAGCATCCTACTCCTCCACTACCACCTGCTCTACTAGCTGGCCCCATACCTCGGTCTTGGCTTGGACTCTATGCCTTGTCGGATCTACACCATCATCCCCGCCATCATCCTCATGACCCAAGCTGCCATCACCATGCCACATCCGATCCCCCCACCACTGAGAAAATGCCTCTATAACTCCCCTAGCAACTCTTGGGTCAACCATTGGGGCATCCTCCTCATCTGAAATCTCTGTGATCCATGGCAAGGGTAGGTCTCTCTCTGCTATGAGGCACCTATACAAAAATGGAACAAGAGGCACATCCTTCTGCAACCCATACTGATGAAGAACCCGAGAGTAGAAGAAATACTCCCGGATGCCAACCTTGTGGTCGATGAGCCATCGCTCACATCACATCCTAGCTATGAAACTAGCTAGATCATCCCATGCCAGGCACTCATGATATGGGTGCCATATGACATCTCTAACCTTCAACCCAGTAAAAGTAGCAATGTAATGGGAGAGCTCCCCTGCATGAGGATGGCTCTTGTTCTCCTCACGCCCTCGAGCCCATCTGGTAGCATAAGACTGCATCTGCTCCTCTATAACTATGATCTTGGTAGGAAGCCCTCTAGGATGATCTACCTTGATGTGCTCCCATCCCCAAACCTATAAGAGCAAGCTACAAGCAATACTAATGTGACCTCATCGATGGATATGGTACAACTCATCATAGCATTGGGCCAACAAAGACCTACCCCATGCATAGATGATAGGCTCCTCACTGTCCATCATGTCCTGAACCATCACAAGGAGGTTCCATGGGAACCTCAAGCCTGAGCAATCTAGGATCAAGATGTTGTTGATAACCATCAGCAACACTGCATGCCTCTCAGAGAAGACCTTCTCCTCATACCACTGTGAGATAGACACTCCTCCAGACTTGGTGTCCTTGAAGGCCTCCGTAGAGCACCCTCTAAACACCCGAGTAAAAATAGCATCCCGATCATTAGTGACCAAGGAGATAATGGCCACTCCATCAAAGGGGATCCAAAAGATCCTATACACATCCTCCAATGTGATAGTCATCTCATCGGTAGGAAGGTGGAAGGTGTTGGTCCGAGGGTCCCACCGATGGACCAAAGTCGTAAGGTAGGCCTGATCTGACATGATATTAGGTATTTTAGTAACATACTGGAGCCCACGGGCCTTGAGCCATGCCTAGTCCATGTCATCCAAGAGGGGTAGAAGGTCATTCATGAGCTTCGGGTCCCAAGCCCGAGCAGTGAGAATCTAAAAAAAAAAAGATAAAATCAAAGCATAACTACAATGCATCTAAGGCATAAATCATAATAAAACATGAAAATGATGCAAATAATGATAGGCTATTCTAAGTCTAGGCAAAAGAGCAATAAATGCACCTAATCATGCAATAAAATTCAAAAAAGCAAGTCAAAATTTCAAAAAAATCAATTAATCAATCCATAAAATGCAAGAAAAATAAAAAAATTTACTAAGTGTTCTTGGTCATTGTCGCCTATAGTGGTCAGAAATCGGCCACTAAAGTTGAGAGTGGCCAAGCTCCAATGGTCATATTTTTGACCGTTGGGATTCAAATCGACCACTACCAATGATAGTAGCCAAGTTGTAGGCCAGGATGGCCGCTCTGATCAACAGTAGCCAATAGGCAATGTGACAAACGCGTATGCCCTAGGCCAAAAACACCCAAAAAAATAACAAAAATACAAAATGGGGACAAGCCCACCACATAAAATCCTAAACTAAGCCTAACTACGGGTTTAATTCATTACCAACAAGCTTAATGAGGTTCATTTACCGATTACTTAATGTGGTTCATTTTTACCCAAAAAGAAACAAGCAAGGTTAAGGTTTGAGAGAGTACCCGAGAAGCTCCGGCTCCTCCACTCGAAGATGCCTCACCCTACGTAGCCATGATTCTCCAAGTCGCAGAAGCACTCCAAGTTGCAAAGGTCACTTTCACTCCAAGAGCTCTAAAAGTACAAACTGACAGCTGGTGAAAGTGAAAGGTAAAAACCCTAGGCCCCTTTTATAATACCTCAATTTTGCCTTGGTCACTGCTGACATCAACGACCCACATCTCTTGGCCGCTCAGGTCGAGAGCGGCCACGAGTAGGCATTTGGGGGTCGTTGGACCTGACAGCGGCCAACATCCTAGGGAAAAATAAGCAAATTCCCTCCATGAGAAGTAACAAAAAAACATTCAAATAAGCACATTTTGATGGCTCACAATCATCATAATGATCAAAATAACAAAAAAATCACATAAAAACAAAATCTCAAGTAAGCCTCGTATCTAGTTACTTACTCTATCAACTCGGCGGTTGCAACGATTCACACTCCATGCAATTCGATGAGATGAGTAAGTTACCATAAGGCTACTTGGGGCAAAAACATTCATTTTGGAATCATGATGTGTCACTTCAAACCCGAAGAAGACCAAGATGGTCGGACTACTCCATGGGTGTGATAGAATCATCCTAATTCCCTTATGACATCAAAAACACTGAGCCAAGTGATACAATATAAGCATAAATAGAATCACTCATCCTAACTCCCTAAGAAGGCTATTGATAGTCGAACCGCTCCCTGGGATAGGGATGAATGATTATCATAAACAATTGGAATCACACTTGGATGGGGGTTTGCCCATTAAAATAACAAATGCTAGAAAGGAACCAAATTAGTCATATTGGTCAAGCGACTTGTCACTTTATTCATTGTCATTTCCTCACCAATTCATTGTGTGAGGAGGTAGTTCAAATATTCAAAATAATCATAATCAAAATCAACAAAATATCACTCGATCATATCAAAATTGTGTTCGTCCTATGAATCATTGCATACAACAATCACATCATTTCCCTCGTTTTCTGGGAACATAAGCAAACATGACATCTTCAATTTGTAGCTCTCCTATCGATCGGATCTGATTGTAGCAACTGAAGCTACCCGATTGAGTTTGAGGAATGAGTGCAATTGAACATGTGCAAGCCACTGAGCTAAGTTAAGCCTTTCAAACGTTGAAGCAATGATTCAAAGGATGTGCGCCATCTTGCATGATTGGGCCATCCAACATTGATCAGACCATTGATCATCATACACCCTACAAACATATCAGTCTACATTTTTGCTCAACATTGTGTTTTCCACACAGCGCATCACAAAAAGGGGCATCTATAGACACCTAAAACATGTCATGTTTAGGAGAACTACTCACATAGGCACATTCATAGACCATATGACAAAACCTTGGGCCTTCCAAGTATCAAAAGTGGTTCTCACCACTCATCTAGGGTAGTCTTAGCCCATCCAAGCTTAGTCATTGTAAACCAGAGTGGCTAGATCCTGGCCGCTCAAGCTCAGAGTGGCCAAACCTTAGTCACTGTAGATGACAATGGCCAAATCTTAGTCACTACAGACGACAATGGCTAAGCCATAAAAAGCATTTTTCCAACAAACAGGCCTAATCATGGGTGGAAGTGGCAGTATGCATGCAATAAAGGTGAGCGAGGGTAACTTTGCATTCCCCCTCATGACCAGTTCACATGGGAGACTTGAGTCTGAATTTAGACTTCAGTTAACTGGTCTTTAAACATAGAAAAGACAAAAATCTTCTCATGCTAACATTCACTACGCATGAGGGATTCAATCCTAGGGTTTTGAACATAGACCTAGGGTTTCACACACTTTAAAAGGTGCAAGCCTAGAGGCACCAAAGGGATCCAAATTGATCATCACATATTAGGATCACAATTATTTAGGAACAGATCAGGTCATTGAGGAGAGCTTTTCGAGACTTGGAGAGCTTCCCTTGGAGATCATCTTTACGGCGAAGCCCTGACAAATTGGAGAGCATATTGGAGCACCTTGGAGGAGCAACGAAGTGCTAGCCATTTGAGGGTTTACCACATACAGGATATTCAACACATTGAGCAAAGTGACCACCATTTCAACATCGGATACAAGCTTTGATCCATAGCCTTGGAGCAAAGAAGACAAGATTCGCTTTAGCGGTCGTTGTCTTGGACAGTGGCCCATAGGCCTAGTTTAGGGTTTAGACATTAGTTTCATTATTCTATTTTCTTCATATTTGCATATCATTAGCATAGAATCGCTTCATTCATTCACATTCATAGCATTAGTTTCATTTGCACTTGCTTTCATTTAAGTATATTCATTACTAACAACCTCATCCGAGGAGGCAATCTCGGACATCTAAGCGTGTGTTGTTGTTTCATTGCTTACAGGGCCACAGGTTCATTGGACAAATCTACAACATACGAAAGCAAGAGGATCCCTCTAGGAAATAGACCTGGAGAAGGAGGCATCTGTAAGCCCTCATACATTTCCGTGTGCATCATCGGGAAGCCTTTATAAGCATGCCACCCCTGTGCGAGGGGGATATTTTATACATCTATTGCCCTCCTTGTGTAAAATCATGTATCAAACGAAGGGTATCCCTTAGAGGGATTTATATGTAACCGGACCTTGGAAATATCAATACAAGAGCATTCATTCATTTATTTCTTCGCATTCTGGTTATATCTTCTTTTACGCCTTTCATTTAGATGCATGTTTAAAACATTAAAAGATTCAATTAAATCGTAAGTAAAGCAAGCGGGGACGACGCGCCGCTTCCCTGGGGTCACTACAAAAACCTAATTTAAGTAGACAATAAGAAATATTTTGATCCTAAATGTTTAAATGATAAATTTATGGGGTAAAGAAATATATTTTTCCACAGAGGTAAAAACATCACCAATTCATAGAAGCATCATCAATGCTTTTGTCTATTAATTGCACTTTAACTTGACCTACAAATAGATAGGAAAATATATGATTAGTGATAGAGGGGCCTGTCTAAGCTAGCAGAGAATGTTAGAATAATTTGAATAACAATCAAATCCATGTTTAGATTGACAAAAATATAGGATGCATGAAATAAATTCCTAGTGGCAAAAGCACCACTAGGTCACAATATCATTGTTGGTGCTTTCAATATATGTAAACTGGAGAGCAATAGCATTGTTGGCCTATAGTTTAGAAGCACTTTCACTCTTGAGAGAAAATGGCAAGTTAAAATGTAATCTAGACTACATTTATGATTATAATAATGAAGGGCTTTGACTTGGGAGTATAGAAACCTTTTCAAACAATAGAAAATTAGATATTTAGTTGCTTAAAATGAAAGATTAAATGATAAAATAAGATGCTAACTAGATTAGTTCTAAATGAAACAAGATAAAAATAATTAAAGCTACAAAGGTGAGGAGAGTGTCAATAGAAAATAAGGGGAAATAACATAACCCAAGATACAAGATTGTTTATCCTTTGTTTATGGAAGCTTACTAGCTTGCTTGTTGACATTTGAATGCTTGCGCTTAAGGATTTGTTGCTTTATGATTAATTCTTGTAGACCTAATGATTACTTGAGATTACTTTCATGCTTATATGCTTGTAATAATAATAACTTGAGCTCTTATAATGATAACCTTCACAAAACTATGACAAGATTTTAGCATAATATTGCTAAGAAAAATGACAAATTCCTATGATTTTGGAGAGATTTTGGTAAATTTTTGTTGCTTTCAAAAGACCATTTGTGAAATATGCATATAAATTTTAACATTGTTTTATTACTATAAAAAATATATATGAAATGTGATCGGTTGTAGAGCTTACATTTAATTTTATCAATCCGAGGGAAATCAAGGTTAGATTTAAAGAGTAAGAATCCCATATAGATTGTACCAATGGGGATTAATACTAAGCTTAGCTCAAGTTTCTTTTTTAGGTTTCACATGTACAGGAAAGTAATAAACAGAATAAAAATTGTGCAAAAATAAATGATGTTGAGTATAATAAATAACTGATGCAATGATAATTTACTTTTACTAATGAATTGATTTATTGATGCACCTAATTATTTGTAAACTAATTTATTTATGACATGATTTAATTTATTTGTGAGTATCCTCGTGCAATCTATCTTATTTTATGTAAATTGAAATACATTTTAATTTAAGGCTAACTAATCCTAACCTATTGCAGGGGTGAGAGCTCAGGGACTATCTCTAGGAGTGGGCCCTGCCTCCTAGAGGGCAATGTAAGTATTTATCCCCTAGTTTACTTTTCAGTAACTAGATTTTATAACTAATACTAACATTATGTCTATTCTATAAATGTTGGTAACAGATAAACACAATTTACATAACAAAAATTAAACAACACATGAAATTGATACAAATTACCATTTTTGAAGAACAAAATGCTACTTTTATTACCGAGGATTCAGTTGTACATGTTGGCATGTTTCTTCAGAATTGTAAACTTAGAACAAACAATAATTTCTTGTATTTTTCCATACAGCAAACTTCTTTCAAGGTCTCTCCTATGTAATTTATATTGTAACTAATACAATTCTAAACAGTATTTCTCCACATATTTTGCCATGCAAATTTTGTGAAATTCATGATGCGATAACTATGCATCAACCAAAATAATCTAAACCTAACACAATACATATTCCTACTTGGACTTGATAAATATTCTGACTGGTCCAAGTGACATCCTACAAATAAACCTAACAAGACAATACTATTTTGAATTATTTGCAAGATATACATTAGGACCTCATGTCCTATATTCTAGGAAAGGTCTAACAGTCTTGTGTTTATATCTAAAACTTCTCATAATAATCTGATTACAAACTTTATTAAGTAAATAACAACTTTATCAACCGAAATATTCTTGTAGATAGTATGCCATAAATAAAATATTTTGCTAAGTGAAAATATTTTTTGTCGTCCAAACTTGATGTGTTGTCACTGATGTGGCATGCTACATAAGTCAACAATCTTTATTATCCTTCGGTAACTACTGTTAAGATATTCTTTAGTAACTTTCTTCGGTAGTTACCTTTAGTAACATGCTTCAGTAATATACTTCAGTAATATACTTCAGTAACATACTTTAGTAATATACATCTATAACATGCTTTTGTAACAGGTCAACTACTATTGTCACCGATATATGTTGTTATCCTGGGTCCTTTTATTCATCCTTCTCATCCGAGGTGCACTCCAAAACTCTGCAATCTCTTCATCGATCATCAATACTTTTTCCTGCATTTTTCTCAAGACTCGGACGAATTTTGTATAAACTAAACACATTTGTTAGATTACTGCAATTAATCAGATTTACTAATAATTCACACAATAGTCAATAATAATTCACATAAAACATATCATAATCACTAAATACTATAACAATAAAATAATTCTAGTACAAAAATATGTGTCAAATAACCAATCATCAAAATGGTCACCCAAAGTGCTATTTTTATAGAAATACATGGCTCCTTAGGGGAAGAGCTATATTTAATATGATAAGATTGGACATGGAAAGAACTTGAAAAGAGATTAAAAATTCATTAATGAAGAAGATGAGAATGGGAATTCTTGGATTTGATATTTTTGTAGGAGCTACCAATCAAATTATGGGGATTTAAATGTTAATAGTGGATGGCATGAGAGGTATAGAAATTCAAGTTTCTTGTTTTTAACATGATAGTCAAAATTTTTGGCTAGGAAAAGCACTAGTGATGCTTTCATGATAGCACTTTTACCTCATGACTGTTGGAGATCAAAAATAGGTGAGAAAGGATCAAAAGTAAAACTTTAGAAATAGCATTATTGGTTGTGAAATATTCATTGATGATATTACTTATGCCCTAGAACTTTTCTCTTAGAGAAATAAATGCTCCAAATTTGGGCACAAGTAAATTGATTTAATTTACCTAATTAAAATACTAATTGATGAAGGGATTGATAGACTTAGAGACTATCCCTATATGAAAAATTATGTGTCTATAATTTCTCCTTTTTATACATTTATTACATAATAAATACATAAAAATTTGATATAGATGCTCTAATATTAATATAGGAAGATTCATTGTTGCTTATGGTTGATGATACAATATGATTGATGTTATTATTGTTTTCTTAGAAGTGATGTTAAAAATTGCATTTGGGAAGAAATATAATTGTTGTCATTCCTCCTCACATTTGATAGGGAAAATCAAGTTGGACCAAGAAAACTTGACTTGATTATGATTTACACTAGTATATTGATGAAAACCAAGGACAAACAAAAAAACAATCCTGGGAGATGGGGGATAAAGTGATTGGGGGTAAAAATGCATAAAGGAGAATAAAAGAGCTTTGAAGCCTTAACAATGACTAATTTATTTTATGGCATTGCATGAGTTTCCATCACACCTAACAAACTAGGTGAAGGAACTCATAGCTAAATAAGGGGTATGAGAAGTGGTCCATATCAAAAAATAAGCTTTGGATTAGGAAAATGCCTTAAAAAGTGCATTCAAAAAGGAGGATAGTGCTTGTGTACATCAGAAACATGTTTTTCACATGCCATCACTTCTACTACCTAACAATGCTTCCATCACTCAGTGGTGCTTTTACTACCTAGCACCACTTTCATGCCAAGGCAATTTTTTTATGCTATACATATTCTATGTCCTTTTGAGGTTATATTTTTGCTAGTTTTTGTTGTATTAAGGCTAACAAGGGTATTACTTGGCTTGATTTTAAGATAGAATATATATTTGGACTATAGAAAGAGGTAACTACATGCACTAGAGACCATCTAGGATTTCCAAATCATGCACTACTAGCAATAGTAGGTTTCCATCATGTCACCCTAATATTGAAGGTAGAGTTCGATAAGGTGTTATTAGCAACACTAAAAAATAGGTGGTATTCATAGATGAATACCTTCTATTTTCCTATATGAGAGATGACAATGACTCTAGAGGATGTATGAAGGATCCTCTATATGCTTATCAAAGGTACATATGTACCAATATTATCAACATAGCTTATAGAGGTTGATAGGGGATGTGAACTTCCCTATGTTATAATCAAGCATTAACATCAATTTTGCATATGTTGGGTATGCCTAGATATATAGATGTCACTATTATAAACCCTAGTATTTAGAGTCTTAATGGATGGCACCATCCATAGATGCATTCATTAGGACTATAGAGATATCATGGAATAGATGTGGGATGAGAAAAAAATATTTGCTTGGTGGCCTATCATACTAGCATGCCTATACCAACCCTCTATAGGTCAGCTTATAGGTGTGGCAAGATTCTAAGTGGTGGGTGTACATTGCTCCAAGTATAGTACTAGGAGAACATAGTAGTTTTGAGGCCACCATGACTACTAGGGTAAGTTGAAAATTCAGAAGCACTAATGCCTTATAAGTGGGGTTGTTAGTTTTAGGTCAAATAAAGAAGTATTATAAAGGGCATGTTGGCAATGGTAAGATAGGAAATAGATGATATATGACTATATTAGGTCATATAGATGTCATATAGGCATCATACAAGGTAAGAAGGTGATGCCTACCATCTATCCCATATTAGTTAGTTATATGGTTCATTGGACCATGGAGGGAGTAGGAGATCCATTATTTTGATAGAGTGGTTCACTAGTATGGCATAAGATAGGTATACTGGTAGGGCTAGCATGGTATAGAATTTTTACCAATGAGAGAGAGTTTGAGGTACCTTCAAAACTAGATTCCTACATTAAGTTGAACCTAGAATGATCTTGCCATTCCATACCAATGGAGAAATGATCTTGGCATAACTAATGGTTTTGTATAGTGGTAATAAGCCATTAAGTTGAGGAGGGTGACTATTGTAGAAGCATGACTAGTAGAGTAGTAGAGAGAGACAAGTAGGGTACAATAGATAATTCTAGTTTTTATGAAGATTACCATAGGTAGAGTGAGGCTCAGGCTTAGGCAATAGTAGTGGAGATAGTAGCAATAGCATTAAGACCACTACTTGCTCTTCCTATGGCTATGGTTAGTTAATCAAGACCAAGTAGGTCACCTTTGTCAACTATTGATATAAATTAAGATGCCTTAGTTAGATATGTAGATAAAATAAAGGTTGCATTAGTAGCAGTGTGAGTAAAGGTAGCCACAAAGATGGTGGAAAGGGATCAACTAGTAGGGTAGATCACTAGGATATAGTAGACTATTTAGATTTTAACTACTAAGTGAGATACAAGAATGACATAAGCCAAAATAGTTGTGAGGATAGATAAAGTGATCCATGTGATCCAAATATTGGTGGACTAGTTATAATGAGTATAGGTGTTCTCCAAGTAGCTTCATAGGACTTACAGGGGAAGATCGATTAGGAAACACACTACTATATGGAATGAACCTCATCTACTGATGTGAGTATCTCACTTAGAAATTCTTGGCTCTAAGTTATATTAAAATAAGAAACTTTATACCAAGTATGATTATAACTATAAATACAAGGACTAATGATAAAAGTATGATTAAAATCACATTTTCAACCATAGTAGCATTAAATAAATGAAACATGAAAACTCAAAACAACAACTAATTACAAAAACTCATAATAAAAGAAATTAATATTACTTACCTCTTCAAGGGGACAACCTCCTTAAAAAAATTCCAAAGTCTCATGAGGGTTACATTTTTATTTTTTTATAATTGTCACAAGCATGTTTCCTAACTATTATATGATAATATTATCTAACGAGTTACATATATGATTCTATGATAGTTACATATGTGATTCTATGACAATATTCTCCTACCTATTTCTAACTTGACATGTGGTGTTTATATACACCATATGGAAAAATGCCATTATGGGTTACATTAATGGGATACATAACATACCACCTTCCTTAGAAAAGCTTTATCCGCAAAGCTAAAAAGTAGAAAAATAATGTTAGATTTCTTGCAATTGATCGCACATGGCTTCTTCTAGTTGGAGCCCATGCCACTATACAAGGACTTCAATGATGTCATGAGAGCAAAGGTGCCAAGTTTATCAAACTAGGATGGTTTTTGGTCTGAGCAAAACAAATTCTTCTTCATTGATTTTTTGAAGGACTATCTATATCAAGGTATGCTTTCCCACCATCTTCTTTATATTAGACATGAGGAAAATAGGGTGGATCTTGGATGATATTAGTAGTTCTAGTTTGTAAGCCATATTCCTTATCTATTGAAATACCTTATAAGGCCCATATAAGTTTAGTAGTAGCTTGTGTCACCCTTATAGTTTAGGGATATCTACTTGTGGGGTTGGATATGAATAAAAATCATGTCACATTCTATAAACTCCCTCTCTATCTTGTGTTGATTTTTTTGTTATTTCATGCAATTTTGGATGGTTGCCCAGTTTTTCTTCAAGGTATTTAAGATCTCCTATCAACAAGTGAAGATCATATTAAAAGCCTTAACCTTTGAACTATTGTGGAGGTTAAATATAAGTTTTAGGAAAAATTGGTTGTATATAGCCTCATAAGAAGTCATCTTAATGGTTGTATGGAAGTGTTTTCATACCACCATTCAGCTAGGGGAAGTCATTAGCTCCACTTGGATAGTTGTTTAAAGATAAAACACCTAAGGTAGATCTCTAGATATTTATTGACCACTTTAGTTTGTACATCAGTCTATGGATGATAAGACATGCTTTATTTTAGCTCTATCCCTTGAATATGGTGAAGTTCCTCCCAAAATTTACTATTGAATGCCTTATCACAATCACTAACTTTGGATTGAGGGATCCCATAGAACTAGAATATTTGGTCCATACAAATTTGTGCAATTTTTCATATAGTATAAGGATGACCCAAGGAGAAAAATTGAGCATACTTGGTTAACACATCTACTACAACCATGATCATTTTTTTCTACCTAATAGAGGAAGTTCTTATATGAAGTCCATGGAAATATTTGTCCATAGTGAATCAAGAATGGGTAAAGGTTGAAGTAGGCCTAGTGTTTTGATTATTTCCCCTATTTAATGTTGAAATGTACCACAAGTATCTAAAAATTGATTTACATCAGTATTCAAACCTAGCCAATACAAACTATGCTTGACCCACTCATATATACAAGAAGCCAATGTGTCCACCTATTGGTGAAGAATGGAGCTCTATTAAAATTTGGGACCTAAGTTCTAAAGTGGATGGAATAAAAACCATCTACTTGTAGTGGAGTATCCCCCCTCCATTTGTAGTTTAGATGATCCTCTATTTTTATCTCAAGGTATTGAATAATTTTTGTGAGTGTGGAGTTACCTTTCCACTTTAACTTGAGCTCTTCAAGCCAATAATCCTAGAGAATGGATGTTGCATATTGAGTGTCCTATATTTTTGTTAGTCTTGAAAGGACATCTACTACCACATTATCCTTACCCTTGTGGTAGACAATCTCATAGTTCAACCCTAAGATCTTAGTGACCCATTTTTGTTACTCAAGAGATGAATTTTGTTATTCGAATAGATATTTTAGATTTTTGTGATTTATCTTGATGATGAAATGGTACCCTATTAGATATGGTTTCCAATGAATAACTGCAAATACTATGGTCTTTATTTCTTTTTCACAAGTTGATTTAGCTAGATTACATCCTAATTATTATCTATCGATAAATTCAAGGCATCATCCTTCTTACTTGAGTATGACCCCCAATCCAACCCCTGATGCATCACTTTCTATTACAAAGGTCTTGGAGAAATCAAGAACTACTAGAACTAGGGTGTGGCACATAGCATTTTTTATAGTAAGGAAAGTGTGTTCTACTTCATGGGTCCACATAAATGTATCCTTGTAGAGAATCATTGTTAGGGTCACTATAATTTTACCATAATCCTTGATAAATTTGAGGTAGTACCCAATGATTCTAAATAATTCCTAGATATTATTTAATTTTTTGGGTTTTGGAAATTCCTTCATAACCTTAATTTTTTTAGGATCCACATGCACCTCATCCATGGTCGTAATATGTCCCAAATATTCCACTTCCTTTGTACCAAAGGCACACTTAGATTGTTTGACATAGAGTTGATTTTTCTATAGTAGTTTTGAAACATGGTCAAAGTGTTAAATTTGTTCCTCCCATGTCTTAATTTATACCAAAATATCATCAAAGAAGATCAAGGTAAACTTCTATACATATGTCTTAAGAATCCTATTCATTGATTCTTAGAAAGTAGATGGTGTATTTAGCATTCCATTTTATTTCTACAAATTTAGCTAACCCTGTTGTAGGTATGTATGTGGCTGGTTTGAGCATTTACACCTCAATTCTAATTTCCTCTTTAAGGCCATTGATGAAATAAATTTTTAAAAATATGTTAAAAATAACTTATGTTCTATTGGCTAGCTTTTCAAAATTTAAAATATAGTCAAGTACTATTCCCATTTGTTTGAGCTTTGTAAGGGCTCTAATAAAATATTCAAACTCAGATGGACCAAAATGGTTGAGTTCAGTTTTGAACTATGTCCAACCAAGGTTTAGTGATTGTTTGTACAACCATTTATACAAATGGATTACTTCAAGGTAATGTAGACACAAAAAATTGACCCACTAAGGTGAGTAATTTTGCCTTGGCATGAAAGTGGTGCGAGGTAGTAAAAGCACCACTGAGTGATGAAAGCATTGTTAGGTGGTAGAAGTGATGGCATGTGAAAACACATACTCTGTTTGACCCTCCAAAATATATTAAAATTGCATGAGGATCTAGTTGGTGCGAGGTCACGGTCTATTTTATATGGAACGTGATTTTTCATTTTAGGGTTTTATCTTAAGAAAACCCTAATTTTCAAAGTTGATATTTTTAAGGTTAGTTGTGCTTGGTTTTTCCCATCCATTCTTATTTCAAATCCACTATATAAGGATGGTTTAAAATTCATTTCTTTCCACCAAGTTTTTTTTTATCAAGCAAGTTTTCAACCAAGAAAGTTCTTGATAATAATTCTTGATTCAATCTCTATTTTATTGAGGTCTTCTTCTTCTTCTTTTGCAAGAAAGATAACTCAAAAGTGTAAAGTGTGATCTATTGAAGATTTTTTTTCTACTGCTTTGGATTGTATGTTGCTACTCTTGGTGGAAAAGTGTTGAAGCCCTAAGGAGGAATCTACTGCTTTGAGGTCTCCATCCCTTTTGCTTGCTTCTTCACTACCACCAATTTTTTTTCACTCTTTTGTAATTTGTATATTAGTTATATTTTTTATTATGCATCAAAGAATGTATATTTTCTTATTTTTCTCCTAGCTTCTGTGAAATCATGCCCAGGTTTCTACGGGACATGATTTCATCGTGTAATATCACAGTCACTCCATATGGGGTGCGACTTTACATAGACCACATTTGGGGGTAATCTACTACCCCCAAACCCTATATGTAGGATATATATTTTATTTAAGCTATATTAGGGTATTTTGTACTCTGTTTTCTATTTTATTATGTTATATTTTGTTATGTTTGTTCATATTCCAAAGGTCAATTTTTGCTTATATTTTCAAAGGTCAGCTAAAATTACCTAGGGGGTTTGATTGCTACACCTCCAAGCATTATTGTATAATGACCTAAGTAGGCCCCCTAATGCTAATCACATTTTTCAAGTGTTTTTTAAGTTATCTTGCAGGAACAAGAATTATTGATAGCATTGGATAAAAGATAAAAGCAAGGATCAACCATCAAATAAGCTAAGTGTTCTAATTAATATTTAGGTTGTTTTTTGGGTGTCTTTTATTTTTTTTTTAACTCTAGATATAATTTAAAATAAATGAATTTGATTAATTTCTAGGCATTTAAAAGATAACAACATATAGTGTGCATTTAGGGTTAATTTTGTTTGTGCACTTTATCTTGAACCCTTACTTAAAATATTTTATATTTTAAACCCTAGGTTAGAAAGCATTCAAAGAGATAATCATTCTAGGGTTAGCTCTTGTATTTCTACATTTTGTATATTTGCATCATCCTTTATATTTTATAGCATAGATCTAGAAAGGCCAAATCTAGGTGTTTTTCTTGAAATGAATACATCAAACATTATTTAAAACTAGAGGACTTAAAGCAAGTCCTTAAATCATTCTTAGTGAACCCTTTCCCCCTAGCATTGAGTGTAGAGAACAAAATACCATGTGATTCACCCCAAAGGCTTCTCTCTTGTAGATCCATATTTTGGAAATTGTACATGATAGGACAATTTTCCCCCTCTACAGGTAAACATGGAAGATATCCATAAAAATTTGCTTGTTTGTGGTTATGTCATGTATGTCAAACTATTATTTGACCTTAATTAACCAACTTTGTTTATTTGTGGAGTCTAGTAGTCATACCTTTGTGGTTTCTTAAATGTTGATAGTTATCCTCAATTATAGCCTTGGAAAAATTTGGCCTATCAAGAGCTTTATTTTTATGACTTTCAAGGCTATTTTTAGTCTATCCATCATAATTTACATTGTTAAGCTTAAGCACTTCAATGTCCTGACTCATTAAGTTATCTATATATTTTAATTCTATGACTAGGCTAGTGAGGGAAGATATCTAGGTAGAAATTTCATTTACGGTATCCAACTTAGTTATTTGTTCCTCCATATTGTGTATATTTATCTCCATTACTTGATTTATGGTCTCTAGTGGCCTTTACTATAAATAGAATTTTTATTTTTAGTAGGTTACTAATTTTAGTAAGGGTCCAAATACGTGTATGGGTGTTTTCATGACCCTCCCAGATGAATCTTTCGACATGAAAAATAATGTATTAGTTAATGGTGCTATTATATTTGAATCTCGTGCAATTAAGTAGCTATGCAATGTTAGTAGATATTGGAGATTATGATACTGCTAATAAATTTTCAATGTGTAGGATCAGGTACACTCGAAAGTGGAATAATTTAAGTCATTCATTGAAGGTGGGGATACTTGAGGTTGAGTAAGTGATGATAAGGTAAAATTGGAGGTAACATGTATGGATACCTTCATATAGGTATGCATTCAATTAGGGATAATCATCAATAGTTAGCCACCTTGAGCCCTAGACTGATGGCCTAATAGCTATCGTAAGTTCTAGAGGCTAAGACAGGTGACTAAATTGATGGAAAGAATTCCATATTTATCTATTGCACATGCTTGATTGTCTTTTACTGTAACACTATTGCTAAATAATTTGATAAGTATGAACGAATAGGTTGTCTTCATAGCTCCTCATGTGCTTTGGTAAATAGAATGATAAATAGATTTCATTTTAAATAAATGGTTGATTTATTTTAAAATGATAAATAGGTTTCATTTTAAATAAATGGTTGATTTATTTTAAAATGATAAATAGGTTTCATTTTAAATAAATGGTTGATTTATTTTAAAATGATAAATATGTTTCATTTTAAATAAATGGTTGATTTATTTTAAAATGATAAATAGGTTTCATTTTAAATAAATGGTTGATTTTTTTTTAAATGATAAATAGGTTTCATTTTATATAAATGTTGGATTTATTATAAAATGATAAATAGGTTTCATTTTAAATAAATTGTTGATTTATTTTAAAATGATAAATAGGTTTTATTTTAAATAAATGGTTGATTTATTTTAGAATGATAAATAGGTTTCAATTTAAATAAATGGTTGATTTATTTTAGAATGATGAAGGAATTCTATTTTAAAAAAAAAGCTAAATTATTTTATAAACCTCTTTTAAAGAAGAAAAAAAAGCATTTGCTTCATATTAAGCAATAATTCTACGATAAAACAATGGTTGCTCCATTCGTAGTAAAAGGGAATTCATTTAACTCATTAAGAAAACTGTTGTTGTCTTAAGTATATGAGGATTTTCTTAATAAAATAATAATCTACTCATTAGTTTAAAAAAAAAGAGTATAGATTCTACCTTCAAAAATAGATCAGCCAGCCAAGCAAAGATTTCAACTAACATGAAGGGATGGCCTCATTAACGTGAAGGGATGGCTTCGTCAACATGAAGGGATGGCTTCATCGATGTGGAGGAATGGCTTCAATTCTAGAAGCACCTTGGGAAGGCAAAAAGGAAGAAAATATCCCCTCTACCACCTGACAAGTGGATGAGAATTTATGGTGGGTAGGTGGTGGATGAAAGTGAAGGGGGGAGTTATGCACTAGTTGAAGGAGATGAGTGGGTAGAGGAGAGTAGAAGCATGGAGAGGAAAATGAAAAACAAGCACCAAAGGAATCAGAAGGTGAGGCTCCACATGAAGAGGAGGGAGATGAAATAGATGTTCATAAACGCAACCGAGGAAGTCATCCATTTGCAAATAACCAAGTTGAATTCATGGAATTCTTTAAATAGTTATTTAAGTTTTTTTGCAACTAGTTTTAGTTGATGTTGGGCTATGGGTTCACTATTTGCATCATTCCTCTGACCAATGTAGACCTTCTTCTCAATGAATTTTTAGTGCTAAGTCGTGAGTGTAACCAGTGGGTCATTATCATTGTAGCTACAACTTGTGTAAAGCCTTTACAGTGTTATGGTTGTGTAAAGCCTTTGTAGTGTTATGGATGTGGCCTCTTTGTTATGGTTGAAAGCCCGTAGGTTTAGCTAGTAAAGCCTCACGTGTTTAGTGGTAAACCTTCACCGTGTTATGCTTGTAAGCCTTCACGCATATGGAAAAGCCTTCACTGAGTTATGGTTGTTTTAATCCTTTATGACTAGACTCTTGTATTGTCCAAGCATGGGGGCAATCCATATTCCCACAAACCAGGTAACACTTGGGGTATATGGCCCTTTGAAGATGTACATTTGTTGTGGGTTAGTTGACTCATGTTGTTCCATGTTTTCTTGTTGTAGATATTCACCTCAGTGTTAGACTATGTTGGGTAGAAGGTATGCAGTGTTAGAGCTAGGCGCCTTGAGGATCCGTTAGTGCTGGGTTCCTAGGGATGTCCTTTCCCTTGGGTATTTTGCACTTTTATAAGTCCACATCATGGGATTTAGGTTGAATGAGTCTGTGACAAACCAACAACCATGTATGTCTATCATCTAGTATAGACCACGATACTCAAGTACTTTACCTTCATTGTAGCTAGTCGTGGATTGTGTATTACCTTAATTTGCACCCTCATTTATCTATACCTTGTACTTTGTGTGTTATGTACCTTGCTTGATAGATTTAGCAGTGGGTTTTGCTTATTGGGAAATCATAGAGTACCTGGGTAGGAAGTCCTTTATTTAGTTTCATTAATTAAATGATGGAATTTAGATTAATGAAAATAAAAGGTTTTTTTATATAATTTTATTAATTAAATAATAGATTCTAAATTAATGGAAATAAAAGGCTTCTTTATGTAAATTTCATTAATTGAAATAATTTAGATTAATAAAAATGGAGGTTCTTTATGGAGTTCATTATTTAAAATGGTGAATTTTAGATGGTGGAAAAAGAAACCTTACATGTTTTCATTAGTTGGGAACTATGGGACTTTTATTTATGAAATGAAGAAAAATGTTTATTTATGGATTAAAGTAGTTGGCTTTAATGGAATAAATAAATATGAATAGGGTTTGTTTTGTAAATTAAGGGTATGGGTCTTTAATTTATGAAATGAAGAAAAATGTTTATTTATGATTTAAAGTAGTTGGCTTTAATGGAATAAATAAATATGAATATGGTTTGTTTTGTGAATTAAGGGTATGGGTCTTTAATTCATGAAATGAAGAAAAATGTTTATTTATGATTTAAAGTAGTTGGATTTAATGGAATAAATAAATATGAATATGGTTTGTTTTGTGAATTAAGGGTATGGATATTTAATTCATGAAATGAAGAAAAAGGTTTATTTATGGATTAAAGTAGTTGGCTTTAATTTAGTAAATAATTGTGAACCTAGATTATTTGGCAATTAAAGGTATGGGACTTTGATTGTTGAATAAAGGTTGAGTCATTTATTACAAGCTAGCATATGATCTTGATGCATTGTTGAATAACTCTCATAGGGAGATGAGAGGGGAAATAGAAAGAGTAGTTTCTATGATATCAACTATGCTTTAGAAATTTGAATTGCTTGGGTTGTTTGTATAGTTGCAATTTGGTAATGAAATGATTAAATGCATTTAGAAGCATGTCTATCCTAAACTATGAGTGTCTTGATCCCCTACTATCCTCACTTGATCGGTGGAAGAGTAGGAGGACCAAAGTTACATATGGACCAATGCACAAGTTTTATCTCTATCTTACATCTTGACTATTTATTCAGATAGATTAGAATATGGGGAGATTTCCCTGATGAAATTGATGTAATGTATTGTTTAAAAGTATGGAGGTTTTACCATACATGCTTATGTAATAAATGAACAATGAAGTCTATGCACCTTTGTATTCTATCAATTGAATGTGATTGTATTTAAACCCTTCCTTATGCATGTTTATTCTTTAATTATTGCTTCTTGTTTCTAGCTATTCTTTGCTTGTTTAATGATTTATGTTTGTTAGATTTAGTATCTAGATCTGTCTTTTCCTTCCTTGTTTGAATAAATTTTATGATAAATCAGTAGTAAGTTCTAGGGTGAACTTAGAGGGTAACCTAAGGGCTTGAGACCCCCTTAGGGAGATTGGTAACTAGGTTTAGAAGATCGTAAGTGAGTTAAGATAGCTTGTTAGAGGACAATATTGATAGATTAACTCGTAGTACATGTAGCATAGCCACACATAATGGCTTGTGTGGAATATGGAGATGTGTATACCTTCTAATGATTGAAGGTGGTAAGTCTATCTCATCAATATTGATGATATGGATGGACTTATGTGCATAACATGAGATATGCCTACACATAAGGGACTTGCATGAGGGGAATCTTGTGTGGTATAGTTCTTGAGAAAATTAGGGGTTGTTAAACATTAAGTTGATCTAAGGTTGGTTAGGGGTTTATGAATCCCTCTCCTTAGTCAAAAAAACTCTCTTTCTTTTTGTGTGTTTTATTATTTCTTATTTTTTGGGTCGTTACATTTGGTATCAGAGCTCTAGGTACGAGGGTATAGAGCTTCTTATGTGTTGAAAGAGATTCGAGAGCCTCCAATGAAGGCTTGCTTAACTTTAAGCTAAAATTTGGGATGACCTAGAGTCTTTTCTTATTAGAATCTAATGGAGTTGATCCCAAGGGAAGATGAATGTTATGATACCTCAATATGGGCTTTGGTATTAATGATACATCATAATCTTGGAACATTACCCTAGTTAGATTTCTAATGAGATGATAATAAGAACTTTGTAATGTGGTTTGAGTTAGTGATTCAATTTAATATGAAGTCATAATCTAATTATTTTCTTGGTTGAAACCAGATTAATATGCCACTGAATTCTAGGAGAGAAAGACTTCCATTTAGAAAAACTTGACAGGGATCCAAAATGAGGGTATAGAAACTCCCAATATGAGAATAGGATATCTCACTACCATAGTTGCCACATTGCAAGATCAGTTAAGGCAAGTGTTAGAAACTATTGCAAACCAAAATTCGCAAGCTAGAGATTCAGAAGTTAACCAAGCCGGGACTAAAGTAGATACAAGCTAGAACCCTCTTAGAGAAGGAAATAGTAAGAGATCTAAAGAATATTTGTATATCCAAGTTCGATGGAGAAGGAGAGGGAGATGTAGCTGAGGCTTGGTTAAGGGAATTGGAAGTTTTCTTCATGGTAAAGGGATACTCTTCAAGAACCCAAACTATTTGGGCTACTATCTACCTTGATGGGGCTACATTGAATCGATGGGAAACTTACTATGAGAAAACTAAGATTGAACCAATAGACATTCCATGGAAGGAATTTATAGTCATCTTCAAGAAGAGGTTCCTCACAGAGCATTTCTATGCTCTAAAATTTGAGGAGTTTGCCAGTTTAAGGCAAGGAACCAACTTAGTGGAGATATACTACAAGAATCTAGTAAAATTGTTGAAGTATGTACCCACCTATAATGAGAAAATGTAGATTCATAAGTTTACTCATGGATTGCAATCTAGGATAAAGCATGATGTAGAGATGCAAGAACCTAAGTCATTGCAAAAGGTATATGACCTAGCAAAGAAAGCAGAGTTACACTTTTATTATAAATATGAAACCTTGTCTGAGCAAGATCGATAGGAACTAAAGAAGAGGAATAGCAATGGGGTTGTAAAATGGGAGGCTAAACAATATTGAAAGGCTAAGAACCCTCAAAATCTAGAGAAGAAGTCTAATGGAAGCTAGAAGAATTTCAAGAAAAACTTTTATAAGAAAGGTAGCAAACCCAATAACGCTAAGCCTCAACAACAAAAACTACAAGTTTTAGTTCCAATGATCAAGGGCGAGGAGAAAAAACTAGAAAAGCGACAAGGGCCCAAGGATGGGTGTTACCATTGTAGAGGGCTACATTTTTCTAACCAGTGCCCATACCAACCAGGGCCAAGTACATCCAACATTAAAGGAAAGGAACCTATGCATCAGATCTACGTCACAACTGGGAGTCAGAAGCTTGAGGGGCAAGCCACCCCAATGATTTTAAAAGGTAATATTTTTAATAAGAAAGTGAATATCTTAGTTGATAGTGGAGCCATTGATAGATTTATTTCTTGTAATTTAGAAAAATATATACCAGAAATGCTAGGGTATTTGGCTCATGGATGGAAGGTTGAGTATGGTTCTGGATAGACCTACTTCATAAACCAGTGTTTCCTGATGATGGAAATTACTTTAGCTAGTGGATCCATAGAAGTTTGCTTATATGTAGCTCCACTTCATGCCTTTGATGTGATCCTAGGGATGGATTGGTTATAGGCCCATAAAGCCATAATCAATTTCTAGGATAGATGGATCGAATATTCTGAAGGAGGCAAGAAAAGGCTATGAATTCATAGTGAACAAGGGGCATTCAAACCCTAGATGTTATCAGCTATGTAGTTGAAGAAATCCCTCAGGAAAGGAGGGATTATCTATGTAATAAATCTAAATAAAGTTGGTGAAGACCGAAAGAAAGAGGTGTTGGAGACACACCCAATTTTGTAGGATTTCAAGGATGTATTCCCTAAGGATTTACCTGGGCTCCCTCCTATGTGTGAATTTGATTTCACTATTGATCTTATGCCAGGAGTAAAACCAATTCACAGATCTCTGTATAGGATGAAACCTATAGAGATGCAAGAATTAAAGGTACAATTGCAAGGGTTATTAGAGAAAAGGTTGATAAAACCAAGTGTGTCACCTTGGGGTGCACCTATTTTATTTGTGAAAAAGAAATATGGCTCTTTAAGATTGTGTATTGACTACATGATGTTGAATAAAGCTACAATAAAGAATCAATATCCCCTACCTAGAATCAAATATTTATTTGATCAATTGAGAGATGCCACAGTGTTTACCAAGATATATTTAAGGTTAGGGTATCACCAGTTGAGAATACGTGAGGAGGATACTCACAAGATGATATTTAAGATTAGGTATGGGCATTATGAGTTCACAGTCCTACCTTTTGGACTAACTAATGCCCTAGTCGCCTTCATGAATTTAATGAATAGTGTGTTCAGAAGGTAGATGGACCATTTTGTCCTTGTATTTATAGATGATATCCTAATATACTCTCAAAACAAAGAAGAGCATGATAAGCATCTCAAGATCGTGTTAGAGTTACTAAGGGAAAATCAACTCTATGGAAATCTAGCCAAGAGTTATTTCTATGTTTCAGAGGTGTGCTATTTAGGGCATATCATATCAGTAGAAGGAATTATTGTGGATCTAAAGAAAATTGAGGCCATACTAAATTGGCCACCCCCTACTAATATTACCAAAGTAAGGAGCTTCATGGGATTATTTCTCAAATATTTCTTTGGCAATAACTAACCTTCAAAAGAAAGATAAGGAATTCAAATGGATGGAAAACTGTGAAACCACTTTTGCTTTGTTGAAGTAGAAACTCTCTACTACACCAATATTGAAGATTCCAGATCCCCAAGGAGATTTTTTAGTATGAATTGATGCATCGCTGGAAGGGTTAGGAGGAGTACTCATGCAAGAAGAGTTAGTAGTAGCTTATACTTCAAGGAAACTTAAAAAGTGTGAAGTTAATTATGCTACTCATGATTTAGAGCTAGTCGTTGTGGTGCATGCTCTAAAGGTCTGACACCATTATCTGGTAGGAATACCTTTCAAGTTAAAATTAGATCATCAAAGTCTAAGGTATATATTTACCCAACCAATACTCAATGCGAGATAGAGAAGGTAAATCGAGTTTCTCACTAAGTATGACTTTGAAATTGAGTACATAAAGGGAAAAGAGAATAAGATTTTTGATGCCTTGAGTAGAAGGAGACACATAGCAACCATAACTAGGAGTCACGTAAAGCTCATGGACCAAGTAAGGTAGGAGCAAAATTAGGATGAATATTTCTAAGAAATTTGAGCTAGAATAGATAAATATCCTGAGAGCAATAAGGAGTTTGGGGTGATAGATAACCTTTTGTGCTATAAAGGTAGAATCATCATACCAAAATTAGGGGATTCAAGGAAGCTAATAATGTAGGAAGCCCATAGATCTCCTTATACAACTCACCCCAGAGGGGTAAATATGAGGGAAAATCTGAAAAGAACCTTCTTCTGGGTAGGAATGAAGAAGGATATTATCAATTTTATCACTCGATGCCTTGAATGTTAGAAGGTTAAGGTAGAGCTCAAGAATCCCTTAGGATGGTTGTATCCACATAGTATACCTACACAGAAATGGTAGGTCATATAAATGGATTTCATAGTAGGTTTACCTAAAACCAGGTACCAACACGATGCAATTCTAGTAGTTGATAAATTGACTAAGGTTGCATATTTTATACTTGGGAGCACTAAGTATGATGCTCAGGTGGTGGCTAATAGATTTTCCAAGGAAGTGTTTTGATTGCATGGATTTCTTGAGATAATCATCTCAAAACAAGATTCCAAGTTCACTTTTAAATTTTGGAAATCCCTTCATCAGGCAATAGGCATGAAGTTGAACATGAGTTCAGTATACCACCCTTAAACAAATGATCAAATAGAGTGGGTAAACCAAGTACTAGAAGATATTCTCTACATGTATTGTATGGATCACAAGTCTTGCTGGTAAGACTACCTACCTTTGGTAGAGTTCACCTACAATAATGGGTATCACTCATCTCTAGGAATGGCACCTTTCGATGCCTTGTATGGGTGAAAGTGTAGAACACCACTATCATGGGATAACCTAGAGGATAGAATTGTGATTGGACCAAAAATGGTCAGAGAAATGGAAGAGCAAGTAAAGGTAATTAGGCAAAGACTCAAGGAAGTTGTTGATAGGTAGAAGAGTTATGTTGATTTAAAGAGAACTCCAAGAGAGTACTCAATGGGAGATAAAGTTTTCCTAAGGGTCAAACCAATGAAAAGTGTGATCAAGTCCACAAAATTGGATCCACAGTTTGTAGGACCCTTTGAGATCACTAAAAATATTAGTCTGATTGCATACCAACTCGCTTTACCTCCTAATCTATCAAAAATCCATGACACCTTCCACATATCTTTGCTTAGGAAATATATTGTTGACCCTGAAAATGTGTGGGATGTTTCTAATTTGTAGATGGAAAATCCAGAGGCAATTGAAGTAATGCTAGTAAATATTCTTGAGTTCTGCTCTAAGACTATGCAAAATCAAACTCTTGAGCAATGTAAGGTCCAGTGGGACCATTTCTCAGAAAGAAATGCCACTTGGGAGAAAGTGGCAAATATGCGAAAATATTTTCCTTTTTGTTTGATGATATTTAAACTATAATAAATTGCTTTTGATTGTATTGTGATTGTGTAAAATTAAGAAACACTGGGATGGTATTTAGTCCTAGTGGGGGAGGATGTCATGACCCTCCCAGATGGACCTTTCAACATGAAAAACAATGTATTAGTTAATGGTGCTATAATACTTGAATTTTGTGCAATTAAGAAGCTATGCGATGTTAGTAGATATTGGAGATTATGATACTGCTAACAAATTATCAATGTGTAGGATCAGGTACACTCGTAAGTGGAAGAATTTGAGTCATCCACCAAAGGTGAGGGTACTTGAGGTTGGGAAAGTGATGATAAGGCAAACTCGAAGGTAACATGGATGGATACCTTCATATAGGTATGCATTCGGTTAGGGATAATCATCAATAGTTAGCCACCTTGAGCCCCAGACTAATGGCCTAGTAGCTATCGTAAGTTCTAGAGGCTGAGATAGGTGACTAAATTGATGGAAATATTTCCCTCTTTGTTTGTTGCACATGCTTGATTGTCTTTTACTTCAGCACTATTGCCTCAATAATTTGAGAAGTATGAATGAATAGGTTGTCTTCATAGCTCCTAGTGTGCTTTGGTAAATAGAATGATAAATAGATTTTATTTTAAATAAATGGTTGATTTATTTTAAAATGATAAATAGGTTTCATTTTAAATAAATGGTTGATTTATTTTAAAATGATAAATAGATTTCATTTTAAATAAATGGTGGATTTATTTTAAAATGATAAATAGGTTTCATTTTAAATAAATGGTTGATTTATTTTAAAATGATAAATAGGTTTCATTTTAAATAAATGGTGGATTTATTTAAAAATGATAAATAGGTTTAATTTTTAAATAAATGGTTGATTTATTTTGAAATGATAAATAGGTTTCATTTTAAATAAATGGTTGATTTATTTTAGAATGATAAATAGGTTTCATTTTAAATAAATGGTTGATTTATTTTAGAATTATGAAGGAATTCTATTTTAAACAAAAGTTGAATTATTTTAGAAACCTCTTTTAAAGAAGAAAAAAAGTAGTTGCTTCATATTAAGCAATAAAATGAACATTCTCAGTGTGATAAAGGAAATATGGAGCGCTCTAGTGATGTCAATGGGAATTTCAAATTTTTAGTTGGTGGGAAAGCTGAATCTAGTACTAGCGATGACAATGATCCAAAGAACCCTCCCGATGATGGTAATGAATATGGATTGGAAGATACTAGTATCGATGATCCATGTGGATCCCCTATCGAAGGTCACACCACTAGTGGTTGTGTTCCACATGTAGTTTTTGAAGGTCAAACCGCTAGTAGAAACCCTTTGAGCCAGTCTCAATGTTATATCCTCAAGTCCTATGCTAATAAAGTTAAAAATTAGGGACATGTATACGTCTCTTCAGACCCAAACCCCTACACCCATAAAGGCAAGGAGATATCCATTCCTCCCAATGTTATGGACTCGATTATCAGTCGAAGCTCTTTGTCCCTGATAGGGAAATTCATGGGAGGCCACCCTGACATTGAATCAATCAAGAAATGGGCATCGACCAAATGGCATCCTAGTGGATCCATGGAAATAAAGGCCATGTTTAGAGGTTTTTTCCTCATAAGCCTCAACAACATGCAAGATACCAGTTGCATCTTGACTGGTGGACCCTGGTTCTATGGTTGCAAAAGCTTATTCCTATGAAAATGGGCAGAGGATTTTGATCTTGAAACCCAATCTATTAATTCGGTGCCTATCTAGTTTTGGCTCCCCAACCTACCCCTCCAATATTGGGATGAGAGGATTTTTCTCCCAATTGCTAAAGTTGTTTGTGAATTTGTTACCCTCGACCTCGCGATGAAAGCGTAGTCAAGGCTAACTTATGCCAGAAACTATATTATTGCAAATCTTGATTATGAGTTACCTACCTATGTGGATCTCATCTGCAGCTCCAAAATAAGATGCCAGGTCATTATTTTTAAAAACAAACCAGTGTTTTGTATTGAGTGCCACACCCAAGGACACTTGAAGACCCAATGTCCGTTGTTGAGAAAGGAGAAGTCTTTGAAGTCATATGCTTAGTAGGCTTCACAAATGGTGAATTGTGTTGATCCAATTGTTAGGAAAACCCCACACAAGAAACAAAAAATATGGCAAAAAAAGGCCCAAGGGACTTCGAAAGGTAAAGAAATTATTTTTCCTCAGTCGGCAATGGGTGACGATGGTGGAGTTCATGTTGCATCTCCACGGGGGAATGATATGGACAATGTGGTCACTCTTGGATTGGAATCCCAAAATAATTTGGAAGTTGTTCCTCACTCGGACCCGATGGAGAATGAGATTGTCCTTCCTCTTAAGAATTCTTTTGAATGCCTTGGGTTGGAAGGGACCAAGGTAAATCAGGTGGCTAAGGATCTAGAGGTTTCAAATCCTAGGGCTGATAGATATTCTTCTTCCCTTAAGGAGGTCTATGCTCCCCCTGTGCTTGTCTTGGATAGCCCTATGGTGTCTCTCAATCTTAACTTGGATAAAGGCTCACCTGGACCCAAATCTAGGAATCTTCGCGAAAAGGGAAATGAGATCGGGATGGCCAAAATATTGGGTAAATGGTTTTTTGGTTTAGTCTCGGTCGCCTGATAAGTTGATTTCCCTCTAATTTCTCCTAGATATTCCTTGTGCTCTGGGTGTTTTAGAGTTTTTTGGTCTCTCGAATAGCGATTTTCTAGGCACTTCAAGGTTTTTTGGTTTCTTGATCGATGGTTTCTAGGGGTGGTTTTGGGATACCAAAATAGTTTTTATTTGAATTTCCCTACAGATCTTGTAAATCCTTTATTGTAGTTTTCATTTAATGATTGTCAGGGAAGTGCTTTGAATTTGAATTTGAGCATTGGATCACCGTTCATTTTGGGCATTTTTTTCAGATTCAAATCGCTCTGCGTAGGGAGTCTCTTTAGTGTTGCTATGTTTTTAGGGTGGTTTCTCCTATGGTGGAGTTGTAAAAGGTTGTGGGATTCCTTTCAAAACCCTCTTGTTTGCACCTCCTTTCTAGTTTAAATTTGGCTATTTCATTTCCCTCTGGGGTTGTTTGCTCTTAGTTTAGTTAGTTTGCTTCTGGCAAGCTTTCTTTGTTGTGTTTGTGTAAAAGGTTTCGGGACCTTTCAAAACCCCTTTTATCAACCAATCAAAAAATATTAAGCAATAAAATCATTTCTACGATAAAATGATGGTTGCTCCATTCATAGTAAAATGGAATTCATTTAAATAATTAAGAAACTATTGTTGTCTTAATTATATGAGGATTTTCTTAATAAAATAATAATCTACTCATTAGTTTTAAAAAAAAGAGTATAGAACCTACCTTCAAAATCGGATTGACCAGCCAAGTGAAGCTTCCAATTGACATGAAGGTATGGCCTCATTAATGCAAAGGGATGGCTTCATCGACATGAAGGGATGGCTTCATCGATGTGGAGGAAGACTTAAATTTTGGCAGTGCCTTGGGAAGGTGAAAAGGAAGAAAACCTCACCTCTACCACCTGACGGGCGGATGAGAAGTTATGGTGGGTAGGTGTTGGATGGAAGTGAAGGGAGGAGTTATGCATTGGTTGAAGGATATGAGTGGGTAGAGGAGAGCAAAAGTGCAAAGAGGAGGAAAAATAGCAAACATCAAAGAAATCAAAATGTGAGGCACTGTGTGAAGAGGAGGGAGAGGAAACAGATGTTTGTCAATGCAACCAAGGAATTCATCCATTCGTAAATAACCAGGTTGGATTCATGGAATTCTTTAAATAGTTATTTAAAGTATTTTATCACTATTTTTTAGTTGATTCTAGGATATGGGTTTGCTATGTGCATCGTTCCTTTAACCAAGGTAGACCTTCTCCTTTATGAAGTTTTAGTGTCAAGCCATGAGTGTAACCAATGGGTCATCTTTGTAGTTGTGACTTGTGTAAAGCCTTTGTATTTTTATGGATATGGAAAGTCTTATGAGTGTTATGGCTCTGTAAAGCCTTCACCGTGTTATGGTTGTGTAAAGCCTTTGCATATTTTATGGCTATGTAAAGGCTTCACAGTGTTATGATTGTGTAAATCCTTCACTATGTTATGGTTGTCTTAAACCTTCACTATGTCATGGCTTGTAAAGCCTTCACTGATTTGTGGCTATGTTAAGCCTTCGTGACTAGACTCTTGTGTTGTCTAGGCATGGGGGTAATCCATATCTCCACAAACTAGGTAATAATTTGGGTAGATGGCCCTCTGAATATAGACCTTTGTTGTGGGTCAGTTGACTTATGTCATGCCCTATCTCCTTGCCATAGATTTTCTCCTTGGTGTTAGACTATGCTGGATAGAAGGTAGGTAGTATTAGAGCTAGGCACCATGAGGAACCCTCAATGTTGGGTTCCCATGGATGTCCTTTCCCTTGGGATTTGTGTGCTTGTATAAGTCCACATTATGGGTTTTAGGTTGAGAGCGAGTTTGTGATGAACCAACAGCCATGTCTGGTTGTTGTCTAGTATAGACCATGATACCCAAGCACTCCACCTTCATTGTAGCTATTTTTGGTTTGTGTATTACCTTAATTCATGCCCTCATTGCTCTATGGTTTGTAATCTGTGTGTTTTATCCCTTGGTTACCATATTTAGCAGTGGGTTTCGCTAATTGGGAAGTCATAGAGTACCTGGGTAGGAAGTCCTTTATTTAGTTTCATTAATTAAATGATGGAATTTAGATTAATGAAAATAAAAGGCTTTCTTTATATGGTTTCATTAATTAAATAATAGATTTTAAATTAATGGAAATAAAAGGCTTCTTTATGTAAATTTCATTATTTGAAATAGTAGTTTAGATTAATGAAAAGGGAGGTTCTTTATGGAGTTCATTATTTGAAATGGCGAATTTTAGATGGTGGAAAAAGAAACCTTACATGTTTTCATTAGTTGGGAACTATGGTACGTTTAATTCATGAAATGAAAAAAAGGTGTATTTATGATTTAAAGTAGTTGGCTTTAATTGAATAAATAAATATGAATATGATTTATTTTGTGAATAAAGGGTATGGGTCTTTAATTCATGAAATGAAGAAAAGGGTTTATTTATGATTTAAAGTAGTTGGCTTTAATTAAATAAATAAATATGAATATGGTTTGTTTTGTGAATTAAGGGTATGGGTCTTTAATTCATGAAATGAAGAAAAAGGTTTATTTATGATTTAAAGTAGTTGGCTTTAATGGAATAAATAAATATGAATATGGTTTGTTTTGTGAATTAAGGGTATGGATCTTTAATTCATGAAATGAATAAAAAGGTTTATTTATGATTAAAGTAGTTGGCTTTAATTTAGTAAATAACTGTGAATCTAGTTCATTTGGCAATTAAAGGTATGGGACTTTGATTGTTGAATAAATATTGAGTCATTTATTACAAGCTAGCATATGATATTGATGCATTGTTGAATAACTCTCATAGGGATATGAGAGGGGAAATAGAAAGAGTAGTTTCTATGATATCAACTATGCTTTAGAAATTTGAATTGCTTGGGTTGTTTGTATAGTTGCAATTTGGTAATGAAATGATTAAATGCATTTAGAAGCATGTCTATCCTAAACTATGAGTGTCCTGATCCCCTACTATCCTCACTTGATCGATGGAAGAGCGAAAAAACAAAAGTTACAGATGGACCAATGCACAAGTTTGTTCTCTACCTTACATCTTGAATATTTATTCAGATAGATTAGAATGTGGGGATATTTCCTTGATGAAATTGATGTAATGTATTATTTAAAAGTATGGAGGTTTTGTCATACATGCTTATGTAATAAATGAACAATATAGTATATGCACCTTTGTATTCTATCAATTGAAAGTGATTGTAATTAAACCCTTCCTTATGCATGTTTATTCTTTAACTATAGCTTCCTATTTCTAGCTATTTCTTGTTTAATGATTTATGTTTGCTAGATTTAGTATCTAGATCTCCCTTTTCTTCCTTGATTGAATAAAATTATGAGAAATCATTAGTAATTCTTAGGGTGAACTTAGAGGGTAAAATAAGGGCTTGATACCCCCTTAGGGATATTTATAACTAGGTTTAGGAGATCATACCTGAGTTAAGATAGCTTGTTAGAGGACAATATTAATAGCTTAACTCATAGTACACGTAGCATACCCATACATAATGGCTTGTGTAGAATATGGAGATGTGTGTATGCCTTCTAATGATTGAAGGTGGTAAGTCTAGCTCATCAAGATTGATGATATGGATGGACTTATGTGCATAACATGAGATATGCCTATGCAGAAGGAACTTGCATGAGGGGAATCTTGTGTGGTATAGTTCTTGAGAAACTTAGGGGTTGTTAAACATTAAGTCGATATAAGGTTGGTTAGATATTTATGAATCCCTCTCCTTAGGCAAAAAAAAAAAAATTATTTTTGTGTGTTTTATTTCTTATTTTTGTGTCGTTACAGGTGTTATATACCAAAATGATCATCTTGAAAAAGTAATTAAAATGGGCTATACCACAAAGTGATAATTTTGGGGTCCCTAAAAAACTTGTATAAGTGTTATATACCAAAATAATTAACTCAGAAAGACAATTAATATGGGCTATACCACAAAGATATCATCACACTATCCTAAGTAGAACTGGGTTCTTTATCCACTTGTACTCTATGTTTCTATTCTACTAATGATAAGATCAATGCAAGTATGAAACCACCACAAGTAAAATCAAGAAAAGAAAATAATCTAGGTTGAGGTGTGTGTACTTCCCATAGCCCCCCAATATACTCTTGCTATAGTACATGAGGGTGATCTTCTTGAGTGTTGTTCTTAGTCCATTATGGATAATTACATGGTTGAATGGCTTCCTATATCTGAAGGTTTATCTCAAGATTCCTAAAAATGATCTCTCGATAAATGCAAGGTACACAAGATCTCAATATATGTATGGGTGTTGTCTAAGGCATAGGTATTAGATTTTGATCACCCTTCACTTCACTATATTCTTTATGGGAAGTCTACCTTAGCCAAAAATGAAAACTCCTCTATGATATTTTAAAATATCTAGAACACCATTTCTAACCTATAGACCTAGCCTTAAAAAATTAAATTGCTCAAAACATAAGCTTGTCATACCCTTGAAAGGGATTTGATACCTCTTGAAATGAACCTCCTTCATTGATGTGAGTATTTCACTTGAAAATTCTTGGTTCTAAGAAATACTAAAATAATAAACTCTATACCAAGGATTATTCTAATTGTAAATACAAGGACTAATAACAAAAGTAGGTTTAATATCATATTTCCAACCATAGTAGCATTAAATGAATGAAACATGGAAACTCAAAACAAGTAATTATAAAAAATAAAAAATAAGAGAAAGTAATATTGTTTGCCACTTTGAGGAGGCAATCTCCTTAACAAAATATTCCAAATATTATCTAGTCTTATTAGGGTTACAAATTTACCTTTATATAATTCTTACAATCCTATTTCCTAGCTATTCTATGATAATATTTCATAACAATTACATATATGATTCTATGATAATTATATATGTGAGTCTATGTGAATACTCACCTACCTATTCCTACTTTGGCATGTGGCCTTCTTTATATATGCCATATGAGAAAATGCCAACATGGATTACATTAATGGAGTATGTAACATCATCCTACCTATATTGTAGCGGTCCTTATTGATCAAAATCTTCCATTATCAATAAAACATGATAATGGATGCACATCAGGTCAATGACACATCACTCATAGTTATTGATGATGATGACCATTTATAGAATAAGGAGAGGGTGCTACACATAGGCTTCCAGACTAGCTAGGTTTTTAAGCTGAGGTTATCTTGAGTTTGATATTTTGATAATTATATTATGGTTTTTATTGTATGATTATGGCATTGTATATACAAATTTGAGATTAATATATATCAACTTTTATTGGTTCATTGATTGGTTGTTATAATGTGATGATGTGATTTTTTTGATTTCTATATTTTTAATGATTATGTGATGATGTTAATTATTTATTAATGGTTGTGGTTATATGATGATTACCTAATTAGAGGATTGAATGCAAAAATATATTTATTAGTGTTTAAAATAAATTTATAGATTAGATGATGATGGGCTGATTTAAGACAAAACTTTTGGACATGACATGGCATTTATGGGTTACTTTATGGATCTAAGTTGTATAGACTAAAATTAGATGTGTTGTTGATTATTTTTAATGATAATTTATTAATTAAATATGTTTAATATTAAATGATAAAATATGCATGATGTTCCCAAGAGGGCACTACTATAGTATAGCTATTTACAAAAATATATACAACAATATACATAGTGAAATGCTTAGAGATTTTCCCAATGGGAATTTAGTTAAATTTTCTCAAAGGACTTGGTTAGCTTTGAGATTTATCTAGGGGGACTTTGGTTAACTTTTCCCATATGACTCGGTTAGCTTCTATAATACAAAGATATATACAAATATAAACAACAAATGATTTACCTTCAAATAAATATATAAAGGGTGTCTAACTTACCCATAGGACTTTTTATTTACCTTTAAACAAATGCTTAAATAACTTTTGCATTACTCATAGGACATTTGATTTGATATTTCCCTTTAAGGAAATTCCTAAAGGACATCTACTTTACCTTTAAATAAATGCTTAAAGAAATTTTTCTTAGATTTATTTACATAGTATAGGGTATCATAGAGTACTTATGATTGATTAGTATGGTAATGAATGAGGCCCTCAATTAGGAGGATAAATTCATTATGCATGTGTTTCCCCTATGCATGGTGGTACATGGGAAATAAGAGATGATATGATTGATTTTGCTATTAGCACCTACAAACTTTGTAGTATTCATCATGTTGCAATTGATGAGATGGAAGAATTTGGTTTGATTTATCCCTCAACACCTATATTTTTTTATTATACATCATGTAGCAAGAGATTGTAGTTTGAAAGAATTGAAAGATATGATTTGATGCAAAGGAGGTTGAGACAAATAAAAATTGATGGTAGAGATTGATGAGGATATCATGTAGCTTTAGGACTTAGGATTAGTTTCACTCATAAGTTCATTATGGCTACCTTAGTTTTAATTTGTTGCCTTGAAATAATTTGTGAGCTTCCATTGCTCACATAGGCTTCCTAGTTGGCATTCAACATATTAGTTGTTAGCTTCTATATAATCTAATTTAGCTATAAAAAATTTAGGGAGTTAAATATAAGACTAATTGTTAGCTTCTACATTTAGATTGTTTTTTAGTTCTTGGTTATGGCATTCTCATCTTCAAATAAGATACACCACCTTATTATTGTGTATATATATTCTATAATGTTTAACAAAATACTAGTTATATTTAATTCCATATTAGTGGTATTAAATCCTAATATCATACTTGTGGTAGTTTAGCTCTCAATTTGTGTAGGGAATTAATTCTAACATAAGAAAAAAAATTGCATATTTTTTTGCCTTATTTCCAATATTCGTTACTAAATTCTTGGTTGGATCCCTTGCTTGAGCCTATTTACCTAAAATTCCTAATTGCAAGTTCTAAATTGGTCCCCCCTTAGTTTTATTGAGTTGATTTCCCTCTATGGACAAAATTTGATGAATTTTAGGCCTCCTAGTACTAGTTTATCTCCAATTTAGGGATAAATTAAGGTTAAAAATTTAATAATAATATTAATATTAATATTTCTTTTTTAGAGGTTTGAGGTGTAGACCAATTGGTTCAACCAAACCTCGTAAGGGGGGTAGAGGTCCAAGGTTCAAATCTTAGGCCTCACAAGACTGAATGCTTATCCCTTTCTTGGTGCTTTTAGTGGCGTAAAAGGTTTAAAATGATTGTGGCATGGTGGTTATAGGGGTGGACTACACGAATAATTATGTGGTGGCTTTCAAGGTGGACAACACAGAATACTATGGAAGCCATAAAAGCTAGACAGGCTGCCCAATTTTGTGGTGGCTACCAATTCCACCATGTAAATTCAAATATATATATTATTTTTTCAAAATAGTTACAAGCTTACTACAGTGGTAAGGGATTTGGTCTCTCTTTAAGAGGTCCAAGTTTCAAACCCCACTCAGTATAAGGGGACCAGGACACCTCATAAAAACTTGAGTAAACTCATTGAAAAACTATTAAGTGGCATTAGCTCAATCAGTTATATTCCTCAATATTTTAAGGAGGAGACCTAGGTTTGAATATTTCCAAATGATACATGGATAATATCTCAGCTTTTTTGTAATACCACTATGTAGTGATAATGTAATATGGGTGGGGCCTATTTCAATCCCATATTACCCATTGAAAAAAATTATTTTTCAAAGGTTCTTTGCTAATTTTGAGTATGCATTGCCTGATAGTGGCACTACCCTAGGTGACTTATTGACCATCAACCTACTTCCCATAGACATTGGTCTTTAGTTTCCTGACCATCAATATTCCATCTACTTGCTACCAACTAGTTACCAACACTAGTGGCTAGCCCCAATGGATCAACCTTTTGGTCCCTCCTCGGCACCATCCTACCTGATATCCCCCTTCCTTAGCACCACCTCATCATTGATATATACCCTATTTTTCTTCTCCTCTATGGCATCTTGACAGTGTTCTCTAGTGGTAACATCCTAGCCTCTTGATGAGGCATCAAACAACTAGCTCGATCAGGCCATGTGTCGACTAATTAACGTACGATGAAGATTAAATTTATCCAACACAATCCAACAATTTGACCTTTTTTCTATGATGCAACAAGTTTTCTTGATGATTCCCATGATTTTTTTCTCTTATTTATGGAATTCTAGAATAGTGAGTTTAAATTTTTTTCATGGGATTTATCCCACATGCGATATGAACAGGGATCTTCACTTGTTTAAAACTTATTAGTTGTAGAATTGAAATCACCAACAGTTAAGGCTAGAAAGTGTCCCATTGGCCTGTGAGCTTAACTATTAACCATTGTGTATTGGTTGGTGTTTGTGTGATTACCACTTTTTGGGATTAAAATTTAACAATTTTTTTTTTTTTTTTTTTGTATGCATAGAATGCATTAACCCACATCGCTTGTATGGGAGCCTCCATCATGGTTTAATAACATGGCACACCAATTAAGAGATAGCCAGCCTCATTGATTAGCTAAGTATTGCATAATAATGGTTGTGGACTCATCATTGAATAGTTATCCCATCATTGACCATGACTTACCATTGATGATGTTGATTGGTTCTACCATTGACTTGTCTTATCTACCACCATTAACCTATTGGATCTCTATCACCATTGACTTCATATTTTTTGAATTAGTTCAATATTTTTTATTTTTGTGCCTCAATAGCAAGTTATATTTTTATTTTTGCCAATTTCTACTCTTGAAAAACTATAAAATTTCTTGGTAGAGGCAAAAATTTAGTTTTGCTTAGGTATAAAATTCAAATCGTGAAGAATAAAATTGTTGTAATTGGAAAAATTATAAGCCTTAAATATATTTTTTGATCTTTTGAAGGTAATTTCTTGATAGGATTATAGTTGCACTCATTTTTTATCCTTAATTCCACTTTAGTATTAGCCTAGAAGAGGCTAAACTATTGTAACTCTTTGACTTTACTTTTGTAAGTGTTTTATATTAGTGCTCTTTTGTGAAAGCTCGTTTTAGTATTATCCTAGGAAAGGCTAATATTTTATAAATTCTTGGCTTATACTCAATATCAAATGGTATAAGATCGTAGAAAAAATGGTTGCTTTAGTTGTAGTACTCAATCTATTAGCCTATAAAGTCCAAGATATTATAACTTAAAATGTTGAAGTTAAAGTCTACAACAATGATCTCAAGATTAAAGTATAATGTGATATATAAACTTATGATGGGTCTAGGAATTCTAACATCCTCAATAGTTGGATAATGGACATAGATATTTGGTTCTTCTATACTAAGGTTCTTGATGATGAATAAGTTCCTTTTGCTAAACTCAAGCTAGTAAGGTTAGCAAAACTATGATTCTGGATAGACAAGAAGACCAAAATCCCATTACCATATGGGAAGAGTTGGTCCAATATTTGAAGGATATATTTTACCCTTTCAATTATGAAATGTAACTAAATTTCAATTGGTATAGGTTAAGATAATCTCATAATATGTTTTTTCAGTATTATATCTTCCAATTCAACAGGTTAAGGATTTTTCTTCGTGTGAAAGAGTAGAATCCCTCATCATCAATTTTACTAGTGGACTACTTGAACCATTATATTGGGATCTAAAATATACTCCCTTGGATATTTTTAGACGTAGCTTTCAATCATACACATTTGGCAAAAGAGAATCTTGTGGCTTAGTCACAAGGAGTTTCTAGACCTTTAAATCAGTAGTAGTCATCTAAGGAAAAGATGTCTTCCTCATTTTCTTATTCTTCTTCTTCTTCTTCTTCTTCATCTACTACTTTTAATGATAATAAATTTTATAATAATTATAAACAAAGAGAAAAACTAGAGTCTGAGTGTTTTAGGAAGAGGAAGAACCTCATTATGAAATCTCAAGAGGAACCATACAATGGTCCCATTGAGATAATAGGAGAATCTAGAGTATGATGAGTTGAAGGCTAAATTATACAATGTTATCATAATGCACCATAAAGGTGGTCATTATAGTTTATTTATCATTAAATCCCACAAAACTCATCACTTTTTGTGAATTGTATTATTGACAACAAGTCGTAAACCAATTTGATTATGCAATCCATAATCGATCGGCTAAAACTGCCTATAGAACCACATCCCCATCCATATTCACTTGGATGGAAGGATATGGGTTCTACCTCCTACATCATAGAACTTGCACTATGTCCTTTTCTTTGGACCCACATTTTATGGATCAAGTCACCTATGATGTGACTTCGATGGATTATTGTGGTCTCATTCTTGGCCAGCCCTATCAATATGATAAAAGGGATTGATATGATGCATATAATCAAACCTACACTTTGCATCATGTGAATAAGATATTTCTTGTTCATAGCATTTCACATTCCACCCTTTTGCTTTTCTCACATTAGTCATAAAATATTACCTTAATCTTTAATAGGCCTTAGGATACACCTACTTTCACAGCATCACCTTCTCATAAGGAGATAATTTCTTCTTAATTTGTATCTCCTCCTACTACACCTCCTATTATTCCTCTTACTTTTGAGTGGCCTTCTTTATTATTACCTTCATAGGTTCTTGTTGTGTATCAAACTTCGTAAACTCTATAGTAGGTTATTGGTCCTCATCGTTTTCCTTCATAAATTGGCAATAGATTTGTGACAAAACATTGTATTTCAGCATTGATATCTAGTGGCATCATCATCCTTATCTAGACTTGTGATGATATAGTGTTTCAGATTCCACTTTGTCCTATCCATGAGATATATTTTTAGCATTTTGTGACTTACTCTCCTATTTATATTGTAAAAGTATTGGATTCCAATGCTTCTATTGTGGTGGGGTATGATGAGGATATAATGTAGCTTTAGGACTTAAGATTAGTTTTACTCCTAATTTTATTATAGCTACCTTAATTTTAATTTTTTTATTTAAAATAATTCATGAGCCTCCATTGCTCACATAGGCTTCCTAGTTGGCATCCAACATATTAGTTGTTAGCTTCTAGATAATTTGAGTTAGCTAGCAAGTTGTTAGGGAGTTAAAGCTAAGATTAGTTGTTAGCTTCTATATTTAGATTGTTTGTTAGATGTTGGTTATAGCATTCTCATATTCAAATGAGATATGTCAAATTATTGTTGTGTACATATATTCTATGATTTTTAATAAAAAACTAATTGGATTTGATTCCACATCAGAGATAGAGGATTACACAAACCATAATTTGATTTACAAAGATAGTATTAAGAGAATTCACATGCATTAGTAACCTAGTGTAATAAAAATAAATTATCCTAACTAGAATCATCATTTATGTGTCATTGTTGATCCCTGACTCAAGATGCAACAGGAAATCCAGACAAAGACAAGCACATGTATGTAGGTAGATATAAATTTAGGTAGATGCAAGTAGGTAACATTAGGTAGTTGAAATAAATATGCATCCAATGTAGACTTAAATGTGATGCCTTTTAAGATGCATTATTGACATTGGTTCTTTAATTTTTTTACCATGAAACATGGTAAGATAGTAAGAACTAGAACCATACTTGGTGGTTATGATGTACAAACCTAGCCAGTTAGGCTCAAATTAACCTTTGATATTAATTTTGGCATTGGTGTTCCTTTGTTTCTCTTTAAGAACAAGATCACCAACCTCAAAGGAATGATCATGTACCTTATTTCTATATACACATTTAATCCTTGATTAGTAGATCCATAGGATCTCTAAGGCATAGATCTCATTTTTCAAGTAGCTCCAACTAACTCAAATGGGTGAGATGGCTTTCATCTCTAACAGAGGATTCCCAAAACAAAATGTGTAATTAAGGCACCTCAAATCTCAAAAGGGAAGATAGATTTTATTCCATAAGATAAGGTAGAAGGTATTGCACTAGTGTGATAGCCCACACGGTGGAATAAAACTGGAGATACCAATATTGATAAGTTTTAATGATAAACTTCTTAAGGATATTGATAAGAGTCTTGTTAGAAGATTCAACTTGGATATTACCTTTAGGATAGTAATGAATTAATCATTTTTTTTTAACTTATATTTAGCATAAACTTTTTTGATATCCTTGTCCTTGAAAAGGGTTACATTGCTATAGATTAGCATGAACAACATACCATAACATATGAGGATCTAGTTAAGGATAAACTTGGAGACTTGGACTCTAGTGATTGGGGTTAAAGGTATGGATTTGACCTATTTAGTGAAGTACTTAGTAGTTGTGATAAGGAACTTGTGCCCATCAAACAATACTAATTCAATATTCCCAATGATGTCTAAGCCCCAAATGGAAAAACGCCAAGAAGAAATCAAGGATTGAAGAGCTTGGGATGGAGTATGGATAAGGTTGTCATACTTTTGACACTTATTATACCTCCTTAAATAGTCGCAAGATTCCTTTTCCATGGAAGTTCAATAATAACCCATCCTTAGGAGCTTCTTGGTGATGGCAACACCACTAAAGTATCCACTACATGATCCATCATGGGCCTCTTTGACAACTATATGGGCTTTGAAAAAGGTTAGGAACCTAAGGAGAATTTTATCAAAGAAATAATGGTATAATATATCACCAATGGTGACATGCCTACAAGCATACTACTTATGGTTCTTACACTCATAGACTCTAAGGTTTAATGCCTAAATTACTATAATATTGGAACCTAGATAGACTCTAAGGTTGATTAAATGATGGTTGTAGCTTTTTCATCATATAACTCTAAGGGAATAAGGGATGCAACTAAGACAATGGCATTGTCACAGTAGTTACTAGACCTAGGGATAGCTTCAATGGTAATTTTATCAAAATTAGTCATTAGTTTCATCATGATTTTTGTGAAGTCCTTCACAATGACCCCAAAATTGGGGACCCACCTTAAATTTTGTGATTTCGGGAAGTTTTTGTTTATCCGATTTTGCTCGCATCAAGGTCTTGGAAAATTTGCTTTCACTTTGGAATTGCTGACATATTTGCATTTTGAAGGTTTGAATGTAGTTGCAATGCTTCAAAACTGAATATTTTGATTATTTGCATATTAATTTCATTATTTCAAATCAAATAATTTGATTAAAATCATTTTCAAAGGTTTAAATGAAATAATTTGATTAAAATTATTTTCAAAGGTTTAAATGAAATAATTTGATTAAAATCATTTTCAAAGGTTTAAATGATTAATTTTCATTTAAATAATTAAATTTCATTTAAATAATTAAATTTTATTTTAGGGTTAACCCTAAAATTAGTGCAAAATTTAAATGAACATATCTTGAGGCAGAGAACTCCGTTTGATCTCATTCAAAACTTGGTAAAAATATATGGATTTTATCTTTCTAATGATACCAAACTTGCAAGATTCCAAATGTCAATTTCACCAAAAAAAATAGCTGGTTAATTTAGCAATATGAGAACTTTGAAATACTTTTGAAAAAAAGGAAAGTTACCGGAAAGTAAATTTTGGTTTTTTTTTTATATTGTTATTATTGTTTCATTATGCAGGTAATACAAGGGCAAGGGTTTGAAGAAGATCATTATAAAATCCATTCCCAATGATGAAACTAGCTAACTAAACTTTTCAAATTATAAATAAATCATTGAGATTCATGGAAAGGTTCAGACATTTTATACATAGAATGAGAGGAACAATTGGAAGGAGTAAAGCTACACATTCGTTGGAGGAAAACAGAGAAGGTCATTTGCAAAACAATGGAAATTATTGTAAGATTTTTAAAATTGTTTTAAGCATTTTGGATCCAGATTTGTGCATAGACTGTATTTGGAATTAATAAAGTGCTTATTGCAATTTCTTAATAGTTTGTATACCTTAGAAGATTACATCAATTTATTTGATTTCACTGTGTGAATACTGGTGAACATTGGATTGGTTTTAGAATTCTGTAAATAAAAATTTGTTCTGTTGAATTTGTCCGAGACATTAGTTTAATTTCTAAAGCTTAAATCTTTTATTATTTTATTTTCATTCTGAAAACTATATATTATAACTTAGTATAATTTTATAAAGTAAAATTATATGACTAAGTTATAATTAAATTTATAATTCGGATATTACATTAATTAATATTCGAATTAATAAATTTAAGAAGGGATAAATGAATATTCTATTCCTCATCTTAATTTCATAAGGTTGAGGAACTCATATTGATATCTCTAAAATTCAATTTGGATTTGATTTATAATATAGTTCTATCTATTTCAGAAATCCAAATTTCAAACCAGAGATCACATTTACTCTTTTGAATATTTAATTTCATAAATATTTCAAAAGATTAAATATTATAAGCAAATCTAATTTATAAACTTTATTTTATCATAAAATCAAAAGTTTATAAATTAGTTTTATATTAAGCCCTATGCTTTATCATTAATAAGGTTTTGGAACCTTATAAATTGGGCAAGACATTATTACATTTATTCACCTCTTCTCGGTTTGATTTATAATTTCATAAGGGAGTTTGAATAAATTATTGTTTTATCAAATAAACATTTGGGAAGTGAATTGATTATAAATCTATTATGTTCCAAAGGTTTATGAAGTTTATAAATTTTCATTTACTTTGATTTTTTATTAAAGTTAAATTGAAATTTAATATAAAATGCTAGATTTTTTTTATGCTAATTTCATTTAAAGCATTTTGAGACATTAAATTGAAGAGAGGAAATAAAATATGGTATACTTTAACCTAAGATCATAAAACGAATTTTATTTTGTTGAATTCATATCAAAGCATGTTATACATGATAAACTTGAAATCATTTACCTAATTCCAAGCCCCTTGTAAACAGTAGTTCACAAATCCAAGCGTTATTCAAGTACTCATTGATGTATATACATATGAAATGTTAGATATAACATAAGAACCTTGGAGATATATAATATTCTTTTCAAGAGAGAATCATAATTCTGAGTTTGTCGGGTGGTTTTGTGACTGGAAAAAATCACACCTCAACAAATTGGTGCTAGAAGGAGGGCATGAAAGGTAATGATTTTATTTTTAGCATGTGCAATTTGTTATAAAAATAAATAAAATTGTTTGAAATTTTCAACTTATGCTCCATTAACGTTAATCTATCATAAATTCAAAAATTAGGTTATGAGGCAATTTTTGTGAATTTTCATACATAGCCTTGCATGTTAAAGTTGGTTCAATGGCAAAAAATGATTTACCATTTTATAAACATGATGGAACAATTACGCCAAAAGAACATATTCAGGCATATAAAAATATTATGCTTATTTTTCAAATTATGCATGAAGATATTTTCTATAGAATGTTTCCATACACAATGGATGAAGTTGCTAAAGATTGGTTTATAAATTTACCTGTAGGTTCTACCGCTTCTTGGAATCAACTTGAAACAATGTTCCTTGAACACTTTAGAAAATTGGTCAACACAGATTTGTTATCAAATCAATTTGTCTCTATTCGTAAAAGGCCTAATGAATCCATGAGTCAATTTAATGATAGGTTTCATAAGTTGTATACGAAAATGGAGATACACTTTATCATTTTAGAAGAAGAAGTTGTTCAAATTTATTTGGAAGCTTTAGATCCTTTTACGATTAAGTGTTTAGAAATATTTCCTAAGGATTTATCCTTATCTAGCATGTATGGTGGTGCAGTAGCTGTAGAGCAATGGCTAATTTCAAGAGGAATAGATGTGGGTAGATTATCATTACATCAACCTAAGGTTTCAAATCAAGTATCACCAATGAGTCATGATATGCATTTCTCGGCACCATTGAACGAAATTGAATGTCCTAGTTTTTCAACCACTTTCGATATTATCCAAGAAGTGAAAGTTTCAAATCCAATATCCATTGATGAGGATTGTAGTAATCAAGTTTATCAAAATGCAGAAATACATGAGTCTTCAGATATTGGAGGAGTTTTAGATTTAACTAGCTTTGAAACATATGATAGAATAGAATCTTCCATAGAGTTGAATGAAGCAATTGAAGCTCCAGAATTAAAATATTCTAGACGTAGTTTCATTATGATCGATCATAAAATTTTATTACTTGAGGAAGATGAGTTTCTTATTAAGGATAGGTTTTTCGAAGGTGAAGAAAGTGAATTTGAAGAGCATTCGATTGTTAAATTTATAAAATTTGAAGATATGGTTGAATCTTACCCTTTATATTTTGAAGATAATTATTACAATGGATGGGGCATGTATGGTGAATCATTGTTTTCTCACACTCCTAATGATAAAATTTTTGTTTCACTTGCTATGCAGGATGTTGAAACTTCTAGTTCAAAAGAAGGTTTTGTAATTTCTATGCAATCAGAAAGTGATATGCCAATTTCAGAAATAGAACAGGTTCCAAGAGTTGATCATTTTGAACATGAGTTTGTAGAACATTCTTCTGCAGTAGAAAGGTAATAAATGGTAAAAACTTTATATGATTCATCTATTTTAGATGAAGAAGAGGTAAAAATTTTTCTTTCATTCTTGAATGTTGAAGGTTTGAATGAAAATTTTTAGGATTGTATTGAATACTCAAATGAAGAAACTTCATGTATGGCTAGCAAGGAATTAGAAGTTACTACTCATCCTAAAGAAACTATTACTTTGTTTGATCAATAATATTTATGGTGTGGAATAGATGGACACATTCTTGATTGGATGCCAAATTTTGATGCTTCTGAAAAGTTGGTTATTGATGAAGGAATACAAAATTATGATGGTGATTATAGAGATCATGGAGAAAAATAAAAGACTATAAGGTATCATCAAATAGTGGTAAATAAAAGTGCACAAAAGGTAGACTCTTATCCTTTGTATTCAAACATTCAAGAATCAGGTAAATTTTTGCATAATCATTTATTGGTTTCCATTGTTATTTATGATGATATGTCATTAGAGGTTGATGAAAAAATAGAAGAGATTCTTATTCCCACCACCAAAAGGACTGTATTGCTAAATAAAAAAGAAAACATGCTTGAATCATTGAACCAAGTTCAACAACAATTAACAATTCAATCTAGGATACAAAACTATAATGATTCTTATTTTGTAAATATCCTAGATTTTTGTAAATTGTTATTTGAATATGATTGGCCTAAAAACATAGATGATGATCTTATGTTAAAACTTTTAGAAATAGCTTTCTATTTGAGAGAAATCCTATATGCTTGTGAAAATGAGAATTTAATTCAAAGTGATGAATCAAGGTTTGAAATTCCCATCTTGTTGAATAAGCATAAGATCATAGAGGAATTAAATCTTAAACATGGAATTGTTTATAAGTTTGAAGCAAATCAGTGGGGTGTGAAAGGCAAAATGAAATTTGTTATATGGTTTGGCCTAATCCTCATTTGGTTAAAACTATGTAAATTTTGGCATGCATATAATGATATATGTCTTTTAAGGTGTGCCTATCGTGTTTGGGATCTAGGGAAATGATGGCAAAAATTTTGTAGTGTCTTGTACATAATGTATATTTTTGTAAATAGTATTTTGGATTTTGTTTTCTTGTTTTTATGTTTTGTTTAGTTGGTTGTTTTGTGAGTTTGTTAGTTAGTTATTTTGTTGATGTGTTAATGTGTGATGTTGTTTATGTTTTGTTGTTTTGTTGTTAAGTGTTGTCACATTTTGTTGTGTTTTGTTGAGTACAACGATAAATTAACTTTTCCAGTTTTGGAGCTTCATGATTTTGATGTGTGATTCAAGTTGATATAATTTCAAAGTGGGTTTTTCAAAAGTAAGGTAGTTATGATTGAGATATTGGTCATTTTTTGGTTGTGTTTGGTTTTTGATCCTAGACCGCATAAGATGAGATTACCTGGTTTGAAAACCTGTGAAACCTGGAGAAAAGGAAAAGCGATATATTGGTTCATGTCCTCATGAATGTGAACTAAGATAAGGCAAATATGAAAAATTAGAATTATATTGCAAAAATTCCACAAGTATGAAAAATACACTTGCATACACTTGCATTTCATAACACATTTCATAACATTGCATACATCACCCTCGCATTCCACATTTCACATCCCATAGAAATATCATTTATCAAATTCAAAAGTTTTAATTGGTTTTAGCAAAAGTCATCTTGCTTTACTCATAGGCACTTTCACAAAGGCATTTTGAACAAAATTGTAAAAGATAAAATATTCATGTTTACACACCATAGTTTTAGGATTCCTAAATGTTTTAGTCACTCAGCCATTTCTAGTATGGTAGGCAACTGCCGAAAAACATGTCATATTCTCTTAGGATCATTGCACAATATACACTAAATAGGTCTTGAGATCGGGGACTGATGTTGAAATTTTTTGGAACCAAACACATTTCATGCATATTAAAACCATTTCGGGTAAAATGGTCAAAACCATCCTTGGAAGAAAGTGTAAGGTGAAAAGGGCCATCCTTGTCAGTCCTATCATGCAACATAGTCCATAAAATTCATTGTTTTATCATAAATTTGTGAAAATCCAAACAAAGTCAGAGTAGTAAAGATAGGGTTAAATTCTCATCACACTTTGGTTGAGAATCCAATTCCGCAAAGCTCTAAGTCTATTTGCATCATTTATCAATGGATCGTAAGGATTCGTACTACTTGTCTATTAGAAGGAAGGGTAGTCATACCCAAGGTTCAAGAAATTAAAATTTAAAGCTAAACACATCATTTATCAATGGATCATAAGGATTCATACTACTCGTCTGTCAGAAGGAAGGGTAGTCATCCCCAAGGTTCAAGAAATCAAAATTCAAAATATGGACTATGGGGTTAACCTCCATCGGGGCTATAGACGCTTGACTGGCAGTGGAGTACACTCATGCGTGGCGATATGTCTCGTTGAAAAGTGAGACCTATGATCATTTCAAATGGGCAGGCTAGGCTTGTGTTTCTTTCATAACAGGTTTAATCATTTTGGTCAAAATGAGGTAATAAACTCACTTGTGCACACACTGGTTCTGGATGATAGTAAGGTCATAACTGAGCTCTTGATCTGGTAAGGAACTCACAGCATGCACTTTTGGTCCTAAGAGGATTAGATAAGTTTTAGTGTATTTTTTTATTGTACTAGAGTGTTTGAGTCTTTGTAAAACATGTCATTCATATTATTACATCTTGTTAATATATGTTTTAGTTTACATCATATCATTTTCATATCATCTTATTTTCACGAATGTTCATTTTAGGGCCCCTGATTAAAGTATGATGACAAGCATGGCCAAAGCAAAGATTTATATTGAAAATTATCATTAATACATATCACATGATCCCAACCAGTAATACATCACATTCTACATAAATCATCTATGATTCCAGTAATTCATATTTGTATTGGTCTATTCTCATTCTCTGGATGCTTATCAATGCTTGTGATTCTAATATTCGTATTTTGTGTGTTTTTAGAGTTTGGTTTTTAGTCAGAAATGTCCAGGGACATTTACCAGTAGAGTCGCCAATGTTGTGACGTCCTTCACAACGATCCCAGAATTGGGGACCCACCTTAAATTTTGTGATTTTGGGAAATTTTTGTTTATCTGATTTTGCTCGCATCAAGGTCTTGGAAAATTTGCTTTCGCTTTGGAATTGCTGGCATATTTGCATTTTGAAGGTTTGAATATAGTTGCAATTCTTCAAAACTGAATATTTTGATTATTTGCATATTAATTGCATTATTTCAAATCAAATAATTTGATTAAAATCATTTTCAAAGGTTTAAATGAAATAATTTGATTAAAATTATTTTCTAAGGTTTAAATGATTAATTTTCATTTAAATAATTAAATTTTATTTTAGGGTTAACCCTAAAATTAGTGCAAAATGAAAATGAACATATCTTGAGGCAGATAACTCCATTTGATCTCATTCAAAACTTGGTAAAAAGATATGGATTTTTCTCTTTCTAATGATACCAAACTTGCAAGATTCTAGATGTCAATTTCACCAAAAAAAATAGCTGGTTAATTTAGCAATATGAGAACTTTGAAATACTTTTGAAAAAAAGGAAATTTACGGGAAAGTAAAGTTTGGTTTTGTTTTGATATTATGATTATTGTTTCATTATGCAGTTAATACAAGGGCAAGGGTTTTAAGAAGATCGTTATAAAATTCATTCCCGATGATGAAACTGAATAACTAAACTTTTCAAATTATAAATAAATCATTGAGATTCATGGAAAGGTTCAGACATTTTATACAGATAAGGAGAGGAACGATTGGAAGGAGCAAAGCTACACATTCATTGGAGGAAAACAGAGAAGACCATTTGCAGAACAATGGAAATTATTGTAAGATTTTTTAAATTTTTTTAAGCATTTTGGATCCAGATTTGTGCACAGATTGTATTTGGAATTAATAAAGTACTTATTGCAATTTCTTAATAGTTTGTATACCTTAGAAGATTGCATCAATTTATTTGATTTCACTGTGTGAATACTGGTGAACATTGGATTGGTTTTAGAATTCTGTAAATGGAAATTTGTTCTGTTGAATTTGTCCAAGACATTAGTTTAATTTATAAAGCTTAAATCTTTTATTATTTTATTTTTATTTTGAAAACTATATATTATAACTTAGTATAATTTTATAAAGTAAAATTATATGACTAAGTTATAATTAAATTTATAATTCGGTTATTACATTAATTAATATTCGAATTAAATAAATTTAAGAAGGGATAAATGAATATTATATTCCTCACCTTAATTTCATAAGGTTGAGGAACTTGGATTGATATCTCTAAAATTCAATTTGGATTTGATTTATAATATAGTTCTATCTATTTCAGAAATCCAAATTTCAAACTAGAGATCACATTTACTCTTTTGAATATTTAATTTCATAAATATTTCAAAATATAAATATTATAAGCAGATCTAATTTATAAACTTTATTTTATCATAAAATCCAAATTTTATAGATTAGTTTCATATTAAGCCCTAAGATTTTATCATTGACAAGGTTTTGGAACCTTATAAAATGGGCAAGACATTATTTCATTTATTCACCTCTTATGGGTTTGATTTATAATTTCATAAGGGAGTTTGAATAAATTATTGTTTTATCAAATAAAAATTTGGGAAGTGAATTGATTATAAATCTATTATGTTCCAAAGGTTTATAAAGTTTCATTTACTTTGATTTTTTATTAAAGTTAAATTGAAATTTAATATAAAATGCTAGATTCTTTTTATGCTAATTTCATTTAAAGCATTTTGAGACATTAAATTGAAGAGAGGAAATAAAATATGGTATACTTTAACCTAAGATCATAAAACAAATTTTCTTTTTTTTGAATTGATATCAAAGCATGTTATACATGATAAACTTGAAATCATTTACCTAATTCCAGGCCCCTTGTAAATAGTAGTTCACAAATCCAAGAGTTATTCAAGTACTCATTGATGTATATACATATGAAATGTTAGATATAACATAAGAACCTTGGAGATATATAATATTCTTTTCAAGAGAGAATCATAATTCTGAGTTTGTCGGGTGGTTTTGTGACTGGAAAAAATCACACCTCAACAATGATGTCTTTCTATGGCTTAATATTTTCATCTTTAGTTTTATAAACATCATTGACTTGGCTGATTATAAGCTAGAAATATCCAAAAATAGATATATTTCTGACCTACAAAGATAATTTTGGGTAGACCATTAAGGTAAGGACCTCGTAATTTCAATTTAGGGTGATATGGAAACACTTCTAGGATCTCAAGATTTGTAAGATATAAGGATGGATGATTGTGACTTACTCGTTGTGATAGAGAAACATTCATGATATGAGAAAAAGATACACCAAAATAGAATTCATTTTAGATAATTTAAGGGACCATTATTAGGAGGATCATTTTAGTACATCCTCCATATCATAGTTGTTTAATTAAAAATCAACTCATGATAGGCTATGATTAAAATATTTACATTGGTAGATTAGTAAGTTTAGAGAGACTAGGATCTATGAAGAGCAATGACCCATTGTCATCCTTCATGTCCCAATCCAATTTGGTCAAGAAATTGGTATCATCATTGGATGGCCTATTAGGAAGGTTGGATTCATCGTATCTATCATATGAAGAAGGAAGAGGCTAGCTATAGTTTGGAATGCAGTTTATCCTATACCATTCTAGTTAGGCTTTCATCTATATAGGCTCTTTTATGTCCTACTCATACAAGCCTAGTACTTTACCTTAATATCCCACGTTAGAAAGCATCTACTAAGGAATGTATTATATTTTTTATAGGAATAATTAAGTATAATATTATTTAGTAGGGAAAGGGTTATTGCCATGGATTTTATTATTGTTAGTAGTTCCAATGCAAATGAAGGAGCAACTTTCAATGTGAATTATTGTATACTTGCTACTATAAGGCAAGCCTAGTGCTTGAAGAGATAAATAAAAATTAGGTAGGTTTAGGAAAGGTTGATTACTATCTTGATTATTAATGTTGATATTTATTATATTAGAGCTTTGACCTTTATATTCATTTTTAAGTGAATTAATTAAGGTGAGAGATTGTAATATGTCAATGATTGAAAATTGAGAAGAAGAGGAAGATAGCTAGAGAGATGAATTGAGAGAGGAGAAATATGAACTTTAAGGTTCTTGACCTCAATAACCTAGTAGTAGGCAAAGGGTTTGGGGTTAGCTATAATATAATAGGTTTTTTCCTATATTTATATATAATAAAATGATGGATATTTGAAGGAACGACTTGCATATAATGTATCCATGGCCTTAAAATAAGAGTGTTGTAGGTTAAGTCATAAGGCATGACATAGAAAATATTGTTGATAGTGTGGGGTCTAACTCAAAGTGGTAAGACTATAGTTCCACTAGCCTCATCCTTTCCATTATCACAAAATATTTTAACAAGATCATATTTTTCTAGATCTTGTTTGGTTATCCTAAAATGACTAATAAATATTAGTCTATAGACATTGAGTATAAAACCATTAACAACTAAGATTCCTTTGATGGATATTTCACTAATGTGGTCTATGATGTATAATGGAAGATATTTGACCATAGAAAACTAAGGGATATCATATTCATGGAATGATATAGGTGCATGATTAACCCCAATGAATCCCACCATAAAAGTAAGATCTTGAGGAACAACCTATTCATTCATAAATTTAAGATGTCTCTATGGATAAAATAGGTCCTAAGAAGCTCAAAAATGGATATTTTAGCTAGGGTAATTTTAATTTGATGGAGCAAATCAAAATTTCCCTTAGCCTTAGCACCTAATTGGATGATTCATCAAGGTCCTTTGGGTGGATAAATTATTTTAACACAAAGGACAAAAGTATGTCTATAAGGTTCATCAGATAAAGAATCCTTGTATTGTTGCCTAGTTACAACATAAATAATAAAATATGATTAAAATAATGGATCATCCCCACCGTACTTTGGTTTAGATTTTGGGCATTCCTATAGTGAATGTTATTTTCTATAGTTTGAGTTGATTATGATTAGCTAAATGGTTTTGAAAAATTTTGAGTTCTTTATTAGAAGAAGACTGAGAATTAAAGCTATTGAGAACAACTTTGAGTTCTATAAATGGTTTTGAAAAATTTTGAGTTCTATAAATTAGTTCTTCTATTAGGTTCCTAAGGCTCAATCATATATCATTCACATGACTATTATCATGATGGAAAGCACATTAATTATTAGAAAAAACCCAATAATTTTTGTCTCTCCCAAAATATAAATGCTTGGTGCATGGAAGTTCCATAAATTTACCTTTTAGGAGTTGATCCAGGATGGTTGAAGGAGGTTCATCTAGTTGGGAGTACTTCCTCCTACGTTTTGGTTGTTGTGGATTCCTTAAGACAATATTTTAAAGGTTTAATATAGCATTGACATTGTTAGTCTAGCATGATTCTATAACTCTATTTCCTATAATGTGATTGTTCTTTTACTACCCCTTAGGTTAGAGGATGTATTGAGGACCATATTTGATCCTTACAATTTGGGTATCATGACCACACTCAATATGGTCTTATTGGGTGTGTTTGGTGTTCATGCCTCGTGTGGAGTGTTAGTCCTAGAAATTTAAAGGAGTGTGGGATGTGGCTCCTCAAAACAACCTCTAGGGATTTCTACCAAGGTTAGATCCTTGTTTGGATATGATGTTTGATGCACCGATGCATTTCTACTCTAGCCTAATCTATCAAGTTCTTGCCATGGAAAATGGTTAGAGGTAAAAGTAATAAATAACTAAAAACAAATAACAAATAAAGGAAAAATACTCTAAGGGTTGGTGTCAGATATCTAAGGCTCCCTTTATCACATTGGGATGAGTAAACATATTTATCATAGATGACAGTGTACAAGGAACATAGTTTCCCTAAACATGAGTTTCACTAAATACACACACATAAGAACCAAGATAGAAGGAGAAATAGTCATAACTTCTCATATATATAATGGATAGACTAAATACATGCTATAGAAAGAGACCTAAAACCAATCAACTTGAATGACTCAAGTCATGATCCAATATATGATACATAAGAGAATGAAGTAAAACCCCATATGAGGCTATATATTAGGCATGGGTGTGACTAGCTTTCCATCCTTCATAGTGAGAAAGAAAGAGATATTTATAATAAATGAGGGAAATTTTCCCTAAATTATGTGTAGTAATTCAAAATTATCCAATTCAAAATTGCCTAGGCTAGTCAACATCAACTTTGAGTTATCTTTGAGGTTTTGAGGATTTGTAGCAATAAATAGTATTGATAGGTTGGCTTGATGGGAGTTTTTTTGTGTTGTAAAGTTACTTCATGCTATAAATCTCCCATGATTAAACTTCTAGGATCCATCTTCTTTAATACCTTAAATTTGGTGTTGCCCCTTGGGCTACCTCCTGTATCACTACTTTGAATGCCCTAGCTATTGCTTGGGGAACCATGTCTAGTTGTGGAGCATCAAGGTTGGAACTAGATCATCATCTTCACCCTTATGGGTTGGTCCAATTTTTTTAGTGATGACCAACACTTTGCCTCCTTTATGTCCTAATAGGTACCATAGGTGAAGCCTATGTTTGCACACTTCTAGGGTCATAGTTTTACCTTTTGGACTTAATTTTAACATGGAAGAGACATCCCTTTTCATTAACCCATCTGTATATTCCTTTCTAGCATTCCAACATTGATGGGAACTACTAGAAAAAATTACTTGGCTAGTGTACCTAGGGTACCTTTTCCTACTAATTTTTCTCTTCTCCTTCTTGATACTCCTCTTCTATCATGGATCTCAAGGAGGCCTTTGAGGGGTCAAAAATACTAAAGGCTTAGGGAAGATTTTATAGTTAGAAATTTTTGAGCTAATATGTTCTTCTTTGTATTTTAGGTATTAAGATCCTCTTGGGGGAGGTAAATAGCTTGCCTTACCATATCCGTGCTTGGATATACTTATATATTCCTCCTCCTCATATGAGGAACAAACATCAATCCCTAATATTAATTGGTGTTGTCATATTTTAGTTACACCAAGGATTGGGGAACACCCTCAAACATGGAATGGGATCAAACCCATGGTCTTTACTCTCTTACGATAATCAAAGGCCATAGGTGCTAGATGAAGCAAGGTCATGTTAAAGGTGGACCCCTCTTAACCATCACCAAAATGGCTCAACTACTCCAATCAATAATAGAACCTACCTTAGCCACAATTGGAAAGACATTTTGAACCATGTTTTACTCTGGTTTGATGGGTCAGTTAGACTTCATGGTGTATGGAGGTTTAGGGTTAGCATCATATTGTAGTGGATTTTCTTACTTGGTATAACCTTGGATTATTTTATGGCATCAAGTGCTTTGTGAGTAGTAGGATATTTGTGCCCCTTAATTTTGGCTTCATATGGTGCTCTAATCAAAATTTCCTTCTTTTAGCAATATTTGCCTAGCGTAGTGAATTTTCACTATAGGAAGACTAATCTCCTTCCTTATGTAATTTGGATTTCAATTTTCATATTTTCACAAGGGTGGTCTCTACTCTCTTGAACAAACAAATCACATATTCTAAAGAAGATACATTGGTCATCTCTAAATAGAAGGTCAATTGATCATTAAGGCTACCTATAAAGATATCTAAAAGACCTATATGTGGAGTGACCTACTAAATTATCCCCATTAGGGCTTTCCATATTGTTAATAATTTGGTAAAATTCTCATATTTAGACTACTTGAATTGGTATAGGTCATTATTTGTGATATTTTTCTTAATGTAGACACAAAATTGCCTGATAAATATCTTGACAAGGTCTTTAAAGTTGTTAAGGGAATGTCTTGATATTTAGTAGTACCATTCCAAGGTGGTACCACTAAGGCTCTTGTAAAATATATTCAATAGCAATTTTTTATGATAGGATATATCACTATAAGTTTTTCTAAATATTCTAAGGTAGTTGACAAAATCTTCCTTCCCTTTGTACCTTTGAAACTTAAGAGTTTCAAAGTTGGGAGGAAAATATAGCTAGCTACAAAATAATATAAAGGTTGGTTGCACAAGTCATCATAATAGTACTTGTGACTAGAAAAATACCCTTGGATTATAGTCATTTTTTGTTTCAATAGCTTTGGTTGAGAAGTTAAATTTTGAAGTTTGGAAGAAACCGGATTTGATGACACAAAATATTGATAATAGATAATTGACATAAGAAGGTTGATATGATTGGGTGTGTGATGTTGAGGCTGAATCCTAAATATGAAAGGATTAAAATATAAAGGATGAGAGATTGTAGGATTAGGGTTTTGAGTGAAATTCATGCTTACAATTGTGAGATTAGAATGAAGTTTATTGACATGAGGATTATAAATTAGAACACTTGATGGTACATTTGGATTAGGAATGTAACTTGTGCCCTCTTTTTGAGACACAAGACAAATTATATTTCCCTATAATAGTTCTACAAGAGAAGGTAAATACAAATGATATCCTAAATAATATGGAAGATTTTGCATCTTGGCATCTGTAGAAGTGGTGATGATAGGGATATTTGAATCAATGAAATTAGAATTTGATGCATTAAGGTTTATATTTAAAGATCCAAGGGGTGGATTCAATTAATTTAAATATAAATGGTTTGAGATAGGTTTTTGGGTATGGTACAAGAGTGAACCTTCCCTGTCAAATATGCCTGTGTTCATGATGTTTCCTAAGAAAGGAATCCACAACGTCCCTATGCTTTTGTAAAAATAAAACCATGTGATTTATGGATTGGAAAACCACTCATCATGGACAAGGGTTAGAGAACCCTATGGATGATAATCCTCATATTTTTCCTCAAATTTTGGGTGCAGGTTGGTCTTTATTACCTTCCAAAAAAGGGTTAGGGTTAAATGTCAATTGTTGAGTAGCATTATAGTTAGGTAGTGTCTCTCATCCATGGGTTTAGAAGGAAAGGGTTCAATTAATTAAGTTTATATAGTTGATTAAATAAGAAACATATGTTTTAGAAACCTTATATCCCATTATCTTGATATACCAAATCTAACCTATATACCTGACTCCTCTATATATAATAATTGATACCTGAGAAAAAACCAATATCGGGGTTTCTAATGATACATGGAAGTCACTACTTGGATATTTTTTAAAGATGGTATGTGAGGGGTAATAGTATGTCTCCTTATGACTCCAATTATCCCATTATAATATACTTATTACTAGGCATAAGTATGCATGATACTCTATGTTAGTGGGTGGTATTCTAGGCTTACTATATACCCAATATAGCCTAGTAGCTCATACAAAAACTACTCAAAGGATCATGAAGACCCTTAGTAGGACTAGCAATTGGTTATGTTCTTGTTATCTAGATTTAATGTGATCTAATCTAAATAAACAATATTAAATGGTCTTGATTAAATTTTAATAAACTTTATCTTGGTTAATGATTATCTTGGACCAAAAGGATCTTGGAACCCATGGTGGTGTTCATGTCAAGTTCACCAAAATGTAGCATGGGGAAAAGGGAAAGGTGTCACAAAGGGTCTCTTTGTGATTATTTTTGGATCTCCTCTACATCACATTGAGACTAGGTATATTTTATGTACACTTTATGTTTGATGGATTAGTTGAAGAAAACTTGTGTTTCTCCTAAGATACTTCTTTGTCTAAGCTTAACCCTAATTTAGCCCTACTACAAAATGCAATGCAACAAATCAAGGCCTAAATATAAAATGACTTTTATTTTTATGATAAAATAAAGAATAATTTATTTTTTAAGAGGCAAGGATGCAATAAAGATATAGCAAACAAGTCCTATGATGCAACTATATGCAATTTAGATTTAATGCTAAAATTGACAGATTAAGTTGGTCCCCTATGTGATTAAGACTAAACTAGTTCCTTCTTTCATTTTTACTTATTTTGTTAATAAACAAGAAATAAAACCTAATTTAAGTAGACAACAAGCAGTATTTTACTCATAAATGTTATGGGATAGAGAAACCTACTTTTGCCATCTCTAGTTTATAGAAATGTCACTATTCCTTTTGCCTATCAATGGCACTTTTTCTCAACCTATAAAATAGATAAAAAAATTTATAATCAATCATAGAGTGACTTGTCTAAGATGGTAGAGGATGTTAGACTCCCTTTAATACTAATTAGGCCCTTGTTTAGATAAATAAAATACAAAAGACATAAAATAAATGGTTGGTGTAAAAAACACCATTGGGTTATGATAGCACTATCAATGCTTTTATTGAGTGTTGGTGCTTTTGCTTTAAGTATAGCCTAGAAGCACTTTTTCTTCTAAGAGCATAACTATAAAATTAAATGCAAGCTAGACTAACATTATGATGATAATGATAAAGGGACCTAACTAGGGAGTATAAAGACCCTACCAAATAGTAGAAAAATAGACTTGTTTGCCTAAAATGAATATTAAATGACAAAATGAGATTCTAACTAAATGCAAATGCAAGATACAAGATTAGTTTTACTACAAGGTTAGGAGAGTATCAACAAAAAATAAGGATAAAGAGCACAACAAAGACACAAGATTGTTTCTCCCTTGTATGTGGAAGCTTGTTGGAAGATTTCTAACTTGCTTGTTGACACTTGAATGCTTGAACTTGGGGGATTGGTGCTTTATGCTTGGATACTTGATGATTGCTTGAGATTTCTTGGATGTGTAGATGCTTACAAGAACAAGAGCTTGAGTGCTTACAAGGATAGACTCCATAAGATTGTGGTAAATTTTAGCATAATATTGCCATACAAAATGATAAATTCCTATGATCCTAACGAGATTTTGGTAAAATTGTGTTGCTTTCAAAAGTTCATTGATGAAATATGTATATGAAATTTGACAAAGTTTTGCTACTACAAAAAATCCTATTTGAAATGGTCACCCCAAATATTGGTTTTATAGGAAGTCATGGATCCTTAGGGAAAGAACTACATTGAATATAACAAGATTGGTGATAGTAAGAATTTGAAAAGAGATCAAGAACCCATTAATGAAGAAGATGAAAATAGCAATTCTTTGATTTGGAATTTCTATAGGAGCTACAGATCAGATTTTGGGGATCTGGATCATTAATAATGGGTGGCTTGAGAAGGATAAAAATTCAAATTTCTTGGTTTTGGTGCATGACTAGCACCAGTTGAAAAAAGTTTTTGTGGTGCTTTTGCAATGGCACTCTCACCTCATGACCATTGGAGGTCAAAAATGGATAGAAAATGGTTAAAATTCAAACTTTGGAAAAATAATTATTGATGTTATCATTCATGCCCCAATGCTTTCACTCTTGGAGCAATAAATGTTACAAATTTAGGCATAAGGAAGATTTATTTAGTTTAGTTGATTGAAATGCTAATTGATGAAGGGATTGGACCACTTAGAGATTATCCTTATGCATAAAATTGGATGTCTATATTAGGTTAACTTATTTAATGTAATTAGGGTTTAGGTATTGGTATCAATACTCCCCATCACTCCACCCATTGTATTTTTGTTATCCTTATCTATATATAATATAGTGATTAGTAATGGTGCCTACAAGTGTCCACTATCTATTTATCTCGTTCATCCTTGTTTATAGTTTCTATATAATATTTGAGTGGATGGATTGATTTTTTTCATTTCTAGAAATAGATGTGAATTCCAATATGGTATCAGAGCAATTATGGAGCTTCATCACTTGCTTATGCAAAAAAATTATCCAAAGCCTCCAATATTTCTTCTGACTTCTAAGACAAATTACTTCTTAGATATTCATAAGCACCTTCAACAAAATAGATAAAAGGAAAATGTAATTTTTTCTCTATAATTATTCTAATTTTTTGGGAAATTTACACTTAATGTAGGTTATGTTCCATTATTATTGGAATATTTTTTACCTATTTTATCACTTTGACTTTACAATGGTGTCTTGACTTCTTCCTAGAGAGCCAAATATTATTTCCTCATAAATATGACTTGGTGTCATTACAAAGGAGGGAGAATTATGATGTTTTTGTCCCACTTGGGAGCTTTGGTACCTTGTCTAAAAGAAGGAAAATGAGGTACATTGATTTTTCTTGGTTCAAATATTGTACACCATGTTCATTTAATTGTTGGAGCTCTTTATTGTTATGGATTATGCCCTTCTTAATGGAGAGGGTACACCTTTGGATCCATGTAGTGATGAAAATAGTCAGGCTATGGACATGGCATAAGGGAATTCTATCTTTTGATGTAAGGAGCTAAAGAATAAATCTATTTCTTATTATTTTCCTTGCAAAAGAGTCGGAAGGAATTTTAAAACAATTGATATTTTTCAAAAATACCACTCTAAGGCTATTTTGGAGGGGAAATTGTTGGAGGCCATAATTTTTGTATACAAAAGCATGTTGATCCCATTTTATTTTCTAAATCACATATTTTTTTAATGTTTTCCATTGGTGGTATTTTTTCAATTACTTATTACAAGTGGAAGAACATCTCAATGTGTGATTGTCTTCAATACCTATTGCCCCATTCAAAAGGGAAAATTTACCATATGTTATCCAATTAGAATCGTTGGTCTACATATATGAGAGATACATGTAGATTTATGGTAGTTGTAGCAGCTTTGGAGGCATACAGTAAAAGGATTCAAAATATGCTTTAGTTAATCCCTCTTCCTCCTTTGGGCTATTGATTTAGCTTTTTCATGAAAATCTAATTTTTCATAATTTCTTCCTTCTTTTATTCATTGTCCTCATAGAAGTTTGTAATAGCATATTTCATAAACAAGTCTATGTAAATCCTCTTTTGGTAATAAAAAATAGGTGGCCTAAGGGCAAGTTGAAGTTTCCAAACAAGGTGATGTATATTGTAAAAGGGAAATTTATGCTTTCAAGTCTTAAATTATGCAACTATAGAATATTCAAGTAGGTTTTTAAAGGGATTAGGCATAGATTATCTTTCTCATATGGATTCTTAGTGGAGGTGTTTTTTGGATATGTGTGGGAACATCTAACATTAGCAATAAACACTATGGTCCAGCCTAAGGAGATTTTTGTGTAGAGGTATTTTCACATCAGTGGATTTTTGAATGGTGAGGGGAATCCATATGAGTATTCCTCAAGTGTAGAGGCCCACTAGAGCATCCATTATGTGGGAAAGATATTAATATTATGAATGCCTTCTCTTCTTGGTCCCTTAATTCAAATTATAAGGAGGTGTTGGAAATGTAATTTGGCTTATGGTGAAGGCCAACATTGTATGATGTAATTTTATAGGTATACAAGAAATTGTTGTATAAATACATTTAATTTATTGTATTATTTTATTATGTAATCCTTATAGGTCACAGTTAACCTTTTTATAATTAAGCCCACTTTATAACTTGTAATTAACCTAAAATCCCTCTTGTTATGTCATCTTAGATTAACTTATTTAATGTAATTGGGATTTTGGTATTGGTATAAATATTCCCCACCACTCCATTTATTGTATCAAAGTGTTGTGATCCTTATCTATAGATAATATAGTGATTATTTATGGTGACTATGGGTGCCCACTATTTATTCCTCTTTTTTATTTTTTTAATGCTTTATTTATAAAATTTGAGTGGATGGATTGCTTTTGTTTATTTCTAGAAATAGGTGTGAATTCCAACATTATTATGGCATATTATAAGTGGTATTGTAGATCAACATATAGTAATGAAAATTGATATTTTTTTATGGACAAAGTCCCTTTTATGAAATGTAATTTTTTAATAGGATTGAAGAGAAACTTATGCTATTCACTAATTTTAGCTTCCCTTTTTATTTTTATCCTTTTTTATTGTTTTGTAACATGACAACCACACTTGATACATTATGAATTATTTTATAATTTAAAGGGGATGTTTATATTTTTTTAAAATAGCATAATAATGAAAAATATATTATCAACTATGGAAGCATGGAATTCTGTTCAAAATGGTTATATATAACTATATGATTAAAATACACTTTTTGAAGCATGAAGAAATATACTATAAAAATACAAGAAAATATTAATGAAACATAATTTTCCCAAGGATTAGTGGTTCCAACACTATTAATAAAGCATGGAATATCTTATCTAATACCTACAAGGGTGCTAATGCATCCACATTGATAATTTTGAGAATTTTTAAGAATATAAAAATAAGAGTAGAAGAATCAATCAACTAATATATCATTATATTTCAAGATATAATGAACTATATGTTTCATAAAAATAAAAATAAAAATGGAAGCTAAAATTAATAAATAACATAATTTTCTCTTCAATCCTATAAAAACAATATGTTTCATAAAAGGGATTTTTGTTAAAAATGGTTGTATAGAACTATATGATGAAAATGCACTCTTTGAAGCATGAATAAATATACTAGACAATTATATCAATGAAACACAATTTGTCCAAGGATTAGTGGTTCCAATACTATTAAGAAAGCATGGAAGATATTATCTAATACTCACAAGGGTGCTAATTCATCCACATTAAGATATTTGAGAAGTTTTGAAAATTGAAAAATGAGAGTAGAAGAATCAATCAACTAATATATCAATATATTTCAAGATATAATGAATTATATGTTTCATAAAAATAAAAATAAAAAAGAATCTAAAATTAATTAACAACATAAGTTTCTCTTCAATCCTATGAAATCAATATGTTTCATAAAAGTGACTTTTGCTCAAAATGATTATATAGAACTATATGATGAAAATGCACTCTTTGAAGCATGAAGAAATATACTAGACTGTATACAAGAAAGGATTAATGAAACATATTTTATCCAAGGATTAGTGATTCCAACACTATTAATAAAGCATGGAATATCTTATCTAATACCTACAAGGGTGCTAATTCATACACATTAAGAATTTTGAGAAGTTTTGAAAATATAAAAATAAGAGTAGAAGAATCAATCAACTAATATATCATTATATTTCAAGATATAACGAACTATATGTTTCATGAAAATAAAAATAAAAAGGGAAGATAAAATTAATTAATAACATAAGTTTCTCTTCAATCCTATGAAAACAATATGTTTCATAAAAGGGGCTTTTGTTCAAAATGGTTATATAGAACTATATGATGAAAATGCACTCTTTAAAGCATGAAGAACTATACAAGAAAAGATTAATAAAACATAATTTTTCAAAGGTTTAGTGGTTCCAACACTATTAATAAGCATGGAATATCTTATATAATACTCACAAGGGTGCTAATTCACTCACAATAAGAATATTGAGAAGTTTGAAAATATAAAAATGAGAGTAGAAGAATCATACTAATATATCATTGTATTTCAACATATAATGAATTGCATGTTTCATAAAAATAAAAATAAAAAGGGAAGCTAAAATTATTAATAACATAAGTTTCTCTTCAATCCTATGAAAACAATATGTTTTATAAAAGGGACTTTTGTTCAAAATGGTTATATAGAACTATATTATGAAAATGCACTCTTTGAAGCATGAAGAAATATACTAGATAATATACAAGAAAATATTAATGAAACACAATTTTTCCAAGGATTAGTGGTTCCAACACTATTAAGCAAGCCTGGACTATCTTACCTAATACCTACAAGGGTGCTAATTCATCCACATTAAGAATATTGAGAAGTTTTGAAAATATAAAAATGAGAATAGAAGAATTAATCAACTAATATATCATTATATTTCAAGATATTGTAAGTGAAACAAAGTCCATTTATGATGAATTAAATGACAATATAAGGTTTTATGAAGAAATATAAAAAATTTAATACTTAAATCTAAATGGCATGTTTTTATTATAGAGATCCCCAATGACTTTAGTTGATTTAAGAGAGAGGAGTTGAATGGAATGTTATTGGTGCTTGAAGAAATGATGAAAGAACTTTATAAATTTTTAGATCATGTCTTTGCCACCAAAGATAACACAAAAATAAGAAACATAAAATTTATAAACAAAAGTCAATAAATAGAGGCAAAGGAAAAGGAAGATGAAAAAGAGATAAAATGAGGGAGCAATAAGAACAAATAAAAGTTAATGAAAAACAAAGGTGTCAAATGCTTGAGTGTAAAAACTAAAGGAAATTTAAGAGGGAGTAGATAAAATAGAAACAAGAAAGATAAAATTCATGAAGAATAAAGAAATTGTTAAAAAAAAAAAAGAATTAGTGATTAGAGGATTGTGGAATTCACAATATTTTCTAGAAATAAAAAAAAAAAAGTAAACTATCCACTCAAATATTATATAGAAAGCATAAAAGGATAAAATAAAGAGAGAGAGATATGATAAGCACATGTCAGCACCATAAATAATCACTATTTGTAGATCATATTACATAACACTCAAATGAACAAATGAGTGTAAGGAGGTTATTTATAAAAATACCAAAACCTTGAATTACATCATAAAGCTTAACCTAATCCAACATAACATGTGGAATTTAGGTTAACTACAAATATTAATTAGGTTTAACCATAACAAGGTTAATCTTGATCCATTGGGCTTACATAATAAAATATTAAACACATTGCACAATATCATCTTGGTCATGAATCATATTATAATTTCAATAAAGGAAAATGTAAAGGAAGATCCCAAATGGACAAGGTAGAGAAGAGAGCAATAGGATAAAACAAAAAATTAATGCAAGAAGAGTGACCAATGCTTCAAGCATAAAATTGTGGATAATATAAGAGGAATTGTTATAGTAAAAATATAAATTTATATAAAAGGAAAGCATGTGCAATTATGGTACATCTTAAACCAAGTAACAATATCTTCTAGTCTTCCTTCATACCAATTAGAACAAGAATATTTAATGTATGGTAAAATCATGGTATTCCACTCACATGAATTTTAAGGGAGATTTAAATATAAAATTTGATCAAAATTATTCAAACAAAATAATACAAAGTGATAACAATGTTCATGTTGTGAAAGGTAAATAAATAATAACAATTCAAACCAAAAAAAGAAAGGAAACACCAAGTACATCAATGAAATGTTGTCAATATTTTATTTAAAGAAGAATTTATTGGTGGTGTGTCAAATAGAGAAAAACAACTATGTAGGTTTTGATGGACTTCAACATATAATAAAGGAGAAAATGAATAGGATTCCAATAGGAATTTGAGATAAAGTAAATCTTAATAATATAATTTGCCTTACATTGTTGTTTATCAAGGCATGTGCTTTGAAGGCTTTTGAGAAAAATAATAGTAAAATGTGATACAATGGATCAATGGATTGTCATTTAATGAAAATGTTTGTGAAGGTTTATTGAAGAGGTTTCTAACAAATATGATACAGCTTGAAACATCTCCTTCCTTTCTCCCTTTACAACTAGTAATGAGAATATTTGGTACATCAATTTGAGATATCCCACTCATGTGACTTTGGAGGAATTTGTGTTCATCAAAGTTGATAAGAATTATTCAAATATGATTGAAGAGTGAAAGGATAAATACCAATGCATATAGAAGATAAAAACATGCTATCCACCTCAAATAAAAGTATTTTCAACAACTTAGATGTTGGAGCATAATTATAGAGTAGAATCTTACAATGCATATTCAATAACAAATCAAGTTGGAATGATATTGATAGGCACTCTCCCTTTAGCACTAGGTGTGATGAATGCTTTGAAGGATTTCAATAAGAATGACAATAATAGCATAGTAGGTATGGAGGCTCAAGCTATAAATGTTTAAGTTTTGTAATGGAAAATCTTATGGTCAATTAATTGCTATTACTAAATAGGCTAATGAGATTTTTGAATTTTGTATTGAGAAGTAACATAATTATAGGTTTCCTATAGAAAAGTTATGAATATCAACAAAGACAATTAGCCTTATATGAATGAACTTGTTTGGAGTAATGAAAATTTTATATTTTCAATAGTGGCATGTCTTTTCTAACCTTCATTGATGAATTCTCTAGGAAAGTACAAGTTCATTTTCTTATGAAAAATCAAGGTCCTCTAATTTTGATGTGTTAAAACCTTGATAAAAATAAATTGGTTAAAGAAATAATGGGGTTTGTCATACAAGATTATTTTACATTAAAAAAAAAGCTTCATTGAATTTTCATTATGCTAATATTGAATTTTCATTCTGTTAATATTAGTCATATCTTGAAATGACATTTTTTAATGATTTATTGGTAGCTTTTATGATTTTTAAATCTTATTAATTTGGTGATATTTATAATTTATGAGGACTCATTCTTAAGATTCACGATATTTTCCAAAAATAAACAAAAGCAAAACATTCACTCAAATCTTATACAAAATGTAAAAGGAGGACAAAAGAGATTTGGAAGCACCTGTAAGCACCATAAATAATCACTATATCCATAGATAATATTATACAACACTTCGATAAGAAAAGAGGACTATGAGAGGGGTATTTATAACAATACTAAAATCTCAATTACATCATAAGGTTTAACCTAAACCAACATAACAAGAGGGCTTTAGGTTAATTACAAATTATAAAGAGGGTTTAATCATAATAAGGTTAAACATGGCCCATAAAGCTTACATAATAAAATATCATAAAATAATTAATACATTATACAATGAAATGCCCTTATGCCTATCCAATACATAGCACAATGTTGGCTCTTGGACATGAATCAAATTATAATTTCAACACCTCCAAATAATCTAAACTAAGGAGCCAATTAGAAAATACATTAGTGATAATAATATATTCCTCCCATAATGTATGCTCTAATGGACCTCTATATTTGAGGAAAATTCTTTTAAATCTTTCGCATCATCAAGAAGTCTTACATCTAACTTCAAGAATTCAGCTTCAATCCTTTGCAACTACAATAAGCAATTATTCATTAGATAACCCTCCCTCTTATAAAATGGAAAGTGGTCTTTTATTTATTTGAATACTTAGCCTAGCCCTTAAGCCCTTGGGTCTTAGCCTCCTTAGATTTGAATTCCTTCACATGAGCTTGTACTTGTGGAGTCCCACCACAATTTCGCATTAGCACCTAAAAATGAACTAAGAGAACAAAAAATTGATCAAGAGTAAGAGTGCTCTAGGATTCCAAAAACATAGGAATCATATGAACCATTAGGTTCAACATCTGAAAGGATGAGGAGATATTAGCAAGGTTAATCTTAATGCATTCTGCATCATATATCTTTTTACCTTCAAAATATGTAATATCTGCCCTCAAAGCTTTAAATCTTACTATATAGTCCTCAACCTCAACTATTTTAAGAGAAGAAAGCTTCAAGTCCAATCAACTTACTTTAGTAGTATTAACCTTTCCAAAAAATACATGCAGTTTTGACCATAACTTGATAGGGTCACTCTTCTCTTTGATGTGGAAAAGCAAGCTTAATTCAATTAGTAAGGAACACAAATCTAGAGCTTCTTTTGCTTTTTGATGGTGAGTTTCATCATTAAGGATAGTTGCTTTACCCTCTTGAAAGATGCACCACAAGTTCTTACTTTTTAGTAAGCCAATCATCTAAGTTGACCAAATGCTACAGTTTTATCCATTAAGGTGAGTAAATAGGGCTTTATGGTCCATCTTACACAATCTAACCCCTAACAACATAATAAATCTATGAACTAATGCCACCAATACGTAAAGCTCAAAAAGTCATGTGATTTGAAAATAACAGGCTCAAAATTATTTTGTATGCAAAAGATATGGCCTTCAAAAGTTTTGCCCTAGTGAACCCCCATAAAATAAATTCTTAAACCTTAGGGTTACAAGAGCCAATTCTGACCTACCACTTGGGAAATTCTAATTCATTTGTGTGCTTCAGTCACACATTACCACTTTAGCTTCTCTAATCCACAAAATCATCAACACTTGCCTCCACTTGACTACTTGAGAAGGTATAAGTATATAAAATTTTATTTTTGGTGGTGCATGGGATTTGAACCAAGGTCTCACAAGGCCAAAGCACATCCTACTATACAATATGATGTGTCCCTTGAGATACCTGCTCCTCACACATACCAAAAGAAATTTTGATGCATTTACAAGGCAACATGTGCTCTACCCATAGACTCAAGTGCACGACCAATGGCTTGCAAGCATATTTGCATGCATGGTATGACCAATCAACCAAGCGAGCAAGGTATACTCAAGTGGTGGCAACCCTATAGGTGGCATATCCTAAAATACTCATTGGAAAAATAATTTCATACTCCTTAAACATGATACCTCCTTTTTCAAGCATCTAACGATATCTCTAGTGACCATTGCACCATGTTTATCATTCACAACGATCAAAACTTGATATTGCATAAAGCAATATCACTATAGAGCCAATCAACAACTTTTGAAACCTATGACCAACAACTATGCCAGAGTAAAATTGTGTTCCTCCATAAAACTCAACTACCAACCAATGTAAGGACTTGAGTGCGTCATCTTTGTGGAGCACAACAACGCATCTTTATCGGTAAGGCCAAACTTTTGAGAAAAGGACTCATCTAGAATATTTTTAAATTTAAAAAATAGCATCAACTTCTAGTTATGCTCTGAAAGTTGTATTTTCTCCATGGATAATTGGATCTATTTTGAATTTAAAAACAAAAACATCAAGAGATCCTTGGTAATAACAAGAAACTGGAGTAGGCAAAATATCTCTAATAAAATCAATAACATGGATTTAAAAATTTGTCAATTAATCTTCCTACTTTTGGCAAAACACCATATGATGCAATGGAAGAAATTTTACCCTCAAGTTCGAAAGACAAATTGAAGACACCAAACCATTTTTAACATGACCAAGCAATTTCACTCCATACCCACTCTAATACCATGTTGGAATTCACAATATTTTCTAGAAACTAGCGGAAGCAAAACATTCATTCGAATATTAGATAGAAAATAAAATAAGGATGAAAGAAATTTAGGGGCACCAATAGGGACCATAAATAGTCACTATATCCATAGATAATATTACACAACACTCTAATAAGAAAAGAGGAGAAGTGTATTTATCAGGTAACCAAAACTCCAATTACATAATAAGGTTTAACCTAAGCCAACATAATAAGAGGGCTTTAGGCTAAATTATAAATTATAAATAAGGTTTAACCTATTAACCATGGCCCATATGGCTAACATAATAAAAATATTACAAAATAATTAACACATTATACAACGAAATGCACTTAGGCCTATCGAATACATTGCATAATGTTGGCTCTTGGCCATAAATTATATTATAATTTAAACACCCATAAAGCAAAAAAGTACCTTAAGTGAGGTTAATAATTCTAGAGAGAAGGAATACGCTAACACATCAACTCAAAAACTCTCACCTTAATAATTGACAAAGGTTTTAGTACATATAGTGTCTTATAAACCAGTTATAGCTCACAATTATTATCAATGTGGGACAACCCATTTGTGTATACAGTAGAAAAGGAGATTTTTCCCACAAGAATTTTATTGTAAGAAGGATTTCGTGGTATTTTCACTACGTTAACAACTAACCTACAAATTCTTATAAGGGGCTTTTTAATATATATGCAACAAGGAAATTCAAATCTTAAAATCAATCTCTAGAAAAAAAACATATGTATTCAACAGAGATATAGAATTGGATTAGTTGTTAATTTTTATATAATAGACTCAAGCTCTTAAGACTTAAAAATATATACATTATTATTATTTCTACACTTAAAATACAATGATGGAATTTGATTAGTTAATTTGTATATAATAGAATCAAGCTCTTAATAAAATATATATATATATGAGTCCAAACATATGTTATGACATGCTAACGCTACTAAAATCCTATGAATCCTTTCCTTACATTAAATGACTGCATGAAAATCCATTTTTCTATACTATACACTAATGGTTGTCAGACATTGATAATGATTATGAGATATGATGGATTGTGAGATTTGATGGATTTGTAAGGTATTATATAGACTCAAGATCTTAAGACTTAAATAATATATACATCACCCACGTGTTGTAGGTGAGTTTGATAGGGTAGGGCAATCCTCCAAGGGAGGATCTCCACCCTACCAAATGCATATTGGGTACCCAAAATCCAATTGATAATGTTGGTGCAATCAAGGTCGGGTGTGACTCTCGAGTAATTTTGACGATGTAGAACCCCTTGGTTGTGGTTTCTCCGACTAAGGCAGACCCACAAGGGATTTTTTGCTAAATTCAAAAATATATATGTATATATATACATCAAGTCCAAACGTATGTTATGATGTGCTAAGGCTATTAAAATCCTATGAATCCTTTCCTTACATTAAATATGCCTACATAAAAATCATTTTTTCTATACTACACACCAATGGTTGTCCCATATTAATAATGATTGTATGATGGATTTGTAAGGCATTACATATACGAAAATGTTTACCAATATCAAAGTAGGTATTATAGTCCACGGGCTGATGAATAGCATTTGTTAGAAATAGAGTCTATTCCATCATTTGGGTTATGTAAATGTATCTTCCAAGGTACATACTTAGATTACTTTAGGGGGAAGTTATCTAGTTACTTCATGCAATGTAATAAGTGCACAAGTGTCATTGTGCAAGTTGTACATGTGCAAGTTGTCCCTTGCACAACTAGATAGAGTGTTGGCCAAGTATCCTATTTTGCCTATATAAGGATGGCCTCTTAGGTAGATAGATATAGAGTGAGAAATACATAGAGTTAGAAAAGAGTGTAGCATAGTGTGTGACACCATCCATTGGTGATGGATGCAATGTAGTTCAATAGATTTATATTGGAGTGTTCATTTCCTCCATAGCTACATTGTAATATTTTATATTTCAGTCATTCAATAGATTTACTTTCTTTCATATTATTCTGCATCTCGTGATTGCTATCTCTCCATGCTTTCTACATCAAAAGCTAATAATGGTATCAGAGCTATGGTAGATCTAGTTTGTGTAGGTCTATAGGAAAGCCACCATTATCATTGAGCCTGAGCATTTTGACAAACTAATGCATCGTTGGACCAGCCACTATCAAAATCCCTTAGAAGAATCTAGGTGGTAGAATAAGAGAGAGTCACGAGTGAGGATTGAAAGAAGTCTCAGTTCAAGGAAATACTGAGACTGTAATTGACCAGAGTCTTTCCACAAGAGTTTTAGAAAAAAACTCATGAAGACCAGGACTCAAGATTCAAGCCACTGGATTGACAGATCATTTAGTGAGGATCATCCAGGATATCTAGAAATTTTCTAACTAGTGCCTAAAGTTTCTTTTGTTTGCAGGAAACTATTTCTTAGAGGATTGGGACTCCTCCTACGATAGAAATCTAGGAGACTCCAACTTCATTGCCCGAAGGTCGACGTGCCCTCATAGTGCAGAGATTGGTTCTTTGTGCAAGAGAAGAATACTATGGAAGAAGACTTCTTGTGAAGAGTTGTGGTGAAGTCAGGAGATAGAAGATCTCCATTGTTGAATCAAAGAACTTCACAAGTTGAAGAACAAGCCATAAAAGCCTTGACATAAAAAGGCCATAGAAGCCTTAGAGAAGAGGCCACAGGAGCCTTGAAGGAGAAGCCACAGAAGTCTTAATACCAAAAGGCCATAGGAGCCTTGGTATTGGAAAAGGCCATAGTAGCCTTGATACTAAAAAAGGTCATAGTAGCCTTGATATTGAAAAAGGCCATAGTAGCCTTGGTACTGAAAAAAAGGCCATAGTAGCCTTGATCCTGAATTTGAAGAAGAATATCTGATTTAGAAGTAGACTAAATATTTTAGTACTAATACTTTGTTGCAGGGAAAGAAGATTCAGTGAGTTGGGAAACTTCCTACAAGAAATTTAGGAAGGGTATCTTCTTTAGAATCAATTCAACACCTAGAGCAAAATCAAAGATATCAGGAGAAGATCTCATTGCAGAACTTCCAGTCAAGGAAGGAGAAGGAGAATAAGGACTAGGTGAGTCTTGCTCAAATCTAGAAGTAGCAGATTCAGATATCCAGAGGAAGATCTCATCACCAACACTTCTAGGAGCAGAAGGTTGAAGAAAAGGTCTCAAGGAAGACCATCAGAAGTTGATAGATCAGAGACCTTGAGAAGGTCTTATCGAGCATCCAAAAAAAGGCTAGGAGAGCCTTACTAAAGATATTCTCAAAGAAGAACTCATTGGAGAAATCCACTATCAAGGAGAAGCCTCTAATAGTGAAGGACTTGGGATAATTGTCGCCATCCGACAACAAGCCCAAGAGAAGAAGAATTTGGCAAGGAGTACCAAATCCAAGAAGAAGAATTTGGCAAGGAGTGCCAAATCCGAGAAGAAGAATTTGGCAAGGAGTGCCAAATCTCAGAAGAAGATCTTGCTTGAAGTTAGAAATCGACAAGATGACTTGAAGATAGAAGAAGCTCACCAAATATTGAAGATTTGAAGATTGCCTCTCATAGAAAGAAGGCATCGCTTCAGAGACAAAGACTTCTCCAAATCTGCATCAGAAGGAGAAGAACAAAAGAGGAGAACAAGCCATCAAATCCTAGGCTCATAAAAGAAAGGTCAAGACCATCATTTGGTGAAGAAGGAGCTATTCAAGATAGTCTACAAAGAGCTGCAAGGACATTCTCGTAGCAACAACTTGGTGATCCTAGACACCAAGATCTACATCCTCTATAGAAGCGATAAAAGAGCTACAACAAAAAAGGTATGCAACTTTCTGGTGCAAATAGGTTTATTAATTCATCTACCTATTAGATTTGTTAGATGCACCTGCATTTGGATTAAGGTTGCAAATAGAAAATTGGATTGCAGTCTTCAAAAGTGCAAAAATAAAAAGTTCTTTTTAGGTTCATTTGCACTTTTATTAGGAGTTGATTAGATTTCAAAAATAGTTTCTATCAACTACCTATTATCTATTCTGAAAAAGAAAAAGAAGACTAAGCTCTACAATATTAGTTGTAGTGAAATTTTAGAATAACTCTTAAAGATTATTTTTAGGTTATTCTTGATTAGTTGTAGTATATTCTTAGTGCATTAATTTGAGAGTTGATTAGAGTGATAAAGTGTAATCTTAGTGCATTAAAAGTGGAAAAACTTGTACTATTACACTACTCTCAAAAGAAATTAGTTTTGTGTTATTGAAGGGCACAAAATATGATTTGTATCAAGTGTCTAAAGACACTATTGAAGCACAAAAATCTGCAACTCGTAGTGGTCTAAAGGAGCCACTCAAAGAAGGTTAGAATCCTCCAAAACCTGGAGAAGAACATAACTAACCAAAAACAGAAATAGAAGCTTTATAGGATGAGACTTGGTGAGTCTCAAATCCAATAACATTAAAGGATTGAATGCAAGAAAAGAATTGCAGAAAATAAAAAGCTTCTATCTATTGTTGTATAAGCTTGGAATTGTCATCTAAGTGACCAAGAAAAAAGGAGGAAGTTGTCTACTTGTTAAAGACAACCTCAAAACCCTTATAGTGCAGGAGAAAAATCTGCCATAAAATCAGATGTTTCTGATCTGAAATAAGAGTGCAAAAGGAAGGTGCATTAAAGGAAATTTATGTACACATTATAGTACATCTTATAGCACCATTTCAATCTAGTTTTTATAGTCTAAAAATAGATTTGAATCTGTCCCAAAAAGGGACAATAAACACAAGGAAAATAACCAAGAGAGGGCTGAATGTAAGCACTCTTCCCAAGCTATAGAAGCCACTCAAAGGGGCTCATCATGGATGCTTGAACTTGCAGAAGACACAATATAAAGAGAAGATAAAACAGTGTACAAAGTAGAAGATACGACATAGGAGAAGATCAAGTAGTGGACAAAGCAAATGAATATCAAAGGAAAGGAGCATTCATATCAAAGCATTTCTACCATTAGTAAATGCTAACAATGGAGTAAAGCATCAAGGAGTCTTCATCCAAGCGCTGCTATTCAGACTCCATTCAAGGGCCACCAAAGTTACTCCATATCTCCACCAAAGCTCTGCCACATCTCCACCACAACTCAACCATTAGCTGGAGACACTTGAGCATCTACGTAAAACAACAAGGATTAAGGTGGAAAATGTGTTGGAGAGTCTTCATATAAGCGTTGATAGAAATAAAGGCATGCAACTACCACTTGTCATATTTTGAAAGATACTCTATAATGCTCACAAAGGAGACGTTACACTTCTTGGCACCCATACTCCAAATAGTGGAGTTACATACAACTTGGCATACGTTACAAGAAAGATAGCTTGGAGACGTTGAGGAAGGAGCGTTACTTGGATAACGCTCAAGAAAGAATAAAAGAAGGGAACATTTTCAACTCAAGAGTGACACTTGTCACTAGTAGTGGAGTGAGTTCAACACCTCCACCAACCGAATGAAGAGCTTCCATGAGCATCTAAGAACTCATAAAGTGACACTTGTCACTCCTCCTACCTCGTATTAAAGATGGGTTGGACTTTGGAAAGGAAGCGCAATAGTTGGAAACACCACGAGCAGCAATGGAAGCTACTCGGAAGATCGAAGGTCGGTAAGAGTTCAAGCGCTACACGACAAATCGTCAGTAGAGTTTAGCAAAGTGACGACAGACATTCGACACCAATTCGGGCAGAATTTAGTAGTGACGATGGACGTTCGACACCAGTTTGGGTGCGATTCGGTAGAGATCCAAAGCAAGGCGAATATAGTTTGAAAACTCTTGGTCAACCAACATTCACGGAGTGCATTAAAGCCTTGGGAATCTATGCTCAAGAAGGAGATTTTATAGCCTCATTCACCCGACGTCATAAAGGTACATAGCCTTAATTTCTTATTTGCTTTCAATTTCAAAAAGGGAGTTATAAGGTTATAAGATAAGGTTGATATATCATTTAAAATCAATCTTTGTTTGAAAGCAAAAACTTAGGAAATTAATATTTGCACAACTTAGGAGCAATAAGGATTCTACTTGGAATTAATCTTTTTAAAATTTGCAAATATTAATGTGTTCTAGATTTCCAAATTTGGGAGTGATAAGGTTTTCAACTTCAAACTAGTTTTTTGGAAATTAGAAACACTTGAATAAAATTCCTAAGGGTTTCAAAAGGGGTTATCAAAAGCTTTTATTAAAGTTGGAAATTTATGTTCTTGTCTCAAAAAATTTCTCCTTAGAGACAAAAGATATCCAACATTAAAACCTCTTCAAATTTGAAAAGTGCTTAGTTCAATAGGAGTATTAAGAAGATTAAAAAGTTGATTTTTGATGCTTACAAAATTTTGTACAAAATCAACAAAAATTGAACTATATCTTGCAAAAGCACTATAGAATACTCCAAAACATAACTAGGGAGACATAAGGAAGCCTACACATCCAAGGATTGATATTAGGGAGATTTAAATGGCATCAAACAAATTCTTCCTAGCAGAATCTCAATTACTCAAAGGGCCAAATTATTTTTCTTGGAAAAATAAAGTGAAAGCAATCTTAGTATATGAAAAACTTTGGGATGTTGTCAAAGGGAAAACACAGAGACCTACTACAGGTGAAACTAAAATCCTAAAGTTTGAAGAAAATGACTCAAAAGCCTTAATGATAATAACTTTTGCTATCATTGATGAGATTCAACCATATATCAGTTCAACCAAAACTTCTTCAGATGCATGGACAAGTCTGGAAAAAATATTTGAAGGAAAGAATAAGGCGACTATCCTTCATCTCCAGACGCAACTTCACTCTCTAAAGATGAATAGTGGAGAAAGCATAGAACTATTCCTAAGGAAGGTTGCAGATATTAAAGGGAAACTATTGACCTTAGGAGAATCAGTTAAGGATGAACTTCTTACTCAAGTAACCATGAGAGCACTTCCAGACAATTATAAACATTTGGTCACATCTTTACAGGTTCTAAGTAAAGATACTTCTTTTGATGATCTAGTCAATATACTTCAAGAATATGAAGTAGAAAATACTGTGAAAGATGAATTGACTAACACTACATTGGCATCAAAAGATAATCCACAGGGAAATATTGCATCTTCAGCAAGAGGACGAAAAACATGGTATTGTCAGATATGCAGAAAGAAAGGTCATAGTACTAGCTATTGCAGATACAATCCCAAAAATCGAAAGCAAGGAAATCAAATGCATAGTGGAAATACTTTTCAAACTCGACAATATCAAAGGAACCCTCATCAACAACAATTTCAGCGACCAACCAATTATCCTCAACTAGAATATCAGAAGAGAAATCAGAAGGGACACCTGGTACAGAGGATAGAAGAAATTGAAGAACTGGAAGAACCCACAGATACCTATGAGGTGAAAGCTTTATCAACAAATGCCACATTTTACAGAGACTCTAATCATTTTCTTGAACAGGTTACAAAGAATGCAACAGAAGATCAGGAGGAAGAAGAAGATCCATATTGAAGATTGAAGTCCTCAATACCCAAATAATGTAATACAGGGGGTGTTAGAAATAGAGTCTATTCCATCATTTGGGTTATGTAAATGTATCTTCCAAGGTACATACTTAGATTACTTTAGAGGGAAGTTATCTAGTTTCTACATGCAATGTAATAAGTGCACAAGTGTCATTGTGCAAGGTGTACATGTGCAAGTAGTCCCTTGCATAGCTAGATAGAGTGTTGGCCAAATCATTTTCTTGAACAGGTTACAAAGAATGCAACAGAAGATCAGGAGGAAGAAGAAGATCCTTATTGAAGACTGAAGTCCTTAATACCCAAATAATGTAATATAGGGGTGTTAGAAATAGAGTCTATTCCATCATTTGGGTTATGTAAATTTATCTTCCAAGGTACATACTTAGATTACTTTAGGGAGTTATCTAGTTACTTCATGCAATGTAATAAGTGCATAAGTGTCATTTTGCAAGTTGTCCATGTGCGGCTTGCACAACTAGATAGAGTGTTGGCCAAGTATCCTATTTTGCCTATATAAGGATGGCCTCTTAGGTAGATAGATATAGAGTAAAAAATACATAGAGTAAGAAATACATAGAGTGTAGCATAGTGTGTGACACCATCCATTGGTGATGGATGCAATGTAGTTCAGTAGCTTTATATTGGAGTGTTCATTTCCTCCATAGCTACATTGTAATCTTTTATATTTCAGTCATTCAATAGATTTACTTTCTTTCATATTATTCTGCATCTCCTGATTGCCATCTCTCCATGCTTGCTACATCAAAATCTAACCACATCTACATCAAAAGCTAACAGCATCTTCTTTCTTTTCATGCACAACATTGCTTAAGGTACTTACATGCTTTGTGGGTCCCCAGAAATTATAATTATTATCAAATTAATGAGAACTAAAAGGTCATAGAAGTTAATTACCACTGACTAAAAATGGTCATGAAGAAATGATTAGTATTAATGAAATGAAAATCCTGCGAACACTTTCTTATAATAGAGGTTGTAGTTTGAAGGTTTTTAGGTTTGATAATGGGTTGAGTTCAAGTCAAATGAATTTAATCATTCTTTAACTTCACAACATGCTTGATGGAGAGAAAAACAAGACAAGTGAGAGATGGTTAGAATCTTATTAATAAAAATGAGTTATGGGCTAAGGCAATACACACAATAGTGCACATGTTAAACAAAATTTCCACTAATATTGTCAAGAACATGACTCATGAAAAGTCTTGGTTGGGACTATAAACCTTATGTTGAACATCTTAGAATTTTACTTGTGTGACTTATGTCTATGTATCTACCTACAAAAAAACATGTCTAACATGACAAATAGAGAAGTGTATCTCTATTGGTTACCCACTCGAGACGATGGGGTTTGGATTGTTTGATGCTAAGAAAAAAGGGAAGTATATTTAATCAAGAGGATATATAAAAATAAATTAACAATGATTCTTCTCCTAGCAATGGAAAGACGAGTATGATCAACAATGAGAAAACAAATGTGATTAGCAATGGAAAGATAAAATGTGATCGATAAACCTTCTATATATTAGCCTACATCCTCATTTACAACTATTAGCGAGAGGTAAAGAAAAAACCTCCTCCTAAAATAGATGATGAATATAAACTTTGATAAAAGAACCACCTAGTCCTAAACATAAGTAAACCTTAGTTTAACAAGTTATGTGAAACAATGTTCCTAGTAATCTTAAGGAAGCAAAAGAACAAAATGAATGAGTTATATATATAAAGCCAAAGATAGATGCCATTGAAAAAAGGACACATATTTAGTTAAGTTGCTTCTTAAGAAGAATTTTTTAAGGATATGTTGATCAGGAAATATAACAAGTCATTTTAAAGGATTTTAGGGTAGAAGAAAAGGAATATCTTATAACTCAAACAACTACTACCTCAAACTTGTTATTAAAAGAATGATTCATATTTATAAGATAAAAAAATTGGCGGTAAAACATAATCACCTATACACAAGGATTTGGCGCAAGATACATCTTTATCATGACTCTTTATGTGGGTGATCTCATTTATACAAAGGATAAGTACCAAGTGTGTTTGATTAATTTATAGCAAAAAGTACAAATGACTACAAAGGATAAGTACCAAGGATGTTTGATGAAAAAACAAAACGTATAAATGACTAAACTTGAATAGGTGTATTACTTTTGGAGTTTCAAATTTAATTAGGTTTATCACATTCGCTTCACATGAAGAGTTGCATAGTTGTCCAAGTTGGATGGTTTAATCAATTGATCTAGCTCTTACCAAGAAATGATTGTGTTTGATGCATCTAACCACTAGTAGACGAGGCATTAATATTGTTGTTAGTTTGGTTTCTAAATTTCGAGAAACAAAGTAATCCACCAGAAACAACCTTGAGATACATCAAAAGGATTCATATCAATTTGTTTGGTTTCTAAATTGATATGAAGTCCACAGTAGGATATTCATTCAGTCTTGGTTCAATAGTGTGTACTTGCTTGGTGTTCTAAAAGACGGGACCGTTTTTTATCCAAACTTCAACCAGTTGTAGGCCAATATGGCTTCGCAAAGACTTAATTTATACCAACCAGATTATATCAAAACACGGGATGGACCTAAATCAATGTTGTATGGTAATAAGAACACCATTTAGATGACTGGGAATCTGGTGTTCCAAAGGGTCCAAACAAATTGAAATTCTCCCTTCATTTAAGAGTTGGTCCACTAGAATCAAATTGAACTTGTAAATTGCATTGTCGAGCGGCAAATTGCAGATATTTTCCCAAAGCCATTAACTCTTGATTGATTCAGCAAACTATGTGCAGTAACTAGTCTTATCTTACGGTATTATGGGGAACAATATTAACATTTATATAGATTTAGATACACTATACCTGTATATGTATATTTGCAAGGTGAGTGATATAATTTCAACATAATTTACAAGGAGATAATGTCTTTAACATAAGATATTGTTGGTTCACTTGTTAGTTGTTGAGAATATTATCTTATACTTGCATTCATGTGTTTCTCTTCACGGGAAGATTTGATTTTATATTTACATGTAGAGGTTTATTATTCACTTATGATCACATCATATCTCGTTTGATAATAAGTTCTAGATAAATTATCATCTATTATATATGTATCCAGTCGGCATTGGAAGAGAAGAATTGAACATGTTGTGGTTGCATTTTCAGCATTTGTATGTCTTGCTTACCCAAAACATATTGACAAACTTTTAAAATACATCACTCTATAATTATCGTTCCATTATTGATTGTTTTATCATGTTCCTATTCACAGAAGCCTCTATTATGTTAATTTTGAGACTTTGGACCCATTAGATGACAAACATGAAAGAGATATGTTGCCGCTTCCCATTATAACCATTGTAAACAACATTTAAGTGAAAACCCAGTAATAGTAATCCTTGTAAATGACCAAAGAGGCACAATGAATCAAAATCCTCCGTGGATATACCTTAGTTATTGATGTACAAATTTCTAAGGAACACAAGCAGGCAGACTTCATGGAACTCCTATCAGTCGGCATTAGAAGAGAAAGAATTGAACATGTTGTGGTTGCATTTTTCAGCATTTGTGTGTCTTGCTTACCCAAAACATATTGACAAACTTTCAAAATACATCATTCTATAATTATCGGTCCATTATTATTTTTTTATCATGTTCCTATTCACAGAAGCCTCTATTATGTTAATTTTGAGACTTTGGACCCATTATATGACAAACATAAAAGAGATATGTTGCCGCTTCCCATTATAACCATTGTAAACAACATTTAAGTGAAAACCCAATAATTGTAATCCTTGTAAATGACCAAAGAGGCACGATGAATCAAAATCCTCCATGGATATACCTTAGTTTTTGATGTACAAATTTCTAAGGAACACAAGCAGACTTCATGGAACTCCTATCCCTGATTGCATTCGATACCAATATTCTGAATAGCTCAAGCAAGACTCAAACTGATGCCTGAGTTGTATGCTCTTGAAATGTGTGATAATTGATGTTGATACCTCACCAAGGCTGTAACTTGAACCTTGCAGTGTAACATGCCAGAGATGATCATATGTTTAAGTGCACAACTGTTTCATCGCTAGAAAAAGGGCTTGCTTAGTAAACATGCATGACAGTACTGTGCTTCATGATTTCAATCAATATTCATATCATTAGTGTTGCCATTGTTGTTACTGGACCATAGTTTTATGGTTCGATCATGTGACACAGTTGCAATGTATTGCCCATCTGTCAAGCCACAAAATGAGTCAGAATTGCAAAATTAAATAGTTAATATTAACAAAAATGTATAAGCAAACAAATCTTTGAACTCGAACAGCTTAAGACTAACCCGCCTGCTTCAGACACACTGACAAGTTTGTATGTACAATATATCAGTCAAAAACATGAGATCAGAAACAACAATCGAAGGAGATAAAAAAAAACAATCAACAAAAGTAATAAATGTTAGACAATGCAGTAGTGAAAACCATTCCGTAGGATGTCATTGGACACTTCTAGCATTTACTAACAGCTAAGGAATCGAATTAGACCTCACAACTTCGAGTAAAGACAAAACCAGGGTCTAAGAAACCACCATCTAGAATCTGTAAGCGTTAGTCATTGCATATAATTTGTTTGTCATAATCAATTGACCTGATATAAAGAAAAACTTTGAATTTTAGACTGAGTAAAAGGACCAACTAAACAGTTCCAGTGTGGGATGGAATATCCATCAAATAAGACAATGAAAATGATACGTGCATTATTTGAAAAGATTCATTCTAAAGCTTTTCAGCAAAATATGATATAACAAAATGTTAAAATGACTAGTGCATGAATAGTTAATATTCAGTAAACTGGCATAACACACTACTCAAATACACCAGAACTTTTCCCAAATTCATCACCTTGTCATGACTATCAGACTGAAATCAAATTGTTCTGTATCTGATTTTGCTACAATAAGATGGCAAGTTGCTAGGTGCGACAAACAAATATATTTGTTGATATTTCTCCCAAGTATGGGCTGTAATCAATGAAAAGAACCAACACAACCAGTATTTCCAACTGGCATAAAGCATGCACAATCATTACTGTTGGTTAGAAAGGTTATACCCTTACAAATGTGGGCTTCAAGAATATTAGCACATCCTTTTAAGCACAAAACACAATAATGAGTTAGCAGATGAGATATTTCAGGTAGAAGTCTGGTGCATTGTACTTACCTGAAGGGTCTCTGCACATCATGGTTTATTTTATTTGATCCCTAAAAAGGGAGCCTGTCTAAAGGATTTTGTGTATAATGCTGACTTCTAGCAAAATGTTTATTATTTGTATTTTTATTTACCACTCAAACTATGATGCATGGTCATGTATAGTTGATTTTCTATTTCATTGTTTTACACCTTAAATTTGCTCTTTCTCATGATTGATGACAAATTAAGACTAGTAGTTAATTATAATTGCTTGATGAGTGGTCATGTATGGTTGATTTTCTATTTCATTGTTTCACAGTTTAATTTTGTTCATTCTCATTATTGATGACACATTAAGACTAGTAGTTAATTATGATCGTTTATTAATGTGTATGTTTTGATTCCTTGAACTATATATTTCATAATCCATTGCCATCGCCATATAGAGCAATCCTAATAGTCAAGAAGTACAAAGTGCTTACACAGTTACGAAATGGCATGTTTGTTATACTTAAAATATCATAGTTTCTTACTTCAGGTCAAGCTAAACACAAGTTTCAATTATGCTGGTGCCTTTGGCCATTAGGTACCCCAAACAGCCTCCCACTACTCTTAAGACAAATTATTCTTAGATTACCTAAGGGTTGTGCTTATTCTTTAGCACCAGTTAAATACTTGCAACAATGATGCTTAGATCCCCCAAAGGTGATATTTATTCTTTGGCACCAATTAAAAATATTTCAAAGATGGCACCAGTTAAATATATGTATGGTTCTTGAGAATATAGAGTTACAACAGGGCTTCCCTTGTCTTTGGTAACCAGTAAAATTCCAGCAGAGGAAGGAAACTTTATCTTGAATCACCTCTAATCATTTGAACATTGGCAATCATTAAGTGTCATTTGGTCTGGAAAAAATCAGGTTAAAAAATAAAAGGAAAAACAAATTCAGAAAACAAGGGATGAAATGTCCCTTAGACGGAGAGAGCAGAGTCTGCTTCAATGCACATTAGACCCACCCTAAACATTTTCCTTCTTTGTTCATTTTTCTTAACATGTTCAAGAGGCAGTATCCCCTTGCTGACAACCCAGTAGACCTGAAGAGCTAAACGTCAAAAAATCAAGTCTATTCAGCTTCAGACACATTTAAGAAACTGCTGGATCTAGGGCACCCAAAGCATCAAAAGGCACCAGTCAAGATGCCATGTGAATACTACCTTAGAAGCAGAAGACAAGAAGATTTTGTAATTTACATGAATAGTTTGCCTTCCATTAATGGACCAACTGAATAAAAATCAATATAGAATGATCTTCAAAGATCATTTTGAAAGAGGAAGGAGGTCAATCACTTTATCAACTTCTATAATTGGGTAGTTGCAATATATTTATTTCAAGGCATATAGGCATCCCAATAACATTGTTATCAATTGTTGCAGAAGTAAAATCTGTCTGGGATTTTTTACATTTAGTTTTCAGTTCCAAAAGGGTTTCTCCACTTTTAATATTTGTCTTTTGAGTGGATGCACATTTTCTTTAATTTGTATTCAATATTTTTCTAGTAGTTATTTTCTTACTCACATGAAAGAATTTTTTAACCATTATAATATTATAAATATTAGTGCAAAATATCTGTTTGGTAAACAGTACTTAGTCATGGAATAGTCAATTACAGATTAATCATTAACCATAAAAGAGAAAAATTTTAAATGAAGTTTGATTAATCATAACACATTTTCTTATAGCATTAAGCTCAATGGACCGATACACAGTAAGGTTGATTGTTGCATAAAACTATTGCTTCAGAAGGGTTTCACATGTGTCTAAACCTCAGTCAGTTGTGAAAAAGTTCAAGTACGCAACAGGGACACTAAACAATATCTTCTTGAAACAACAAATGAGAATAATGGTATAATATTATAAATACTCTATACCACAGTTTTGATGCCATAATTGAGATTTCTAGAGTAGCCTAGTAGTTATGTTCCATAGGGATATGTCTCAGGCTTTGGAGGCTGTTTTGGAGACATGTCCCACCATCCCAGAAACCAGTCCTGCTGTCCTGGAAACCTGTCCCACCGTCCTGGAAACACATCACATAGTCTTGCATTATCCCCATCCCAGAAACTTCATGGAAAATAGCATAATAGTAACTAGCAAATTACTAATTAGGCTCATCATCATGAGATTCAAGTGCAAAGATACTTGGGTGAAGACCCATACTGCAAAATATGATCTGATATAGCACTTCTATTTATTTCCAGTCATGGTGGTCTTTTGTCCTTTTGACATATATTGCAGCGCATCTTGGTAGAAACGTTGAAATTATTATCACTAGCATCTGTTACCTTGGACCTGGCTAAACAGGATTTGACCGTCACTTCTAGTTTGCTGCCCAAATAATATTCTTTGCTATGTTAATTTCTAACATTAGCTTGATACTATAAAATTTTCAACTTAACATGACTTATTAGATCTTGTTTCTAACTCTCGAGTGTATTTTGCTTGACAAGTTGAAACCAAGTACATATCTAAATTTACAAATTTTACTATTTCCAAGGATTCTACAAAAAAATCTACATCTCATAATAACTAGAAGAATTTTTCGATTCAGTAGACGGTCTACAAGAAGCTGTTCAATAAAAAGTTACTTTGAATCAAAACAATTGGTCCTCAATGCATTCTTCAGATCACCTTGAGTGTCAAGCCAAAGCAATGTTGATCTTCTCTCTCAAATCCAACATGAGCAAACACCCATTCCAATCCGAGAAAATCACAATGCAATGTTGATCTTCTCCCTCAAATCCAACATGAGCAAACACTCGTTCCAATCAAAAAAAAAACTAACCGCATGCACTTAAGGTTACAACACACTCTTCTTTTAAAGAGAAAACTATTACTCTTGATTTTGGCTACTCATTACAAATAACTTTTAATCAAAGGTTTATACTATACCTGGAAGTAGATTATCAGACGGAACTACTCTTTCCTATAATAATCAAGTTTGAAATCAATAGTACCCCTAATATATCTTTGTTCTCTCTTATAGATGCATTTCAATAGCTCATTCTTGGTTTGATTATGTACCTAGGAAGAATACCAACAGAAGTGCATACTTACAAGATATGGGAAACTTGGTTCAAATGAGAATGCAGAGGAGTTTGGATCCTAGAAAATTTGAAGAAAAATAAGTTTAGTGTGGAATCTCATCTGTTTTGTAACAAAGACAAGCATGATCTGTAGCTGTTACTAAAACCAGCTTTCTTAAGGACTAAGTGTGGCATTATAGCTTTGAAGTTGGTTGAAGTGTGCATCAACTCTGCATGACCTATTGAGTTCCAACTGATCAATGATACCAGCAAATGCAGTGGCCACCATTGAAATGGTCACATTGAAATGCAGTGTCTAGTAGAGGGTGTCAATTTAACAAACATTAGTATTTTATTTTTATCAATATTTTTTACACTCATTTGTTATCAATCTTGTTCTTTCTAACTACAATATTTACATGCAATCTTGTAAGGTTCATAAGTAAAAATAAAATAACAATAACAATAACCACCTCTAAGTAAAATAATAACAAACATTGCATGTTAACAATATAATACCCAACATCACCCAGGTGTTGTAGGTGAATTGGAGAGGAGAGGGTAATCCTCCAAGGGAGGTCCCAGGTTCGAATCTCCACCCTACCAAAAAGTTGAATTGGGTACCTAAAATCCAATTGATAATGTTGGTGCGGGCAGGGTCGGGTGCGACTCCCGGGTGACTTTGACGGTGTAGAACCCCCTGTTCGTGGTCTCTCAGACCAAAGCGGCCCCGCAAGGGGTTTTTTGCTAAAAAATATATATATATATATAATACCCAACATCAAATGGCATGAGCTCAATCGGTTAAACACCTTAAATTTCAAGGAGGTGACCCCAGTTCAAATCTTGCCACGCAATACATGCATAATTTTTAAGTTGTAATACCACTATGTGAACACAACGTAATATAGGTGGGGCCTGTTTCAATCCCATATAACCAACTAAATAAACCAATATAATAGCCAACTATATGATAAATTATTATCAAACCCTAAAAAAATCACTAGCCACTAATTTTCATTCAATGCTTACATTAATTTGATTGACAATACACCTTACCATAAGTAATTAGAATTAATAAAAATACTAGGATACTTTTGTTCAGGCAAGTTTCTTCGTGTTTGTCCTGATGATGAGCCACAAACACGATCCCTAATTGTTGATTTGACAAAATCAGTATAGGCAATTTACATTGAATACAAAGTCACAAGGTTGCTTCGATATGTTGAAACTCTCAACAGAGTGTTCCAATCATTGGGAAATCAATTACAAGGAGACTAAATTATACATTTTGGTTCCTCAACTGCAATCTATTCACACAGCTTCAAGAATAATCTCTTCTTGTTTTGATGGTGCAACTTTGACTTAGTCAATTGTCTTTGTTGTTTCCTTGTTCAACTCGGAGAATTTTTAATATGAATTACTGTCAGTATTTCAGTGCATTGAATCATATTTTCAATGAGGACAAAAGATGTGTTATCAGGGATGACATAATGTTTATTGTTTGTAATAGTTATGGTTTGGGGGGCTCGGACTTTACGTTTACTAAACAGGCAAAACCACCTCTTACCATTTATGAATAATACCCTCGTAGCTTCCTCACATTAAACTTTGCCCCTAGGCGGACTTAAGGATCATAGTGATTTCAACAATATCCCAAACAAGGATCAAAAACGGACTTAATGCAGAGTGACTACACCATTCATATCATACAGAAAAACAATGCAAGATACAAAGGAAAAGTGTTAATTGTCCATAAGTTGGGCCATAAAAAGAAATATTAATATAATATATTACCCCAAAATCACCCCAAAAAATAAGTTTAAATAATCACATATTTTAAGACTACTTATCCTCCTACTACCCAAAAGAAAGATATTACACGTCCCAATACAATAAATGATTACACTCATATAACCTTTTTATATGTGACCATTACACCATTTTAACCCATAATGCCCTTAGTTAAAAGAATATTCAACACATAGAAAAGAACACCTTATTAAAGAGTTAAACTCCTATCAATTTAACATAATGGTTCAAGTAAGTTAGACAGAAAGATTAACCTATTCCCCTAGCCAATAGAAAAAGACAAAGAAATATAGAGAACTTGATAGATAGAAAGATCCACCTATTCCTCTAGCTAGCCAATAGAAAAAGACAGACATATAGAGAAAACAAATGCATATACACATTAATTACTTGTTATTCTCTTCAAAGGGTGTATCCACTTGCTCTTATGCCTTACCATCCTATATTGTGACCTTCCCATTCGTGCAATCATCATCTTAATCATAGTAGCATACCAGTATACTCTATTTTCTTTTTAAACTGGTTATATAGGATTGAAACTAGTCCGGCCTGTATTACATTATGACCATGTTACCACTATATTTCAACAAACCACAGTAGTTATACAACAATGGGACTCCAACCTTGGTTTATGGTGTGAAAGTATACCAGCGTACTTATTTACAATGTTCTTGTTTGAATTCAAGTTTGGAAACCTTGAAATTCAAATAAAATTTGACAAAGAATAAATTGATAAAGCTCAACACAAAGTTCAATATATTAAAAATATAAAAAATATATTTATGATTTGCTAATATTATTTTTTAAATGCAAATAGAAAAAAATTATTTGATATCTAACTAATGGATGTAAGTTACCTCACATTGCTCAAATTTACTACTTTTCCACACTGACAGTAGTCATCCCACAAATCTGCCAACTTGAATTGAAGTGAAGATGATTGTCACTATTTTAATTGAATTTATTCAACAAATTTAATTGAATTCAAGTTCAAATTCTTGAGATCAACACGACAGCCAAAATTAAGTGGTTTTATTCAACTGTTCATCAAGTTTGGTGAATTTTGAGCCTTACGGATTAAACTCATCAAACTTTGTTACAAAGTCTGCCTATTAATAAAATATGCATGTCATCCATACGTTGTTGTGTTTCTATGCCAGCTCATTTGGTATCAAATCATTTGTTCCTAAAAAGCATTAAGATTACAATCTCAGCTTATGTAAACATGATAAAATAACACCTAGACATAGAAAAAGATAAGATATGATAATTCTATTGATGCCCATAGATGACCAAAATAGGCCAATGGGCCTCACCAAGAATAACCTGTTACAATGCATTATAGCAGCTTAAAATAAAATAACCTGTTACAATGCACTGTAGCAGCTAAAAATAGAAAAGTACTAACAATGATAAAACAAAGTAGTGTAAATGAGCTGCAAGCTTACTGTAGTGGTAAGGGCTTTGGCCTCTCTTTGGAGAGGTTCAAGGTTCAAACCCCACTCAGTACGAGGGGACTAGGACCCCTCATAAAAACCCATGTAAACTTAAAAATCAAGTGGCATTAGCTCAACCGGTTAGATTCCTCAATATTTAAAGAGGAGACCAAGGCTCAAATCTTGCCAAGCGATATATGGATAATATCCAAGCTTTGTTGTAATACCACTATGTGGTGATGATGTAATACAGGTGGAGCCCGTTTCAAACCCATATAACCAATTGAAAAAAAACAAAGTAGCATAAATAAACTAAAGAGAACTCCACTAAACTTACTGTCCAACACTCCATCTCAGCACCATGTGGTGAATCCTAAAAAGTGTAAAACCTTAAAATGTTGTGTAGCCTTAAAAAATGAGGGCACCAGGAAGACGAGCCCAGGTAGATCTAAGTGCCAACTCTATCCAATGATGGAGTGTAGTAGAAGCAGAGTCTTCATCCTCACTAACCATCCCAAAAGAGCCAACACAAGATCTAAGGATGCTCCAAGGTGAACGACCAAGACTAAGGGGATTTGGTTGGCTAATCCTATGAGGGCATAGAATCTGACACCTAATAAACCTTCTAACACCCATGGCCAAGGAAACAATACAAGAGGAAAATTCGGTAAGTTGTTTCTGTCTGCACCTCCTATGCAAGTGAAAAGTGACCAATACTTGACATTCAATGGCCACCATTCTATCCAGCCACATGGAAGAAGAAAAGGAAACAAAGCCCTAGAAGCAACTATCGCATATGGACAAAGATACACAAATATGTGTTATCGTTCTGGGAAGTTATAGCCTCAGATGAAAGCTTATTGCTCCCAACAGTAAAAAGAGGGTGTAAAAAACAAGGTAATTAACTAAGTGGTGGTTGGTCTCTCCTATATCTCTATCATTTAAGAGTGATAACTTCTCGAAGGTACAGAGCCATGCATCTCAAGACAATATAACGAAAAAAGTGGCAACCGACCTGTCAAGAAAAAAAACACTGATGATACAATGGTAAACAGGATCTTCTTGGAAGGTGATTCCAAGAACAGCGGATCTTTCTCAACACTCGAAATATAATGTAATCACATCCTCTGTCTCTTTGATGCATTGACAATACAAATGAAACATTTGAACATGACAAAAATTCTTTAGCCCTCCATGAAAACCAGAAGTAGTGGTGCAGGTTGTTTGGGATCATCCAGACTATGTCTACAAGGATGTGTTGTTTCTTGAGAAACACCACCATGGCAAGTTGAGGGGATGGACCTTGCAACTCCAATGTGACATCAGTCTACATGACCTGTTGAAACCTTGACACTCGAAAGTGTTTTGTTTTTGCCAATTGTTTTGAAGTTATTGAGATAGGACTCTATTCCATCACAGAAGGGCCTGCATAAAATAAGGATGAAAATGCTGAAATGGAACTGCAAGGCTAATGTGAAGATTGACCTGCCAACAGACAATGGCATTGATCATTGTGAAGCATTGAATTGGGTGGGCAAAACAAAGCACCATTTCTCATTTTACTGTTAACACAATTATATAAGAGGCAATCACTATCTTGCAGTTGCAATTTGAAGAAGCAGCATCGAGATGGTACAGTTGGTGGAGACGATAGATTTTGGGATTTACAAGAAACTAGACTGGATTTTTTAGAGACCTCCTGAATAGATTTCAACCTCTAAACAATAATACTTTTAATTGGTTGGTAGTCGGTATGCACTTCACAAACTGGCTCAGTCTTTGAAATTACAGACTTTTAGCTACTCTTATTTCATTTGTTCCACAGTTTCTACTATTCAAAGCTGATGTTGGAGGCTTTCAACCTAATATAAGAAGCAAACTCTGCATGCATAAGTCAATTCAAGACAATATGCATAAAGTTCATTTGGTTGAAGACGAACTCATATATCAAGTTGTTACATGCCAGCTTCACCAACAGAAGCCAGATCTAGAACCAAGTATCAAAAAGTTTGATAAGTCTCAACCTCGCCAAACCAATTGTGGCAATACTAAAAAGAAATATAAGAAAAGATAAGATGTTGTATTTCTGTGAAGCCAAATATCAAGACAAAAGTGACATCAATGCTGAAAATAGTTAAGATTTTGGTTGGGGTGGTCCTAAATTGAGTCATGAACTGTTAGAAAACAAATATTACAAGCAAGTAAAACAATAACGCAGAAACAAAACAGTAACACAGATTTTTACATGGAAACCATGCAGTGTGCAAGTAAAACCACGGGGCAATGGCAGCTTCGTTATTTTATTTATTTCGGCAAATTAATATATTCACTAAACTGTTTGTTTCCTCTTCCAAAGGAAGACTCCAAAAGCTGTTTGTTTCCTCTCCCAAAGGAAGACTCCAAAAGTTGTTCGTTTCCTCTCCCAAAGGAAAACTCCAAAAAACTGTTTGTTTCCTCTCCCACTTGAAGTCAATATACAGAAATTCTTTGCCTATGTTTTCCATCCAAGTGCCGATTGCCCAATGCTGCCCTTAATACATTTTCAGCAAGCCCAAAGAAGTTTTGCACCACTTAAACTTCTGTCTTGACCGGCTTTGTAAGCATATCTGCAAGATTCACTTCAGTATTAATTTTCTCCAACAGGCTCCTACCTTTATCCACCAAATTTCTTATAAAATGGTACTTAACATCAATGTGTTTCGAGTGATCATGGAATGTTGGGTTATTCACTAACCAAATAGCACTTTGGCTATCACAATGCAATGTAATCTTCTCCTGCATTATCTTGAAGTCTCCCAACAACCCTTCTAGACAAATTGCCTCTTTGTTGGCTTCAGTGGCAGCAATATATTCCGCTTCAGTGGTTGAATAAGCCACTACTGACTGCAACTTAGAAGTCCAACTCATAGCTCCACCAGCAAGAGTGAAAGTATATCCTGTAGTGGACTTTCTCCCATCTCTATCTCCACCATAATCAAAATCCACAAAACCTTTAACTTGCAAATTTGTCGATCCGTAGTAAACAGCAAAATCTGAAGTGCCTCTTAAATATATAAATATCCACTTCACTACATTCCAATGCTCCTTACCAGAATTTGCCATGTACCAGCTCACAACTCCCACTGCTTGAGCAAATATCTGGTCTAGTGCTCACCATGGCATACATGAAACTTCCTACTGCTGATGAATACGATACACGAGACATGCTTGTCTTCTCTTCTTCTATTCTAGGACACTGTTCGGAAGACAATTTGAAGTGTGAAAGAAGTGGGGTACAAACTGGTTTTGCATTCTGCATATTGAAGCGCTGCAGAATCTTTTCTATATATGACTGTTGACATAACCAAATCTTCCTTCCTATTCTGTCCCTGTGTATCTTCATCCCTAAAATTTGGTTTGTTGCTCCTAAATCCTTCATTTCAAATGTCCTAGCCAACTGAGCCTTTAGATCAATGATTTTCTTCATGCTAGGGCCTGCAACTAGCATATCATCTACATACAACAGCAAAATAATAAAACTGCCACCATCAAACCTCTTATAGTATGCACAATGGTCAGCTTCACTCCTGCTGAAACCTTGGCTCTTCATGAAGGTGTCAAATTTTCCGTACCACATTCTTGGCGCCTGTTTCAATTCATACAGAGATTACTTGAGTTTGCAAACCAAATGTTCTTTGCCTCTTCCTTCATAGCGCTCACGCTGATCCATATAAATCTCCTCCTCGAGACCACCATGCAGGAAAGCAGTTTTTACATCAAGTTGCTCCAGTTCTAAATCCTATGTTGCTACAAGTGCAAGTGAAACTATAACAGTAGTCAGCTTCACAACTGGAGGGAAAATTTCAATAAAGTCTATACCTGACTTTTGCACATATCCTTTTGCCACCAAGCAAGTTGTATAGTGTTCCAACAATCCATCATTGTTCTTCTTTACTTTGTACACCCACTTGTTGCCAACAGCCTTTCTTCCAAGTGAGAGATCCACAAGTTCCCATGTTTTATTCTTGCAAAGTGCTTCCATTTCCCCCTCCATGGATTTCCTCCACTTTTCTGCATTTTCAGATTCTCTAGCTTCTTGAAATGAATTAGGCTCACCATCATCAGTTAACAAAGCGAAAGAGGACTAAAAAACAGGAGAATACCTTTTCGGACACTTTTGAGGATGTGTAGATCTTCTTTCTAACTCAATGATTTGTTAGTTGTGGCTCTTGGTTTTATGACTGTTGTGGCTGCTCTACTTGTTGTTTTGCATGTTGATCAGAATCTTTAGCATGTTGTTGTGGCTGCTCTACAATATTAGGTGTTTGTTGTACCTCCTTCCTTTGCATGGATTTTTCATTAAAAATGACATCTTGACTAATAATTACCTTGTGGGAAGTAGGATCCCACAATCTATACCCCTTCATTGTATCTCCATAGCCGAGAAAAACACATTTGCTTGATTTGGGGTCAAGTTTGGACCTTTTTTCTTTAGGCACATGGGAAAATGCATCATAACCAAAGGTACACAAATGGGAGTAATCAACTGGCTTACCACACCAAACCTCCTTCGGAATTTGTCCATCCAACGCTGTTGTAGGTGACCTGTTAATGAGGTAAGCAGTTGTATTAACAGCCTCTACCCAAAACCTTTTATCCAGCCTAGATGCGCTGAGCATGCTTCTTGAACATTCCATGATTATGCAATTCATCCACTCAGCCACACCATTTTGTTGTGGAGTATATGGTACAATCTTCTGGTGCTTAATTCCCTCCTGCGTACAAAATTTATCAAAATCCTTGAAGCAATATTCACCTCCATTATCTGACCTGAGACATAAAATAGGCTTGCCCAAACTTTTCTCTATTCGTGCTTTGAACTCTTTAAACTTCTCCAAAGCTTTCGACTTCTTTTTTAGAAAATAAACCCACACTCTTCTAGAATAATCATCTATAAATGTCAAAAAATATATAGCACCATTTAAAGACTGAGTGGGGACTGGTCCAAATATATCAAAATGTATAAGTTGCAGAAAATCAGAACTCTTACCAGAGCTTGCAGTAAACCGAACCCTCTTTTGTTTACCAAAAATACAATGCTCACACAAGTCTAAATTACAAGACTTAATCCCAAAAAGCATACCTCGGTCATGCAGAATTTTCAAACCTTTTTCACTCATATGTCCTAGGCGTTGATGCCATAGCATTACTGCATCTTGAGTATTTCTTGAAGTTGTTGTTGTTGCATGGTTTGTCACCGTACTCCCGCATAAACGATATAGGGTTCCATAAGATTCTCCTTTTGCTACTACAAGGGCACATCTGGTAATTTTGCAATAATTGTTACCGAAAGTGATAGAATACCCTAGCTTATCCATCATCTTGATTGAGAGCAAATTCTTCCGCAAATCAGGCACATGTCGTACATCACATAACATCCTTTCTCTACCATCATCCAACCTAATCTTGATGTCCCCTCTTCCCACAACTTCTGAAGGATGATCATCACCCAAGTAGACCATCCCACCACTATGTGGCTGATATTTGACAAACCAATCTCTATGAGGAGACATGTGGAAAGATGCACCCGAGTCCAAAACCCAAGTATATAGAACAGATTTGTTGTTTTTTATACAAAAAGCCTCACATGTTGTTGTCTCTCTTGTATCTACTGTAATGGCCTCAGCTGATGGCTAAAATTGCTTATCGCCATTCTTTTCCTTTTTTAGATGCCAACAGTCCTTCGAGTGCCCTGGATTCCCACAATGCCAGCACTTCCCTTTCAACTTGTGTCCTCTAGACTTAGATTTGGACTGTGATCTACCTTGTTGACTCCTCTCGAAAGATCGACCTCTCACAGCTAGGGCTTCATTGGTTGAGGGTTCCAAAGACGTTTTCCACCTCAACTCTTCTACCAACAAAGCGACTACCACATCATCAAAAGTTAGGGCTCCTGATGATGAATTGCTAATGATCATCACCAAATGATCCCAAGCGTCCGAGAGGGAACAAAGTAGGGTGATAGCTCTGTCCTCATCCTCCATATTCACATTAACTAAGACCAGTTTATTGATTAGGGTATTAAACTCATTCAGATGATCTGCCACAGATGAACCCTCCTTCATCCTCAGGCTATAAAGTTGTTTTTTCAGAAAAAACTTATTTGTTGCTAGTTTCGTCTCATACAACTTTTCAAGCTTCTTCCAAAGGGCTTTCGCGATCTTTTCTTCAACAACATTGAACAAAATAGAGTTTGCTAGGCAAAGACGGATTGTAGAAACCGCCTTCCTATCCAGCGTTGCCCACTCCTAATCTTTCATGTTGCTTGGTTTACTCGCAACCTCTTTCAAGTCTAGGGTTTGGTCGTGTTGAACCAGCAAATCCTCCACCTTCATCTTCCATAAGGCAAAGTTCCTTCCATCAAACTTCTCAATCTCGAACTTGGTTACACCTCCTATCATTGTTGCAGCTCCCACTGGCACAAAACCCTAGGCTCTGATACCAAATGTTAGAAAACAAATATTACGAGCAAGCAAAACAATAACGTAAAAACAAAACAGTAACAGATTTTTACGTGGAAACCCTGCTCTAAGTTTTTTAATTATTTTAATAAATTTTAATGTTATTAAATATTCATACTTTATTAATTTCTCACATGTATATAAAATATACAATTAAATATTATATTATGTGTGTGTATATGTATATACAATTTATATTTTACAAACCAAACCAAACTTTCTTCAAACTTCCAAACCTTTTCCATCTCCCATTTGGGCCAAACTTTCCGGATATTATAACTATAGCATCTTTAAAGAAAATAGTGTAGCCATGTTGGAATGTCTATGGTCATGAGTTTATTTGTACCATTCTCGAAATGAAGGTCAGACTAGAAAAATGAACAAATGCTTAGAAAGATGTCTAGGATGTTTCACTTACCATAAATAAAATCAGTGGCTTAAATGGTTGAATCTAGCAGTATGGTGGTACACTGTTACTTATGACATGTTAGCAAAGGTGACTACATTTACTGCTTTTTGTAAATATTAACCCCTCATACTGAGGAATTATCTTGGTATTTATATCAAGTACCAAGAGCATGAGTGTTTTTTTGAAGAAACACATAGGACAATGCATATGCTTAATGAGAATTTGGAGATTGTTGTATATGACATGAAGCAGTAAGCTAAACAACAATGAACAAAACACAAATTTTAAGACCCAGTTGAGCCTTTGTGTGTCTCTAACCTTATAACAAGCACACTTCATCAAAGAAAAACCATGAGAATCTAAAGCAATCACCAAGCATTTACAAGCCCTTTCAAAATTAGAAGAAGATTAGTACAACTGCTTACACATTGAACCTGACGAGAACAGCTTGTGTTCAAAATATTTTTCATGTATGCTGTCCAAAGGAATTGGGACCAGATACATCTATTCAAAATAAGCTTTCAAGAGGCCAACTCATTTTGGAACCCAAAAGACTTCTTGAAACAAGTACAAAGAATCTAAGTACCAGATAAATCAAGGATAGATCAAGGAAAATTTGATCAAATAGAAGAATTTTCACAAGGAAAAATCAGCCTTTTATAGATAAATATCATACTCTCACTATGCTTTGAGGGAAAAGGGTTTTAATAGAGTAAAAATGTTTGACTATAGTTCTTCAACATCGGGTTTAGACCACCCCTAGCATACCTAGGATTTGCAAAGAAATACAGCTTACCAGTTTCCTATCTTCTTCTATTGGTTCCACGGCCATGGATGCTACAAGGGTATCAAGGGATCGAACTCCTTGTCCTCCCAAGATTATCCAACCAGGCTGCCTTAGTCCTATCCTAGCCATTCCCTTGGAAGAATCATTAGATCCTATGTTGGCACTTTTGGGATGGAGGGTGATGATGACGACTATGTTTTGACTTTACATCCCACTATAAACTAGTGTCAGAGTTTGGATTCAATGGAGCTCTTTTCTATCTCACTTTCACCTTGATTTATGACTCTCTCTTTGTCATAACTTTTAGCACATTAGGATTTACCCATTTTGGGTCCAACTCTTGAGGCTGTAGTTTTAACGCCATACAGTTGTCCTACTTTAGTGTGGTTCAGACTACTTTTTTTACTCATGTTTATCTTTTTTTCAAAGTACTTTTTGGTTATTGCAGTGCATTGTAACAGCTCTTTTTCACGAGTGCCATTGGGCCTGCTTTGGCCATTCGTAGAAATTAATAAATTTATCTTATCTATTTAATCGTATTAACTGTAGTATTTATCTTCTCTTGAAAGAGAGTGTCCACTAGTTGTTATGCATTACTATTCTCTCTATATACTCCTGTTCCTTTAATCCTCATCTCTTTCGTAACATGCGTTTATTAATAATAAAGTCTGACACAACATGTGTTTATTAATAATAAAGTCCGACACAACATGTGTTTATTAATAATAAAGTCTGACACAAAGTCACATCCCCCAGCCTGGATGCTTGGGGAAGTCATTCCCCACAGAACGAGGACAGAGGGATGCAACAAGACGTCCCCCAGCAAAGGAGAAAGCTAAGGGATGTTCCCTTAACGTCCCCACTTATTTGTGGGAGTGGGGACACCATGGTGTGCAGTGTCCCTACCACCACCACCACTATACAACACAACATTAAATTATGATGTGTGTATAAAAACTAATGACTACCATAATAGGACCTTGGCCTCGACACTCAACATAGCATGGGAATGGCAACGATGCTCAGCTCAGCTCCTCAGCAAAACATATACCAGCATTGCAATGATATCATAGACCAGCACAATACAACACAGTTTTATAAACTTGTTGAATCCCAATGTATAATTTTTATCATTAGGTGGAGGTGCTCAGCTCAAAATCTAGCATGAAAAATACCAGCTTTGATTATACAGGGTAACATGAATTGTAGAGGGTATGTAGCCTCTCCTCCACTTGCCAAAGGTCCCTCTCCTTGGCATCTGTCAGTAGGACCAGCAGCATAGCTGTGTGATAGGTTGGGCTGCGCAGCCCCCACCACCTCTACATCAACGCCTCTCCCCCTACTATACCCTCTCACTCTAATAATATCGTTGGCCCTCTACTCCTATCATCAGCCGTCAGGTTCTCCTCATGGCAGAGCCCATTCCTGCCACCATCTTCTCCTGTCATCAATACTCACGTCTGCCTACTGCTGCCTACTACCCATTTAAGTGGTGGTATTTTTTCTTTTTATTTAATATTATAAAAACTGCATGTGTATCCTCTTATACTGGTTATTTTCATGAAAATCCCTGATTCATATTCGAACAAATAATCATATCAGAAGCAATGACAAAGGATTTTTAATTCATTCATTATACTATTGTAAAACTTCTCTACTCAGAAAAAAATATTTGAAATCATCACAAAAGAATTTAAAATCTTACAAGTATACATGATGACTTGGTAACAATGAATAGTCGAACTTGTCATTGTTTTTAACTACACTATTTTTAAATTTAAATTACAAAAGGCTGATCAAATGGCACAAGCTCAAATGATTAAAAATGTGGGCTCCTAATGCAGATACCCTGGTTCAAATCTTGCCAAGCGATATGTAATACCATAATGATATGGTTTGTTTTAAGATAACTCTGTGGTTTGTTGAATACTATAGCAACACAATCGGGATGTGAGATGGGTGGGGCCCGTTTTAATCTCATATAACAAATTAAAAATAAATAATATCAGTTGCCCTTTAATCGATTTCGTTACTTTTTATTTCTAAATTTAAAATTAGCTTTAATTTTATCAGTTCAACTTCCTCTCCAGCTATACAATGTTGTCCAGGTGTAGTCAAAGGTATTACTTTCAAATTATAGACCATAAGGCATATTGTATCATTGCATTTACAATGGTTAAATCTTACTTGTTGCTGTTTTAGTTTATAGATCTCCTTAAATTTAGGCATCTTGTAATTCTTTGTCATTGGGGTGTATTTATATATAGATATAGATATAGATACAATGGAGTGGGTACTTGGAGTAACTTAGCAAATACATGTGTTGCAAATATATTCATGTCCTTCTACACTACTTCAAATGAAACAAATGGGAACCCTATACAAGATTGTTAGTTTGATGAAAGAAGTTCTCTGCTTTTATTGACAATTGTATATATTTTCCTTAGGAACTTTATAATAGTAGTCAAAATGTATTTCTTGTATTCTTCTCCAGGATAAAAATCAGTACATTTCAATGATGTATTTGATAAGAACAAAAGAAAAGTCCTGGAATAATAACGAACAATGTGAAAGTAATTAATATAAAATCCATAGAACAATAATGAACAATGTGAAAGAAATACTCTCCTTCTTACCTGCTGCTACATCCACACTTGTAACCTTTGCCTCATGCCCTGCCAAAGTCTTGATAGGTTTAAAGTCCCGTGCTGACCACACCTAAATTTTAACACAGATGCATTGATGAATATTGAAAGCCAGGAAAACACCAAAGAGAACCATCAACACATCATCACTAGGCAAACTACTGAAAAGTAACATAATGATGGCACCAATGAAATTATTACAAACAACAGACACATTCCATTCTGAAAGCCACATGTTTCAAAAGAACTGATACAAGAATACTGACACAGATGAGCAGGTTGAGTTTATAAAGCAACTATGCATTAACAATTTATGTTGTCTAGTTCCAGCCTCTGACAAATATATTCTCTAACTTCTACATTTTAAAGATGCCCAGAACCACAATTTTGCCAGCATTACAGACGACTCCAGTCATTCATTGATAGGTCAAAAAAGGCTACTAGGGTCATTCAAGCAGGGAAAAATTAGTTTCCTTCATTCTCATCTATTTGTAAATAAATTTCTAAGAGAAAAAGCAAGAAGGTTGATTAGCAGAATTTCTTTCATCTGTTAGAAATGTTATCATTAATCTTCATTCTTAGACAAAACATAAGGAGGGATGGAATTGGTTGAGGATTAAGTATTAGTGTGATTGAGTAGTCTTTAATTGCACTCCTATCGGTTGCCGACTCATTGTATCCTACAGAGGTTAATATTGGTGTATACACCAAATGCCTTGATGACTTGTGGTATCCTTGCATTGATTGTTAAGGAAATCTGGGCATTACAAAGCAGACCATCTAACCTAACTTTAAGGTTAGGATTGATTGTAAGCGTTTGTCTATAAACAAATGAGGCTTACCCTCATTATAGTCAAATTGAAATTGTCTATATAATTACAAAGCATTCTCTTTAATTCTAGGAACATGGAATTGATCATTTTATCATGGAATCCAGGGCAGAACTCTAACACGGTATCAAACCAAGGGAGGGTGACTCTCCTAGCATTGGTCCTTGGCTTGCACTTAAGTAGAGACTTGGAGATTGATTGATAGCATACCATCCTAATGGAATCCAAACAAGGTATAGGGCATAGGAAGGTCATTAATAGTCAAGGCATGGGATGTTCACTTTTGATCACTCATCCTGATGCTGGATCACAAAAAGCATTTTTACATGACCAAGGATTGTTGAAATGTTAAGTCTCCAAGTGAAGATACATTAAAGACTACCTTTTAGAACAATAAGCCTTCAGCTTAGTAGAATAAGAAAAAATGGCTCATTTTGACAATTGAAAGGCCCACCCATTGGTAGAAAGGAACTGGCAGCTTGCCTTGGTAAATACAAAATTAGCTGCTCCCTTTGGTAGTATGGAATGGCACCTCATATTGGCACAATCAAAATAGCAGCTCTCCTTGATAGAATGGAAATGGCGTCTCTTCCCCTCATTACTACATTAACATCAACTCACATAGAATTCATTTCTACTGATCTTGTCTGCTCTATCATTTCTTCTAAAATTTCCTATAAATTTTATCAGCACTGTCCACTTCGTTTCAACCAGATGGTTTCTTCAAAATGCTTTTGCCCAAACATTTCTGTTGAATGTCCTGCACTACTGGTGTCTTTCCATGATGCATTTTGAACGATACCTCCCAAACAGGGAGGCTTTGGGCCCCAAAAAACTTACTCAAAATCAATTCCTACACTGATTAGTTGTAACATATTATCAATTATAATAATTTTCCCGTGTTCTATTCAACTCAGCTTGGCAGTCACCCTTTGCCAATACCTGGTTTATTACTTCAATTAATCATCTTCTTGTGAGCGAAAAGTAGTTCAACCTTGTGTGTATCCTCCTTCCCCCATTTTGGGATTAATGTATTCAGTTCCATTTAAATGGCTGCTCAACTTCTGTTTCTACATTTGACTGGCTATGAAGTGTGAATGATTCAACTGCATTTCAGGTCTGTTTTCACAATCAACCACCTTTGAGGTGTGGATTTCTCAAGGGAGTTGTACCTTTCTGAACCATCTAACATGGAGGGATGTGCTTCAAGTTCAACTACTTGGAAGTAAACTAAACCAGCATTTTATGCAATTGAAACTCCCTACATCCATATTTTTAATTTTGGATAAACTTCATATACCTAGATTTTCTACATGCTGTTCCCATGTAATTACAGTTGCCATTTGTTATTTTGAAGCTAACTGCTTCTACTACTAGCCCGAGTGCTAGATGTCATTACTCGCTCCATTGATCATTCAAATGGACATGTTTATATCTGTTCAAAAACCAAATCATCTCCTGGAATCTAACAAGCTCTTAACAACTTTCACTCAATGCATCTTCTAACATTTAAAAAATTCTTAAAAACTTTACCAGGTCAAATGAATTTTTCCGGATGATGAGTCAATGAAACTCCATATTATATCCAAGAATTTGACAAGCCATTAAAACCTTTCATTCAGAGAAATATGTCAAACTTTGTTCAGAAAAGAAATGCATCTCCTAGGATTTGACAAGCTCTTAAAAACTTTGCCAGGTTGAATAAACTTTGGTAGATAATGACTCAACCAAACTGCCCGTGCTTGTTTGTTAATTAAAACTCCAAAAGTAAGGTTCCTATTGTGTCAAAAACATTAACAATAATGGAGTATGTATTCCCCTTTAATTTGTATTGACAAGGCGCTACTCATCAAGTACTTGCACATTCATAGACTTTTGCTGACAAGGACTGTTAAGCAAGGTAGAAATTTTAGCAGATTTTCACGGGCCTAGCAGATTGAGTTTGAGGATGACTCTGAAAACCTGCCCTCTCAACAAAGTAGTTTGTAAATTATATCAAAGCATTGATACACAATGGGTGATTTTTCCACAAAGTGTGGAGTATGTATTTCCCTTCAACTTGTACCGACAAGACAACTTCTCGTCAAGTACTTGCACAACCATAGACTTGTGATGAAAAAGACTGTTAAGCAAGGTGGAAATTTTAGCAGATTTTCATGGTCTTAGCAGATTGAATTTGAGGATGACTCTGAAAACCTACCCTTTCAACTAAGTAGATTGTAAATTATATAAAAGCATTGATACACAATTATTGATTTTTGCACGAAGCGTATAAGGATACGGATCCTAGCTTTGGTGGGATGTATGACCTCTTTTACTAGCCTTGAATATTAAGAAAAATTGTGCCCATACCTTTTCCCATGGCTGCTCTTATGCTTGTTAACTTCATTTACTGCACATACAAATGACTTGTAGGATGGAGATGTCGTAGTTTATCTTTTGCTTATAGGTTCCTTGTGACTAGTTTCCTGATGCTAATACCTAATTTCAGCATTTCTTGACGCAATGGTAGTTTGGCCTTCGTAATGAATTATTCTAAATCTATGCTCACTTGCCCTCTTTTCAACCTCTATGAAATTACTTATTCCTTGAACTTCCTTGTTAAGATCTTGTTATTATAGGCCATTTTTGTTAACAATTTAGAGCTTCCTCCTTCTGTATGTAACTCAAATTTCCAAATATTTAAGATGATTGTTTAAAAGAAGAAAATTTAAAGTTCAAAGTATTTACCATGTTCTTCTGAGTCATTAGCTCCACTTCTTGTGTCAAGGTCTACTTCTCACAAGAAGAGATACCATTTTCTTCTAGAATTCTTCAAATCTTCTTTTCTTGGAACTTTGCCAACATCCCCTTGTTTGTAACCAGTTCCTATTGTAATTTCTCCATAGCATGGGTTATCAATGCCTTCTGCCCAAAGTAGTTTTATTAAAATAACATCATCAACATGTCAACATTTCAATTTTTTCTGCAATACAACTAATCAAATATCTTTGAATCTTGATGTCAGATGCAACTTTGGTTCCTTTGCTCTATATGTTGAAATTTTTTACATAGTTTCTAATTCTTCTCATGGAATGCTTGCATCTTCAAACTGCACTTACAAAGAGTTAAGAATCTTTGCTTCTCATAAATATAAAATCATCCATAAATATAATAAATAAACCAAGCCACAAAATAATCTGCACACATAAGACAAGATATGATAATACCCTTCAGGTAGGGCAACACCAATGTTATTCCTTAAGGAAGGAACCACTCCACAATATCTCCCAAGATGAGAGTCACTCTACAAGTAAAGATTGTTACAATACTTGCTTGGGTTGGATTCAATTCCACGCTTTACAATTACCCAGTCCCTTCTCTATATAATCATCCTCTAATGCTATTTTGGGAAAGACATAACCCTAACCTTATCCCACTCATTATTATAATATAATTTCCTATAAATAGAGCCTGGTTACTTTTAGCCCATGCTATTTACATAATACAATTGGGTTATTTATGGTTCATGCCAACTATACACTATAGTTGGGTTATTTATAGCTCATGCCAACTATACAATACAATATTATATTATTAGGTACCTATCCTGGGTACCCTAACACTCCATCCCCCTTAAGAATGTTTTGTCCTCGAAACATGAGATGAAACCAAATAATATGATCCTCTAATCATGGTAGATAATTGGTACCATTCTTGATCACCCAACCACCCAAGTGGAATCTTGATTGGTGGTGGTCTTCGCTAATGCCATGCTTTTGTTGTGCCACTCCAATATCCATATGTGATCCTTTGGTTCCATGTGTTGGCTGCACTAATTTGATCTTTATGTCGGCCATAAATATCACTCTTTTTCATCCATACTTGCTTGCAATTGCCACTAGTAGCATATCCATAGTTTTTGCTCCTATGGTTCCATGTATGTCCATCATAGTTCTTTTGTTGCTCTATGCCCTATCTCCATGATTGTTGCCTCTCATGGTGGTGTGGATGGCGATATGCTCCAACCTTAGCCCGATGTTCTACTTTCTTTGACTCTTCAATAATTTGCTCCTTTGTTTTAAATTCCTCCACATGTTGTCCTCTCATGTGCCCTTTGTTTGGTGTGTCTTTATACTCTTCTAATAGAGCTTCCTTGGACTTTGCTACCATCTTTGTTGTAGACTCAACTTTTGATTCCTCTACTGGCTCTAACTTTGTTCCCTTGCTATAACTGGTTCTTGCTTCTCCTTGGATCCTCCTTGCTCCTTGAGTTGAGAAATATCCTGCAATGTTATCTTTCTTTTCCTATACCATAACTTCATGAACTTCTTTTGTACATTAATGTTAATAGTACCCAAAGAATCCAACCAAGGATAACCAAGAACAATATCCACATCATCCATAGCAATGACATGAAAATTAGCATGCAAAACATACTTATCCATAGAAAGCTTCAAGTATTCAAAAATTTAAAAATTTTCTCCTTGAAACCTTCCATCTTTGATACTCTTTACTAAAACCTGTTAACTTATAAACTATTAGCCAAGTCCATGCTAATGAAGTTATGCTTGCTGCTAGGGTTTATGGAGAATAACTTTTTTCTTTTGGATGCAACCATGAACTTGCAAAATAGAATTTTTACATGAAAATAAATCTCTCTGACCATCCTCTTGCTTATCTATCTCCAAAGATGTGGTTCCCTTAGCCTTCAAACTATCATCCAAATTTGTTCCTTTTTTCTCTTCCTCAAGCTTTTTGATTTCATCTTTATAGTCTTTAGGCATATCCACTAAAGTAGCTATCTTTTTATCCTTTCTCTTAAATTCCCATTTTCTTAAGAATGCTTATTCAAATTCTTCTCGCATTTATGTAAAATTATAGGCACAAACAAAATTCATATACCAAGATAAAGCTTCCTTTCATTAAGGATCACTAAGCTTACGTCGCCATACAAAATGAACATAATTTAAAGATTTAAAAAATTTCCACCATTCTCTAGCATCACTATCATCCCCTCCAGTAAATATTGGCAACTCCATGACCTCAAACCAAAAAAATACCCAAAGCAGTTCGGGTTCAATAAACTGGAATTTCTCAAAAATAAAATACCTCCTCGCCAAATCTCATCTACTCTTTTCTATAAACAATTAGATTTGCAGATTTTCTTAAAAACAAAACAAATGGCAACTGATTTAATTAAGCTAATTGAGAGACATGATTTTTTTTTCTTTTTGACGAATTTCCACGCATCCAAAAAACAGTGTCGATAGCCCCACTTCAAACAGCCATAAATCCTTCAAAACTACTCAGAATGTAACGTATGCCTAGTCTTATTTGTAGTACTCAAAAAAGTCTATATGAATGTGTAAGAATATTCTGGATATGACAGCTCAGAAAAAAGATAGAGCTCTTCAACAAATATGACAAATTTCTGTTTTTTTACTTTAGAAACTCCACAATTCTTGAAATAATCTCTGTAGACCTTGCAAATCTGCCAAAATTGTTGCTTTGATACCAGATGTTAAGAACCTTTGCTTCTCATAAATATAAAATCATTATACTAATAAACCAAGCCGCAAAATAATCTACACGCATAAGACAAGATATGATAATCCCTTCAAGTAGGGCAACACCAACCCTATTCCTTAAGGAAGGAACCACTCCACCATATCTCTCAAGATGATAGCCACTCTAAGAGTAAATATTGTTACAATACTTGTTTGGATAGGATTCTATTCCATGTTTTACAATTACCAGGTCCCTTCTTTATATAGTCATCCTTTAGTGCTATTTTGGGAAAGGCATAACCCTATCCTTATCCCACTCATTATTATAATATAATTTCCTATAAATAGAGACTGGTTACTTTTAGCCCATACTATTTACATAATACAATTGGGTTATTTATGGTTCATGCCAACTATACACTATAATTGGGTTATTTATAGCTCATGTCAACTATACAATACAACAAATTTGGTTCCTTTGTTCTCTATGTTAAAAATCTTTACATTGTTTCTAATTCTTCTTATGGAGTGCTTGCATCTTCAAATTGCACTTACAGAGATTCTGAAATGTGATAAAAAATACTGAAAATCTCAGATGTCAAACAAAATACAGATTTGTTGTATTCCAAAAAGAATTTCCAAACAATACATTTAAACAAAACAAAACCAAAAATAAAAAACTTCCCCTAACAGGTAGGTATGGTTTATAACTCAAACGTAAAGTCTCCAAGGCTAGTCAAGTGCTCCACTTGGCCAAGCCAATTTGTCTCTCATAGAGACAGTAATGTTATTGTCATTAAATGGGCCGCCATCAAGATAGGGAAGTCTTCAAATAATGCAGCTCAAGATGAAGAACTGATCAATGAATTAAAGTTAGTGCTTAAAGAACGGATGAGAAACTTGATTGATAAAGGGGACTCACCATTGATCATTGCCATTTTGAATAGCAAAGCAACTCCTAATTGGGAACTTACCTATGCTGAACACTTCAACCATTTATCCTTCACCCACTTTTATCAGAAGGCCAATAAAGGAACGGATTGGTTGGCTAATCATGGAATACATATGGCATTATCTCAATGTGAGGAGTATGGAAATAAACTCTCTACTGCTCCAAAGTTCATAAAAAGCCTATTGCAAAACTCGCTCTCTGTGGGCTCTAAAGTTAGTAGATATTTTTCAAACCTTTTGTCATGTTCTACATCCCCTCCTTGTCCTTTCCTTTGCTTGTTTTTTAATAGCAGTCAGTCCTATTTGTGTCTTTGTCGAATACTTCCTCTCAGATCCACTTACCTCTCTCCTAAATTGCCCTTTATTTGGTTGGTCATTGGAACCATTTCTACATTTAGTTATTTTTATTTCATTTTCATCTCCTCTATTGCATGCCCAAACTCTAATGGAACTCATCCTTCTTTCCTCACTACATGTCCCTCTTTTTTTAATTTTTCCTTAGCATCATGTCTCAAGGCATTGTCATCTATTTACAATCAACTGGCATCATCCCTGCTTTGACATTGTTTTCCTGCCTAATCTTGTTTCAATTTCTCCCTTTCGTTGCTTCACCTCATCCTTCAACTTGGATGACTATGACTATTGCTTTTGCTTCTCATGTCAAGTCCTTGTGCAGCACTTTCTTCTATCTTTGCAGTTTACTTTCATATCCGAAGTGGCAGAGTTGGGCATGGGGATGTAGAGGATTTTCCCGTAGAAGCAATTTTGATTACAAGGATGATGGATCCCTCTATGAGATCTCTCCATGCTTAAGGGCTCACATTTTGCAAAACTAGGTAAAAAAGATGAATTTTGCTAGTGAATCTGGGTCCAATCAAGTTGCATCCCCAAAAGGTGTCTTATCAAATGTGATGATAAAGGCATTGACAGGGATTGGATTAGCAGTTCAGAAAGTTTGTATCAAATCCCTCATGTTTATCTAAGACAGGATTTTTAGGATTCTATTGAGGCAATGAGGATTCTTCATAAGGAGGGCATGGCAGGTAAATCTTCAAGCCAACACATTATTCAGTGTTTTCCTCTAGACTTTGGGAATGCTTGTCGGATCCATTTTCTCTGCTCTGCAAGGGTTACGTATCCCTTGCTATCTTGGAGTGTCGATGTTTCCAGTTGTGCTTTCAAAACATACCTATGAAGACACACCTCTAGGACTACCTCATCAAGCCCAAAATCCTCTATCAATTATAGAGAGGAGGCCCAAGTCTAGGGTATGCTGATTGGGATCACATTGAACACGTCCAAATTATATTGCACTAACGACTCAACCAAAGAAAGAGAACAATTCCAGAGTGTAAAATTCAGATTGATTTTGGCACTCATCCTCTTTGCATTGAGAGCATCTTAAAAAATGTTTTCCATCTATCACTTTAGGTCCATGGTTGACTGCACTTGACATTATGAGAGATATCCATACTTGGCACTTTACTCCTCAAAATGGATTTCCTCCCAAAGCACTTTTGGTTGTCATCAGAGCTGGTATTTTAAATCTAGATCACTCCTTCAATCAGTTGGCATCTCTATAGATAAGCTGCCTCCTTTCAAATTCTCCTTGAATGCTCCTCCCCATATTCTTCCTACTAAGAAAGCAATTAACCAAGTTGTTGGGGATGATAATTATCAGCAATATATTCAAGTCACCTAGATCCCCTCACCCCAATAACTTAGTCCTAAGTTGGCCTGTAACACTGAGAATTTCCTGACGATTGGAAATGGCATCATTGATCGCCCAGATTATATCCAACAAAATTGAACACGTGGACTCAAGATCCCTCTTGGTTAGCTCAAAGTTTGCATACATTAGTTGCAGGTGAAGACAAATCACCATATTCCTCGAGAGGATAGGGCATGTCGCCTTTGCTATACTCAAGAGCTCTTTTTATACAAATATCCTGCTTATTATGAGATTGGAGAAGGCAATATCGTCTATTTAGAGACGTAGGTAGCTCACTTGCCACTATATTTGGACATTTACAGTTCATGTGAAAATAGTGTAGTAGATTCTTACCAATATGTTGGTGGATGTAATCCAAGCCATTTGGCGTTTGCATTATATATTAACCCATTTAACAGCATCATATACATTCGTCCAAGATGTAAGGGGATGAAGTAGAGTGTATGCATTGTAGCAAAAGCAACCATCCAATCAAGAAACAACTAAGAATACTATTCGGCAGTTCATACGCAGCACTTTGAATATCCTAGTATTATGGTTCTATCTAGGAAAATGCAAGGCTTTAAGGCAGCTTTTGGACACCAACCACCCTTAGATTCCAACACAACACTAAGATTCCAAGGATGTAAGATCACCTTGTGAAGCGCAAAGTGTAAGCATACCTTAGCAGTGTTATCGTATGAAGCAGTCACCAAAAAGTACCCCTCTTGAGGTTCAAATTTGACCTGTGAAATAAGGTGGGAATGAGCTGGTATGACATATATTGATTGCTTCTTCCTCATGTCCCAAATGCGACAAGTATGATCTTCACCACCTGTTGCTAAGTGGTACCCATTTGGTGAGAAATCTATGCCTAAGACCTGCAAGTGAAGAACAAAAAGGGAAAACAACTTAGCAAAAAGAGCTCAAAAGCTTCGCTAGCTAGTGGACATAATCTCAATGGCAATAACAATAATCAATTGCAATGTACATAGTTGTCAACAGCAGTCAACTGCTATACATTATTCAAATCATCAGCATACTCGAGTTTGCATAATACAATTTCATAAACAATTATGCATAAACAGCAACACACATACAGTCTAAGCCAATTGCAAAAAAGCAAAAAAGAAATTTTTGCAACTCACAGGTTTCACATGGCCTTCCAAAGCAAGGATGCTTCTTCCTGTACGAAGGTCCCAAACACGTGCCAATGCATCTAACCCACAAGATGCTACTAATGAACCATCACCCTGGAAAGCAATCCCATAAACACTTCGGCTGTGACCTTCTTGCAATAGCAACTCAATTCCTGTGTTAACGTCCCACAATCTCCATGTCTTGTCAAAGCTTGCAGTGCCAATATACAGCCCAGATGGATGAAATGCAACACGAGCAAGACGGTCTAAATGGCCTTTGTATGTTTTCAGGAGGACTCCTTCAGCATTCCAAAGCATTGCATTACGGTCAGCAGAGGCAGTTGCTAAATGCTTGTTTGTAGGGGAAAATGCCACATCAGTTACCCGCTCAGTGTGACCCTTTAAAGTTGTAACCTTCTTTATATCCGGTATGCTCCATAATTTGGTGACTCCACTCCAAGCACTTCAAGTATCAAACACAAATAAGGTCAATTTGCTGATATCTATATTATTTAATCTCACAACAACAATCTTGTTGAAAATTTCAAACCAATACACAGTGTAATTTCAGTAAAGTCCATGAGAAAGCATAGGTATATGCAATACTGAGAAACTATACAAAGACTCAATAAGCATAGAAATAATAAGATAATTCTATTAATGTCCACAGATGGCCAGCGTAGGTCAACGAGACTCATTCAAAAGAGCTATTACAAATTGCAATGCATTGTAGTAACCACAATGTACTACGCAAATAAGCTAAAGTAAAGAATCTAGTATAAGCTACTCTAAAGTGGAACAACTATCTAGCATAAAATTGCAGCCTTGAGGGATACCCAAAATGGATAAACCCTAACATGCTAAAAGTACTGATTAGTTGAGTAGTAGTTTGTCTCCCCTGTAATAACTGATGCCAAAGAGTGATAGCTTCCCTAAGGTAAAGAGCCAAGCATCTTTGGTCAGGATAGCTGAAAAATGTGGCAAGTGATCCACCTAAGTGTCTATACAAGTAATAGTACCTCCCTCAAATCTCATAATAAACAGGACACCTAAAGATGAAATGTTCTTCAATCTCCACCTCCCGAATAGAGCAAAGACAACATATCCTATCCTCTCAAGGAATATGGTGGTCCATCTCCACCCGCAACTGATGTGAGCATACTCTGAGTTGACCAAGAAGAATCCTAAGGCTACGTGTCCAGCATCGCTCAATAAATTAGGACAAGTAATAATGCCATTCTCAATCCTCATGAAATGCTTAGTGTAGAAGGCCAATTTAGGACTAGGAGGTTGAGATGGAATGACCCAAATGATATGAATATATTGTAGATAAACATAATATAGAACTACTTGATTAAGTACCCTCTTATCAGGAAGAAGGCAGGGTGGGAGCATTTAAAGAGTATTTGAACGGAGGTAATTGATCTATGGAGATGCCAAGTGACTAAAGAAGAGATATAAATTTTCAGGTAGCATCCACAATGACGACCAAAGGAGCCCGTAGAGGTAATGCATTTTGAGGAGCAAAGCACTAAATATGGGTATCTCTCTCGACCTAAGGTGCAGTCACCCATGGATCTAAGGCAATGAAGCTAAAAGATAATTCTGACGATGAGTGCCAAACTCACCGTAAATAATACATTGGCTAACTGTTCTTTTACATCGGATAGTTTGGACCCTCTCAATGTGAGCCCAATCAACACACCCTAGGCTTGGACCCCAAATCTCATATCCATAAAGGACTGTGGGTTTGATGATGCAATCAAAGAAGTGCATCTTTGTGTAAGTATGTCTTGAAAGTGTTGTTGGAAGCATAGTTAAGAAATTTGCAAAAAATCCCAATTTTAACCGATTTTTCCCGATTCACAACCTGGCCTATTTTATTCCAAAAAAAATGTGATCTACATGAAAAAAGCTTTTTTCCAATGAAATTTTGCATTTATCTTCCGTTTTTTCTGATTTTTGCTAATTTTTCCCCTTTTTTTTGCCAATTCCGATTTTCTCAACCATGGTTGGATGCATTGGTGTTCCAAGACTAAGAGATGCGTATCCATTGCAAAGACATGACTCTTTGATGTGTTAAAAATCATCACCTTAGTCTTGCTAAGATTGACTGCTAATTATTTTAAGTCACAAAAACGAGCAAGACCATCCACCTATCTTTATAGGCCCTAAAAAATGAGCAAGAAGAACATCTTCTGCAAAAAGCAAATATAGCTATCAAGACATGATGAGGGCAACATCGTCACATGCATGTTTTGACGAATAAATTCTTCAAACTCATCAATGTAGATCCCAAAGAGTGAAAGTGAAGGAGAACAACCTTGTTTGACACCAATGCTGCTTTGGACATCCTATAAGAAACCAAAAGCTATCGAAAATGGCCAATAACTACCTCATATAGTCTCTTGATAGCAGTGTTAAAGAGCTCCTAAATGTTGATGTCATATAGTTATTAAAATAAAAAATGCCTAGGATTGGTGTCAAAGGCCTTTCTAAAGGCCGTTTTACAACATAACACTTTACAAGATTGTTGGCGAGCCTCCTCAATAATAGCCCTGAAATTGAAAACATGATCAATAGTCTAATGATCCCTTCTAAAACCAGCCTACCCTCTCACTCTAAGCTTGCTCTAATCCAACAATTCAAAGAGTTCCATATTCAAAATTGTTACATAAAGCATAGCAAATGTGTTCCCAGTCATGATAGTTTTGTAGTTATTTGGACCTGAATAACCTCCAATTTGTGGATGGGGTAGATAATATGTTGTGACCAAGAAGCAAGAACCCAAAACAAACAACCTCATTGAATAATTCTACAATGGGATAGCCAAGAGCTTTAGCCCCATACTTCAAGAACTCAGTCTAAAATCCCTCAAAACCAACAGCCTTGCTAGTGCTTAAATTTATGTATAGCTCTTATGATATCTCTTGAAGAGAAGAGGTGACATGATATTGGGGGGTAAGGGAGAAGAGACGAATGGTGGGCTGACTTGGGATATCATATAAAGAATTAGCATAGGAGACCCAGGACTTGTCATTGATGCACATGGGATGGGGCTTCCTAGGAAGAAGAGTGTGCCAAAAGGCTTTGAGAGAGTGATGAAGAGCATCTAGAAGCTCACAACACATAGTGACAAGAAACACTTATATTCCCTTCAAGTTGAAGATATAGTTGTAGGATCATGGATAAGAGCAAAATGGAGCTTCCAATGCATGGACTTACATTCCTCATTATTCCAACAATTCATGGGGCAAGGACCAATGTGATGAACAGGCTTTGACCGAGAAAAAGTGTGGAGAAAGGAGTTGAAGGCCGAATCCTTTAATGGACAAGACAAAAATTCATATTTGGTTGTTGTTGTGGTGGAATTAAGAGAGTAGTATTGGGACATCAACTAGGAGAGACAAGCAACATAGTCCTTGGACAAACACGGATCAAAATAAATCATGGGTTGGTTGGTAGGATTGGGCGATGGAGAGGTAAAAGAGGAGGAACTCAAGGCAAAAGTCAACATTGCATGATCAAACAAGAGAAGCTGACTAGATACTTTAAATTCATGAATATGAGAAAGCGAAGTCCTATTGATGATAACATAGTCAACCACACTTGCACTTCCCGCATGTGGAAAACAAGAACCTAGAGGAGTTAGGAAATTGAGGAATCCCATTGAGAACCAAGAGGCTATGTGACTCGCACAACTGAATCAAGTGTTTTCCATAAGCTGTAATAGGATGCTTCTCATCTGTAGAGGTCCTAGTGAATGCAAGATCCTTGGGGTTGAGTTCGAAGAGACAAAACTCGTCCTCTATAAGATCATGAAAAGGTGCTTGGTGGGTCCCAGTGCGGGCATTGAAGTCACCTAAAAGAATGACATCACCCATTGATGAATATGTAGAAATCTCTGAGTAGAGATCCAAGTATGGGTCACCATCATAGTGGATATAGATATGGTGCAAGGCATTAAAAGAGTTGTCACTATAATGCCCAACATGACCGCTTACTATTTACTCAATTTGAACTAAAAACAAATCATACCAAAGTAACCATGCATTCTCTCATGTCAATTGAACAAAAATGGTACATAATATCTGAGCACTCCCACTTTTCTTAAGGTATGTAAAAGGGCAAGAAATATGGAAACAACAAAGAAATTCATAGTCCTTAAACATGTACACCAAACAATAAGTTTACCAACGCTTTTAAAATTCTATTAATAGCAAACAAAACTACAAGAGCAAGCATATTTGTCTATTCTTTTGAAAACTGCATGATAAAAATTAGCAGTCAAATCAGGAAGAGAAAATGTTAAACAAGATAGAACTTGTTGTACCTCAGATAACTGTAAACAAGAGAAGCCATGTATAATGCACAAAAACTTAATACAGTCCTTCACATCTTAATGATTGCTAAGATATGAGAAAAACAACCGTGTTAAATCAAAGACTACTTGAAAATTTAAAAGCCATATGCCAACAATCCTCCTTGAATCTCAAAAGTTTGGAATTTCATTCTGGAATTTACAGATGTAATTTGTAATAACCTGAAATGGGATATCACAGATGGCCAAACAGTAAAGTTCTGGGAGGACTGTTGGACTGGGAATATTGCAATGGAAAGTAATAATCAGTATAACTGTTTTAAGGAACCTCTACAGGCAGTTTGGGGATCTAGACTAGCAGACTACAGAGCACAGCAAGAACAATCCCAGGTCCTTCCCATCTGGAAAGATCCTTGCATAGACCCAAATGTGGATATGATGCCTGCTGAAGCACTGTGATCAGAATTGTGCAAGATCCATTGCCCTGCCTTCCCTGGTGCCAATTCCCTCTCTTGGATAGGAGCATCTTAAGGTGTCTATTTAACTAAGGCTGGTTATAAGCATATGTTCTCCCATGTGAATAGCCCTACTTTCCCCCCAACTCTATTTGGCAACCATCTACATTGCCTAAAGCAGCAACATCCCTGTCGTCGGTAGCAAAGGGTAGGGCTCTAACACAAAACTGTCTCCATAGGATGGGCTACGAGGGACCATCTAGATGTAAAATGTGCTTTAAGGCAGAGGAATCTTATGATCACCTGTTCTTATCTTGTAACTTTATGCAAACAGCTTGGAATTGGGTCTGGCAAAATTAAATCTATGTCAGGCCCTTCCCAACACAATAACAGATCTACTTTATTCTTGGGTTTTTGGTTTCGACAAGGCCGCCTCTAAAATATGGGTTCATGGTCCACCATTAACAGCTGGTCTATCTTCAAAGAACGCAACAGAAGAATATTCCAACAGGAACGCAGGTCCGTGGCTAGATTTTTTTCAGGACCAAAAGTTTCCATCGGCTAGGTGCTTAATCGCAGGCATGGTTTGATTACAATACCTATAAAAGGACACCCACATCCCATTAGGCCTCTATGGGAAAATGATTCTAATTCAGATGGCCCCCAATAATGGGAAGGATGATAAATGCATACAGAGGAAATGTAGATGCTGAGACCCCCATCAATTGCAACAGAGAAATTAAATTTTGATGGGGCACTCGTGGCCCAGGAGGTATTTTCAGAGAGTAATGGTCAATTGCTCTATGCGTATGCTCTTTGTCTTCCGCCATCCATGTCAATTTGGGCAGAGGCAGTTAGTCTAATTATAGGCCTGAGTATGGCCATGAAGCAAGGTTTTGAGGAGTTCATCGTTGAGGGGAACTCAAACACATTTATTGAAGCCTTCAAAATATAAAATTTTGTTAATTGCAGAGTTAATGTTTACATGGAAAAGTATTTGAGCCTCAAGCATAGATTAATAATTAAATACTTCTCTCTTCAGGAGGTGGAAACTGGAGAACATTTCATCTTAAGTGTCCTCTTTATTATGAGATTTGAGGGAGGTACTATCGCTTGTATAGAAACTCAGGTGATTGCTTGCCACTTTTTTCAGCTATCTTGACCAATGATGCTTGGCTCTTTACCTCAAGGAATTTATCATTTTTCCGCATCAGTTATTATAGAGGAGACAGACTACTACTCGACTAGTCACCTCATTCTTTCACTCTAGCTCTGCAGTCAAGAGTAATAAGCACTCATTTGAAGCTACAACTATCCAAATTGTCGATGACAGATCTGTGCACCCTTGTCTCCACAAAAGAGTGGTTACTAGGGCTTCGGTTCTTTCTTCTTGCTTGCGACAGGACAGGACTACAATTCGTCAGCATTGGGTTTCGGCTACACCTTACATACCGAGGAGTTGTAGATAGATACAACTTACCAGTTTCTTATCCTCTTCTATTGATTCCACAGCCACGGATAATAGAAGAGTCTTGAGGGATCAAACTCCATGTCCTCCCATGGTTATCTAACCAGGCCCTTTTAGTCTTGGCCATTCTCCTAGGAGCATCATTAGATCCTATGTTGGCCCTTTTGGGATGGTGATGTCGACAATTGTGCTTCTACTTTACATCCCACTATAGATAAATGTTGGCGCTTGAATCCATTTGAGTTCCTTTCTATTTTGTTGTACCTCAACTTCTAACTCTCTTAATCATTACTTTTTGCATGTTAGGGTTTATCCATTTTGGGTTACCCTCAAGGCTGTAATTTTATGTCATACAGTTGTTCCACTTCAGAGTAGTTTTCACTAGATTCTTTACTCTGGTTTAGTTTAACGTCATAATAATTTTCGGTTACTACAGTGCATTATAATTTGTAACAGCTCTTTTCAATAAGTGTCATTGGCCTACTTTGGCCATTTGTGGACATTAATAGAATTATTTATCTTACTTCAAACAATCTGCAAATGTAATAAGGTAACCAATAAGCTTTCTAACATGGTAATTGACTTGAATAAGCCATATAAATCCATTCATGGCAATGATATGGAATTATGGGGTCGGTGGTGGATTTACTGTCTCATGATATCACCAACTTATAGCAATAAATCTTTAGAGTAGCATGATTGAGGCATGTTTTCATTGTCCATACTATGTCTTCATGTATTTATATTGTCATTGATGTATATTGGGCTTTGCCTTACCCTGTTTTCTTAAGGTTAGACAGCTTACCATAATGGGATCTTAACATCCCATTTTTTATTGTACTTCCGCCAATGGGCATCACCAATGTACTTCTTTCGCTTGTCTTTCATGAGCAGTACCCTAGTAGAAGCCCCTTTTAATTAACAAAAAATAAGAAGAAGAAGAAAGAGAAATTAAGAGCCATGCATCGCTAATCAAACTGCCAACAAACTCCCCATTAAAATTATGCAGCAAGCCAGTATAGGAAGCTACAAAAAACCTAAACCTACAAAGATCTTAAACATGAGAAGCAATTCTCAAGAAAATTGATGAAACTCTCTAGAAACTCTTAAAACAAAGACAGAGTTGGAACAGATCCAGAGCTACTGTGTACTCATTCAAGAATAAGTGCAAGAATGTTGGTAGGATCCAAGCATTTAGACACAAGGTAAGAATGAAAAGTTGAAGCGGTACTAGATAATATGGCCAAGTAATAAAAATATTGCAAAAGAAACTCCATAATGCCTTCAAAAACAGAAGGTTCAGAAACTTGTGACTATGTATCTATAAAATAAATGGAAGTAATATAAATGGATGAAGCAGGCGAAAGCCAATAAAAAAGAATCTGTCTGATGCCAATAAGTTCAAACATTACCTCATGCTATAGGCATGAAGCATACATTCAGTGACAATTTTTCACTTGGATACAGACAAACAGCACCCTTACAGAGAAGTTTTTAAAAGAAACAGAACTTGTGCCATTTCTAACAATCGTTACATGAATATGTTATAAATTGGTCTAGCTTACACAACCTGCTATACACTTAACACTAGCAAGGTTTACCATGTTTTTTGCGGATGGTTGATAGTAGTTAAATACCATACATCAAAATTGAAAAAAAAAAAGTGATTAACAATTTGTTGGCAAGGCCTGGAAAATTTTGGATTGGGATTTAGTCAGGAAAAAAATCACAAATATTGTGATTTCTTCACATTTTTTTGAAACTATTAGCAGCTTTTTCAAAAAATTGGCTACTGTGAATAAATCAGGGGGCGTCACGAAGTTAACTGATAAGTTATATCTATCCAAGGGACAAAATTTTCTAGGTGATTAATACACCTAAATTTATGATTCATACATGAAATACAACTGAGCAAAACCCAAAATTTTAAGAGATCCAAAGAAATGTCACAAGCCACAACCACTATCATACGGAGGTCAAGAAATGAGAAATACTTGTGATAAACCACTTCCTTGTATGAGGGTTACTTATTGCATTGAAAGTGACTAGCCATTCCTCTAATTTAGTCCTTTGACATCTTAAAAGGTCATTGCAATGGTTCGATACAGGCTACAGAACTGACAGGCAACTTCATAAGTTCATCCAAGTTGTGTATAAGGATAGAACATAGGAGTTAGGACTTTCCTTACACATAAATTCACTATGCAACAAATTACAAAAGAGCAAAGAACAAATTGCATTTTCATTTCACTGAATGAAATATGACCATTAGTAACAAGAAATCCTTGTCTGTGTATGTATGTTAATCCATGTTATCTTTGCACTCTGGTTGCTGTTTAGATGTAAACAGCAACCAGAGTGCAAAGATAACATGGATTAACATACGTACAAAGACTAAATAGACAGATGCAAATTTAAAAATTAAAATGAATGGTCATAAACTATGAATCATAAACCAAAAAAAAATGTTGTTCCTCCCACCCATTCTCTAGTAAGTAATACTCTTTTTTGGAAATCTATGCTGCCCAAGCCTTCAATTCCTTTATTGTCTTGCTGTTATTTTGTTCAGTATAATATTGATGTATTTAGCATTCTCTTCATATTTTCTTGCTCAACTTTTTATTTGAATGAGTGAGAAATTGCTTGCATGAAATTTTTTAAACTTTTAGGATTTTTTTTCCTTCATTTTACTAGAAGACATCAAATAGGATCCCCTGCTTACAAGGGCTGTCTTCCATATCAAGAAGAAGTCTTCCACAAAAAAGGAGCGTTGCAAAGAGTCTTTCTTAACATCATACACATACAGAAACAATTTAAATGAAAAGATAAATAAAAAAGACACCTTGTTGCCAGCAAAGTTGCATCTGGAGAAAATGAGCATCCTGAAAGAGGACGGTCATCTCCAATTTCACTACAATCCATAATAATCCTCTCTGTCTGTTTTAACACATAATTCAATTCCTCATCTTCATCTTCATCAGGATCCTCTCTTCTTCTCTTGGCTCTCCGTATCCTTGCTGCCGCCCGAGGTAGAGAGAATTTCATAATCTCAGTTCGAGCTCTTAACAATTCCTGAGAGCCTTCTGTAAGAAAAGGATAAGCCTGAGGACCCTCCATGTCCTGGACCTCTTCAGCAGCAGCATTTGCAGCAGCTTCCTCTTCTTCTTGAACCTTCATAAGCTTCTCCAGCTGACCCTCTGCATCAAGCTTTGCCATAAGCGTCCTAAGCCGGTCTCGTCTTTCCATCTCCCTCTCACCAAACAGGGTAACAGGTTCATTCAGCCGTCGGAGGCGGGCACGGACAGCTGAGTCATTTGTAGGCACAGCCAGTGCATAAGCACGCCTCCTCATCAAAAGCTCCTGCACATAGGACAATTTTAGAGACTAGGATCCAGAGCTACTTATTTTGTAAAGTATTTTTTTCAAAATAAAATTAAAAAAAAAAGAAATAGTGAATCTGTTTCAGTCACAAATCATATAAGCAGAAAATTGAATCATTGTCTGTAAGCATTGAAACAATTGCTTAAAACAAAAATTGCATGTAGTTTACATTTTAGGGAAAATTGTTTGTTGCGTCGTTTTTTACTCCCTTGCCTTACAAAAAAGAATGAATCGTTTTTTATTTTGTTTTCATTCAAAATCAAAGAGCATCATCTAGTCTTAGGTTTCTATTTGTTGCATTTAGTTTACATTTTATGGAAAACTGTTTGTTGCGTTTTTTACTCCCTTGCCTTTAAAAAAAATGAATTGTTTTTATTGTTTTCATTCGAAATCAAAAAACACCATCTAGTCTTAGGTTTCTGTCTGTTGCATTTACTGTTTTTGCATCATAGATCAAAATAAGACCAAATTAAAAGGTTTGAGTTAGACAAAAGTGGATTTAGGAGGAAACTAAAAGAAAACGCCCATTAAATATAGTTTTAGTCTTATCACTTTTATGACCTGTTGTCACATTTTGCACGGGGTGCAATGTTTTCAATTTTGTAACAGTGCTGCTCTTCTTTTTCCCTCTTCCTCTATTTTCCTTCCTTCTTCTCTCCCTTTCTTTTTCTTTCCCACATTCTCTTTCTTCCCCCCTTTCTTGGAGCCCCTCAGTTGATTTTTAAACTTTCCAGCAAGTTACCTGAAAAATGGCTAAGTGTTGGTGCGAAGTTCGCACTTCGCCCAGTCTGGGTGCGAAGTTCGCACTTCGCCCAGTCTGGGTGCGAAGTTCGCACTTCGCCCAGTTTTGGTGCGAAGTCTGACTTCGCCCCTCTTTCTGGGCGCACCTTGCAACTGGCAGGCTGACAGAAGAATGATAAGTGCTGGAGCAAAGTCCGTACGGCGGCAGACACCAGTTTTCACCTGTGCGCAGTCCGACTTCGCAGCGAAGTCGGAATGCGCCCTTGACAGGTGCGCAGTAGGGAAACAAACTCAGAAATACATCTAAGGCATGAAGGCCTTCCCGACTGCGCTGTTTTCTGCCCGCGCAACCCGAGACGCTCCGATCCCAAGCGAGGTTGGACAGACTGCCTTTCAAGGCCGACACGTGTCAAACAGCATCATCCATCATCTGACAAGTGTCCAGCTTCGGGATTTGAGCCGAGACGTGCCGAGCAAAAGGACGAGCATGGGCTGCATTACCTGTGCCAGTGACCTCATTTAAAACCGATTGGAGGTTCTACCTGCTCCAGCTACCCGCATACCTGCCGAGAAGAAGTTCTGCCCAACACACTGCCACGTAGCTGTCCAGCTTCCAGGAAGACCATGCTGCGGGTACAGTCCGGTCCGACAAAGGTCAGCATTTGCAGCTCTTTCGCCGCTTTTGTCAGCTTGTGTTTGACTGGGACCTTGTGCCCATTAATGTAACGGGAGGGACTCGGGCTATAAAAACCCACCATGAATTCATTGTAAAGGGTGGAAGGGGAATGTCTGTTAGGGAACCAATGTAACCGTGCTTCTGCTTATAAATATAATTTGTATGCTTGGTTCTGTTCTGCTGCTTTTATTTCTTTCGCTTTATGCTTTACGCTTCCCTGTGTCATGGCTCGTTGATTCGTTTCAGCATTTGATGATCAGGCGCCTTTAGCATTGTTTGTGCCATGGCTTGTTAATTTACTTAGCATTTGGTGGTCAAGCACTTCTGTACTTTATAGACTAGATGTGGTAGCAGTTCCATCAGTTGTGTGTTACGTTGTTGTCCGTATCTGGTGATTGATGCGCTGCCGTGCTGTTAGTTCTCCTTGTAGGGAGAATGTTTGCTAGGGGGCCATTGTAGCTGTGCGGTTAAAATCTCTGCATGACACATATACCTGGTTCTGATATCTCTTAGTTACTTTCTGTTTTGAGTTTCCGTACGTAGGTGGTGATTGATGCGTTGCCGTGCTGTTAGTTCTCCTTGTAGGGAGAATGTCTGCTAGGGGACCATTGTAGCCGTGCGTATATTGCTTGGTACAGAAAGTACACATAGATTTTGCAGTTCTCAGTCATGCTTTATATTTGTAATGCAGTAAGTATTGGTGATTGTTGGTTGTGGTACTGTTAGTTCCCCCCACCAACTCCAAGTATATTTGTATATTCTTTCTGTTCATTTATCTCTTTCCTGCACTCTTGGCTTGAACATAAAACCCCCAAAAAAGGAGCCGGCCTTCTCCGGAGATTGGCTCGGAAGGCATCTCTTCCTTCCGGCCTTTCATGCTGGTGGGCGAATCTGGGCACATTAACCCAAAATCCTTTCCTCATGGCAGATTCGTAACCAACAGTTTCTCTGGCACGCCCGGTGGGACACGGGTCCCACATTTGAAGAGAGATTTTCTGATCAGTCTCCACCTGGCGCTGACAGTGGTTTCTGAGCACCTGGTGAGACAAGGAAGTTTCTCACCCCCGACAGAATTGAAGCACCGGTGTTCGCTTCATTGCTGTTCCAAATCTGAACACCTGGCGACTCTGCAAGAACAAATCCTCTGAGTCCGAAAGACCGGTCCCAGCACCTTCATGCACACAAGAAGGTGGCGAGCAAGGGATCCGAGAAGCCCGCCTGAGTTCTACGAACTGGACATCAACGCTCGAGGCGAAATTCCCAAGCTGGCTGACCCGCAAGCTCGTGTCGACGAAGCCGAGGTTGAGATCCAAGAAGCAGCCGAAGCCGAAGTCGGAGGAGCTGAGTACGAAATAGAAGAGGCCGAGGAAGAAGAAGCACCTACATCCTCGGAAAGTACCGACACTGAGTACACAACCGACGGCGGAGAAGAAGAAGAAATGGCTGCTCAACAGCGAGAATGACGATGACCTCTTCCCGGCGGTGGACTCTACGGGGCCCTTGGCCCTGGTCGGACAGCAAGTTGTGCCTCCTGCTGCTTTAAAGTCTATTCCCACATACGACGGCTACGGTAAGACGGCGTACGAGCACATCCAGGACATCCTTGCCCTGGCCGCATTGCATACTATTACCGATGAGAGTGTGAAGACCCGTCTGCTGGCCCTTTCCCTGAGGGGAAAGCTTCTCTACTGGTGGAGATCGCTGCCAGAGGGATCCATCACAGGGTGGCCCCAGCTTGCCAAAAGGCTCGTGAAAGGATGCAACGAGTCTGCTGACCCTACTTCTTTGCTGCATCAGTTCCAAGCTATCCAGAGACATCCTCAAGAGGAGGTGTCTGATTTTAACATCAGGTTTGCGAGATCCTGGAAACGGGTACCTCGCGAACTTCGGCCTTCAGTCGGCATGGCTGCTCACTACTATCTGAGATCCTTCAACTCAGACATATGCCTGCTGCTGAAGATTGCCCGAATAGACGAGTTTCCTGCGCTGTACGAGGCTGCCCAGCAAGCTGAAGCTGACATTATTTCCATCGGCAGACTCCCGTCCAAGGTGCAAGAACCCATTCATCCCGACTTCCCCAGATCCCAGTATCCTTCTGCTTCTGGTGGTGCGCCGTCCACATCAGGGCAGCAACCCCAGCAGCAGTGGAATCCAGCGCCGGTCGTAACTCCTTACGGCCCGCCTCAATTGCATTACCCTCACCCGCCTCCTCCTGCTCCGCATTTTCCAGCACTTCCTGCTCCCCCACAGTACGCACCTTATTCTAACCCTCCTCCATTAGCCGCATTGCCTCCACCGGCACAGTTGCCGCCTCCTGACAGTAGCATTCAGAACACGATTCTCCAAGAGGTGCGGGCTTTGGCCTCAGGATACCATGCCATGTCCAATGACATGACCGCTCTGAAGAAGAAGCAGGCCCAGATGGACCTCGCTCCTAGGAGGCCGTATGCGCCCCCGGCGCTGACGAAAGACAAGCCCCCGAAGCATCAGCCGCAGAGGCGTCCGCCTCCGAGAAATGCTGCTATAGAAGACCCGCCTGGTCCTTCCGACCAGGTCAACTGGTGCACTACGTGCAATGACCCGCATTCGGAGGAAGACTGCACTCTGCACCAGCACTACATCCAGACCTTGGCCGGCAGCGCCATAGAGGACGATGAACTGTACATGATCCTGGACGGCGAAGCCAACTTTGCCCTCCCAGAAGAAAATCTAGTGCCGCCCGCCAAGGAAGAAAAGAAGGCTGCAGATGTGGCCAAGCCTTTGCAAGTCTACGCAAGAAGAGAAAAACCGCAGCCCGGTGGGCTGCCACCGTACAAGCGGTTGTGGCCTTACACAGCCCAGGAGAAGGCATCCAAAGATAAAGCTCCCGCCAAGCCTTCTCCGGCAAAGGCTGCCGCTGTTCCAGCCAAACCTCCAGCAAAGGCCCCAGCTCCGGCTAAAGCTCCCGTACCTCGGCCTCCAGCTGAAACCAAAGAACAAGCCCGGGGAGAAGGCTGAAGTACCCGTCTCCGACCAAGAGACGGCGAGTTGAGGCTACCCGGCGATGCCGGACGAAGTATGAGCCGGCAAAACAAGCGAAGGAGCTAGTACCTCGGGCTACGACATTGTAGACGAGTTGAAAAGAACACCTGCTAGAATCAGCATGTACGATGCTCTTCTGCTCCCAGGCCAGGTGGATCTGCTACAAGAATCACTGAAGAACATGAAGAGCGGCAAGCAGATGCAGCCCGCTGTCCTGGTTCAACCTTTGACAGTCTCAGCCATTGGGAAGAACAGACCGCCACCCTTTTATCTGTCTTTACGGATGCAAGGGCACATAGTTCACAACTGCATGGTAGATTCTAGTGCTTCCTCGATTGTGATGCCGAAGGCCGTCTGCGATGAGATCGGGATGGAATACACACGAAGCAGCCAAGGCGTGCTGCAATTAGACGGCACCCCTGTCAAGACGGTTGGTGTCATAAAGGACATCCCTATCCGGCTGCACAAGGCTCTCGACATCGTGGTCATCCAAGAGGTCGTGGTTGTTGACCTGGAACCTTACTTCGGCATGTGTCTCTCTCGGGAGTTCACTGCGAAGTTGGGCGGGTACCTGTCTCTAGACTACTCACACATGGAAGTGCCCTTCAAAGGAAGGAGACTGAAAATTTTCAATGAGAAGCCTTCCACCTTCCTAGTAGAGAGGATACCCGGAGGAGAGTTGGACTGCATGGTCCAGTTGTCAGAGGAAGAGCTGGTGACAGTGGAGGTGACTGAGCAAGCCTTCGAAGTGCTACAACTTGAAGATGAGTTCTCGTTACGGGACTTCAATGCCGTAATTGGGACAGAGCAGGGCTGTTACTCCATTGTACAACCCGAGAAGCTTGACAAGTCAGCTGCGAAGGAAGTAGGACCTGCACCCGAGAAGCTGTGGAAGCTTTTCTTTGACGGCGCGCGATGCAAAAATGGCGCCGGTGCAGGGGTGCTGCTGGTTTCTCCAACCGGAATCCAGAAGGACTATACCTACAGGTTGGCCTGGAGCTGCACTAACAACTCGGCGGAATACGAAGCCCTGTGCTTGGGTTTGCGAAAGGCGGAGAGGCTCGGAATCAAACACCTGCAGATTTTTGGAGATTCAGAGCTGGTGTGTCACCAAGTTACGAAGAAGTGCGCATCCAAACAGCACTATCTTAGAGCGTACCGCAACCGGGTGTGGGACCTGATGGAGTCATTCGACTCATTGAATGTCAAGGCAATATCGCGTGAGAAAAACAAGCACGCTGATATTCTGGTGTCTATTGGAGCCAGGTACGTTCCGACTGACGATGTTGTCCAGAAACCGAAGCCGGTTCGCACTATCTACGAGCCTTACGTGCTCGATAAGGACACCCACGGCAGGTGTTCAGTTGTGACGAGGAGATCGTCACATTCCTGGTTAACGAAGTGTGTGTAATCGAAGGTAGAGACCCTGATGACGAGCAATATGAGGGGTTGATACAGTTATGGAATAATCATGTCCCAAAAGGACTGATTACATTAGAGAGTCTCTTTGATCAGAATGACAGAGCAATATCTCACAGAATCAAAGTAGACCCGAGGCAGTATGCTGACCTGGAGCTTGAACCTGGTAAAACTATCAAGGTCGGAACAGACTGCACGTCGGAGGAACTTGAGCAGATCAGATCATTGTGCCGGGGAGTTCCCCGACATCGTGGCCCGGTGCTACGAGGATTTGAAGGGGTATGACGGAGCTGTCATCCGACGCATACCATTGAGCTAGAGGATGGCGCCAAGCCATTCCGACGAAGCGAGAGGGCCGTGAATCCGAAGATTGAGGCCATGATGAAGGCCGAGCTCTTGAAGATCCTTGGAGGCCAAGATCATCTACCCCATCAAACATTCATCCTGGGTCGCGAATTTGGTGCCCGTGAGGAAAAAGAATGGCGACATTCGTCTACGTGTCGACTTCGAAACCTGAATCAGGCTTCCCTCCGGGACCACTATCCGCTTCCCCAAATCGACCAGATCCTACATATTGTTGCTGGAGCCCGAGAGATTTTCACTTTTAGATGGATTTTCCGGCTACAACCAGATTTGGGTCAAAGACGAAGACCAGCATAAGACGGCGTTTACCACCAAGTGGGGGACGTTCGCCTATCAGCGCATGCCGTTTGGCTTATCCAATGCTGGTGCCACGTTCCAAAGGGCCATGGACCTGGCCTTCCGAGAGCTGCTCAATAAGATTATTGTCATCTACCTTGATGACATGACTGTTTTCTCTCACCAACGAGGAGATCATGTTTCGCACCTACGGCAAATATTTGAGAGGTGTCGAGAATTCGGCATTTCTATAAACCCGAAGAAGTCTGTCTTCGCGGTAAAGGAAGGAAAGCTGTTGGGACATGTCATCTCCGAAGAAGGCCTCGCCATTGACCCTGAAAGAGCAGAAGCCCTCGTTCGCTTGCCAGCCCCCATTGATAAAAAAGGGCTGCAGTCCTTCTTCGGTCAGATTAACTTTGTGCGGAAGTTCATTCCGGACTTCGCACGAGTGATCAAGCCTATGGCCGAACTGCTGAAAAAAGATACAGATTACGAATGGACTGATGAGAGAGAGCAAGCCTTCGAGGAAATCAAGGCTCGGATTGCGCAAGCTCCGGTGTTGACAAACCCGGACTACTCCAAGGACTTCATCCTGTATGCAGTGGGAGAACCCGAAAGTTACGCTGCAGTCCTAACTCAGAAGGGAGACGATGGCGAGGAGCGCCCCATAGCGTTCCTGAGCCAAGTGATTCAGCCGCATGAGGAAAAGTACAATTTTATAGAGCGGCAGGTTCACGCTGTTATGAAATCCCTTCGGAAGTTCAGGCATTTTGTCTCCCAGAGCAAGACCACTGTCTTTGTGATTCACCCGGATGTTCGAAGCTTCATCTTACAAGGAGAACCGGGTCACAAGAGAGCGGGATGGATTGCAAAAATCCAGGAGTTCGACATTGAAGTGCGGCCCACCAAGCTTATCAGAGGCCGAGCCTTGTGTCAGGAATTGGCCCGAAGCGCTGCAGCCGGCATCTCCGCTTTGTAAGTGGGAGGACACGGCGACACGCATCTACCTAGCCAACTCCTTATCGGAGGGGAGTGATTGGACGGATGAGCTGGTGAGATTTTTCTGCACCGGAAGATGTCCCGATCAACTGAACGCCTCACAACGAAGGAGATTTCGGCTAGGTGCACTTAAGTACACTCTTCGCCCCGAGGGGCTTTACTTCAAAAACATCGACGGCATCCTGTTGCGGTGCGTCAGAAAATCAGACCAGCCTAGGGTCCTCGGAGATTTTCATTCCGGGATGCCTAGGGGTCACCATTCTTCAAGGCCAACGGCCTTAAAAATAATTAGAGTTGGGTACTATTGGCCCACTCTATTTGCGAACGCTCATGCGGTCTGCTCTAAATGTGATCAATGCCAGAGGTTTGCTGGTAGAAAAACGAGAAAAGCACCCCTGCCCCTTCAACCGATTCAGGCCGAGACTCCGTTCCAGCAATGGGGTCTAGACTTCATTGGGGTGATTTCGCCTAATTCCTCTGCCGGACACAAGTTTATTCTTACAGCCACCGATTATTTCACACGGTGGGCAGAGGCAATCCCGACCAAGAACGCAGACCAAGAGACGGTCATCAGGTTCATTGAGAGCCTGATTACCCGCTTCGGGGTTCCAGAGTCGATTGTGACAGACAATGGTCCGGGATTCGTAGGCGCTGTACTCACGGAGTACACTGGCAAACTTGGCATCTATCACAAGATGTCTTCTAATTACTACCCGCAAGGGAATGGCCTTGCCGAGTCTACTAACAAGAACCTCCTGAAAATCATCCGGAGGACCATTGACAGAAACAAGCGGACTTGGCACTTACTCCTGAACCGGGCGCTGTGGGCGGACAGAGTTGCGTTCAAGAAATCCATCAGAACGTCCCCCTATGCGCTCGTCTATGGCAAAGAGGCTGTCATGCCATCACACATTGAGATCCCTGCCCTATGGATGTTGGACGAAGACAGGAGCAGCGGAGACCCGGTGGACGACAGACTGTGCCAACTCCTGCAGTTGGAAGAAGACAGAGAAATTGCTTACGAGGCCTTCACTGATCATATTGCAGCCACTCAAGGCTGGTTTGCAAAAGGCACTACTGCCCGAGTTTTCGAAATCGGGGACCTGGTGCTGAAGTGGGACTCATATAAAGCAAAGCCGGGTAATCACGGGAAGTTTGATGCTCTCTGGGAGGGCCCTTATCAGATTGCCCGGGTGAACCAGTTCAATGCCTATGTACTTCGGGATATGGAGGGTCAGCTCCTGCCTATCCCTGTTAACGGGTTCCACTTAAAAATTTACCGTTGCTGAAGGTGCCCGAGTGGCCCTTCTTTGTAAAAATTTCCCTTATGCATTTTCGTTTCCCGAGCATGTACAGTTTCCAGCTTTCAGCTTTTAATTTTTTTTTTATTTTTTGAGCTTAAGCTGCGGCATGGGAGAGAAAGACGGACTTCGCGGCGAAGTACGTCGTCGCCCCTCAGGAGGGGCGAAGTTCGGGCTGCGCAAAGAAAGGAGAAAGAAAAGAAAAAAAGGCAAAAAAGAAAAAAGGCAAAAAAAATGTCTAAGTGTTGGCCGAAGCCCGACTTCGCAACGAAGTCGGGCTGCGCGCCAGCCAAAGTGCGAAGCTTGAACGGAAGGGAAAACTGCCAAGGCACAAGGAGGACGGACTGTGCTCAGTTTTGAGCGAAGACTGGCTTCGCTCGCGAAGTCCGACTTCGGCCGGCTTGCGCGCGAAGTACGCACTACGCACAACCTCCGCGCGAAGTGCGAACTTCGCGCGAAGTGCGAACTTCGCGCGAAGTTCGTACTTCGCCCGAACTTCGGGCGAAGTCCGAACCCGCTTCAATGTTCGCGCTGCGCAGCTCGTCTAGTTCGGTCTAAAGGAGCAGTAAAATGCTAAGTGTTCGCCTCCTTTCCGAAGGTTGCAAAGGAACCGGACTGCGCTCAATCCTTGGGCGCGGCAAGAAAAAAGAAAAGAAGGAACAGTTGCAATGCGAACTTCGCGCGAAGTTCGGACTTCGCCAGTCGGCGAAGTCGGATCGCGCCCAACTTTGGGCGAAGTCCGACTGCGCCTCGTTTTCTGGGCCAGCTTGAACAATGTTTTAAAAAATGAATAAAATATTCAAAAGGGTTCCAAGCTGGGCCCAAGGCGCATTGTGACCTTTTCAAAGTGGGTTTCCGCACCAAGGGTTCTGTCTTGAGCAGTGTGCCCGGATGGTGGCAGTGACGTCAGCCATGGCGCAGTGTCCAAAGTAAAATTAATGATTGCACGATCCTCAACGAAAAGTGCAAGCAAAAGAACATGGCACTGCAGTCGGAGTACCCTTTTTCCAAACATTCTCCTGCGCAGCCACCCAAGAAACATAACTCAGCCGACCTACCCCCTCCTGCGCGGCATTAATGGCGCTGTCATTATCTAGAAAAGGGGGTCAGATGCATTCAAACATGCCAGACTGCACAGATTATTCCTCGGACAGTGCAAATTATTCCTGTGACAGCGAAATGTGCTGCAGACGCCCTAAACTTGTAATTATTGCTGATTCGGAGAGATGGACAGAGGAAAGATGCCAGTGTTAGCGCAATCCGGTGAAAGCTGCGAACCTGAGGATTTACCGCGGCCATGTGTTCTTAGAAGTGAAACACCGCCGGAGCGAAAGTCAAAGTCCCGGCCGAAAAAAGTACAGCGTGGGCAAGCCCCACCACCTCCGGTAAATTACTTGGCGGGATACGTGGACGGCTCGTTTTCTATGAGCCTGACGAAGCTGCGGACAAATGTGGAGAGTTGGGCTGATAAAGTTTCGCCCTCTCATCATTTCGGAGCGGCGTACAAATCCAACCTTTTCAGATTCTTGTGCCCTCCTGTCCACCAATGCCCGGAACTGGTAGACATCATTGTCAGACACTACAGACCAGTTACCCGGCAAATTTGCAGCTCCAGCGGTAAACCCTTGTTCGCACTGCGCAGGGAGACTGTCCAGCCAGCTTTCGCCCCAGGGTTGGAGTATGACTCCAGCACCATTCTCAGAAAGATAAATTTGGGCGAGCAGGCGGGACGCTTCACGCATACCAAAAGGATGAGGGATTTCCTCAATTCAAAGCTGAACGCCCCACTTGCAGCTGGACAGTGGCCAACCGGCCCCATGCCCTTGGCAAAATTTCAGAGCAAATACTTATACACCATTCTGGCATGGATTCTCGGCTGCGACTCTGATGAGCTGGTACAGCCGTACCAGCTAGCGCTGGCAGAATGTCTTCTGTGTGGAGAATCCTACGAACCGGCAGCGCAGAGAAGTGGAAAGCGTCCCATCTTTTTGGACTGGGCAGACTGGCTGGCCTACGCCATCCACTCCAGCCTAGTCAAGCTCCAGAAGAAGCAGTCCACCGACTTTCGGTTCAGTTCTGTTCTAGCTTGGCTTTGTTTGTATCATTTGCACTCCCGGATGCCGATCCCGAACTTGAAGAAGGTCAACGAGAAGGGAGAGCCACAACCCGTCTATAACTGGACGGATGACCTATACCGGAAAGGGTCCTACTACAAGTTTAACTTCAACTTTCTGGGATTGGTCATGTCAGTCTTCAGCGAAAGCGAAATTCCCCGCCCCCCGAGAGAAATGACGAGTTCTTTGCTGAATCAGAAGCTCGGGGACGTTTTTAGACTGACGCAGGGAATTGTGGTCAGAATCTACGGATTCAAGGGCAAACCCCATTTGCTGCCCTACTGGTGCACGGAGCATCTGTTTGGGATGGAGGTTGCCCGGCAGATGGACTATGTTGAGGAAGAGTTCGGCCTAGGAAAGAAAAGAGGACAGATTTTTCAATATCCTCTTTCTTGGGCGAACGTTGAGATTTTTGAGGTAGGACAGCATGTCTACCTCGAGCAGGAGTTTTCCCGGATTGGCCTAGTTCTGTTGCCGCAGCGCTGGAAGTATGACCCGTATGGAATAAGGGGAAAGTTCGCACATCTCTGCCCCCGGGCAGACATAGTCGAAGATAGATGCGATGTGGTCCATGTGGACCTTGGTCGGGAAATTGAATTGATGGAAGCTTCTCCTCCCCGGCGGGATTTTTCTGCGAGGAGGTGACATATGACCCCAAGCGAAACCCGGACCACCGGTTCTCATCTCCGGGGTTCAAAAAATTCCTATCCAAGATAGCGAGGCCTTAAGCGGTCAAAAGAAAAGATTACTGAATCTCTGGAAGATGAGATGCCGCACGCGACACGACAAATCCACCAGGAGAAATCTGGCCGTGGATGACGACTTTTCGGTTCTCTATGACCAACATCATGACAGCTGGCGGCCGTTCGCATATCAAGGTTACGTTCCCCGAGGTCCCTTTGAGGGCTATAAAGGAGGGTCTTCCTCCCAACAGTTGTACACTTCGGCAACTGCCGGCGCGGGCCCAGCAGATATCCAGGTCGATCCAATGCAGCCCGTGGTTTCCAAGGCGGCGCCTGAGAAGGCGAAGAAATTGGTCAAGGCAACGCCTGAGGTGATCCCCCAGGCACAAAAGACGCCAGCGCCGCCAGAGGGCAGACCGGTTGCGGCAGACCTTCTGCAAGTCAAACCCCGGTACAAGTTTACCGTGGGAGCATCGGGCGCTCTTTGCACCTGCTTCATCTCCTTCCCCGATCCGACCATTGTTCGAAGAAAAGAAGAGGAAGAGAGTTGAAAAAATCAAGCGACCTAGCCTGACAGTGCAGCAGCCAGTCGCAGAGCCGCAGCCGCGTCCTGCCGCCGCAGAGACAGTTTCTCTGGGCAGTCCCAAGCCAGCCGTCGGAACACAAAGCGCAGACATCCATCCAGCATCGGCTCAGGCGGAGCCCGCAGGTACGTTTGCTGCCCTTGTCTCTTTGGTCTCATCCAGTCCTACTCCCACTCCGTCTCCCGCTCAATCTGAGCAAGTCATGGCCGCATCTTCCTCCCCATCTCCACACCCTTCCAACGGCCCCCATTCTTTTGATCAGTTTGCTCAGAACCCCAACGTTTCCCTATCTCTGAGTCAAACTCCAAACCCTTCGCCTGAAGCTAGTGCTGAAGCCACGCATTCACCGTTACATCCACCGTCTCAGCCGCTTCAAACCCTTGCAGTGTCAGCCGCTCCCATCTCCACTTCCCGGTCGCCCCCGAGGAAGCGGCCGATTCTTCCAAGGTCCGTCCGGTTCCTCCCGATCCCATTCCCGCGGGAGAGACGTCTCGGCGGAACCCTAGGGCTGGAGGAACCAGACTTCATGGACGACCTCCAGAATACAGACGATTTGCCTCTGGCAACGAGAGCCGTAGAATACTCTGTCACTTTCCTCCAGAACCTGAAGCGGAGGAGACCTGAAGAGATAGCCGCCCCGGTGAAGCGCACCAAGTACAATTTCGAGAGGAGAGTGCTTACAACAGAGAAGATAATCCCCAAAGTGAAGAAGCCTCTCCGGGAAATGACCAATGCGGACTACGAGCTCCAAACAAAGGAGAAGAGCTTTGATGACATTGACAAGCGATACGAGATTCAGGGAATCATTCGTAAAGCTGACAATCTCCTTGTCAAGAGTCTGGAGGAGCAGGAAGAGCTCTTCGGGTTGCAGGATAAGACGAGACAGCTTGAAGAGGACCTGTCTAGGTCCACTGAGCAGCTGGAAGCGGCGCGGCAAGAAATAGATGAACTTAAAGCCCAGCTGGCCGCTTCCCAGCAACAAGCCGCAACCGAAAAGCAGGCAGCCTTGGAGCAGATTTCTCAGCTCCAAGAGTCTTTGAAACGAGCGCGATCGCAATCTGCGAGAGAGAGCATCTCAAGCGGCGGTCTTTTCGAAGAAGAAGGTTAAGGAGATGCGGGCTGGTTTGTTGCGGGGATGCAAGCCCCACACCTATAAGGAGATGTCAGTTCTGGATTTCGCATCCGGAATTCAAGAAGTTTCTGCCCAGGGAAAGCCTGTGGTAGAGGAGGCCGAACGTCAGGCGAAGCAATGGCTGGACCCGGCGATAAATCTTCAGGAGCGCGAGCGCGATGGCCTCCAATTTTCCCCCATGTCCTCATTCGCTGCAGAATGGGCAGATGCAAGGGTAACCTTGCATAAATATTTCAAAAAAGTAGAAGAGGTGAGAGTTGCCAGACGAATGTTAGACGCATTCGGACATGAAAGAGACATTTGTATGGCTCCCTTTCGCGCTCTTTCTGAACTAGGGTGCCCAGGTTTTGTTGAGAATGGCGAGCTTCTCACCCTAGATCAGGTGAAAAGGAATTGGCAGTCCTTTGGAAGCGGATACGACTGAAATTGATAGGCTGGGTCGAGCCAATTCAGGAAAATCAGGTCACTCAGATGGTGTCCAAATATTGCAAGATCAGCTCCTACTTCCAGGAGCTAGAAAAAAGATACCACACCATCGACTTGCACGCGGTCGCTGCTTTCCACGCAGCATTAGAAGAAGTTGCTGACCGACGGCCATTCGAAGCAGAAGCCTGGGGCCAAGCCCAGGCCGCATACACTCGCATCTGCGAGGCAGAAGCAAGAGGCTGGAGAGCCTTCGGAAGGTGATTCTGAGGGGGCAACTGACAAAGATGAATCTGAAGAACAGTTGCCGCGAGGAGAACGACTAGAGCAGCAAAAGGCAGGGGAGGCAAGTTCCTCTGCACCCAATGGATGAAGGCATGGATTCTTTGCGCCGAGGCGAGCTCGACACCCCGCGAGCCGCCAGAAATGTTGTCACATTTTGCACGGGGTGCAATGTTTTCAATTTTGTAACAGTGCTGCTCTTCTTTTTCCCTCTTCCTCTATTTTCCTTCCTTCTTCTCTCCCTTTCCTTTTCTTTCCCACATTCTCTTTCTTCCCCCCTTTCTTGGAGCCCCTCAGTTGATTTTTTAACTTTCCAGCAAGTTACCTGAAAAATGGCTAAGTGTTGGTGCGAAGTTCGCACTTCGCCCGATCTGGTGCGAAGTTCGCACTTCGCCCAGTCTTGGTGCGAAGTGCGCACTTCGCCCAGTTTTGGTGCGAAGTCTGACTTCGCCCCTCTTTCTGGGCGCACCTTGCAACCGGCGAGTCGGCGGTCGACGAGAAGAATGATAAGTCTTTGGAGCAAAGTCCGTACGGCGGCGGACACCGGTTTTCACTGTGCGCGATCCGACTTCGCAGCGAAGTCGGAATGCGCCCTTGACAGGTGCGTGGTAGGGAAACAAACTCAGAAATACATCTAAGGCATGAAGGCCTTCCCCACTGCGTTGTTTTCTGCCCGCGCAACCCGAGACGCTCCGATCCCAAGCGAGGTTGGACAGACTGCCTTTCAAGGCCGACACGTGTCAAACAGCATCATCCATCATCTGACAAGTGTCCAGCTTCGGGATTCGAGCCGAGACGTGTCGAGCAAAAGGACGAGCATGGGCTGCATTGCCTGTGCCAGTGACCTCATTTAAAGCCGATTGGAGGTTCTACCTGCTCCAGCTACCCGCATACTGCCGAGAAGAAGTTACGCCCAACACATCGCCACGTAGGCTGTCCGGCTTCCGGGAAGACCATGCTTGCGGGTACGGTCCGGTCCGACAAAGGTCAGCATTTGCAGCTCTTTCGCCGCTTTTGTCGGCTTGTGTTTGGTCGGGACCTTGTGCCCATTAATGTAACGGGAGGGACTCGGGCTATAAAAACCCACCATGAATTCATTGTAAAGGGTGGAAGGGGAATGTCTGTTAGGGAACCAATGTAACCGTGCTTCTGCTTATAAATATAATTCGTATGCCTGGTTCTGTTATGCTGCTTTTATTTCTTTCGCTTTATGCTTTATGCTTTACGCTTCCCTGTGTCATGGCTCGTTGATTCGTTTCAGCATTTGATGATCAGGCGCCTTTAGCATTGTTTGTGCCATGGCTTGTTAATTTACTTAGCATTTGGTGGTCAAGCACTTCTGTACTTTATAGACTAGATGTGGTAGCAGTTCCATCAGTTGTGTGTTACGTTGTTGTCCGTATCTGGTGATTGATGCGCTGTCGTGCTGTTAGTTCTCCTTGTAGGGAGAATGTTTGCTAGGGGGCCATTGTAGCTGTGCGGTTAAAATCTCTGCATGACACATATACCTGGTTCTGATATCTCTTAGTTACTTTTTGTTTTGAGTTTCCGTACGTAGGTGGTGATTGATGCGTTGTCGTGCTGTTAGTTCTCCTTGTAGGGAGAATGTTTGCTAGGGGACCATTGTAGCCGTGCGTATATTGCTTGGTACAGAAAGTACACATTGATTTTGCAGTTCTCAGTCATGCTTTATATTTGTAATGCAGTAAGTATTGGTGATTGTTGGTTGCCGTACTGTTAGTTCCCCCCACCAACTCCAAGTATATTTGTATATTCTTTCTGTTCATTTATCTCTTTCCTGCACTCTTATCTTGAACATAAACCCCCCAAAAAGGAGCCGGCCTTCTCCGGAGATTGGCTCGGAAGGCATCTCTTCCTTCCGGCCTTTCATGCTGGTGGGCGAATCTGGGCGCATTAACCCAAAATCCTTTCCTCATGGCAGATTCGTAACCAACATGCCCTTAATCTTAAGGTGTGTAGCAAAAAGAGAAAAGGTGTTGGGATCCCCTCATTGGCCCTTCACGGTCCCCTTTTTTCCTTCTCATAAGCACCCATCCCTTGATTTTTAGTTTTGATTATCTCTTCTATTTATTTAGTCTATATGCTATCTCTTTTGCTCTTTTACTCTTTTGCATGAGATTGTAGTAAATACATGCATTAGATATTTTATGGAAAGTATTGTAAATCCTAAGAAGGCAAGCAAATTCAATGAATATTTGCGAACAAATTAGTAGATGAAAAAACATATATATATAACAACTAAAACTTTTCTCATTTCCATCTTTCATTCTAACATTTACTTGATTCCATTTTAAATTTATATAAAAAATTAAAGATTGAAACAAAACAATTAATGAAAAAATCAAAAAACCGAGCAAAACAATTAAAAAAAAATCAAAAAACCAAGCAAAATGATTTTAAGGCAACTCACTCATAGATCCATTTACAAAATATCATTTTGTATAAATTGTGAAGTTTTTTATACACGCCTATATTTATTTCACATATTTACATTTATGTTACTGTCCATTTTCTTTTTTGAACATCATATCAGAATTTATTGCAAATTTTTAAATGAAGAATTTTTTTATTTTTTATTTCTATCATTATGAAACTTAAACACTAACCCAAACCTAATAACTTAGGTTTTAAAGTAGACACTGAATTGCCAGGCAACATGTGAAATGAAAAGTAGAACTGTGTAGTTGAAAAGTAGAACTGTGTAGTTATCAGAATTTATTGCAAATTTTTAAATGAAGAATTTTTTTATTTTTTATTTCTATCATTATGAAACTTAAACACTAACCCAAACCTAATAACTTAGGTTTTAAAGAAGACACTGAATTGCCAAGCAACATGTAAATGAAAAGTAGAACTGTATAGTTATGAAATGTAAGGTTTTTTGCAATTGGTTATATGAGATTGAAACAGGTCTCACCCATATTATATCATCACCACGTAGTGGTATTACAATAAAACTTGGATATTGTAGTGGTATTACAATAAAACTTGGCTATTATCCATGTATCGCTTGACAAGATTTGCAATTTAGTCTCCTCCTTAAATATTAAGAAATCTAGTCGATTGAGTTAATACCACTTGATCTTATAAAATGCAAAATTAATAACTCTTAGATTTTTAATTTTTTTAAATTTATCTAATTAAAAAAATCAAGACAGTGAGAACCTTTAGCTCATAAAAAGAGCACTAGCTTCAATTCCAACTAATGTTATGACAATAAATTTTTTTTTTGAAATACTGTTCTTCAAATTGAATCAGTTTCAATTTAATTATAACCAATTTCAAAACAAAATATCAACATTTTTGAACTTCAAGTCAAAATATCAACATATACATTTCTGAACTTCAAGTCAAACGCTTTCTTATAATTTTCCATACCTGTACGGCTTGCAAGAGTGAGAACCTTTAGCTCATAAAAAGAGCACTAGATTCAATTCCAACTAATGTTATGACAAAAAAAAAAAATTTCAATTGATATACTGTTCTTCAAATTGAAACAGTTTCAATTTCATTATAACCAATTTCAAAACAAAATATCAACATCAACATTTCTGAACTTCAAAACAAATGCTTTCTTATAATTTTCCATACCTGTACGGCTTGCTCTTGCCTTTCCCGGACCTTTCTGCTCTCCTCGGTGATCTCATATTCCGCCGGCGGCGAATCCTCCCTGCGATCGGGGCTCGACGAGGGGCTCTCATCCCCGCTATCTGCATCATGACCATGCTCATCATTGCCCTCTGCCACGTGGCGGGCAGGGGGCACAAAAACGGGCGGGGGGACCACAGGAGGTCTCGCCGAAGCAGGCACAAATGGCGGCCTGGGAACTATGACCGGTGGCGGGGCGATGGGCGGGGGAACGGAAGCAACGGAGTTTTCAGTAGAAATTGTAGTCAGGGGAGCCAGGGGCAGCGCAGGCAGAGGAGGAGGAAGAGGCGGTATGGCTGACGGCTGCGTAAGGGCGCCAGGCGGGGCAAACGGAGGAACGCTTGCAGAATGAGGAAGAGGAAGGATAACGGAGGAGACGGCGACGGGGGGCGCCGCTAGGGGTGGGGGTGTTTCGGTGGAAATCGGAGGCGGCGCTGCAGGTGGTGCGGTTAACCCCGGCGGGGCGATTGCTGATGTGGAAGAATCTAAATCTTGTGGGGAGGCAGAGTTAGTGAGTTCAGAGGAGGGTAGTGAAGAAGGTGGAGGGGGTTCTTCCATTGTGCCCTAGAATTTAAATGTCTTCTGCTGTTGCAGGTTTCTTTCCCCGCCACTCAGAAGATTTCACGATTTTCCTGCTTTCATGGACATGCTGGATTCCATCAACTACAGAATATGTTGTTTGTATCAATCTGTGACGTGAAATGGTAACCAACACATGGCTGGAAGCATGGACTAAAAGCAATCAAGCGAATTCATACCTTGCATGGTACAGTGTGCCTCTCAGAGCCAGAATTCAATTCTTCTTTCCCTCTTCCCAGCAGCTCCCGATTTCCACTTTGTTATAAGTCTTAATAAAATTATACGAAATTACTTCTAGAAAGTAAAGAGAAACCAAAATCCCCCTTTATATATGAATCTACAAATTGATATAAAGCGATAACTTTTAGTATAAACACCTACAATTCAGGTCATATTATTTGAATTTTTTTTTTTTATAATTCGGGTAGTGTGATAGATTTATACCATAAATATATAGCCATGAATTTTTATAAAGTTTAGAGTTGCGTTTATCAACAGTGGATTAATACACAACCCTAGACCATATTTTCCGGACGTAATTAAAATCTTTCATTCATAAACCACACACATGTCAAAGTTTGAAACTTTGCCCTCTTGAAGAAGAGCCAAACCTGGAATCTTTTTCGTGGACATTTGAGTAATATATTATTATTAATATTATATATTTAAATTTATTTTATTTTTAACAAGTTACGTGTGATTTTTATTGGGTTGTTTTATCAAACTAATAAAATAATATTTTTAACAATAAAATACATGAGTCCCTGAGGGTTAGGTGGATTGGTAAGTGCTTGTCTGGACAAACACTTACCAAAAAGATACCTAGGTTCAAACTTCGAGGGCAGCCTATTTGCAAAGGTGGTAGTCTGATCTAAATATTTTGAGTGCGCACGATGACGGCAATACAAATCTCGAATGATCGGTGATCCTCCTTCACGTCAGGTTAACAATAACGAGGTGGAATAGGTTTGGTGGGAGCAACCTAGGTTAACAATAACGAGGTGGAATAGGTTTGATGGGAGCAGACCCTTGCGGTTTAGACCCTGTGCTCCTTAGTTGCTAAAAATAGTTTGGTTGTGACCAACTCTCCTATGTAACCAAAAAAAACAATAAAATACATGAATATATAGTTAAATTTCGAACAATTCTAAGTTAGGAGCAAGCCAAAAGCTTGTCCCATATATAGCTTTGAAGGAAAGTCAAGATGCCCTACCGAGAAGTATGGATGTCCAAGTTGGAGATAAGAGGAAATGCAAATATATAAAAAGTTTGATTTAGGGAACAAAATGTTACACCAAAAGTGATGATTAAGGATGAGATGATTGAGCATAATATAATGGTTCTTAAACATAGGTTTAGCATGTAAGTTCCATTGATATTGGTCAGGGGTTTTTGGAGATTCAAAATGTATCAAACGGAAATAACGATTGAATTCAAATTATGCTATGGTTTTTCTTCCTCATCATATTTTCCAATTCAAAAATTAAAGATAAAATAATAGATGTTGCACCATGGTTTAAGGGAGAGATGCCCTTTATTTAAGACCATAAAGTGAAATTTTCAGTGGAGACAAATACTATTGAAAAGCTTCCAATGTGGGTTTGGTTTTTTGGCCTTCTATATTAGTTTATCAATAAAGATGTTTTGAAGAATATTAGAAATAGCCTAAGGGAATTAATCAAGGAGGGACCAACTACTATGGAGCAAAAACATGTTGTATATACTCAAATGTGTTGTTATAAGTAAAGTTTAGAAAATTTTTAATGCATGGAAAGATACATGGTTATATTTAGTAGGAAGAGTGTAGCTAATTAAATCAGTCTTACAAAACATTCCAACGTATTATACGTCCTTGTATACTTTACCAAAATTGATAGAAAAAAGTTTGATTTGTATTATGCAGTCATTTTTGTGGTTACAATTATATGATAAAAGGAAATTTCCTTTGGTGAAATGAAGCAAGTTGTATGATCATAAAACTAGGAGACGTCTTGATTTAAGAGTTCTTATGGATGCAAACTTAGCTCTTAAGGGAAAAATAATTTGGAGATTGTACAAATATAGTCAAAGACAAAGGGCAAAAATTCTTCAAAGTATGTTGAGCCCAATGACCCAAGTTTAATATTTTTTGCATTCTCTCTACCAAATGGTTCTACACTATAGATGGTTTAGAAAAATAATAATTGATTTAATGATTAAAGGTTTAATATGGGTGGTGGAAACTGGAAAAAAAATCCATTTGGAGAGTTACTTGGTGTGATAAAAAACCACTCAATCTAGATCTAATTTTGAAACCACGGATGATATTAATTCAAGACAAATGTGGTGATAGGATTTCAAACATTTTGTACAAGGATCGGGAAGGAAGATACAAATGTAAAGGAGATGTTTTACAAGTATACAAAGCATTGATGTTAGGAGGCAATTGATAACAAAAGTGATTATTCCAAGGGAAGCCAAGAATAAGCTGATTTGGGAGTTGAATAATTGAGAAAAATACACAACAAGAAGTGGACATAATGTAAAGAACCAACAAAATAGGAATATCACAAGAATATGGAGATATTTGCGATAGCCCAAGCATTTCTAAAGTCAAAATGTTTGTTTGGCCAGTAGGTCATAGAAGAATTGAATCCTAGGATAACCTTATGAAAAGGGTTTTCATGGTCCCTCACAATGTATTTTTTGTAAAAAGGAGGAGAGTATAGACCATCTCTTGGGGCATTGCTCAATAGTCTAGTACTATGGCAATGAATTTTTAATATGTTTGGTAAATGCATGGTGATGAATGACATAATTGAAGAATTTTTAAAGCAATGGCAAAGCACTTTTAAAGATGAGGTTTTACATACAATATAGGATATATCAAAAGATACAATACTTTGGACTATATGGCTAGAAATGAATAAAAGAATATTTAAAGGAAAGGAAAATTATTTAGAGGTAATGAAAAGGAATATTAGTTTAGCCATGGAGGAGTCTAAACCAACCTTATCAACTCACCCAATACCTAATATGGAAGTATAGAGCCTTGATATATGGAGTCAAGTCATCAAATGGAATTATGATGTTGGGTATAAGAGAAACAAAAAGAAGACAAAGAACATAAAGTGGAAACCACTAGATGTGGAGTTGGTCAAATTGAATTTTGATGGAGCATCTAAAGGAAATCCAAGACCAACAAGAGGGGGAGGAATGATTAGAAATAATAGAGGAGGTCTTATTAATCCTTCAATAGTGTATTTAAGACAAACAATGATGCTAAATCTTGGGTGGCTTTGGAAGCGTTAAAAATTTACAAACAAATGAAATGGAATAGAGTATGGATGGAAGGTGATTAACTCGTAGTAATAAATGCAATTTTGAGAAAAGCAAAGGCTTCATGGAACATACAAGAGATAATTATGGAAATTCAAGATCTTGCTATAGAGTTTGAAGAAATCAGGTTTACAAATATGTTAAGGGAAGGAAACAAATATGCAGATAGGCTCACTGATAGATTCTATAGAGTTCGAACTATCTTGGATCGGTGAGCTACAAGGTGTTGATGAAGAAAACTTTACTTTTGACGAAGTTAACCTTTTGCCTAGCAACTTTTTTGTATAGGAAAATGATGTGCTTGATGGATTTGGGCTGACTCATAGAATCTATGGTGGATAAGATGGTGTCATCAACAAATTGTTGATGTGTAACTGGGTTGATGCCTTATGCAGCCTAGATTCTAGAAATCCTTCGCCTCTGGCAAGTAGCTTTGAGAGCTCTGCCCAGGGAATCTACCAAGATGATGAAAAGGATGGGTGATAGCAGGTCGTCATGCTAAAGGCCTCTAACACTCAAAAATAACCCAACCGGGGAGCAATTGACAAGGACAAAGAACCACAGGGAAGAATAGAAGTTGTGGAAGAGGTCAACCAAAGATGGGTGAAACATGAACTTGAGGAGGATATCATGGAGGAAGTCCTATATGACCCTATCAAAGGCTTTATTCATGTTGATCTTGATAAAGAAGGCAGGATTTTTAGCAAGGGAGGCTGAGTGCAGGGTTTCATGGATAGTGATGATTTCATCTAGGATGTTTTTGCCTTTGACCAAGCTACCTTGGCTAGGGTCAATGATGAGAGGGAGGATCGATTTCATCTTGTTGGCCATGACCTTGGTGAGGATCTTGTAGAGGACATTGCAAAGGCTGATGGGTCGATAATTGGATAGGGATCTACAGGTAGGAGACTTGGGGATGAGAGCTATGAAAGTGGAATTAATCCCTCGAGGGATGGACCATGAGGATTGGAGCTCTATGATGGCTTCGCACACATCTCACTTGATGATGTCATAGAAAGCTTGATAGAAACAAGGGGAAACCCATTCGGTCTCAAGGCTTTATTTGGTTGCATAGAAAAGAGGGCTTCCTTGATATCATCATGGGACAAGGTACTAATGAGCATGGAGTTGGCTGTCTGGGGGACAGAGAGGGGAATGTTGACCAACAGATCAGACTTGGCTTGGTCATCATGCTCGGGAGGACTACCAAGAAGAGCTTGAAAATGAGAAATTGACTCAGACCTAATCTCAAATATTTCCTTCGAGATGGATCCATTATTGTGGGTGATCTCACAGATCTTGTTCGAGCCTCTATGTTAATGCATTGTCGTTATGCACATTATTAATTCTCAATGAATTTGTCAATCCAGGGCAGTGTACAAGGCTATTTGTGGAAGGAGTGAACATGGCTATAACTTAGGTCATTTGGGAGCAACAGGTCTTATTGGTGAAACCGATTATGTGGGGGATTTAGGACATTTTTATCTCTAAATTGCATAAATTGAACTTTAATCTAATTGCAGGAATGGAAACTAATTACTAACTGCAGAAATGAAATCCTAGTTACAATTACAGAATAAAATCTAATTATGTTGCAGAAAGGAAGTCTATTTACTTTTACAGTAATGGAAACCTGATTATAACATGGAAATTAAGTCATATCAATGCTCTGTAACAAAATGTTGTCAATCTTATGTGCAGGGGTTGACAACAAAACACAAAATGCAGTAAATTGTAAAAAATAGTAAATTTTGGAAATGACAATCTACAGTAATTTGAAAGCTTGCTGAAAATGGAGATTACAACCAAAACTATCATTAATCACAAGATCATCCTAATCATGAAATAAACTAAGATTGCAAAGACTGTTAGTTGTTTACAAGGAAATGAAATGACAAGTTTTACAACTTATTCTGCTGCAGCAAAATCAAAATAAAACCTGCTATTAGTCCTCCTCCTAGGTCTGGAAGTGGCCAGCCTCCTTGTCCATAAGAAGGTATGAGTCCCTCTCTCTCTAGATCTTACTCACACTCATTCACAACATGAATAGAAAAAGTAGTGCACTTTATTGATTCAAGAACATAATTACAGTATTGCTGCTAAAAACCTTGTTAAAGGACTGTAACAGTCACTTTTATACTATTTTCTTATTATTATACTTCTTGCTTATTTTCCCCTACCTTAGCTCAACCTGGACGAGAGCTATCTATTTATAGATATCCTAAAATCTATTTACAAACTGAGAATATCCCGTTCCTATATTACAGATCTATTCCTATTATGCTGCAACATTCTTGGGTTTATCCTATAAGAGGATCAAAATTGATCTTTTCAATGAATGGTGACTTTGGACGACAAGGACGACAAAGTCAGATGGGAGATATTTTCCTTTAACCATTTCAACCTTCTTTCCCTTTTTCCATCGTCAGAAATCAGTCAACAAGTCAAAAAGCGCTTTCTGTTCTCATTTCGAAGATAAGTGGCTCATTCTAAAGAGACTGTATTTCTCATTCCGAAGATGTCCGCTCATTCCAAAGAGACTGTATTTCTCATTCCAAAGATGTCTGCTCATTCCAAAGATCTTCGAAATGAACAACTGTGTGCTCTTCAAGTGATTTCATCTGCATTTCTCAGGTGGGTTAGCTCTTAGGATCAGATTGTAATAGCCTTCATCTCTCTCCATGTGTGAATTCCATGCCTTGCCATTCATTGGCAGCTGGTTGGAATTTACATTGGAAAACTAGTTTCTGCTACACAGTAACAGTTTGCTTGCACTATTTGCTAGATTTAGATAAATAAATGTTTGAAACACATCAAAACAAAAATAGTGAAGTGTTGCTATCAACCTAAGCATACTTCCTCATTTAGCAAGTCATGACAAAGTAACATAAAACTATGCAAAAACTGTAAAAATCAGAATATAGTATTTCTAACACATTGATCATATAAACAGTTAATACATAGCATATTAAATCAACTTAACTAGCATATCAGATTAAACACAAGAGTTTTTAGGCGATTTCAATATTTAAAATATGTTATGATTGAGGTATTTTCAGGCCTCATCATTTCCCCCAAACTTATAATAATGCATGTCCTCATGCATTCTGTTGGGCTATAGAATCACATATATCCATATTCAAATTCCATGATCTGTAGAAAAATTTGGTGCCTATATAATATCCCCTGTTCTCCTGAAGGTTTTTGAGCCATTCTTCAAACTGATCATCAAGTTGAGAATCTTCTTCAAAATAGAAGGGAACTGGAGAAATGATGGTTGGAGGCCTAAATATGAGACCTATCCAAGTGATGTTGCATGATTTCAATCAGTAGTATCACTCCTTTTGCCCTTCTTCTGGACAATTCTAGGTTAATGGGGGAGATAGGTTCCCTTTTCTGTAAAGAAATGGAAAGTTCTGCCCATCTGTTTCTGCAAAATGATAATGCTGGAACAAAAATGTTATTACAGAAATTCTAGAATTTGGTCACATAGTCCCTCAAATTGCTCAAGTACATCCTTTTTACATCTTCCCTATTCATCATGGTGAAATGTTGTCTAGTGATAAGTGGATGATTTGGCTGAACTGCTCTGACTAACAATTCAGCTCTTAATTCAATTTTTTTATTTTGTCTTTTCTCCTGGTCCCAATAAAACTGATTTTGTAAAGTGGACATGAATGCTTTCAGTTGAACATCTCCTATGTAAATTTGAGGGTGAAACTCCACCTCTTCTGGAATAAAGAAGCTGTGTAAAAATAATTCACATAAGAGATTTTTCTGTTCTACAGGGCTGTCAAAATATGCTTCTAAGAAATCTGCAGTTGTGTCCAATTTGGATGGGAGACCTGAGCTAATTCTCATGACCTGCCATCTGAGATATTTCTCCTTTAGAATGAGACTGTAAAATCTGGCCGACCGTCTGAATTGGACCAAAAACTCAACAATCTGACATAAATCAGTCACTTCTTTCATTCAATGCCTTGATTTTTGTTTCTTTTGCTTCTAACTGTTTACCTTCCAATTTAAAATTTTCAACTTTAGTGGCAAGTTTTTCATATTTGATCACCCAACTAGCTATATATGTATTATATTGCTCTAGGATACAGTATTGGGTGGTCTAACTATAGGTGGAAATCTGGGTAGATCTACCTAAACCCCTTTTTTCTGCTACTTCCACTGGTTGGTCATCTGATAATAATTCTACTTGTATCCCTTTTTCTGCTATTTCCACTGATTGGTCATATGATAATAATTCTACTTGTATCCATTTTTTTGTTATTTCCACTGGTTGGTCATTAGACAACAATTCTACTTGTACCCCCTTATCCTCTACTTTTATTGAAGGTATAACAATTTTAAATATAGAAATCTCATTTGAAGGAGTACTTACTTGAACAATTGCATGTTGCTGTTTAAACTACTCTCGTGCTGGTGTTTCCTGCTGTGACTCATCTCCAATATTCTTTTCTATGTTTTTTATCAATTCTGGAGCATCTTTGGAATGAGAAGGCAATGCTTCAGAATGGAAAGGCACTTCTTTAGAATTAAAGAGTGCTGCTTCAAAATGAGCACCTATGTCTTTAGTCAAAGTTTTAGACGCCTCAATCAAAGTAAAAGAGTCATTTGACCTAGATAAGCCCATAAGTAACTGAGCCAAATTATCCTCATCAATAGATACAGTTGGTTGTTCTTCAGACTATGACAACCTCTTCCTCAATTTTGCCACTTCCTACTATAATTCTGCAATCTTCTTTTCCTATATTTCAATGATATTTTATTTTTCTTCAATCCATTTAGTTTATGTTTTGATAACACTTTTTACTGCTCTTAGTTATTCTGTGATGTCCACCTCCTCTGTTTCTAATTCAGAATCTGATGTAGACAAATCATCTGCAGTTGGTTTCTCAATAGCTATCTCATCTTCTACTTCAGATGTCTTCTCTTGTTCAAGAGGTTCCATGAAACTATCTATGATTGCATCCACATCTTTTGTGGCTTGTTGATCTATAGTAACTTCAAATCTGTCTTGCCCAGTCTCTTCCTCAATCATTTGTTCAAGGAATTCTAAAAAATCTTCAGGGGCTGGTTGCACTTTTGTAACATCCGGACTGCCTTGTCCACCTTCTTATTCTATCACATGTTCTTCTATTTCTCTCAAGTGGAGTCTTGTAGACCTAGTTCCTGATGCAAATTTTTTCTTCTTGCCCTATTTTTTGGTGACAACAGGGGTTGTGGGGACAATTTTAGATTCTTGTGGGAGTGCTTATGTTTCCCTTGTTGTCTCTTCCCCTATTTTGCTAGGCACTTCACTCCCCTGTTCTGATAGATCAACATCTTCAAAAAAATGAACTTTCTTCTATTTTTCTTTTCGACTGTCGATTTCAGGCCCTCTCTTCTTTTGTTTCTTAGCTTGTGAGGTTGAAGGTTCTAGAGAAAGGTGCCTTGTTTCTTCTATTGGGTGTGTTTCCTCCTCTACAAAAGCATCTGCAGCAACATCTGTTTCTTCTTCCTCCTCATCCTCTCTTCCAAAAACTACATCATTCAGAGTAGAATAAAACCTATCAAAGCTTCTAGGGTTTCCTCTAAAATGATGCTGGCAGACCAATTTAATAAGACCATGGTGGCGAGGGCTCCCTTTTCATTCTTGATATCATTTTACCATATTTTTCAACTCCAGGTGCAGATACAGGGGAAGATTTACCCTAACTTCTGGTTGTTGCCTACCATGTCTTAGGTGGTTCAAAATTTTGAAATGATGCCTTGATAAAAGTACATATTGCCCTTCACAGGTTAAAATTTTATTACCCATGTGGCCACTTCATTCCAAGGTTCTTGTAGACTGGCCCTTTTTACCCCCTTGCATGTGTTGTTGTGTATTAAGTATTCTGGCTCCCTATCATTTTCTTCCATAAATTGACTAACTACATTTGCCAGTGTATTTTTGCCAGTTCTAGAAATTTGAAGACCCTCTAATGGAAGCTCAGTTATTTGACTTAAAACTTCAGGGGTTACCTTAATTGTCATGTTGTTAATGTGTGCTCCGTTATTTCTGAATGTGTGAGCGAACATGCCGGCCAAATCTTTAGAGGACCCATCAAATTTGTTCAAAAATGGCATAAGCCCTCCATCTTCAAAAATTTGTAGCACTTATGGATTTTCTCGAAGGTGGGTGGTATCTATTGGTTCCATATTTGTCTTTCATCCCATTTTCCTATTTTGGTATGTTAAAAATTGCTTGCCTTTGCTGCTACTCTTTCGTTGGATCGCTGGTTTCTGGTTCTTGCAGACTTGCAGGGTTTGTTTTCAGGTTTTCAATTGCCTTGTTTGTCTTCTTCGAAATGAACTGCAATATCGGCACTGTACCTCGTAATCATTTTGTGTTATCAATTATATCTTCAGAAGGAAGGGTGGCACACATCTCTATTTTTGCTCTGAACACATGTCCGTTAATGATTGCACAGATGTCCTTGTCGTCAGATCCACCTCACTTGTTTTTAGCTCATCTATTTTGCTCGTAGATTTCTCATGTGAATGGTTATCAACATCGAACAATGGTGGCATGTTGTTGGTCACTTCCTCGTGATTTTAGTACTTCCTTAATGGGTGCAAGATAATACAAATCACATCTCAACTGACACATGTCATTTATCATATGCAGTCAAATAATTATATTGATCGTATATTTTCCCCCTCCTTGGATGCCACGTGGAAATATCATGTTGAATGCTCATTCCGAAGACTATGCTTCACTACAAAAACAATTTCTCATTTCGAAGATAAAGTTTCATTTCGAAGATCATGCTTCATTACGAAGACAATTCCTCATTCCGAAGATAAAGCTTCATTCTAAATACAATTCCTCATTCTAAAGACAATTCCTCATTTCGAAGACAAAGTGCAACATTCATTCTGCTGTCATTCCGAAGACAATTTCATTCCGAATACAAAGTGCAACAATCATTCTGAAGACAAAGTGCAACAGTCATTCTGAAGACAATTTCAATCCGAAGACAATACAACAGTTAATCTAAAGAAAACTTCAATTTGAAGACAATACAACAGTCATTCTGAAGAAGATAGCAGACATTGTTTTTGGCATTCTCATTTTGAAGATTAGGCAAAAACTAATATTCTCCTTCTCAAAACATGTTTTAAATATGCCAACTCTTATGGATACATTTTATGCTAATGGTTAATTGTTATATACTACATACCAATCATTTACAATGAAGAAATGTAAGAAATATATACCTGATTAAAATAAGTTAATGCAAGTTTTGAAGAATGACTGCTTTTGTTGATGTTCTGTTGAGATTTTCTTCAATATTTCAAAACAAGTGCAGTTGGTGAATTGGTACAATGATGATTCAAAAATTTTCAAGGTTATGCATGCCAGAAAACTGGTTTTCATGCATACCAACTCAGTAGTGCCTTAGGAAAGGTTTTCACTACTAAGTTATTCATTTTTCTCTCTCTTTTTTTTTTTTTTACCTCTCCTTTTCTCTCTTTTTTTTTTTTTATTATGATTATGCCCGTGAAGGAATTCATGATTTCCTTGAAATCATGCCCATGAAGGAATTCACAATCAAAATTTATTCATCTTTTTGTTTTTTGCTTTTTCTTATTTTTTTTATTTTTCTGCTTTTCTTGAAATCCATGATCATGCTGATTTTATTGAAGTGGAAGAGGGAATCTCTTCCACCTGTTGTGCATCCAAACTGTCAAGCTGCTGCAAGAATTCCTCTTTAGTCAGAGGTGTATGGTACACCCTAAGGCGATGTCCATTCACTACCAACTTTCTTCGTGACCCATCAATAGGAGATAGACGAGCTGCTCCATTGTCAAATACCTCTTCAATCTGGTAAGGTCTAAGCCATCTAGTTCTCAGCTTTTCAGGGAAGTCCTCATAGCGAGAATCAAACAACAAAGCCCAATCTCCTTACTAAAATTTCCTCTGCTGAATGTGACTGTCATGCCACAACTTCCTCTGATCTTGAATTACTTCAGTTTGGTGCAGAGCATCCAACCAAATTTCATCCAATGCATTCAGTTGTAGAATCATGTCCGTCTTCCAATGTTGTGCACAATGTTAGTAGCTCAAATTCAATAGGTAGGAGGGGCTTTTTAACAAAAAATAGTTCATAAGGTGTGAATCAAGTAGTGGATTTCCAAGTAGTATTGTAAGCCCAAACTGCTTCAGGTAATTTATCTAGCCAGTTTCTCCTATGAAAAGCTACTGTTTTTGTCAAGATACGTTCCAGTTCCATATTTTTTACCTCAACTTGGCCATTTGCTTGTGGGTGGTAAGGTGATGATTTCCTATGTTTGATTTCATATAATTTTGTAAAAGCCTTAATGACTTTAGATGCAAATTGGGGTCCTTGGTCTGTGGTGATAGACCGTGGATCTCCAAATCTCTAAAAATTTTGAGTATACAAGAAATCGACAACCTTCTCTTCATGAGCATGTTTGAAAGCACGCACTTCTACCCACTTTGTCACGTAATCAGTGCATACTAGAATATGCACCTTTCCTTGAGAAGGTGGATCAATAGGTCCTACAAAATCAAGTCCCCACCTCTCAAATGGCTGTAAAACCAATTGAGGCTGTAGTGGCATTTCATTTGTATGAGTGGGTTTCCCCATTCTTTGGCATGCATCACAATGCTTGATGTACTTTTTCACATCCTTGTGAAGAGATGGCCAATAATATCCTGTCCCTAAAATTTTTCTAATTGTGCTTTTTACAGAATAGTGTCCACTCGAGGGTTCATCATGACAAGCCCTAAGGATATCATATACCTCATCCTTTCGAATGCACCTGCGTAACACATGGTCAGGACTACACTTAAAAAGTATACCCTTAATCCACTCAAAGGAAGAAATCTGTTTGATCAATTGTTTTTTCTATTTTGAAGTGAAATGTGGAGGAACTTTCCCCGTGACCAAATAATTGGCTATATCTACAAACCAAGGTGATTGGACAGATATAGCAAATAATTTTTCATCAGGAAAAGTGTCCTCAACTAATTCCCTTTCCTCTGTGTTCTGCAACCTAGACAAGAAATCTGCTACAACATTAGATTTTCTTGGTTTGTTGATTATTGTGATATCAAATTCTTGTAGCAACAGTAACCAACGAATAATTATTGCACTTACCATAGGCTTATTCATCAAATAATTAATGGTTGTGTGATCTGTGTGAATGAATATTTGATAACCTGTGATGTAATGCTTGAATTTGTTGATGGCATAAATTACTGCCAAGAATTCCTTCTCGGTTGTGGTATAATTTTTCTCAGCTCCTGTCAAATTCTTGCTAATGTAGTAGATGGCATAGTGTTCACCATTGTTGCTGCTCCAATTGCATTATTGGAAGCATCCGCCTGTATGTGAAATGGTAATTTCCAATCAGGTCCTCTTAACATAGGTGGAGTTACTAATTTCTCTTTCAAAGCTTCAAATGATTCCTGACACCTTGCAGTCTAGGAGAATTCAAAATCTTTAGTCAATAGGGCAAACATGGGATTGGCTATTGTGCTAAAGCTGGGAATAAACCTGCGGTAAAAACCAATGTGTCCCAGGAAGCTTCTGACATCAGTCTGAGTTTTAGGAGGAAGAAGATTCTTGATAATTTCACCTTATTTGGATCAACCTGGATCCCTTGAAGAGATGTGATGACCAAGAACTATTCCTTTCTCCATCATCATAAAACATTTGTCTGGATTCAAGGATAACTAGTATGTTTCACAACGAGTTAAAACTTTGTCAAGGTTTTCTAATATAAAGTCAAAAGTCTATCCACATACTGTGAAATCATCCATGTATATCTCAAAACTGTTGGTAGTCAGATCATACAAAATTGCTAAGACCGCTCGCTAAAATGTTGTTGGGGCATTACATAAACCAAAAGGTAAAACCTTATAGGCAAATGTTCCCCATGGACAAGTAAAGGTTGTTTTCTATTGATCTTCAGGTGCAACCTGAATTTGATTATACCCACTAAATCCATAAAGAAAATAAAAGTATTTCTTTCCATAGAAGGGTATCTAACACCTAATCTATGAAAGGTAATGGAAAACGGTCTTTGTATATCACTTTTTTTAGCTCTCTATAGTCTACACATACTCTCATATTTTCATTTTTCTTAGGAACTATAACCAATGGAGAGACCCACTGGCTATCAAAAATTGGGTAAATGAATCCCACCTCCATAAGTTTTTCAATTTCTTCCTTTACAATATACCTCAAGGCAGGATTCAATCTTCTCTGGGGTTGTCTTACTGGCTTGAGTTCTTTAGTATAAATCCTGTGGGTGCATATATTAGGGTGAATCCCTGACATATATTTGTAGTCTCAAGCAAAATCATGAACATGCTTCTGCAAAACAGTTATCAAATTTTCTTCCTCTTCCCTAGTAAGCCAGTTGTTAATGTTCAGAAATTTGCCTGGCTGGACTTCTATTTGTTTTGTATTTGGAAGGACTGAATTCACTTCTTCATACTTGGTGATTAGGGAGTTAAGAGGGCAATGATGAGATGGGAGGAAATAAGAAGTTTATGTTTCATTTATTTCTAATGGAAGCCTATCCTGTATGGAACAATGAGAAGGGAAAATCAGGTGATGGTGCCACCCATGTGGTAGTGAAATAGATGTTTCCTATGATAGTACAGATGGCTCACCTTCAAAATTTTGATTCTCCTCATTCCCTAACAACTGATGGATATTTACTGCTTCCTCTTCTAACCTTTATTCATGTAGAACATTCATTAGGATAGTTTCATTTTCTAAAGTTTATGTGTCATGGAGGTCATCTGTGTGTTCTCTTACTACCAAGGTGGCTAGTGTGGAAATAACCTCTTTTGGTTCTTCATCTGAGTCAGGAAACCATAACTGACCTGAAAAATTGCTAGAGGGTCTTGCAGGAGGATACAGAGAAATCTGATTTAGATCAATACCATTTGAAATGGTCATTTTTCTAGATCTGCAGTCTATGAAGGCTGCTGCAGTTGCAACCCAAGGTCTTCCCAGAATGATGGGATATCCATGTGCTGAATTTATTGGTTGTAAAACCAAAAAATCTATAGGGAATTCCCAAGAAGAGACTTCTATAAGGACATCTTCAATGATACCTTCAGGTTTTGCAACTGACCTATCAACCATTTCTAAAACTATAAATGTGGGACTGATTGTTCCATTATATCCTTGGTCATGACATTTATTGTAGCTCCTAGATATACTAATACATTTGAGATTGGTACTGAGCCTATGGTAACTATGATAACTGGACTCCCTGGGTTACTATACTTTGGAGGTACTAGTTTTCCGGACAAGAGATCAGCTATCTTTCCTTCAACCTGAATAGTCTTGGGAAATGCTTTCTTTTTTCTTTCTGCTCTTCTAATGCACAAATCTCGAACAATACTTTTAATCACTGGTATATCCTTAATGGCTTGCAATAAGGGCAATGATATAGTTAACTTTCTAAGTTCCTTGACCAGGTTTGACTTAGAATTTTTTGTTGTGGTATTGAATCTTTCAAGATATGGAATTATCCTTGATGAAGGTAATTGTTCTGCTTGTGGTTCTATTTTTTCTTTCTTTGTTGTTGGTTTAACTCTAACTGGTTCCAAAGGTTCTTGCTTTTTATTTTCCTTGATTTTAGTTGAAACAGGTTTAGGTACAACTTTTCCTGAACGAAGTTGGATGTTACTACAATCAAGAACATTTATTTCAGCATTTTCTTTAGCTTCAGCCACATAGAAAGGGGATGCCTCTCTCATGTTGTTTGGATTAGTGATGGTTGAGTCGGAAGTTGAGGTCATGTTTCACTCGTTGTGTTTGTCGTGGTTGGTTCTGTTTTTCTTGAAAATTTTGATTAGGTGCGAATGACGAAATGCCTGAGTTTGACCTTGATTTCTTTGCTGTCTTGGATAGGACTGTTATTGCTGACTCCACTGTGGTTGATTTTACATCCATGTGGATTAGTCTGATTTTGATTCCAGGATGGGTTGTTTTGATTCCATTATGGGTTATTCTGATTTTGATTCTAGGTTGGATTACTCCAACTTGTTTGTGGCCATTCTTGGGAATTTGTCCATTGAGAATAATTCCAAGGATGTTGGGGTGGTTTTGATTGTCCCCAAGGCATAGTCCAAGGATTATGCCCCCAATTTGTAGGAAAATGAGGGGGATTTTGGTATTGAGAGAAATTTTCCCCCTATTTTGGTCCAACATAGTTGAGTTCCTCAGTCTGACTCTCTAACACAGTTTTGAGTTGTGGTAGCAGGTGGTATTTATCAGTCAAATGCTTCTTCGAACAAATACTACAAATGGCTGAGATAGACGTTTTATTCAAAGGACGCTCCTGCAAAGCATGTTTATTTCTACATCTTGGGCAATATATTGCCAAAGGTTCTATGGTTTTTTCTTTTAGAGACATTTCTCCCAAAGTTGTGTTCAATTGCACCGGAATATCGGCTTTAAAATTTGTAAGTTCCTCTATTAGGTCCTCCACATCAGTGCCATTTGTACTCTTTTTTCTTCTTCCCTGCTTAGTGCGAGAGTAATTCCTGCAGAGACCCATAATTTCCTCATTACTGAGAGTATTTACATCCTCTTTTCCCATCAAATACAATACTTCTCTGGATTCATCTTGTAGTCCTCTCAAAAAGATGGTTTTGCATAACTCAGGTTCTACAAGTCCACATCTCCTTTGAAAAAAGGAGAACCTATCAAGAAGTCTTCTAATGTTTCATCATCTTCCTGCTTAATCCTGAATAACTCATCTTTCCTGTTCCTTACACGACAATACTCTTGATATTTTTCTAAAAACATAGTTTCCATTTGATCCCAGGTTTGGATGGAATTTGTCTCTAAGCTCATGAACCAACGTAATGCTGAGTCCTTGAGTGTTGAGGGAAAAACCTTAAGTTTTTGATTGTCATTTACATAGTCATAGGTTTGACACACTACTTTGAATTCAAACAAAAACTAATCAGGATCTTCAGATACAACACCTCAAAAGGTTGGAAGTACTAAAGGTGAAATGGTTTTCATGGGGGAGTTTTGTGTTGGATTCAAACGGATAGGATATTCAAATGTTCTGGAAGGTTGGGGCATATCCTAATTATTTCCTTCATTATGGACACAACCATGTTGGCCATCCCCATCTAGATTGCCTCTCTCTGCCATAGTTTCCTGTTCCTTGGGAATAGTTAAACCTATCCAAATTTCACTCTTAAGAGGTCCAGAATCCTCTATTGATGATGAGTCTGATGATTTTTCTTTCTCAGGATGTTCTAATGATGATGAAGCTAATGATTTTTGTTTCAATTTTTCTGGTAGTTCAAACACAGGTGATTCACCCCTTAGGCGTGAAGATCTTCTTAATGGAACAATCTAGGGATCCTTTTGAAGAATTCTACCTGTTTCATCCCTAGGCTTACTCATTCATATTTACTCTTGAATGACATAAATTATAGGTCAATAGTTGTTACTTTAACCAGCTGTTATATTCAAATTTTATCTTGAATTTTCACAGCTCAGTCTAATTAACAGCTATTGGACTGTTGTCACCTTCTAACAACACTATTCCCTGGCAACGACACCAAAATGATGCATTGTCGTTATGCACATCATTAATTCTCAATGAATTTGTCAATTCAGGGTAGTGTACAAGGCTATTTGCGAAAGGAGTGAACAAGGCTATAACTTAGGTCATTTGGGAGCAACATGTCTTATTGGTGAAACCGATTGTGTGGGGGATTTAGGACATTTTTATCTCTAAATTGCATAAATTGAACTTTAATCTAATTGTAGGAATGGAAACTAATTACTAACTGCAAAAATGAAATCCTAGTTACAATTATAGAATGAAATCTAATTATGTTGCAAAAAGGAAGTCTATTTACTTTTGCAGTAATGAAAACTTGATTATAACATGGAAATTAAGTCTTGTCAATGCTCTGTAATATAAGGTTGTCAATATTCTATGCAGGGTTGACAACAAAACACAAAATGCAGTAAATTGCAAAAAACAATAAATTTTGGAAATGACAATCTACAGTAATTTGAAAGCTTGCTAAAAATGGAGATTACAACCAAACCTATCATTAATCACAAGATCATCCTAATCATGAAATAAACTAAGATTGCAAAGACTGTTAGCTATTTATAAAGAAATGAAATGACAAGTTTTACAACTTATTCTGCTGCAACAAAATCAAAATAAAAACCTGCTGTTAGTCCTCCTCCTAGGTATGGAAGTGGCCAGCCTCCTTGTCCAGAAGAAGGTGAGTCTTTATCTCTCTCTAGATCTTACTCACACTCATTGACAACAACCTGAATAAAAAAAGTAGTGCACTTTATTGATTCAAGAACATCATTACAGTGTTGCTGCTAAAAACCTTGTTACAGGACTGTAACAATCACTTTTCTACTATTTTCTTATTATTATAATTCTTGCTTATTTTCCCCTACCTTAGCTCAACCTGGACGAGAGCTATCTATTTATAGATATCCTAAAATCTATTTACAAACTGAGAATATCTCATTCCTATCTTACAGATCTATTCCTATTATGCTGCAACATTCCTAGGTTTATCCTAGAAGAGGATCAAAATTGATATTTTCCATGAATGGTGGCTTTGGATGGCAAGGACGGCAAAGTTAGATGGGAGATATTTTCCTTTAACATTTTCAACCTTTTTTCCATTTTTCCATCATCAAAAATTAGTCAACAAGTCAAAAAGTGCTTTTTGTTCTCATTCCAAAGATAAGTGGCTCATTTCGAAGAGACTGTATTTCTCATTTCGAAGATGTCCGCTCATTTCGAAGAGACTGTATTTCTCATTCCGAAGATGTTCGCTCATTCCGAATATCTTCAGAATGAACAACCGTGTGCTCTTCAAGTGATTTCATCTCGCATTTCTCGGGTGGGTTAGCTCCGAGGATCGGATTGCAATAGCCTTCATCTCTCTCCATGTGAATTCCATGCCTTGCCATTCATTGGCAGCTGGCTGGAATTTACATTGGAAAACTAGTTTATGTTGCACAGTAACAGTTTGCTTGCACTATTTGCTAGATTTTGATAAATTAATGCTTGAAACACATCAAAACAAAACTAGTGAAGTGTTGCTATCAACCTAAGCATACTTCTCATTTAGCAAGTCATGACAAAGTAACATAAAACTATGCAAAAATTGTAAAAATCAGAATATAGTATTTCTAACACATTGATAATGCAAATAGTTAATACACGACATATTAAATAAACTTAACTAGCATATCAGATTAAACACAAGAGTTTTTAGGCAGTTTCAATGTTCAAAACATGCTATGATTGAGGTATTTCCAGGCCTCATCATATGTATCATGGTGGACACATAGAAGAAGCTAGTGTTGGAGTCACCATATTTGATCCAGAGGGCTCTGGACTTTTGTCTCCAAAAATTTTCCTCCCTAGCTAAGATGTTGTGGTACTCGGCAAGGAGGTTCCTTTCTTCATCCCTGGTGGAGCTACTTTGGTCTCCAGCTTCGATCTACTTCCCAATCTCTTGAAGTTTCCCTATGATGGCCTGTTTGCTAGCAAAGATGTTTTCCACACCTTTTTTTTCTCTTTAACCAGATTGAGTTTTTGGAAAACTTGGAAGGTGGGGGACCCCAAGATAGGTTGCTACCACCAGAGGGTGGTTTGGGATCTGAGGTCCTGGTGATGGAGTCACATTGATTCGAAGCGAAAGGGGGTCTTGAAGTATGGAGGTTTGCCTGATTATAAGAGGAGAGGGTTGTGGTCTGAGCCAATCTTAGGGAGGGAAATGAGGGATGCATCCTCAAAGATTGAGATAACCTCTTGGGATATGAGGAACCTATCAAGCTTTACCTGAATAAGCCCACTTCTTGTTCTTCTATTTCTCTAGGTGAACTTGGATCCTTTGAGTTGGATATCAATGAGCTTGTTGAGATTCACAAAATCCTTAAAATCCTCCACGCTTCTACTTGTGTTGTTGAGCCCTTTTTTTTTTTGAAAGGGTACAAGGGACTGTTGAAGTCTCCTCCAATAATCCAAGGGATGGTGTGCTGAAAGTGTTTCTCATCTGACTAATGGTGTTCCACAGTGTCACTCTTTCAAGGGGGAGTTTGGGGCATATACATTGGATATTATCCAGGAGGAGTTGCTGATCTTACAATGAAAGAGGATATTGATGATTCTATTTGATGATGATAGAAGCCTCCCTTCGACCTGGAGGGGGTCCCAAAGGCACATGAGCCCTCTTAAGGATCCTTGGGTTGGGTTGATGAGAACTTCACCCCTGCTATAGATTTATTTGGTCGACCTGAGGGAGGAGACCTCATAATTTTTGGTTTCTTGGAGAATGAGGATGGTGGGGTTGCATTCCTTCCTGAGATTAATAGCTAGGCATTATTTGAGATTAACAGAGGATATTCATCTAGAACTTTTATAGGATTTTTTTCCTCCCTTCATCTACTAAAGAGGAGGTTTGTTTCCTTTTGTATCATCTTTCTACATGTTCGAGCTCTCAGAGAAGAGGGTTAGCTGAGTTCCATTAGCTATATCTTCTATTGTCTCTTTATTCTGCTGCTCTGTGATGGATGGTCTCCCCCTTTTTTATCGTTGCTAAAGTCGATGGTATATTTTTTGCTTTTGGTATTTTTTGGGCTAAATCTCCTAGAATGGAGACAGAGGGCTTTCCACCTCTTCGATAATAGAGATATGAGATAACCTGAACCTATTCAAAGAAGGGGAGGGGGAGGATTGGGATAGGCTTTCGTGATCCGAAGCCATATAATCATCAATAACCATATTAGAAGTAACAATGGGAGGAAGGGGAGGTACCTGGTATTGATTTGTCTCATCGCCAAAAATGACTTTTTATTTACATTTGATTTCAGAGGGGACATCCTGCCCTTGAAAAGGGGCTAGTCTTTCATCGCTCCCTTGGGGTACCATGGTTGGAGGTTCTTCGTGGTGGGCCTCATGGCCACTCTTTGGTGCAGGAGGGTTTCGGATCTGCTCCTTTGGAGGTCATAGTTTATGGTTCACACATTTTGTAGGATCTTTGAGAACTTGGGACTAAAATTTTAAGGCAGGGTACTGGTTTCTCAAGTGTCCTTGGGAATGACAATGAACGCAAAAAGCAGGTTTAGTCTCGTACTTCAGAGGCTGACGCTTTATGAGAGAGGATGCATGAAAGAGAATGATATGGATGGGGAGTTTTGTGTCCAGGTTGACATTTACATAGATAGGAGCATAGACCATCTGAGATCAAGATTTAGTGGATGGATTGATTGCTATTATATTGTCGATGGATCTAGAAATTTCTTTTAGCACATCTTCGTGCCAAAACTGAAAGGGGAAGTTTGGAAGCCTGACCCAGATCAGGGAAACGTTGATATTTTGTGTTTCAATATCAAAATATTTAGCCCATTTGTAGAGGAAGAGGCTCCTCCTACCTAGGAACCATGGTCCCCCTGAAAGGATATTACAAAAATCCTCCTGGTTGTTTAGTTTGATGGTGAAAAATCCCTAGCATGTTCTTGCTAGTCCTCCATTTAGAATATGACCATTTATTGATGGTCTCCATATCTGGGTGACCTCCTATGAACTTGCCTACTAGGGTAAGCCACTCCATCTCTAGGTAATTAGACATTAGGCCTTACGGGACCACCAAGTCCGAGCCATTAGGGATTAGCTCCTAGGATGAAGGTTTGGAGTGGGGGTTATGGTTGACCACCTGGGCATAAGAAACTACCAAGGATTTATCTGGAATAGGACCGTTCTCGATGGTAATACCATCCGCTAGTTCCCCTTTGTTGGGGGGTCCTTTTTGAGCGTTGGACCTCCATCGATCAAATCCTTACCCTCTTCACTAACAGATCCTGTATTGGATCATCTGCCATTTGTATTATCCTAGTTGCGCGTGCCTACTTCCTCTACCATCTCTCCCTTTTCCCCCAATTTTTTCATTCAGTTTATTTATGGCATTCCATCAAAGCATATCTAATGTATTAGGATAAGAAGAAATAAAATGCATGTTAGAGTAATTATACATTGTTAAAATACATATGATCTTGATTTAGGGATGAACATTCCTAGTGAACCTAAGGAATGTGCCTCATCATATATAAAATATTATCTTGAAGTTCCATGCACTATTTAGAATGAAATTAGTATATAAAACATAGTGTTAGATGTTAATACCTCTACCATTAATAAGGAAATACAAAAGACGATTAATATAAGTCAAAATGTTCCTTAGTAGAGCTAAGAGAAGATAAATCTAATGAAAAGGGAAGGTGTGAAAGAATATTGAGGAATAGAATGATACGACCTGCATTTGATAATTGCAAGGCAAAAAGAGGAAAACCTTCAAATTATCAAGTGACAACCAAGGAAGCAAGAGAAAACATAGAGAAAGAAACACAATCTAAGTTGGTTGAACTTCTCTTTACTACACAAAAAATTGATATTTGATAATTCGTAGGTGGGGCAAACAATCCCTAATGAGATATGATCACCATATCATGGAATATAAGGAGTGTTAATCCAGGAAACTAAAGTGACAAAGGATTAAATATTGTGTCTCTACAGTTTCATATTCAGTGTTGGTCAATAGGTAAGTAACATATTCATTTAAAGTCAAAAGAGGTCTTAGTTAAGGAGATCCTTTATCACCATTTTGTCCATTATTATGGTAGAAGTTTTAGGTAGGCACTTGAGGAAGGCTAACAAATATGGGCTTATAAGTGGACTTAAGGCTAGTAATAACATCGACAACATCACCCATCAACAATTTTTATATGATACAATCCTTTTTGGGAGGGCAAGGATAAACAAGGCTAGAGCTTTGAATAACTTATTAAAGGAATACAAAAGAGCATTAGGGCAAAAAGTTAATAGGACAAAATCCAAAATTTACTTCCTAAACACCCCAACTAAAATCAAAGTAAGGATATGCAAGTTACTACAAATGGAGGAGGCAAATTTGCCAACAAATTATTTAGAGATGCCCTTATTTGAGGGGAGAACGAGGATATAATTATGGAATCCAATTATAAGTAAAGTTTAGAAAAAAATTATGGCATGAAAAGGTACATGGTTATCGTTAGTAGTAAGAATGCAACTAATTAAATTAGTCTTACAAGCCATTCCAATGTATTATATGTCCTTGTATACTCTACCGAAATTGATAGAAAAAAGTTTAATCTGTATTATGTAGTTATTTTGTGGTTAGGATTGCATGATAAAAAGGAACTTTTCTTTGGTGAAATGGAGCAAGTTGTGTGATGATAAAACTAGGAGAGCTCTCGATTCAAGAGTTCTTACATATGCAAACTTAACTCTTAGGTAAAAAGTAATTTGGAGATTATATAAAGAGAGTCAAAGATAATAGGCAAGAATTATTCTAAGTATGTTGAGCCCAATGACCTAAGCTTAATATTTATTGCATTCTCACTACCAAATGGTTATGCACTATGGAACGATTTTAAAAAATAAATTGATCTAGTGATTAAATGTTTAAGATGGGTGGTGGGAACTGGAAAAAATATATATTTTGATGGATACTTGGTGTGATAAAAAAACACTCAATCTAAATCCAAGTTTGAAACCATGGATGAGATTACTTCAAAATAAATATGGTGATAGGGTTTCAAACATTTTACATAAGGATTAGGAAGGAAGATACAAATTGAAAGAAATTTTTTACAAGTATAAAAGACATTTATGTTAGGAGGTAGTTGGATAGAAAGATAACAATAGTGATTATTCCAACGAGAGCCAAGGATAAGTTGATTTGGTGGTTGAATAACTCAGGATAATACACAACAAGAAGTGGATATAATGTAAAGAACCAACAAAATAAGAGTATCACAATATTATGGAGATATATTTGGGATAGCCCAAGCATTCCTAAAGTCAAAATCTTTATTTGGCTATTAGGTCATAGAAGAATTTTATCCAAGGATAACCTTATGAAAAAGAGTTTTCATGACCTCTCACAATGTGTTTTTTATAAAACAAATGAGAAGAGGATAGACCATCTCTTGGGATATTGCTCAATAGTATGGAAACTATGGCAAAGGATTCTTAATATGTTTGGTAAATGCACAGTGATGAATCAAAAAATTAAAATATTGGTAAAAGCAATGATAGAGCACTTTTAAAAATGAGGTTTTATGGAAAATCAGGGGTATATCAAAATATAAAATATTTTGGATTGTATGGCTATAAAGGAATAAAAGAATATTTAAAGGAAAGGAACAAAATTTAGAGGTAATGAAAAGGAAGATGTGTTTAGCCATAAAGGAGTTTAAACCCAACCCTATCAACTCACCCAATCCCAGGTCTAAAAGTAGAGAGCCTTGATAGATTGAGTCAAGTCATCGAATGGAATTATGATATTGGGTACATGAGAAACAAAATTAAGGCAAATAACATACAATGGAAACCACTAGATGTAGATTTGGTCAAATTGAATTTTGATGGAGCATCTAAAGGAAATACATGACCAACAAGAGGAGGAATAATTAGAAATAATAGAGGATATATTTTATCTCCTTATGCTTTCAATAGTGGATTTAACACAAATAATGAAGTTGAAGCTTGGTCAGCTTTAAAAGGGTTAAAAATATGCATACAAATAAAATGGAATAAAGTATGGGTAGAAGATGATTAACTCAATAACAAATACATTTTTTAGGAAAGCAAGGCTCCATAGAACAACAAGATATAATTGTGGAAAATTCAAGACCTTGTTATAGAGTTGAAAGAAATCAGGTTTACACATACTTTAAGAGAAGGAAACAAATGTGCACATAGGATAGCTAATAGAGGGGTTTTAATTGAAGATCATAAAACTTTATCTTTTCCATGGTTAGAGGAAGTAGTAAGTTTAGATGAAACTAACAAGAAAATGTTGATTGCTTGATTCAAATAATAATTAAGATTTATTTTAATGTTTTCCATTGGTAATATTTGCTTTATTTTGTAACATTAATGTGTTTTCATATAAATTATTTACTATAATTTTTGTGGTTGCACTTGTGCTTTAGGAAGGAAACTAGCAATCAAAATCTAGTAAAGCGAAATATGAGAGTGCGATGTTTTAGAAATATTACTCTACTAAGATGAAATGCATAGATAGTAGAGGTGAAGTTTTGGTATTGTGAAAGCTATTGTAGGAAAATGTCTAGAAGGACGTTGAATTCTTAAATTCTGAAATATTTGTATTCATACATAAAATTGAAAAATATCTAAAAAATGAAAATCAAGAATTTAAATATTTTATTTAAAATAATGTAGGTTTCTAGCTATAGCAACTCAATTGAGATGAAAATTGAATTTTTTTATAAATTCTCTAGCTCTAAAAAAAGAGTTATGATTTGTTAAAGGTGGGGGCCCTCAGTACAACCCCTTGTTCTCCAACAAAAAAAATGATAGAAGAGGTCAAGTTTACCCCAGGTAAATGTCTTATTTTTTCTCAAGTTGTATAGAATCCTCTCTTGGCAATATAAATGAAAATAGTGTAGAGATTGTCCCTTGCACTTTAGGGTTTCAAGAGTTGCATAATAAGGAAATGACAATGGAGAAAATTCATAGCAATTTAGGGTTTTTATGGCAGCTTAAGAAGGTAATTATTATGGAGGAGTATCGTACAACCCCTTATTATTCAGATAAAAAAATGCTATAGAGGATTATCCTTGCACTTTAGGATTTTTCAAGGCAACTTAAAGAATAAAATGATTTTGAGGTTATTCCTTGTACTTTGACTCCTTCAAAGGAAGACAAACCTATAGATGAGAAGTCTCGCTATGAGTTGTATGAAAAATTGAAAGATCAATGAAGATGAAAGTGTTGGTGGGAATGAAAAAAAAAAGAGGAGGGCCCAAGAAGCAAAAACAAAGAGAAAAATAAACTTGAAGGGATATTGATATGGGAAAACAAAAGCAAATATCGCAGGTGTTAACAAGAAGCGGGACAAAAACCACAAATAGAAAGTGATGATAAAAATGATATCTTGGAGCATTATTGTCTAATCCTTTGTAATTTTCTAATAAAAGGTTTGTGGACCCTTTCAAACCCCTTCTACCCTAAAAAAAATGATTTCTTGGAATATTATGGACATGAATAAGATATCCAAAAAAATATATCAAGGAATTGATAGGTTGTTAAAGACAACCTATTTATAAAAATGTAAATTAGGTCATAAATATTTTAGTGTTGATTTTCATCTTGGAAAAATTTAGATTCTAAAAGACAATTAGATGAGTGAAATTTTATCTCTTAATAAAAATGACATCAAGGAGTTGATTGCTAAAACATAACAACTTGAGAAAGATAAAAAATATCTTTAATAGAAAGACAAATAAAGTATATCTTTGATAAAAAGGTAAGTGGGATATGGTTTAATTACCCTGACAACAACATAATGAAAACATTGTAATGTTTTATTATCTTGATGGGGATGGCCACCAATAGAAGCCGTGTATAGCCTTCTATTGGTGGTCACTCCCATTAAGATAACAAAACATAACACTATTCTCATTATGTTGCTATAAGGTTAATTAAACCATATCCCATTTGCCTTTTTATCAAATATTTATTTTTCTATAAAATATATTCTTCATCTTTCTCAAATTGTTATTATTTCACAATCATTGCTCAACATCATTTTCACTAAGAACAAATCCCACTATAATAGTTATCTTCTAAATTTAATTTAGCCAAGATGAAAACCAACGTCATATTGTTACTCTTTTTATTCTCTATAGATTTTATTTTATTTCTAAGAGATTATCTTCAATAATAGTTTTTTTTCAATTGGCATGTATTACATCATCACCACATAGTGGTATTACAACAAAGCTTGGATATTATCCATATATCGCTTGGCAATATTTTAACCTTGGTCTCCTCCTTAAATGTTGAGGAATCTAACTAGTTGAGCTAATGCCACTTGATTTACCTTTGATAATAGTTGATGAACATCATCAATAATATATTTGTTTAATTTAATCTCCAAATCATTTTTTATTTTTTATTGGAAAGCAAGGGGTTGTACTTGGGTCCCTCACCCTTGATAAATCACAACTCTCTTCTTTAGATCTTGAGAGTTTACAAATAGATTTGATTCTCATCTCAATTGAGTTGCTAGCTAGATATCTACATTACTTTTTATAAGAAGTCTAAATTTTTAATTTTCAATTTCTAGATCTTCTTCAGTTTTTTGTATGAATATTCAACATCCTTCTTGATATTTTTCTGCAACAACCCTCACAATACAAAAACTCCACCTCTACTATCTATGCATTGCATCTTAGTAGAGTAATATTTCCCAAACTTTATTATAGTTTGGTTTACTATATCTAGATTGCTAAGTTTCCTTCTTGAAGCATAAGTGCAACCACGAGAATAATTTAATTAGTTACACTCTTCGTGCTAATGATAATCATCTACCTTTCCATGCCAGTAGTTTATTCTAAAACTTATTTATAACTAGATCCACAATTATATCCTTATTCTCCCCTCAAATAAAGGCATCCCTAGATAAGTTGCTAGCAAATTTGCCTCCTCCATTTGAAGTAACCTGCATATCCATGGTTTGATTCTAGTTGGCATGTTTAGGAAGTAAATTTTGAATTTTGTCCTATTAACTTATTGCCCTGATGCTCTTTCATATTCCCTTAATAAGTTATTCAAAGCTCTTGCCTCATTTATCCCTTCTTGCCCAAAAAGGGTTGTATCATCTACAAATTGTTGATGAATGATGTTGTTGATGTCATTATTAGCCTTAACTCCACTTATTAGCCCATCTTTGTATGCCTTATTCAACTCCCTACCCAATACTTGATGAGGATGAAAAAACGCGAACAAAACCATCCAAGGAGCCCAAATCACAATAGAAAAGAATTATTTTAATAATGCCAGTCAAGGGGCAAAAATTACAATGCCAGATCGTACAATCTTGGAGCCCAATCGAAGACCCTTTTTCTAGATCCAAAATCTCTTTTTAAATCCTATTCCACCCCCCCTTTTACATGATTTTTAAGTTTCCTGCCTATGCAAAAAAAAATTAAATTTAACTTTCCCACCCAACTGGCGGCCGACAAACACAAAGGCAAAACACTTAGAAAATTTTAATTTTTTTTTTGTTGATGCAAGATTGCTCTACTACCACTGGATGCTCCTACATCAGACACCCATGGTAAGTTTGAGAAGTGGCCTCACTTATTTGTTGTTGGAGGAAAATCAAGGCGGTAAACCTCGAACTTGGATAGCCAAGTCGAATCTTCTACAGGCCTTCCCTTCCATTTCACCAGATATTCTTCATACTGCATGTTTCTTGTTCTTCTATCGATGAGGGTATCCAGGATTTCCTCTATCTCTTCTATCATTGGGACCGATGCGGGAACACTCCACAACTATGCAACTGGTTCCTTAGAACTATCACCTTCATGATACTCTACCAAATCAAAAATATTGAACATAGGTGATATGTTCAATCCACTCGACAACTCCACCTCATATGCATTTCCTGAATCTCTTTTCTGTATAATCCTGCATGGTCCAAACTTCTTCATTTTCAGCTTGTTATATGTTTTAACAGGAAACCTCTCCTTTATCAGATGCACCATGGCTTCATCACCAACCTGGAACTCCTTAAACCTTCTTTTATGATCAACCTTTATCTTGTACTGAGTGTTCATCTTATTTATGTGTTGTTTTACTTCTTAATGTAAATTCTTTAGGTGCTCTACAAAGTTCTCAGCTTCAACACTATTTTTTTCTCCCCTGTCCAACTTCCTCAACTCAAAAGCATTTCTTGGACTACTCCCATATACAATTTGGAATGGTGATTTACCAGTACTCCTATTGACATAATTGTTATAGGTAAATTCTGCCTATGGTAAAATCATATCCCATCCCTTGGGCTTATCTCCTACCAAGCATCTCAGTAGGTTACCCAAACTCCTGTTCACCACTTCTGTCTGTCCATCAGTCAGTGGATGGTATTCAGAACTAAAATTCAAATATGTCTTCAATTTCTTCCACAAGGTCTTCCAAAAATACCCAACAAACTTTGTGTCTCTATCGGATACTATACTCTTTGGTAGACCGTGAAGTCATACCACTTCCTTGAAAAATAGTCCAACAACATGAACTGCATCACTGGTTTATTGGCAGGGAATAAAATGTGTCAAATTTGAAAACCTGTCAACTACCACAAATATGGAGTCATTTCCCTTTTGTATCCTTGGCAAACCAAGAACAAAGTCCATGTTGATGTCCTCCCAGGGTCTCTCTGGTACAGGCAATGGCTGATATAACCTGATGTTCTGCCTCACACCCTTGGCCATCTGGCATATTCTACAACTTTGTACAAACTTCTTCACATCTTGTAGTAACTGTGGCCAATAGTAGTTCTCACTCACCCAGGCAATGGTCTTGTCTCTACCAAAATGTCTAGCCAATCCTCCATTATGCTTCTCTTTGACCAAATTATCCCTCATTGAAATCTTAGGAATGCACAACTGGTTCCCCTTAAACAACATTCCATCTTGGATTATAAAATCTAACCACTTAGTCCTATCTAGAGTAACCGATGTTGTACAAGCTCTCCAAGCTTCAACAAAATCTGGATCTTCAGGGTACAAACTCTTAAGTTCTTCAAACCCAAAAACTTCCACTCTCATTGTTGTTAGCAAACTCTGCCTTCTACTTAAGGCATCTGCAACTCTATTTGACTTCCCACTCCTATGCTTCAAATCATCTAGAAATTTTCTACCATCAACCAAACAAATTTTGGCACTGTTACATACCTTTTCATCCATCTCCTTTAGTGGCTTCAGTTTATGGCACACTCCTTCCTTTTTTAGGGAGTAAGTGTTGGCATGTCCATCATGGACTACACGGTGATCAAACTGCCATGGTCTTCCTAATAGCATATGACAAGCATCCATAGGCAGGATATCACATAGGACCTCATCCTGGTATCTTCCAATATTAAACTTGACTAAGCACTGTTCACTGACCAATGCCCTATGGTCCTTCTACAACCACATAATCTGGTATGGATGCAGGTGTTTCCTCCTCTCTAGTTGTAACTTAGTAACCATTTCTTCAGAGATAAAGTTATCAGTACTGCCATTATAATTTTTAACATTACAGACCTTACCTGAACATTTGCACCTTGTGCAAAACAGGCTCTTCCTCTGGTCTAGTTCCTTCTCCTCATTCAATAAGGTTCTCCTTATGACCATAAATTCTTTCTCTGCCTCCTCAGAGTGCTTTGATTTATCTCCTTCATCTGCAATAGCAGCTTTGGCATTACTTGTTGGCCTCTTATTTGGCTTCTCTTGGTGTTATGGACACTCATATGCTCGATGTCCTTCTTCTCCACAGTTGAAGCAGGTTCCATGAAACCCTCTTCCTCCATTTTATCGGCTAGATCTACCTCTTCCTCTTGGGTAGTTGTTGTTCTGACCATGGGATCTGTAAGCATTATCTCCATTTTAGTCCTATTGTTGCTAGCTTCTTCTTTCTTCTCATATCGTCCTCCATCTATTCTTCCACCAGTTCTTTCTCCATGACCTCTTCCTTATGGCTTACCCTCAAACCTTCTATTCAGCTTCTCTTCAACTTTTAGAGCAAACTGGTAAGCATCCTCAATTGTGCTCATCCTAACCAAACTCAACTCTTCTTGAATACTGGTTCTCAACCCATTAATGTAACGAGCTACCTTCTCCTTGTTAACCTTAGAATGGCTGGTTCGGATCAAGATCTTGTAGAACTCCTCGATGTATTCTTTGATAGACTTTCTTGATTGTCTCAAACTTTGCATCTTCTTTAGCATATCCAACTCATAATCTATCGAAATAAACTACCTCTTCAGCTTTTACACCATTCGTTACCATCTGGCGATCCTCTCTTTTATCTTTCTATTTTTATCAAGTTGTACTCCTTTCCACCATATTATAGCATGACCCTTCAGTTTGGTCTTAGCAAACTTGACCCGATCAGGATCTTCCACCTCTTCATATTCAAAATATTCTTCCAGGTCATTGATCCAGTCAATCAACTCCTCCGGGTTAATATTTCCCAAGTATGTAGAAACCTCTATCTTTGACCTCTTCCCAATCTGGGATATGGCTCTGTACAACCTCAATTGGGCAGGATATACTACCTCTTCTTATTCCTAAAACTGGTTTTCCTCTTCTTTAGCTTCATCTTCGCTCTTTTCCTCTCTTCTTGGGTCAAACCCTCTACGCAGCTCTTCTTGTAATGCCTAGACTTGCCTCTGCAAAGCTCAAAAATCCTTTGCTGGCACTACAGTATTACTGGCAACACATCGATTCCTTCATGGGGGCATCTTGCTTCAGCTTCTCCAAAATCGAACCATAGATCCTAGTGTAAACTACCTCACGTTCGGTAATCTGCTTACACACTCAGGAACTCCCGCTCTGATACCACTTGATGAGGATGAACAAACACGAACAAAACCATCTAAGGAGCCCAAATAACAATAGAAAAGAATTATTTAAATAATGCTAACCAAAGGGTAGAAATTACAATGTCATATCATAAAATCTTGGAGCCCAATCGAAGACCCTTTTTCCAGATCAAAAATCCCTTTTTAAATCATATTTTCCCTCCTTTTACATGATTTTTAAGTTTCCCTCCTATGGAAAAAAAAATTAAATTTAACTTTCCCACCCAACTGGCGGACGACAAACACAAAGGCAAAACACTTAGAAAATTTTAAATTTTTTTTATGCAATATTGCTCTACTGCCACTAGATGCTTCTGCATCAATACCTATACCAAAATAATTAACAAGTATGGTGATAGAGTATCTCCCTATCTAAGACCTCTCTTGGTTTTAAATGATTTTGCTACTAACCCATTGACCAACACTGAGTATGATATTATAGAGACACAAGCTTTAATCCATCTGACCCATTTCTCCCCAAATCTAAACTTTTATAATACCTTAAAAAGAAAATTCCATTTGATCCTATCATAGGCTATCAAGTTTTATAATTTTTGTTCTCTTTTCTAGAAGTTTTTGAATGCATTACTTTATGTGCTACTACAATCTTGTCCAAAATTTGTCTTCCTTTCAAAAATACTCCTTGCTATTCTAAAATAATTTTGTCTAATAGGGGTCTTAACCAATTTGTCATCACTTTGTATGTTATCTTATATGCCATATTACTTAGGTTTATGGACCTAAATGAATCAAACAATTATGCATCCTTCTTTTTTGGAATCAGAGTAAGATATATTGCATTTATTTTATAAGTTATGTACTATTTTACCCTAGATTGTTACACCACCACCAATAAAGAATCCTTCACTATTTTCTAGTTATGTTGATAGAATGCTATAGAGAGTCCATTTGGACCTGGGGATTTATCCTTATCAAAAGAGAAAAGAGGTGAATGAACTTCTAAAGTAATAAGCTCCATTAATTTGCTATTGTCTTCATTATTATAATTGATGGTATATCTTATAGTAGTTTATCATTAAGAACTTTAATCTTCTCTGATCCCATAATATTATGGTAAAATAACCTTGTCTTATTTATGATTTAATTATAGTCTTCAATCCAAACCCCTTTTACCGATTTAATTCTACTAGTTTTGGATACTAATATTCATACTATTGTCATCCTATGAAAAAACTTTATGTTTTTCTCTCCTTCTTTTAACCAAGTCTGCCTCAATTTTAATATACAAAATTTCTCTTCCTTGCTCAATATATTATGATATTCACTAAGCAACTCCCTTTCCTCCAAGCTTGGATTATTGTGGTCACCTTTTGGAATTTTAAAATTTTCTCTTTTAGTTATTATTTCTTCTCACTTTTTTTCCTAAAAGTTTTATTGTTTCATTCTTTCAATCTATATATCATTGATTTATTTTGTTTTGGAAGTTTATACAACCCATAATTTTCTTATGAATTCCACATCTATGTTATCATATCAACAAAATGAGGATGGTCTTCCCACATCTTCTCGTATTTAAAATATAATATTTTTAATTCACTTACCACCATTTTAACTCATATTGGTTAGTGATCTAAACCAATCCTTATCAAGGTATTAATATTAGCTTAAGTGCCTTCATCTAGCCAATGGTCTGAGAGTAGGTATTTGTTTAATTTGTCTATTCTCAAATTTTGGCTTGTCCTGTTGTTGGTCCATGTATAGTTGTCCTCTTGAAACTCAACCTACCATAGATTATTGTTTTGAATAAAAGCTAAGAAATATTTCATAATTTATGTTATTTTCCTAATTGCCCCCAAAATTTTATCTAGTTTGGTTAGGGCATTAAAATCACCTATGATCATGAAGTCAGTTTCTTGGTCTTTACTTCTTGTAAAGGCTTCATTCCCATATTATAATTTTTTGTTTACCTAAATCAGTTGTAGGTCCATAGAAATTGATAAGGATAAAATGAATATTTGCAAACTTGCCTCTCAAAGAGGGGCCAAAGCCCTTACCACTCCAGTAAGCTTACAACTTGCATGTTCCTTTAATAAGTTATTCAAAGCTCTGGCCTTATTTCTCCCCGCCCTCTTAAAAAGGGTTGTATCATTTATAAATTATTGTTGTGTGATGTTTTCAATATTTTTTTTTTGGTAAATAAGGTACAATTTCATTACATCCAGGTTTTCCAGGTTGACCCAAAACCTTTTACAAAATCAGCACTATGTTGTTACAGATCAAAACTCAATAGGGACAGTCTGTCCTTCGCTGCTAGTACCCTACTGAGGTCCCCCTGCCAAGAAGGAGCACCGCCCCTTACACACATTTACCAACACCTAAGAAACCACAGGCAGTGGCCCACCGCATCGCTCTCTTGTTGCCCCAGCCTCGAAGATGCGACCTGTCGTGAAATCGCGATGTCCTTAAAACTTCACCTTCATTTGCTCTGAAGAGTCACAAAACAGTGACATGTCACGAAAAAGAGACATGTCACGAAATCGTAACATTCTGCCAACGTTCTACTCCTTTTTCGCTAAAAGTCACGAAAATACAACTAGTCACGAAAAGGAACCATGTCACGAAATTGCGACATTCGTCACCCATATTGCACTCTTTCTGCTTCTAGCCTCCTTGCTCCTTTTCTTGGCTTTTGCCCGCGAAAAACCAACATGCCGCAAAATCGCGACGCTTTCGCCTCCTCACACTTTCTCTTTTCTTTTGGTCACAAAAATGCGACATGTCACGATATCGCGACACTTTTTCCTTCCTCCTCTTTCTCTTCTCTTTTGGTCGCGAAAAAGCGACATGTCGCGATATCGCGACACTTTTCCTTCTTACTCTTTCTCTTCTGTTTTGGTCGCGAAAATGCAACATGTCACGAAATCGTGACACTTCTGCCTCTTTGCCCTCTTTTGTTGCTTTTGGACACGAAAAGCCAACATGTCGTGAAATCGTGACACTTTCGCCTCCTAGCTCCATTTCTTGGCTTTTGCCTGTGAAAATCCAACATGTCGTGATATCGCGACACTTTCGCCTCCTTACTCTGTCTCTTCTCTTTTGGTCACGAAAATGCGACATGTCGTGATATCGCGACACTTTTTCCTTCTGACTCTTTCTCTTCTCTTTTGGTCGCGAAAATGCGATGTGTCGCGATATCGCGACACTTTTCCTTCTTACTTTTTCTCTTCTGTTTAGGTCGCGAGAAAGCGACATGTCACGAAATCACGACACTTCAGCCTCTTTGACCTCTTTTGTTGCTTTTGGACACGAAAAAGAAACATGTCGTGAAATCGCGACACTTTCTCCTCCTTGCTCCTTTTCTTGGTTTTTGCCTGCAAGAATCCAGCATGTCGCGAAATCGCGACACTTTCGCCTCCTTACTCTTTCTCTTCTCTTCTGGTCATAAAAAAGCGACATGTCGCGATATCACGACACATTTCCCTTCCTACTCTTTCTCTTCTCTTTTGATCGCGAAAAAGCGACATGTCGCAAAATCGCGACACTTTTCCTTCTTGCTCTTGCTCTTCTGTTTTGGTCGCGAAAATGCGACATGTCGCAAAATCGTGATACTTTTGCCTCCTTGCTCCTTTTCTTGACTATTGCTCGTGAAAGTCCAACATGTTGCGATATCGCGACACTTTCGCCTCCTTACTCTTTCTCTTCTCTTTTGGTCGCGAAAATGCGACTTGTCACGATATCGCGACACTTTTTCTTTCCTACTCTTTCTCTTCTCATTTGGTCGCGACAAAGCAACATGTTGCGATATCGCGACACTTTTCTTTCTTACTATTTCTCTTATGTTTAGGTCACGAGAATGCGACATGTTGTGAAATCGCGACACTTTCGCCTCTTTGACCTCAATTGTTGCTTTTGGACCCGAAAACGCAACATGTCGTGATATAGCGACACTTTCTCCTCCTTGCTCCTTTTCTTGGCTTTTGCCCGCGAGAAACCACCATGTCGCGATATCGCGACACTTTCGCCTCCTAACTCTATCTCTTCTCTTTTGGTTGCGACACTGTGACATGTCACAATATCACGACACTTTTTCCTTCCTACTCTTTCTCTTCTCATTTGGTCGTGAAAGTGCGACATGTCGCGATATTGTGACACTTTTCCTTCTTACTCTTTCTCTTCTGTTTTGGTCACGAAAATGTGACATGTCACGATATCACGACACTTTTTCCCTCTTACTCTTTCTCTTCTCTTTTGGTCACAAAAATGCGAATATCGCGACACTTTTTCTTTCATGCTCAACATGTCGCGATATCGCGACACTTTTTCTTTCATGCTCAACATGTCACGAAATCGTGACACTTTTTCTTTCATACTCAACATGTTGCCAACAAGCGACACTTTTTCCTTCTTGCTCACCGTGTCGCGAGATCGCGCCACCCTTTCTTTCTTGCTCAACATGTCACGATATCGCGACACTTTTCCTTTCTTGCTCTACATGTCGTGAAATTGCGACACTTTTTATTTTTTGTTCAACATGTCACAAAATCGTGACCATTTTTCCTTCTTGCTCAACATGTCGCGATATCACGACCCTTTTTCTTTCTTGCTCGACATGTCATGATATCGTGACACTTTTCCTTTCTTGTTGTATATTGCTTTTCCTTAACCAACGACATGTCACGAAATCGCGACATCGGTCCTTGGCCGCTGCATTTGCCCTTAACCCCATCACATGAGGCCACCATGCCACCTGGATCCTTCCCCCGTTACAAAGAAAACTAAATTCGTCACCAGAAATACCGAAGCAATACTGACAAAACAAAAATGAAATTCCTCTCTCTTTTTTTGATCCCCTTTTTCCACATCACTTGGGACCCCATGTTCCCAAGTGACCAGCCCACCGGCTTCCACCCCTATATTGGCCAAGATATTAGCTATTTTATTTACTTCCCTAAACACGTGCTGGGCCTTCCGATCATTCTTGGCCTGGTAGAGAATCCTAGCCTCTTCGATGACAGTCTTAATCTACCATGAAGGATTTTTCCCATTGCTAAGAAGGTTTATGACTTGCAGCGAATCTCCTTCAATAATTAGATTACCTTCGATCTCCTGAGCCAACTGAAGACCCCTCCATAAAGCTCTTGCTTTTGCCTCATTGTTAGTCCTTGTTTCGAGCTGTTCAAAAAAGGCCATCACTAGCAAGCCTTGATGATCTCTCACAGCTCCTCCAACCCCTGCTTTGCCAGGGTTACCTTTAGAAGCCCCATCAAAGTTGAGCTTGAACCAACCAACCGGGGGCACTTGACATCTGATATGGGATTGACCTTGGAAGACACAGGTTTCTCGCCCAAAGTAATATTTAAGGATTGAGCGATCAGCCTCTCCTAGGGGGAAGGATTTCGAGCTTCATGAGGAATAAGGCTTCATGAGAAAATAAATCGGAATGCTCTGTAAGGATGCCTTAGTGAGAGTAAGTTTCCCAGCCTGAGATAAAAAATGTCCTTTCCAGCCCGCCAATTTCTTTTGGATTATTTCTACCACTCTATCCCACATAGATTCTCTCGGAGGACCATAGAAAAGGGGAAGGCCTAAATAAGAGGTAGGAAGAGTCGCTATCGAACATCCCAAAATCTCTACTATTCTGGCTTGTCTCTAAATTGGGGTGTTGAGGAAGTAAAGCTTACTCTTGATGAAATTCACCTTCTATCCCGCCACATCCTCGTAGAGTTGGAGAATGTGCTTAATCCTTCTGGATTCAACCACAGATGACTGGGTCAACAACAAAGTGTCATCAACAAATTGTTGGTGAGAAATTGGGTTGGTGAGAGAGGTGGCTTTAATCCCCAAAATTAATCCAGCAGTGCAAGTTGCTTTAATAGTTCTACCTAATTCCTCTGCAATTATAATGAACATCATTGGGCTAATCAGATCTCCTTGTCTGAGCCCCTTATGGCTCTGGAAATACCCCCTCTGTCATGCCATTAACCAAAATGGAGAACCAAGGTTCGGATATGCACTCTTTTATTAGCCTGACCCACTGAGGATGAAAGCCAAAATTCAGAAGAACAGCTGTCAAAAAATCCCAGTTAATGCAGTCAAAAGCTTTATTCATATCAAGCTTTAGGGCAAAGACCTCCTTGTTGGTTTGCCTAGCAGAGTGCAGAGCTTCGTGGACTGTGATCACATCATCCACAATTGATCTCCCCTGAACTGAGCTTCCTTGACCAGAGTCAATAATGAGGGACAATATTTCTTTCATCTTGTTAGCAATGGCTTTAGTTAAAATCTTGTAGGATACGTTACATAAACTAACCGATCTGAAATCTGCCATTGTCTCCGGTGATGGTCCCTTAGTAATTAGGGAAATAAAGGTGGACTTGATCCCTCTCGGGATATGTTTTGAAGCCTGGAAATCTTTGATAGCAGAAATGACATCCTCACCCACAATATCCTAGAAAAATTGGAAGAATCGAGGAGGGAACCCATCAGGGCCAGGGGCCTTCTCAGGTTCCATACTAAACAAAGCATTTTTGATTTCTTCATCAGTGAAGGGAGCAAGAAGCTTACCATTAATGGCATCATCAACCAAGCTAGGAATGAACTGGAGGAGAGAGTCCTTGGCTTCCTCCATACACTAGGATTCATCCCCGAGAAGGGAGCTGAAGTAAGCAATTGCTTCCTCTCTGATCTCAATAAAATCCTAGGTTTTGGATCCATCAGCTTTGGTCAACTCTCTGATCTTGTTATTACTTTTGTTCCTCAAGGTTGAGACATGAAAGAACTTTGAGTTCAAGTCACCATCCTTTAGCCATAAAGCCCTAGATTTATGTCTCTAGTATATCTCTTCACAAGCCAAAATATTGTGAAATTCTAAAAGCTTGGCTTGCTCCTCCTTCCTAGTAGCTTCATCACCGATACCATTTTGTATCGAGTTGTCAATGACCTGCAACCTTTCTCCCACTTGTTTCTTGTTCTCAAACAGGTTCCCAAAAACCTCCTTATTCCAAATTCTAAGTTTATCCTTTACTAATTTCAGCTTTTGAGCAAGTTTGAACCCCGAACTTCCCCGAAAGGGTTGTTGCCACCATCCGGAAATATTTTCTTTTAACTCCGGGTGCCCGATCCACATTGACTCGGAATCGAAAGGTTTTTTGAAGGAGTTTGACTTTGGAACCTCCAAAAGGATGGGATTGTGGTCGGAGGAAATTTTGGGAAGAGTTTGCAGAGTAGAGTCTCCAAACCCAAGCAATTGCCTCCTTTGATAAGAAAAACCCGTCAAGTCTTTCCTGGATAAGTTGGCTTCCGGTTCGCTCGTTGCTCCAAGTATATTTGGCTCCTCTTAGCCTCACATCCATCAGATGGTTCGAGTTTACGAAGTCATTGAAGACTTCCATACTTCTGGTTGGGAGCCCTGTTCCACCCTTTTTGTCCGAGGGGTATAATGGCGTGTTGAAGTCGCCTGCCACCACCCACGGGATGTCATGGAAAGCATCACCCAGTTTCCCCAGGAACTCCCACAAAGAAGCTCTCCCTTGAACATCATTGGGAGCATAGACATTTGAGAAGATCCACGATCTATTATTGTTAATATCATGGAAAAAAACACTCATCACCCTGTCATCATCTTGGATAATGCTGCCATCCACCTCTCGAGGATCCCAAAGAACCATAAGCCCCCCAAAAGTTCCTCTAGTCGGTTTGCACACCATGTCCCCTTGACTCCACATATTTTTTGCTATTGCTTTTGACTGGGCTTCGTCTAATTTTGTTTCCTGCAAAATCAAAATTGTTGGATTGTATTGCCTTATTAACGAGCTAACCACCCTTTGAGTGGGTCAGCCATTGAGGCCTCTCACATTCCATGAGAGAACCTTCATTTAGATTGTTTGGAGTTTTTCCCCTTCCCCCTCCCTTGAGGAGGTTTTCCTGATTTGTTATCTTCAAGCCCTCGGATAACTTGTTGTATCAGTGTTTTCTGTTTGCCACCGGCAATCTCATTGTCGATCCTCATTCCGTTGTGCTCTGCATTTGACATCCTCCCCTTCTTTCTCTCACTGTCATAGTCAATAGGTGACTTAGTAGTACTCCTTGTCTGCTTGGGGCTGAAATGTGGATGAACTATCTGTTGAAGAACCGGACTAACACATTCCTCACCATCATTCATGTCTACCACCTCAATCCTTGATTCTAACTCCTCCATATGTTTCCTGTATTCTCCTAATTTTTGTATTGAACCTTCTAGATGGTTTGATGGGCTTCTGGCTATGATGGTGGGGAGGTCTAGTTTCGAAGACTTTATCTCCTCCACCCGTTTTCTATATTCTCTAGGATTTTGCCTTACCCCTTCCTGGGGGCTTGAGGGATTATTGGTTATGGGGTTAGTAGGACCCGCCCTTGATGGGGATTCTAGGGTTTTGGGGATTTCTCCTCGCAGGTTTCCTTCCTCTAATTCCTCATTCTCCTCTTCTACCATTAGATCCTCTAAAATTTTGAACTTATTTGAGCTTGGAATTTTAGGGCTTACCTGATTTTCCTATTCATCGATGAGATGTTGCTTGTCTTTGCTCTGACCTTGCCCTGCCCCATGTTTTGTCTTCTCCTGATAAATGTGGTTATTTTTAGAAGGCCTAAACCCTCCTTTGCCCACGGGGCCTCCATTTAGAGGAAGGTTCCTAGGAAACCCTTTCTCATTTGCTCGTTTGCCTTCCATCCTTTGGTTTTCTCTGCTAGCTGCTAGATTAGGGTACTAATTTTGCAAATGGCCTTGGGTTTTGCACTCAGGGCAAAAGGCTGGCCTGTTTTCATATTCCACCACCTATTTTCTTAGGTAGTTTTTGTACCCTAGCTCCACAATATTTGGCAGCTCAGAGTCTAGATTAGCGTTGACACATATTCTTGCATGTGTCATCCTTGTCCTAGCCAAGGTTGCATGATCTATGGAAACCAATTTTCCAATCGCTCTGGCGATGCCCTGCAACCAATACTCGTTGAAAAACTGAGTTGGTAGGTTAGGAAGACGAACCCAAATAGGGGCAGTATTGATATTCTGTTTTTCAGGATCGAAATCCTCCCCCCACTTCCTGAGGAAAAGACTGTGTTTCCCTAAGAACCAGGGTCCTCCAGTTAGAACACGGTTCGCATCCTCCTTGTTATTAAATATTATGATGAAAAACCCCCTGGACAGGGCAACAACCTCCATACTCCCCACCGTTCTCCATTTGGAAAGAGCCCAGGATCAAATAGTCTCTATATTCGATCTTCCACCCAGGAACTTACCCACTAAAGAAAACTCTTCCATGGATAAAAAAGGACTCATCGAAGCAGAAGGAGCCATTATCCTATTATTTACCGGCAAGAGGGGCGGGAGTGAAAGGAAATCACTCTTTCTCCCCTTAACAGTTTCTGCAAAGGACCGGCCTTCTTTGGGGCCCGCATTGCCCTTCTAGGTCCCTTTGTCCGGATCTTTTTGAGGAGGGTCGAGCCCTCTTTGGACAACCCCACCTAACGCCGAAGGCCTCCCTTCCTTTGGATCCTCGCCAGATTCCATCTCGATGCTCCTTCCCAAACCCTCCATGCCTTCTCTTCTTTTCCCGCCCAAAACTTTCAAACTTCCTCCGCTGCTCCTCTCTTCTGCTCAATGTTAGGTTTAATTCGTGTGATGTTTTCAATATTATTACTAGATTTAAGTCCACTTTTTAGCCCATATTTGTATGCATTCTTCAAGTTCCTTCTCAATACCTCTACCATAATAATGAATATATGGTGATAGAGGCTCTCCTTGTCTAATATCCTCTTGGCTTTAATTGATCATGTTACTACCCCATTGAGTAGCACTTAATATGATACTGTAGAGACACAAGATTTAATCCATCTAACCCATTTCTTCCCAAAGCCAAACTTTTCTAGTACTATAAAAAAAAAATCCCATTTAACTCTATCATAGACTATTCATATCAAGTTTTAAGATCATTGCTCTATTTTCTAGAAGTTGTTGAATGCATAACTTCATGAGCTGCTATGATACCATCGAGAATTTATCTCCCTTTCACAAATCCTCCTTGATCTTTTGAAATAATTTGGTCTAAAAGTTGTCTTAACTGATTTACCATCACTTTCAACATTATCTTATATGTCATATTACATAGGTGTATGGGCCTAAATGAATCGAAAAATTTAACATCCTTCTTTTTTGAAATCAGGGTAAGGAATGTTGTATATATTTTATAAGGCATGCACTAAATTACCCTAGACTATTTCACCAACACCTATAAAGAATCCTAGACTATTTCCCAACTATGTTGATATAATGTCTTAGAGTGTCCATCCAATCTTGGAAATTTATCCTTATTGAAAGAGAAAATAGCTAAATGGACTTATTCCAATGTAATAGACTCCATCAATTTGCTATTGGTTTCATAAATTATAACTTAAGGTACTTCTTGTAGTATTTTATCATTAAGAATTTTAATCTCCTCTAATACTAAGTATTATGGTAAAAAAGCCTTGCCTCCTTTCTAATTTTGCTCTGGTCTTTAATCCAAACCCCTTCTACTAATTTAATTCTACTAATTCTAGATGTTGATCTCTATACTATTGACATCCTATGAAAAAACTTTGTGTTTTTATCTCCTTTTAACCAGGTTTGTCTTGATTTTAATCTCCAAAATTTCTCTTCTTTACTCAAAATATTATGATATTCATTAAGCAACTCCTTTTTCTCCAAGCTTGGATTGTTGTGCTCAACTTTTTAGAAATTTGAAAGTTTCTCTTTTAGTTAATCTTTCTTCAAAAAAATGTTTATAGAAGTGTTCTTATTCCATTCTTTTAATCTAGATGACATTTATTTAATTATTTTTGTAAGTGTATACAAGCCACTGTTTCCTGAAAAATTTCCCATCTATGCTATCATATCAACAAATCGAGGATGGCCTTCCCACATCTCCTTAAATTTAAAATATGATATTTTTTAATTCAATTACCACCATTATAACTCTTATTGACCAATGATTTAAACCAATCATTGTCAATATATTAATTTAGCACAAGTGCCTTCATTTAGCCAATGATTTAAGAGTATGCAACCATATAATTGTTTTGCTATCAGGTTTTGATTTGTCCTATTGTTGGTTCATGTATAGTTGTCCTCTTAAAACTCAACCTCCATAGACTATTGTTTTGAACAAAAGTTGAGAAATATCTCATACTTTGGATTATTTTTCTAATTTCCACAAATTTTCATCTAGTTTGGTTATGGCATTAAAATATTCTATGATCAAGAATCAAGTTTCTTACTCATGTGTTGTAGGTGAGTTGGAGAGGAGAGGGCAATCCTCCAAGGGAGGTCCTAGGTTCAAATCTCCACCCTACCAAAAAGCTGAATTGGGTACCCAAAATCCAATTGATAATGTTGGTGCGGGCAGGGGTGGGTGCGACTCCGGGTGACTTTGACGGTATAGAACCCCTTGTTCGTGGTCTCTCAGACCAAGGCGGCCCCACATGGGGTTTTTCGCTTAAAAAAAAAAAGAATCGAGTTTCTTGGTCTTTACTTCTCATAAAGGCTTTAAACCCACTCCATAACTCTGATTTTTTTGACTGAGTTGTAGGTCCATAGACATTGATAAGGATGAAATGAATATCTCCAAAATAACATGTGAATAATGAGGCTACCCAATGCCTAATTTTATGAATGGTTTCATAAGAGGTTATATTTGGATTCCAACATGTTAGATTACCCCTACCACTCCTTTTGAATTCATAGTATTCCATTCACATCTTTCCCATATTGCTTTCATAATTTTTAAAACTTCATTTTTTTTCATTTTAATTTCCTAGATACAAAGAATATCAATCTTAAGACTTAAAAAGATATCTCTAATACACATTTGATTTGAGGGGGTATTAGCACCCCTTATATTCCATGCAATGGTAATCATGTCTCATTAGGGGTTTTTGGCCCCACCTGCAAATTACCAATATCATTTTGTTGTTTAGTAAAGAGAAGTTTAAGCAACTTAGATTGTGTTCCTTTCTCTATGCTTGCTCTTGATTTGCTTGCTATCGTTTTATAGTTTGAATATTTTCCTATTTTTCCTTTATAGTATCAAGAGCAGGTCTTGTTATTATATTTTTCAATAATCTTTCACAACTTTCCTTTTCATTAGATTTATCCTCTCCTAGATTTGCTAAGGAAGCTCTTGATTTATCTTGCTCAGTTTTTGGTATTTCCTTGTTAATGGTAGAGGTATTAACATCTAATAGTGCATTTTATCTACCAGTTACCTTCTATTGAATGTTGCATGGAAATTCAAGAGAGTATTCAAAATTGATGAGGCACATTCCTTAGGTTTAGTAGGAATGTTCATCCCTAAATCAGGATCATATTGAGTAGACAATTCCTTGTTAATATTTTGATCCTATTGTACCATGTCCTATAAGCTTTGATTTGTTTTTTCTTCATAGGTAAAATGATAAAAGAATTGGTATTTATTACAATATCCTTACTAGTCTCCACTATTTATTTACTTTCATCTATATGGACCTATTTTTAGGAAGTTGAAAACCACCCTCATCCACATCCAATTATAAGTTTCTCTTGCAGTTTTCCACATATGTTTCTATTGGACTCTTCTTAGGGCATGATCTCTCAATATGCCCCACCTTATGAAATCTTTTGCAGTTGAAATCTATGTTTTTCATCATCCATAGTTTGGGTACACACCATACCCCCATACTTAAGATTGATTAATTATGGTAAAGGTTTACTTATATCAATCATGACCAAAATTCAAACATAGATAGCCAAGAATCCATATTTTGAAGTTTTTGGAATCTCAAAGAATTATTCTAGAGTGTTGACTATTGCATTGAAGGTATCCATTTCACAAAATTCAATGGAAAATCCACACATCCTAACCCAAACTAGTACTAGATATAGATTTGCATTTATAGGTGCAAAGCATTCGTATGAGCGAGTAAGAAAGAGTTTTGCTCTTCCCGTAAACCAACCATCCCTTTTAGAATTTTATCTCTTTCCTCCTTGGAATATAAAAGTGGATAGAAAAAAGGATAGACTCACTCCTAAAGACTTCCAACTCCTATCAATCCATTTTCTTAGATTTAAAACCCATAGACAAGACCCATTAAATTTACCCATGACTTATTTATATTTGAGCAATACAAATATCTACTATATGAGGTTCTCCTTATCCTCTACTACTAAGGATGACTTTAAGGATTTAGCTATAAAGAGGTGCACGGGAATACAACTATCAAAATCTACTAAAATTTACTAGTACATCCTCTCTTTTTTAGATTTGGTTAGTGTGAGAAACCCCTACAATCGATGCTCAATATTGAGCATCCCCCTCCCACCATGACCTCTCATAAGGGGGAGAGACGAGCTTATCAATAGGAAATTTAAGACAAAACCACATACACACACAACACACACGTTGTGGTTTGAACCTTAGACCTCCCGAAGAAGAGCCAAAGCTCGAACCATTGCACTATCCCCCTATGACTACTAGTACATCCTATAACAATTATATTAATTGAAAATAAACCTACAATAATTTATGAGCACAACTTCTAAGATAATGAAAGGATAAATAAAATCTAGCTAAAAATTCCATGTTTAAACATAATGTCCCACCATGTTGATGTCCTATCCCTCCATTACTCTTCTCATCATTTGAACCTTAGTTTACAAATATCTGTAATTTCATTCTTGGCAACTCGATAAATCATCACTACCTTGTTTTGGATGGCTGACTTCATAGGGTCATATATCCCTCAATACCCGTCAGATTTCTTCATATGAACACTCATATTAAAGCTCTTCAAATATTGCACAAATTGGTCCAAGAATTATCTCCTAAATGATATGATGTTTTTTTGGAAAAAAATTACCCTCACACTGTCCTTATTTTGTATGATTGTCTTCACATGGTCGTATCTTCCTCAATACTATTTGGATTATTTTGTATCTCTACTATTTCAAATATCTTCAATTTACACATAAAATGGTACAAGAATCGTCTAAATCAAACAACTCAATGCAAAGATATGACTCCTTAAAGATGAGTCATTTTTCGAGAAAATTTTCCCTAGCTTTGTTGATTTATAATTTCGTTAATAATTAATATGATGCAAAAAAATATATTGACAAAGAAGAAAATGAAGATGATAATAAAATAAAAGCAACATGATTAAGGCTACTTACAAGTTGAAAATTAAAAGACATATCCTTGATTTGTTGTGAAGTGGAAATACAAATATATAGTAAGTGACTTGTAATATAGAATTGACCAAGTCAATATACAAGAGCTTGATCAATGGATGGATTATGTTGTAGAAATTTATTTGTATGTGACAATGAAATACAACAAATTTAAATATATTCAAAATCAAATCTTTCAAGGGAATATACTAGGTAATTTGGAAAAACACTTATGGATATGAAGGATTTCTTGAAAATCCCATTAGACTAGTAGGGTTTATTTTAAGTGGAATGAATGGACTATTATTATAGCTCCATAAGCTTATCCTACTTTTATCCATACCAATAGTAAAATTGATAAGAATATTGAATATTAATAAGAACTCAAAAGGATTTATAATTAAAATTTTAAAGGCATTTGAATTAAGAAAAAGTGGGAATTGAGATGTGCTTATGCCATAAATATCGATCTAATGGAAGATTTTACTCTTAGGTTAAACATGACTATGCTCATTGCCTATTTTTCAAAAAAAGTGTGAAAGAAACTTAACTTCAATATCTAGGTCATGATCGCTTACAAAATTGATGGAAAGGAACTACAATTCAACCTCATCACATATCTTGCCAATGAGATCAATGTTGATACCTTCATGATTAATTATTGTATTATTGACTTTTACTTTAGTTCCTTTATAATGCTTTATAGGCTATATTAGATTCATGTGCTAAGCACATAAACCTATTATACTTCACTCTCATTGTCAAGGATATAAAGATATTCAAAATTCGGTTTTGTTACTATACCAAAGAATAAAAATAAAAAAGTTGAACTTGAACGGTCTCGAGATGAAAACCTTATTTTTCTGCTGTGGAAGATAAGCCTTCATGACCCTAGAGATTAAAAATTTTCAAGTGTTGGGGAATTTGGTTTAGGTTTGGATGGAGGGAAGGAATTATGAGATATTTTCCCTGGCTTACAGGGGTTAATAACTTTGATCTAGTAGTGGTAAGTTTTTGGTAAAAAAACACTAACAATAGCTACCACTGCTCTATTCAAGAACCCTAACAATGGAGCCTTATCATTCTTCTCTCATCTTCCTGTGTTTGATCAAGGAAAGTTGGATCTCTTGGCTTGGGAATTTCCTAAACACTTCAGATTGGCCCCAACTAGAGTTAGAAGCAGTCTCATTCCAAAGTTAAATGAAGCTCCCATAGTCGAGGTTTCACCCAATATCATTCAAAACCCAACACTCATTTTGTCTTCTCAAGCCCTATATATCGTGGTTTACCAACTTCGACCTCCAAGTGGAGGAATTAGAGGATATATCCATTTGATCAAGGCTTCTATTTTTTCCTTACATTTTTGGAACAATCCCACTATGGAGCTTATTGGAAACACCTTAGGAACCTTTGTGGACTAGGCATCGCCAAAGGCCAATAATGCTATTTGTGTCATAATGTATGTGCAAGTCAATCTAAAAAAGGTTTACCAAAGAGTATCAGGATTAAAGTGATGGACTAAATTCATACACAACCTCTTGATTATGAACACAGATCTTTTAATTGTATTTCCTATCACAAGCATAGACACTTTTCTAAAAACTATCCCACCAAAGTGCAACATAAAAAAAGGATGGCGATAAATATTTTCAACTAGTTAGACAAAAGGAGACAAGGCATTCAAGGAGTCACAAGAGAAACACTTAGGGACTAGATAAACAAAAATGAAATAAGTTTGTTGTTATCTCTTTGGAGGAAGAGGAAGCACTCTTAAAAGAGGAATAAAGGCTCAGGTTAAAGAGATAAAAACCCCAGAATCAAAGTTTGATGAAGTGATAGAATAAACACCAATCAAAAACTGAATAACACATGAAAGAAATAGAAAAGAGGAAATAGTGGAAACATAAGAAGTGAAAATCACAATCCCGTGAGGTAATATGGATGGAAAAAGGGATAATACATAAGAAGAAAATTCAGAGGAAGAGGCAAAAAGAAGTAGCATTCCACCCACAAGGTTTGTAGCAAAAGGAAGAAAAACTAATAAAGAAATCAAAATGGAACAAGCAAAAATGGATAAAACTTATAAAATCTTAAAGGACTTCCTTAAGAAAAAAAAGACAAGTAAAAAATGAAACACATATCTTGGAATGGAAGGGGATTAGGTAGTCCTTTGAAAAAAAAGTATCTAAAATCCTTAAGAAAACAACAAAAGCCAACAATAGTGTGTATTCAAGAATGAAAGATATCAAAGAGTACTACCATAAGAGAATGAAACAGGATTTGGTTCCATTCTGGTAGCAATGGATGGATCAAGAGCTTATGGAGGACTCGTTCTTGCTTGTGAGACAAAAAAAAATAGATAGCAATTAAATTTGCTATGCCAATAGGTTTGGATTTAAGAATACTAAATTCCTATGAACCAAATCATTTAGAAATGAAAAAAGAGGCATGGAGGCACCTACAACAATGGATTAGACTGAAGAGGCCTAACAATACAATAACAGGAGGATATTTGAATGTAACCTTAGCTCAATGGGAGAAAAGGGGAGGAAAAAAACAAGAGACCCAACCAAGGATATAGTGGACCATGTTATGGCAGAGGTACACCTCCAAGACATCATTTCCAAATAAGGTAAATAAACCTGGATAAGTAGAAGAGTAGGTATCCAATTTATTGTTGAGAGACTAGATATATTTCTAGTTCATGAGGATATATTATCAAGGTATCCTCTCATCTCTAACTAGATCATCCAAAGTTGAATATCAAACAAGCCTCTCATTCTAAACAATGGGGAAAAAGGCTTGGTAAAAGGAATATTGATTTTATATAATCCAACATTGGTAGATCAGGAAGATTCTAGCACAATAGTGGAAGAAATTTGGAATAAGAGTATCCCCTCAACCAACCCATAGGTGGATTGAAAATCAAAAATTTCAAACCTCAAGCAAGCCATAAGGAAATGGGTTTCAAAGAAAATAATAATAATAACAAAAAATGAGGATCTCATTCTACAAATGGAGAAGTTAAAAAATGAAATTGGAGAGCAACTTCCCATGACACTTCAAGAAGAACGAAGAAGACAATTATATCAAGAGCTAGAGAAAGTGCTTCAGAAAAAATAAGCACATTGGCATCTTTAATCCAGAATGACCTAGTTGCATAAAGGAGATAAAAATATAAAATACTTCCACCTCAAGACAATGCAACACTATCAAAGGAACACAATTCAAAAAATTGAACACAAAGGAGTAAATTTCACTCATTAGGACCATATCAAGGAGATAGCACTTGGGCATTTCTCTAAAATTCTCACTAGATCCTCAAGGGATGTACAAGCCCAAGAAATTCTCCTCCAAAATATTCCTATTGTTCTTAAAAACAAGGACAAAACATAATTGACTATGGAGGTTAAGATGGAGGAATTGGAAGAAGCCATCCACTTTTTAGTGAAAGACAAGGCTCCAGATTTAAATGGATTTGCTAACAATTTTTATAAGCAATTTCTTCACATAATAGGAGCGAACCTTCTCAGGATTATAGAGCAAACCAGAACTCAAGGTAAACTCTCTGGTACTATAAAATCTTCCTTCATAACACTAATTCCTAAAGAAAAAATGCTAATTCCTTTGCTATATTTAGACCAATTTCTCTTTGCAACTCTTCATACAAAATCATGACTAAAATCCTAGCAAACAAAATCAAGAGGAAGATCAACTCCATTATAGCTTAGGAGTAGGGGGGTTTCATTCTAGGGAAGCACCTATATGATAATATTATCATGGTGCATGAAGCTCTACAGTCTTGTGCAAAGGCAAATCGTAAAAGATTGGTCAATAAACTAGATATGTCCAATGCCTATGATAAATTAGACATCCAATTTTTAGAAAAGGTTCTTGTCAAATTTGGATTTCCTATACAATTGATAAATTAGATATTGGCATGTGCTAACAACCCATGGGTAGCTCCCATAGTTAATGGAGAATCAAAAACCTTTTTCAAAGCCTCTAGAGGTTTAAGACAAGGTTACTTCCTTTCACCATACCTATATACCATATTAGTTGAAGCATTAGGGAGATTAATCAATAGGAGTATGGAAAAAATATCAATGACATTAAAATAGCAAGTGGACTAAAATCAGACACCCATACCCAATTTTCAGATGGCACCATCCTAATGGGAGAAGCTTTGAGATTAAACATAAGACACTTCAAAGAATGTTTGGATTATTTTACCTCAGTAACAAGGACATAAATTAATCAAATCAAGAGTAGGTTTTAAACAATTAGCACTTATCCCTTAGAGAATAGAAGTTTCAATCAAATATTACGGTTCAAAATTGGTTTTGAACTCACATTCAAATATTAAGGTGTTCCAATGGGATTTAAAATTACAAGCAATCAATTATTGGAACACTACTATAGATAAAACTGTAAAGAGGATTTAGGTCTATAGTAATGGGTGGTTGAGCCTGGTAGGAAGAATAGTACTTATACAATCAGTTATAGCAAGTCTTTCAATCTATCAAATTTTGGTATACCATACTCCAAAGTATGTGCTTAATAAGCTTGATGGACTCATTAGGAGTTTTCTATGGGAGGGAGGAAAACAAAATGATAAGAAGAAATTTCATCTTGTCAATTGGGAAGTTATATCACAACCTAAAGAGCCAGGGATATAGGAATAAGGAAAACTAAAGAAGCTAGCAAAGCTTTAGGGGCTAAGTTGCTATGATACCTTGTCAAGCCCCCTTGCTCTCCTTGGAAGGAAATACTAAATGCTAAATACACAGACAACACTAAAGGCCTATAGCTGATAAAATTCATAGCAAGCAAGTTTAGTTCTTCCTCAATTTGGAAGCACATTGTTGAGAAAAAAATATAATCCTAGACAAAGTGTCATGGTTTCCTGGAGATGGTCAACTTGCCAATCTTTGGGAGGATATAGTAATGGGAACCCCTCACAATACCAATTGTTTTCAAACTCTTCAAGAAGAATTGCAGAATTTAGAAATTCATAAACTAGCTGATATAATGGAATGGGGTAGGACATTGTAACTGGAGAGACCCCCCCTATCTAGTCACATACAAGAACAATGGTTAAATTTCAAAGCTCAAATTGCTAGATATAAACCTTACTCCTAGAATTTGGACAAACTGATTTAGAGGGAGGTAAGTAAGACAAGGGAATATAAAGTCAAAATGGGAGTTAAATTCCAACAGGAAATAAAGGTAAACAAAAATTTAGCAACAATATGGAAATGTCAAATACCCTCTAAAATTCAACCATTTTATTGGCTAGTGCATCAAAATAAAATTCCCACTGGAGAGAATTTTCAATAGAGAAACATAATGGGACCTCATATATGTCCAAGATGCTTCAAAAGTGCGGACACCACCAAACATCTTCTCTTTGAATGCCCAACAACCTTGTAGATTTGGATAGAAGTTGCATCTAATTTTGGCTCAACAATTACAAGTAACTTGAATTCAAAAAATTGCTTAAATCAATGGAGCCAAATGTATAAATGGGGTCTCAAAAGCAAACATTTAATTAAGTATTAATGAAAATCCATCTCTTTCTACATAATATGGGCAATATAGAAAGACATAAATGAATTAATTTTTGAAGGAAAAGACAACAAAATTGGAATACTAGTAAGCATAATTATTTGGGGGATAGTTTCAAATACAAAAGCTTAGTACAAAAATAAAACTAGAAAACTGACTGGTTTAGAGCTTCTCATGTTGTAAAGAATGGATCTCCAAGATCTGTTGGGCGCAAATAGCTTCCCTAAAGTATGTATACCCATGATCCAGTACCCAACTCTATTTTTTGATGGTGCTTCAAAGTCTAATCCATGAATGGCGGTGGCAAGGGGAATCATTTTTCAAGACAAGACAAGATTTCTTCTCAATTATAATATTTGTTTGGGGTAAGCTTCCAACAATGTAGTTGAATTGATTGGCTATGAAGTTAGTCTCAGACTAGCAACCAAAAATGGTATCCAAGAACTACATGTCTATGGGGACTCTAAATTGATAACCTTTTTTCTCGCTACTAAAAAAACTTTATCATCACTACAATTAAGGATCATCTACACACGCATTAAGGATTTGGAATCCAAATTCACTCAAGTCATTTACTCCCACATCAAGAGGGAGTTTAACAAAGAAGCGGATAATCTAGCCAACGTGGCTATATACTCAACACACATGAAGATTTATATCCCTTGTCATAAAGAGGATGGAGCGCATAAAAGAAGACACATAGGAAAGGATAGACAAGGTCTACAAAAATACGTCAGTTGAGGGCAATGAAGTCAGTGAATATGAGATGGGAGACTTTGATGACAAGGATGAATTTAGGCATACAGTTCAAGGATTTGACTAAGGAATTTAGTGCTACAACTATGATTAGATATGGATTAGATAAGGATGATAGTAGTAAGACCAATATATTTGATCTTTTTTATAATTCATCTTAGTTGGTCTGATTAACCAACAATCCTTTTCTTTGTTCCCAACTAATTTTTCATAATTAATACATATATTGACTTAAAAAAAAAGATAAAAATGGTTGATGAGTAGTTGTCTTGATGCCTTGATAAACTAGGCAACTAATGCATGGTGTATTTATATCAACTTGATGATCATTTCTTAACCATATGCAAAATGTATATTAATAAAATTTATGCATGGGTTAAACTCGTAGAGTCCACTTTAATTACTAATAAATACGTGAGGATATTATATATTATATTGGGGTTATGAATTGCTCAATATGGGCCATACATAACCCTAGTGCAATGTTATTTGATCCTTGTATTTGGCTATCTATTGACAAATTTAAATATAACAACATTATCTGTACAATATCATATGCGAATAATACATTAAGACATAGATCAAAGAGAGACTTGGGGAGGACCCAATCTACCTAGAAGTTCTTCAAAATATTATTAAGTAGCTCAACCATGAAAGGGAAAGTAGAGAAGAGATGGTCAATATCTTCCTCACTCATTTCACAAAGAACACACCTATTTGGGAATGTGAATCCTCTTTTACACAAATTATCCAAGGTCAAGATCTTATTTTGGACTACTAACCAATAGAAGTGTGCTATCTTGGGAATGAGGTCTTTGATCCAAATCTTAGCTACTGGAAACCATCCAAAGCCATCCCCTTCAAGGAGATAATAACCCAATTTGACTGAGTATGTTCCTTCCTTTTGGCTCATCCAAATAAGAGAGTTTGAAGATCTAGCATTGTTCAAGAAATAGACCTGTAGAAGATTTTTTGGTAGTTTGACTTAAAAAATGGGTTTTGAAAGGGCCCCAAAACCTTATTACAAAAGAATAAAGAGGAAACCAGGTCAATAGACCAACCAACAAGACAAAAGACTAGCTTTTTATTTTTTAAAAATAAAAGTGCATAGGAAGACGGTCCCGAAGGGACCATCTTCAGACCTTACAAAATTGGGATGCAGGATCATCCCATATGGAACAAAATTTAAATAAAAATCCTTCCCAATGGGCCTAGGCTTTAAAATGGTGAATCCCCCCTAAGGAGCCTGAGATAGGAGAAACCAGTAAAAAAAATTAAAATAAGAGATCCCACCCAAGGGAAAACCCAAAATTTGTTTCTTGCCCAGGAGAAATAGGAAGCCAAAACCACCTGACAGAAGCCTGGGAAAAAGCAGCAAGAATAGAGCAATCCCGTCGGAGAATAAACCAACAAGCAAAACTGAAAGCAATTGCAGCAAAGGAGAATCCCATCCTGGAAGGCACGAGACAATCACAGTTTGGTCCAGCAAAGAGAATCCCATCCAAAAAGGTACAAGAAAACCATATTCTAGTCTAGCAAAGAGAATCTTATCTAGGAAAGCATGAGAAAACCACAGATCTTACCAACATGGGCCAGGAAAGTAGGGCCTTGAGTGAAACACCCATTCCACTCAACATTGGAACGATATTATCCATATAATTAAGCCACATTTTCCAATCATGTTGTTAGGTAAATCTAAAATTCCAACTCTAGCAAGAAGAATCCCACAAATATTTGAAAAGAAAACATGGTCTGGAAAGCGGATCAACAAACATCAGAGATCTCAGCAGGCCACAATATCTCCCTGTAAAGGAGATTGAATACACAAGCTATAGGGAGAAATTCTAGAGACACCAGCCACCATGATAACCCATAATTGGAGCAAACTGGACATAGGGATTGTTAATAGTGGCCTGACAATTGTAGCAAACGATGAACATGAGGTCCCCACCCCAAGAACTTAAAAAACTACAAAGCCAAACCAACAAACAACCACTCGAATCAGAAAAGCACATAGTCCCACCATGTTTGCTGAGGGAGGAAGCCTCGAAAGCCAAAGCTACAACTGCATGAAGAAGCACAGGGTCCCACCTCGAGATCAAAAAGACAAACTGTAGCAAGAGGTTCCACCGAAAAACCTTGAAGCAGACAAACACTAGATCTGCAAAGAAATCCCAGAGGCACTACAAAACTTGATTTGGAGCTGGAAGGAATGACCATCTACAAATGATAAACACTGTGCTCCCTTGAAGCCATGAAAAATGTAGATAGGGATCCTGAGCACCAAGAATAGGTAAATGAATGCCAAACCCTCTTTTGGAAGCCATAACCCCCAACTAGGTTAGCCGAAAGCCAACCAAATCAAAGGCACCTGGGACAAGGTCTTCAGGATGGTCCATAAAGCTACGGAGAGTCAGTCAAACACCAAAAATCTAGCCTGGAAAGTTCCAGGTGGATCCCGAGAGCCTAGAAGAGGAGTAGGGGGCAGGAAAATGGAATCGGTCCATCCCACCAAAGTGGGAGCCTCCCACCCCCCCTTCATCCACCATGAAAGGCTCTATTAATGTTGGGTAGTTTAGAATCCCCAAGAATCTAGCTCTATGGTCAACCGTGGTTGGCATCGGTCACAAGGGGGCTGAATTATTAATATATCCATAGGTTGGGCATAGGGAAAATGGAGCCTTCTCGACCTCTACCAATACATAGGACATTTTTCTAGCTATGCCTACATATCCAGCAAGGTGGAGGCAATGAGAATGGAACCTGGGTTAGCCACAACCAACACCCAAGGCATTTTCCAACTGCTCTATGAATGCAGATAAGTTTTGAGTGGTTTAGAAGCCCCAAGAACCTAGCTCTATGGCCAACTATAGTTGTTACATCTGACATACCATATGGCATCAATCACAAGGGGGTTGAATTATTAATATATCCACAAGTTGGGCATAGTGAAAATGGAGCCTTGTCAGCCTCTACCAACACACAGGATATTTTTCTAGTTGTACCTACATATCCAGCAGGGTGGAGGCAATGGGAATGGAACATGGGTTGACCACAACTGGAACCCAGGGCATTTGCCAACTGCTCTATGCACGCAGATAAAATATTGGGTATTTTTTTTAGAAGCCCTAAGAACCTAGCTCTATGGCCAACATTAGTTGTCCCATATGGGTATACCACATGGCATCAGTCAAAAGGAGGTTGAATTATTAATATATCCATAGGTTGGGCATAGAGAAATTGGAGCCTTGTCGGCCTCTACCAACACACAGGAAAATTTTCCAACTATACCTATATATCCAACAGGGTGGAGGCAGTGGGAATGGAACTTGGGTCAATCACAACTAGCACCTAGGGCATTTACCAACTATTGTATGCACGTGGATAAAATATTGGGTAGTTTAGAAGCTCCAAGAACCTAGCTCTATGGCCAGCCATAACTGTCCCATCCAGGTATACCATATGACATCAGTCACAAGGGGGTTGAATTATTAATATATCCACAGGTTGGGCATAGGTAAAATGGAGCCTTGTCGGCCTCGACCAGCACACAGGACATTTTTCCAGCTATGCCTACATATCCAACAAGGTGGAGGTAGTGGGAATGAAATCTGGATTGACCACAACCAGCACCCAAGGCATTTTCCAACTGCTCTACGCACACAGATAAATGTTGTGTGGTTTAGAAACCCCAAGAACCTAGCTCTATGGCCAACCATAATTGTCCCATCTGGGTATACCACATGTCATCAGTCATGAGGGGATTGAATTATTAATATATCTATAGGTTGGAAATAGAAAAAATGGAGTCTTGTTAGCCTCTACTAGCACACACGACATTTTGCTAGCTATGTCTACATATCCAGCAAGGTGGAGGCAGTGGGAATGGAACTTGGGTCAACCACAACCAGCACCCAGGGAATTTACCAATTGCTCTATGCACATGGATATAATGTTGAATAGTTTTTTTAGAAGCCCCAAGAACCTAGCTCTATGGCGAGTTGTAGTTGTTCCATCCAGTTATACCACATGGTATCAGTCATAAGAGGGTTGAATTATTAATATATCCACAGGTTGGGCATAAGTAAAATGGAGCCTTGTTGGCCTCTACCAACACACAGAACATTTTGCCATCTATGCCTACATATCCAACGGTGTTGGAGGTAATGGTAATGGAACCTAGGTCGACCACAACCAACACCCAAGGCATTTGCCAACTGCTCTACGCACGCGGATAAAATGTTGGGTAGTTTAGAAGCCCCAAGAACCTAGCTTTATGGTCAGTCGTAGTTGTCCCATCCGAGTATACCGCATGGCATCAGTCACAAGGGGGATGAATTATAAATATATCCACAGGTTAGGCATAGGTAAAATGGAGACCTTGTCGGCCTCTACTAGCACACAGGACATTTTTTTAGCTATACGTACATATCCAACAAGGTGAAGGTAGTGGGAATGGAACCCAGATTGACCAAAACTAGCACCCAGTGCATTTGCCAACTGCTCTATGCACGTGGATAAAATGTTGGGTAGTTTTTTAGAAACCCCAAGAACATAGCTCTATGGCGATTTGTAGTTGTTCCATCTGAGTATACCACATGGCATCGGTCATGAGGGGGTTGAGTTATTAATATATCCACAGGTTGGACATAGGGAAAATGGAGCCTTGTTGGTCTCTACCAAAGACACAAGACATTTTTCTAGCTATACCTACATATCCAGCAAGGTAGAGGCAGTGAGAATGGAACCTAGTTTAGCCACAACCAACACCTAGGTATTGCTCTACGCACACAAATAAAATATTGGGTAGTTTAGAAGCCCCAACATAGATCTATGGTCAGTCATAGTTGTCCCATATGGGTGTACCACATGGCATCAATCACAAGGGAGTTGAATTATTAATACATACATAGGTTGGGCATAGGGAAAATGGAGCCTTGTAGGCCTCTACCAACACACAAGAAATTTTTCCATCTATGCCTACATATCCAGTAGGGTGGAGGCAGTGGGAATGGAACTTGGGTCAACCACAACCAGCATCCAAGGTATTTGCCAACTGCTCTATGCATGCAGATAAAATGTTGCGTAGTTTAGAAGCCCCAAGAACCTATATTTATTGCTAGTCGTAGTTGTCCCATCTTGGTATACCACATGGCATCGGTCATAAGGGGGTTGAATTATTAATATATCCATAGGTTCGGCATAGGTAAAATGGAGCCTTGTCGGCCTCGACTAGCACATAGGATATTTTTCCAGCTATGCCTACATATCCAGTAGGGTGGAGGTAGTGGGAATGGAACTTGGGTCAACCATAACCAACACCCAGTGCATTTTCCAACTGCTCGACGCATGCAGATATGTAGAAGAATATTTACCTTCCTTAGCTTCTATTGATTTCTATCATCAATATTTTCCACCTGTAAATGTTTCCATTTCTTACTATTTTCCGTAGTTATTATATAATCTTTGACTGTCCCCATAGACAACCTCAACAGAAGGTTTTAACCCTGGAAAATTTGGATCCTCATTGAGAGGGATACTTTTAATCCATTTATCATTCCAAAAGTGTACTTGGGATCCATCCCTAATCTACCAATATTTTTTTGTAAAAGTGGTTTGGTTGTTTGAAGACTATTCCAAAGGTGTGACCCTTTTTGCAGATTATCTACCTCTAATAGATTTGAGGTAGGTCTCAAATATTTTTCCTTGAGGATGTGAACCCAATTAAGATTTACATTAGTTGTCAGTTTCCATCCTAACTTACCCATTAGGGCCAAATTCATTTTCCTCAACTTTCTAAAACCTAGTCCACCCACTTCCTTTCTAGAACACACCTTATCCTAGGACACTAAGGCTAATATTTTCTTCTCCTCCACTCCAAACCACTACAAGTATATTTGGATTTGTTCTATTCTCTCACAAATTTTGGTCGACGTTTTAAAGAGAGACATGAAGTAAATGGGTATGCTTTGAAGTGACGACTTGACTAATTGAGCTTTACCAGCCTGACTAAGTAAGGAACCCCTCCAACTTGAAAGTTTTTTTGTTAAACGCTCCACCACTAGGTTCCAAAGAGCTACCTTCATCCTCCCTTTAAATAATGGCATTCTTAAATGGGTGGCCGAAAGATCTCTTATGTTGCAGCCAAAGAGTCAAGCTTACTTAACCTGTCTAGGGCCAAGAATGTTAAAAAAATTATGCTTTTATCATACTTAAATTTGACCCATAGCTTGCTCATGCTGATCCAGGATCAATTTTAGATCTTTTGCCTATGGAATAGATATTTTAAGGAGATAAGTGTATTGTCCACAAATATTTGGTGGGACACTGGTTGCAAATTAGTAGCTAGGATGATCCCATCAATCCTACCTATTGTTGTTGCCACTGATATTGTTTTCCCCAAAGCCTCAATAAGGATAATAAAGAGATAGGGAGATAAGGGATCTCCCTATCTCAGCCCCCTCTTGATTTGAAATACCCTATTGAAGATCCATTCACCAGGATGGAAAACATAGCTGAAGAGAAGCACGCATTGATAAGACTTACCCATTTCTAGTGAAAACCAAATTTACTAAAAAACGATGGAAAGAAACAACTGGAAAACCATCATGTCCTAGAGCCTTGTCTCCTTGCATCCCAAAGACAATTTTTCAAATTTCCTCTTCTTTGAATGGGGTGAGCAAGTAATTATTTAATTGGTCTATAACCAGGAAAGGAATGTTATGAAGTAGACCCATTTACTAGATCTTCCACACCTATGAAGTTGAAGAAGAAAGTAACAACCTCCTCTCTAATTTGTAGGGTTCATTAGTTATTGATCCATCAGGTTTAACCACTTCTTTAATTTTATTATAATTCATGTGTCTTAAAGTAGATAAATGAAAAAAATGTGTATTCCTATCACCTTCCATTAGTCGGGTTACTCTAGATTTTTGCCTCCAAAAGGTTTCCTCACAAGCTAAAACATTGTGGAATTTGCACAAAAGCTCCTTTTCTTTTGCTCTCAAATAACAAGATAGATTTTTAGATTGAATGGTTGAATCTAAATCATTTAGCTATTTTGTCAAATCTGTCTTTTTCTTCTGAATATCACCAAAAACCTCCCTATTTCACACCTTACAACTTTTCTTTATAAACCTTAGCTTTTTTGCCACTTGGGTTAACTTACCTCCAAAGAAATCATGTCGCCACTAATCCTCAATCGTGTTTTCCAAATCCCCATGTTGGAGCCACATCTTCTCAAAATGAAAAGGCCTCTTGAAGGTTCTTTTTTGGACCTTTGACTCCCGAACTAGAGGATTATGATCAGATCCTATCTTCGGATGGATTGTTAGGGTTGAATCCCCAAAAAAGAGAAGACTCTCTTATGATAGCAAAAATCGATCCAAACGAATTTGAATTAATTGGTCTCCTAGGCGTCTATTACTCCAAGTATACTTTGCTCTTTGAAGCTCTATATCCATAAGTTCATTCTCATTTACAAAATTTGCAAAATCTATCATGCCTTCAGTAATGGACTGACTCCCTCCCTTTTTGTCTGAAGGATAAGACAACTACCCAAACCCATGGAAGGTCCATAAAGGCATTCCTTAATTGGCTTAGATCCTTCCATAATTGTTTCCTTCCTATGATTGAGTTTGGAGCATAAACATTAGTAACTATCCATTGTTGGTTTTCCTCATCAAAAAAATGGATTGTCATGAAACTTTGGTTCAAAAGCATCATTCTTCCTTCAAATATATTATGATTCCATATACTTAAAAGGTCTCCTAAGGCCTCTACAGTTGGGCCTACCACAAAATCGGACCCTCTCCATAGTCTTTGTTTGATAAGTTCAACTTGAGGTTCATCAAGTTTTGTTTCTTGTAACAACATGATATCCGAGTCATTTTCTCTTCTCAACGCTTAGACTACTCTATGCTTAGAGGGGGTGTTGAGACCCCTCACATTCCAAGAAACTATCTTCATTTTTTGGGTTTGGTAATCTGCTTTTCCCTCCACCCCAATCTAAGATTGATTGTGTACCATTCGCAATCTCAAGAGCTATTTCTCTTTCTCTGATCTCCTAATTAGTGGGTCTGCCAGATTTCGGGTCAATTCCTACATCTACCCTCCTTTTTTGTTTTCTAGTGATTCTTATTGGGGTAGCTAAAACCTTTCATTTTTCCCCTCATTATTAGAGAATTAATTCTTAATTTAGTTTTGAAACAATGTTCTCCTGATTGGTTCCTGCATTAGCATCCCATTGAATTTCTAGCACTACCTCCTCTTCTTAGGATTCATCATTTGTTTCTACCAATTCTTCTATGTTCTCCCTTACACATTCATATGATTTTTTTATCAATTCTATTCCAAGGGTTACTAGGTTTTGGAATTGAGGGCCTTACCTGGTCCATATTTTCATATGAATCTCCTTCCTCTTGTTCGTTGATCTCCTTTTGGCTTTGTTGGGGATTTGTTAAATTCTCTTCCGCAATTTGACCTTCTTCCAATATGTCCTGCTAGATTGGAACTTCCTTTTGTTGCTCTTCCCTCTTATCATCCTTAGTTCATTCATTTTTGTGTTTTTTAGAACTTTCTCCTCTGCTCTACTTTCTGTGCCAAACCATTTTATTCCGGGTTGCTTGTTTTCTAAACGAACATACACTAGCCATGTGCCCTAGTTTTTTATAGGAACTGCATTTAGCTTGTGCGTTCTCATATTCAATTCTTTGGTTCCAGACACCCAACTTTGAAACCAACCGGATTGACTTAGGCAAATCCTTCTCTAAGTCCACAGTAACACAGATCCTCACAAAAAAAGCCTTGATCAAGCCTTAATAGCAAGGTCTATGAGTATTACTTGTCCAAATTTCTTTGTTGTGCCAACAAACACCTCTTCATTCCAAAAATGAAATGGAAGGCTCAACAATCTTACCCATATTAGAGCTTGGTAGAAACTTTGCATCTCTGGATCGAATTTTGTCCACCATCTTTGCAAAAAAAGCCCCCGTTGCCTAAAAAACCATGGGCCTCCCCATAGGATCCCATATGAATCCTCTTTATAGATTAACTTAAACCATAAAAACCTTTTGACAATGTTGCAATTCCCATGTGTCTGTTTGGTCTCCATTTCGAGAAGGCTCATTTCCTCACTGCATCTAAATCAGGTCAAACACCCCTAATACGTCCAACCAGGTTTAGAGCCCCTTGGTCTATTGTTATATCAACCAGGTTATCAGGAATGAAGAGTTCTCCCCTTTCAAACTGTAAAACAAAATCTATTTTTAGGGATTTTCCTTTTCCACCGACTACATGCAACCAAAGTTGTATTCCTAGATCTATTTGATGCTCTCTTGGGTCCCTCGACAAATCCACCTTCTTGCTAGAGTCCTCCGAAGCTAACTCGGGGCATGGGATTGTAATCTGAAGAATCTATGTCCTTCTCGCCATTCCTGTCGCTCCTACTCCCGTTACCATTTGTCATCTAGTTAGTTATATTTTATATCCCTTAAAGAGTAATATTGGTGTTGTCCTACCTTATGGGTATTATCTATCTTTGTCTCATTGTGTGGATTATTATCGTGGATAATTATTTGTGGATGAATGATTTAATTTTTTTGCATATTGGTGAATGAATTTTGTTAATGAGAATAAAGTTTCATAACAGTTTTACCACCGATTAGGGTCATTAAACAAAATATTACACAAAGACATGAATATCATTTCATGAGCATCAATTGTAAAATATCAAATATAGACACTATAGTCATCTTTGGAGAAAGTAAGCAAAATATTACACATAGACATGAATATCATTTCATGAACATCAATTGTAAAATATCAAATATAAACACTATAATCATCTTTGGAGAAAGTCCCCCTCGTAGTGGTACTCTCATATTAAGAGATCATGTGTTGTTGCTACTCCCTTACTACTCCCTTAAGGAGTCTTATTTGTGTTGTCATACTAAAAACATATTTTCTATGTTCATCCTTTTTGTAGATCTATTACATGGTGGATTGACTTTTATTATTTTGGTATACAAGAGCATCATTGTGTTATTGGCTATTAAAACAAGTACTAATACTCTCTAAGTTAAGTAAGTGAGAAAGGATTTTGAAAGCCAAGGATTTTTTTTTGAAGTTTTCTTTATAAATAGATGTTTGTATAAGGCATATCTTTATAAGCTCTTCAAAACCTAGAAAACAATTTATCCTATGAAGAACATGAGTGGTGGCAATTACATCAATATGTTTTTTACAAGGTGTAATTTAAAGAATAAAATAAAATTGTGTCTTCTAATCCAATTAAACAAATCAAGTGTTATATATTGCATTTTGAAGGATATTTATTTACTACTTGTTTATGTGATGTATTTCTTTGTACTTGTGATAAATGAGAAAGCCAATTTTCATGAAACCCTAGTTGTAATCAAACTTTTTATTGAGTATAAGAAGTTACCATTTTTTGGAAAGGAAAATATTGGTGTTATTAAGTGACAATTCAATTTTAAATCCACATATTTTCATAGTGGAATATAGACAATTGGTCTTTATATTTACCTTGGAGGAGATGATTTTGATTGGTGACTTATATTAAAAAGAAAAACAATTTCAATTCTACTTCGAAAAAAGTTTGAATTTGATGTTTGTCCAAAAAAAAACTTTTAAAATTAAAAAATAATTAAAAGGTGATGAAAAAAAGGCTTTAGATAGAGATGACAAAAAATATGATGATAGTGATTTTTGTCAAATTGAAGATTCTACCTTAGAGATTCATGGATGCATTTATGCATTTAGAAGAAGATTATTATTTTCATAACCCTGGTAACATGTATAATTATATTAATATTGATGCAGTTCACATATTGTAGGTTTAAGCAAAGAATATTAAAATCATAAGGAATGAAGTTGAAGATGTTCAAATTTTGAAGGATTTAAAGCTCCCTTAGATAGTTTAGATGTTTTTTCTAAAATTTCATTCATTGCATAGGGTGCTAATAACATTTATGTGCAAAATAAGTTTATAAAGTTTTGTTACAAGAAAAAGAAGATAACTTTGTAGGACAAAGCAAAAGCAATAAAGACTTACAAAATTAAGAAGAAAATAACGAAATAATAATTGGAAAAGTTCAACGGAGACTCAAAATAGCAAAAAAAAAAAAAAAAAAACATTTGGAATAGGCATAAAAAGAAGACATGAAGACAAATTGGAGTAGGTGAAAGGAGCCAAATCTAAGGATCAAAATGTTGAAGACTCAAAGAAAGAGGAATGAGGCACTTAAGCTGCAATATTGGCATTTAGGGAAATATGACACAACAGTGATGGACGCATGGCATGGAGGCCAAAGGAGCTACAATTTTAATGGTTGTGTAGGGAATAAAAAAAGCAGCTATGTATTCCCTTATTGGAATCAATATAGCATCTATAATGAACCTACTTGGAACTAAAGTCAACGAGTATGAGGCTACTTTGAACAAGAGTAGTTATATGGTCCTACATGAAATCAATAAAGCAAAAGCAAAACATATGTTTATACATGGAACTAGAGGAGCAACAAAAGACACTCAAGTGGAGCAACGGAAGCATTGTGCCATTGAAGACAATTACCAATGAAGATTTCATAGGAATAAATGAATTATCAAGCTTAAAGGGGGTTAATATAGGTACCAAGGGATATGATATTATGGTTATGGACTACTTGGCTATTCTCCCTCATCATTATCATCATCCTTCCCCACCAAAAAAAACAAATAAACTCAATAATAATAGCGAGCTATTGCAAATGTTAAAAAAAAAAAAAAAAAAATTCAACACACCCACCGCATGGTTTGAATTTTGGTCTTCTTGAAGAAAACTCAAGGACATAATGCCATGTTCCTTTCGGGACAATGCTCAAAATTTATGAGATCAAAGATTACTTTAAAATAAAATACTAGCAATTGTTATTCACAGAAGAAACCAGCCTCTTTTCATGGTTTGAACTTTGGTCTTCTTGAAGAAAACTCAAGGACATAATGCCATGTTCCTTTCGGAACAATGCTCAGAATTTATGAGATCAAAGATTACTTTAAAATAAAATACTAGCAATTGTTATTCACAGAAGAAACCAGCCTCTTTTCAGTTAGCATACAAGATACAACTTAAGGTTTATTATGTAAAATAGTACATACTTTAAACTAAATAACATTTTATACTAAAATTTAAAGTTTTCAAAAATAATGAAGCCAATAACAAAAGCCATATGTGAGGTACCTGGTATGAACATCACTTAACAAGAATAGGATGTTGAATAATAACATCCTGTACATAATTTTCCAACTTGCACCCACAAAAAAATCATATTTCAACATCTAAAAATTGAAGGCTGAATCAACTTAATGGATAAATTGTGGACACCTGGTTTGAATGTCACAAAACAAGCTGAGGGACAAAGGATCATAACATCTACATATGTATTTTCAACTTGCACCCACAGACATCCTTTATCTAACAAGCCAATGAAGGTAGCGATGACTTACACAGATAAGGAATAGAAGAAAGAAAACTGTGTAGGTGTTTTTTCATATTCAAAAAAGAAAAAATTGTTCACGGTAAATGGCTTTTATAGACTGCAATTGCACACACCAGTTGAGTAAGTGGGCAGTGCCAAAAACTTTTATATCCAACCATGTGAAAAGACAGTACTGAAATAAAATATGCATGTGTTCCATTTCAGATCCAAAGAAAAGAAAGAAACAATAAATAAATTTTTAAAACTAATTTTAAATAGATGATGAAGATTGCAGTCATATAAAACTGAAGACAAATGTGTTGCAGAAAAAAAATACATGATAAATTTGTACAGGAAAAGGAGTCTTCATTCGCTGTAAAAGCAGGGATTTTATGCGTATCCTCTTCCAGTCCAGTTCACAAGAGATCAGTGTGAGAAAGAGATTTTCATATCATTATTTGTAATTTCATTGTAAGGGATGATGTGGCAGAGTCAAAAAATCATACAAAAAGCTCCCACAACAACAAATAGCACTAGCATTCAATAATGTGCAAGTTAATGTCTATACTTCCATGTCTTCTATGTTAATATTCATTGTGCTGGATTAAAATCAAATCTACAGAGCAGGTAGATGGCAATTATATGACCAAACAAAGTTTAAGAATTCCATGTTCACTATACCCTAAAGATTGAGTAGAAAGCAAAGGAGGGAGCAGTACCTTCACCTTATTTTGGTAAAGCATGAAATGCACATTAAGAATGAAGGACCATTAGGCCAGTTGGAAACATTTGAAGCAACGCTAATACATCAGGCACTATTTTTAGAGGTGTTAAAAAACAAGGAAACTTTGGTTATCTACAAATTTAAAACAAACTACCCTCAAAACCAAGGAAATCTCAACTAAGTATAATATCCAGGAGTCGGTCAATTACAACCCAAGCAAAAACTGAATGATATTAATTAATGCCTTCATACTGTTCAATAACCCCCATAACCACTACTTCTCATTCCATAGCCAGCTGCAGCTACTCCAGCACCATATGCCACTTGAGCTCCACCTGAATTTGGACATTCTCTTGCCCAGTGACCAGCTTGGCCACATTTGTAGCATGAATTAGAGCCCATATTAGCTCCAGAGTTTCCATATCCACCACTGAAATTGCCACCAGAAGAGCCACCCATATTGTTTGGGCAATCTTTTGCAAAATGACCTTCTCTTCCACATTTGTAACATGAAGCAGCAGATGAATAAGTGTTAGAACCCCCATTTGGCATTGCTCCATACCCACCTGAATTGCCAAAGTTACCACCTCCCTGACTTGCACCTAGTCCACTGCCACCATAGTTTGTATTTGAAATGCTTCCTAAATTATTGCCACCATACCCAACGTTTCCATACCCTGGCATTGTCCCCATATTTGTCATAGGTGAGGGTGTCCCACTAATAGGCTCCCCTTTAGAAAGCTTACTAATCAAATCTAACAAAATCTTACACTCAGATGCATAATCCACTTTTTCTGCTTTGACAACAGTAGACTTCACTCGTTGTTCATCACTGAATGTCTCCTCCTTTATTTTCAGTTTAAACAAATACTGGTTGAAAAGAACCTTTCGAATAACTTCCCCAAACTTAACATCATCTTGTTCTTCATGCTTCAACATGTATAATTCCTTAGCTGAGACACCCATGATTTCCTCCCCTGCTTCTTGGAAAGCAGTGATCCATGTTAACCCAGTGTGATCTTGCACTTGGGCTTGAAGCATATACCTGTAATCACATTCAGGGACATTTCGATCACATCTTTCACAATGCCAAGTCCCATCACCATAATTGCTGACTTTTTTATTGCATTGCCTTTCCCCAGTCATCAAAGGGCAAGCAGTGTAACAAAAATTGTCCACCTTTACAAAAGATATTGTTGCTCTTACCAAAATCCAATCAGGTTTTTCAGATCTACCAAGTCCCTCGTCTTTGATTTGAGACACCATCTTCCGCATGTCAACTCGGCCACCAGCACCAACACCCTCTTTGCTTAAGGACCGAGAGGTGGTGTTCCTTCCCTCTTTTTCAAACCACTCTCTCAGTCTGCGGGCTTCTTGAAAATCTGGATTTATAAAAAGCTGGCTGCTAGAGATTGTCCCCACAGATTTTCCACTAAAATCACTTATCCGTCCAGCCTTAACAGCCAAGATAGGGAAGCCTCCTGAGTCGCACATGTCTTGCAGCTGCTGGCCCTCCTTATTGCAGAATGAACCCCACATTGTTACCTCAACACTGCACGCTGACATGTCCTTCAGCTGAAGATTTCTTTTCTGAGTCTCTGTTCCATTTTTTGTCATTATGGTGTTGGAAGGATTAATTGAGATAACAAAACCAATAATATCCACCATGGAATTATTTTCTAATTGCTCAATTTCACAAATTGGCCTAAAATTAAAATGTTGTTTTGGTATGGAGTTGTCCTCCTCCAAGCAAGGCTCCACCGTCGATGTGGACTCCAGATAAATTTCCCATTCATTGTTTAGGTGGTTGAAATTCTTCCGTGCTGGTTTCAGACTTCCCTTTGAGAACATATACACTCTTCCACTCTCTATGCGATCATAAAACTGGTCTACAACTGAGTTAAAGCAGGTTATCCGTATTTCTCCTCCGTCAGAGTCAAGAAGATCAAAACTGAAAACTTTCCCATCACCTTTTGCATTGTTAAAACGACGAAGATCTCCCTTTGCAGTGACTCTTGCTTTTATGGTCCATCTGCTCTGATAAGGGTTCAAAGCTGCAATAGGAACAATTCTTGGAGGTGCTTCATTTCTTGTAATGGGTCCTCTGTTGGAATACATAGAAGGAGGTTGATATGGAGTAGTGCTGACTGGACGACCATACATGCTTTGTTGAGCATTCAATCCTCGGCCAGCTGCCACACCCAATCCAGTGTTTGAAGAGTTTAGCACCGGATTTGCAGGTGTCTGTGCAGAATTAGTGTATGACCCGAGAGCAGACATAGAGGGGGGACCTGTCATCCCCAGCCCGGGCTCACTCTTTGGATAAACCCCATTCATTGTTTGAGGTGCTAGGTTTGGGTTTACCCCTGCTCTTGAACCTGCACTGTAACCCCCACCATAGGACTGTGCAGGTTGAGCCTGTGGGGAAGGTTGAGCCTGAGGGGGCTGTTGAATTGGCATGGAAACTCGCGATGAAGGCTGCTGCTGAGCATTTGCATCAATCATCTGCTTCGGTTCACCAACGATGTCGCACTGGACAGTTACAACTTCCATATTCAACACTATAATAATCCTTCAAAATAATTCAAATTATTGTCATTACCTTGTGTGACAAGCAATTTTTTGTTTAAAGCAATCAATAATATGTCTCATATAAGGAAGAATGAGTTATATCAATTCTGCTAATATGAAAACAAATGTACGCAGACATGCAAGAAACTTTGACAATTAATTTATAGGTTAACCAATTAGGATGTTCCACCCTAGCCTTCATGAAAAAGCCATAAAGATAGTGCAAGGGTTATGGTCTCAACAAAGTTCACACAAAAACTTTCACCGAAAAACTACTGAAACCCATAAAGGAAAATGAAACTCCAAACTTACTTGCGATTCTGCACAGAATTGCAGATATATTCCGTCAGTTGAACTACAGAACCCTTCAAAATCTGCCCTGATTTGACATACTCATTGAGCTGTGTGGCAAGCATTGCCTGCTGCATGTGAGACCCATCAGAGAGAACCATCCTGTACCTTTCCTGCATACTCTGTGCAGTTCCAATCTGCTTAATGTCCAGAACTTGTACCACCGGCTTTAGATCCACATCTCCGTTGTTCAGCGCCGAGATGGCGTTTACCGTCAAAGTTGCCGCCATGGTTCCAACTCCAGAATTATCAAACAAATCCTCTGTTTAACAAAAATAAAATTTTAATGGCAAATCTCGCTTACTGAGAAAACGCAAAATACAAGCCCGAACTTCACAATATAGAGGAAATAAAAATAAATACAAAACAAACAAATTTGCATAGTTTTCATTTCAAAATTATTCACTGTACTTCTTAATACCACCTATAGTCTCGTTTAGGTCAAAATTCGTTCATAATAGACATTCATTTTACCCCACGTCACCCCACGGTAACTCTTCCCTACAATTTCAGCTATTCTCAACAAATGCCACGTCACCTTAATGGTAACGAATTCTGACTCCACACTTAAACCTTCAACTACTCTAAAATTTAAATTTTCAGCAATTCGAATTCTGACTCCACACTTTTACCTTCAACTACTCTAAAATTTAAATTTTCAGCAATATGTTCTCTAGATTTACATTTTCAACAATCTTTTCTCTTGATTAAGATTTTCAACAATCTTTTCTATAAATCCATTCTAGTTTCTGCCTACGCACTGGAAAGCACTTCATTCTAACCGTGATTAACTTCGACCAGATATAATTAAGTTGTGCTTCACAAATACCGTTGGTCTATAGACATAGTTCCTGTGGCAGTCTATTTTACCCTTCATCTACGATTTAAAAAAATATCAAAACAAGATTTTCGTCTCAAAGAAGTTGAATAATTTTCAGATTTTCTTTTAACAACAAAAAATAAATAAAAAACAAAAGAGAAAAATCAGGCCTTTCCGATGAAGGATTCAGTCATAAAGTTTTTGAACAAAATGTGAATCATTTAGACATTCAGATTCTAACAAATTCTGGATTTTATCGTTCAAAGCAGAAGTAAAACCGAATCAGAAAACCTAAAGTTTTAAATCCCGAGGAAATATAAAAATATGCTTACAGGGAACAACAACTCAAGCTTCAAGCTTCACGAAATTGCAAAATAATAGTCTAAATGTTGAAAATGTACCGTGTAACAGCCAGAGTTTATATCTCGAAGGTCTCCAAAGACTGTCCAAGATACTGAAAAAAATGGATTGAAATGGCCTTTCCCCGTTAAAATTACTTCATTTACCGCCCAAATGCCGCGGGGCCTTGGATGTCACGGTCTTTTCTTTAAAATTGAAATTGTAGGGGTTCCCGCCATTAATTGGTTCCCGCCATCAATGAATTTTGCCTCAAAAATGTTTTTGGTAAAACCAATGATCATGCGAATAGCTTGTGTAAGAAGATTGGTGCCTTCCCCGAGCGTCTCCAATTAAAAATAATAATATTAATTGTTTTTTTTATTGAGGTTAGTGTAAGAGAATTTTAGGATGGATATTTAGGGTTGGGTATCCAATCTACCTTTGATAAGGGTGATAAGCTTATCAATAGGGTTCAAATACACAGCCATACACACCCACCTCTCCCAAAGAAGAGCCAAAGCCTCGTAATATTAATTGATTTTAGTCGAAAAAGTTTATAAAAGTTTTTCACTCCAAAAATTATATTAATTAAAGTATTATATATATAAATTAATTAATTAATGCTAGCAGACACTATTAAAATTAAAAGTGTTTTTTTATATAGTAGTTTTTCTCACAATAAATATGTATGTATATATATTTATTAATAATTTATATAGAATTACAACACAACGGTTCAAGCTTGGCTCTTCTTGGGAGGTCTAAGGTTCAAACCGTGGCATGGGCGAGTGTGTGAGAGGTGGATGTGTGGTGGTTGTGTGGTAAATTCCCTATTGATAAGCATAGCTCTCGGCTTTATGAGAGGTCATGGTTGGAAGGAGACTGCTTAGTCCTCTCGGCTTTACGAGAGGTCATGGTTGGGAGGAGACTGCTCAGCCTTATGCGTTGGTCGTAGGGGGCTTCTCACACTAACCAAATAAAAAAATAATAATAATAATAATAATTTAGATGAGGACTAGGGACATTGGAGAAAATGGAGGGCTAAGGTTTCAGTGAGGTATGGATTGGAAAAAAATACTAAGGTTGGAGGATGCAACGATGGCGTCGGGCCCGTCCCAGAGCATGCATGCTAGTGACGTTTTTCATCTAAAAATGATTGGAAGGAATAGGATTTCCTAATGCATGTCGGGAGTCATTTGTTATAGAACAATGTATGTTTGGAACGATATGAAGCCAAGTCGGTTCTAGTGGTTCAACCAGACTCGGTGGTGGAAGATGTGGAGTATTTAACCAAACATGCGCTTAATGGAAAAATTATGGGCATCCGAGTTTCTCTTCCCTTTGTGGAGGCTTGGATTAGGAAGATTTTGAACCCTAACGGTTATGTGGAGGTGATGTTGAGTGCGAATAGCTATTTTATGGTGGTTTTATTGTCTTGTGGATCGTAACAAAGCATTTGAAGGGGTCCTTATTTTGTAATCAAGTTGGAATCTTTCTTAAACCATGGCATGTGGGTTTCAATCCATCAGAGGAGCGACTATCGAGAGTTCTAATGTGGGTTTCAATCCATCAGAGGAGCGACCGTCGAGAGTTCCAATGTGGGTTCGCTCTCGTGGCTCCTGTTGGAATTCTGGCGAAACATCTTGCATATGATTGCCCTTCTTCTTGGGAAGCCGGTTGGACCATCACAACAAAAGCTGGAGAAAAAGGTAATTTTTGTTGCCTGTATATGTGTCGAAGTTGATTTAAACAATCCTATTCCAGATTCTATTGAAATACAGTTTGGATCGTCACATGGGTTCAACAACTTGACTATGAAGCTCTCCCGTTTTGTTGTCGAATATGTCATGAATACGACCACCTACAAAGAAAATATCCTATGTTTGTCTCTCCCATGGCTTCAAATCCCAGGCCCTCTCAATCTGCACAAAAATATGGGCAAAGGAAAAGCCTTGATAAAGGAAGGGGATCGGGATAAGGAAGGATTTGTTCCTATAAAACCCCGAAACAGAGGAAGAACGGTAAAAATAGCCCTTAAGGATAGCCAACCAGATGCTCTGCTCAATCGTTTTGAGATATTGGATGATCTTTATTAGTGCATGGAGTTACTTGAAACATCACTACCTTATGCAGATATAATAGGGTCAAATCAGATGTCTCTTCTTGAGGTGGAACCTAAGGAACCAGATCTAGTGGGTTTAAATGAAGAACAAATGGCTTTGGTTCAAAGTACAGGTGATATGGTGGACTCTAACGCTGGAAGGGAAACTATTTTGGAAAATGGTACACACATAGTTGTGATATCTCCTACATAGGCACTGATGCAGTCATTTTTGGACTGCAAAAATCCGTTGGTGTTGGGATTGTAGCAGAAAACAATTTAAAAAATGTGCTTCGGATAAGAATATGAAGGTGGGTCGAAAGAAAGACTAGGATAAAATTAAGTTAATGGGGGAGACTTTGGTGGAGTCAAGCTTGGTGAGAACATTGGACTCCCATTTTTCTAACCCCCATAAATGATTATCCTCTCATGGAATGTAAGGGGGTTGAACAACATCCCTAGACAAAAAGCTATTCGTGATTTGATTCGTGTACATTCTTCGAATGTGGTGTTTATTCAAGAGACTAAATTGGCTACTGATAGTATGTTCAATATTGCTCCCACGTTGTGGATAAGGGGTCAATGTCAGTGTATTGGCGCTTGTGGATATGTTGGTGGTGTTGCTTGTTTATGGGATCCGATTAAGATATCTCCTCTTACTTGGATTTCCAACAAATGTTCTATTTTGATGATCGGGCATGATAATGAATTTGGTGAAACCATCCTACTTACAAATGTGTATGCTCCTGTTGATTACAATGGTAAAGTAAATTTGTGGGATCACATTAGATTTGTGAGAAGTCTGACTCCCCTCTATCCATAGATTTTGGCTGGAGATTTCAATTCTATCACTTGTTTGGAGGAGAAAAGTGATGGAATTTATCGTCTTGAGCCTTTTTCTTTTGTCTTCAGTGCTCATATCCGGGCCCTGAACTTGGTTGACATCAAGTCGGATAATGGGATATTTACCTGGCACAATAGAAGATGTGGGGTAGAGTCCATCTCAGAGAGATTGGATAGGTTTTTGATCTTTAGTTTTTAGATTGGTAATAATAGAATCTTTAATTTTGTGATTCTGGAGGGTTGGGGATCTGATCATTGGCCTATCAAACTCTCTACTCTTGAGTTTGGGCTAAAGAATAATCCTTACTTTAAGTTTCAACTTATGTGGCTTCAGGATTCTACGATTGACGATTTCATGCGAGGCTGGTGGACCAATGGCAAACCTTCTCATGACACCACTATGTATTCCTTTATTAAGGGGCTACAATTTGTTAAGTATAAATTGAAGAGGTGGAATAGGCTATTTTGGGAACCTTTCCTTGGCTAAGTTGGAGGCTCTTAAGAAGGTGGAAGAAGCTTCAAGGAAGATTATAGATCATGAACTCACGGAGGAGCTAAACTTTGAAGAATCGAAGGCTATGAAAGAACTTGTTGAATGGGAGTTGAGGGAAGATTTTTTTTGGAAACAAAAAGATCGAGTGGATTGGCTTTAGGAAGGGGAAGGAACACGACCTTCTTTTTCAAATCAGTTAAGGCTCGTCGTAATGGTAACCTGATTTCCTCTCTTATGAATTCTCAAGGTGCCCTTCTCTCTTCTTTCAAGGAGATTTTAGAAGAGGCTAGGAGGTATTTTTCTCTCTCTTCAAGGAGTATTCCCTCTCAGTTGATGAGGATGAAAATATTATTCTAAACGGTATTCCCTCGATTATTTCTATCAAGACGAATGAGCATTTGATGGACCCAATTTACCTTTAGGAGTTGGAAAATATTGTATTCAAGATGAAAAAATAGAAAGCCTCGAGTTTGAATGGATTTTTGATTGAGTTTTATTAGGATTTTTGGGAGTTAATCAAATTTGATCTTCTGGAGGTGATCCATGAGTCCCAAAGGAATAAACAAATGCTAAGGGATATAAATGCTAACTTTGTGGTGCTTATCCCCAAAAAGAGGGACTGAATTCTCTGGATATGTTCAGGCCTATTGCTCTATGCAATTTTGTGTATAATATCATTACAAAAATTATTGTTGAGAGGTTGAAGATATGGTTGAGCAAAATTATCTTTGAGGAGCAAGGTGGGTTTGGGAGTTAATCAAATTTGATCTTCTGGAGGTGATCCATGAGTCCCAAAGGAACAAACAAATGCTAAGGGATCTAAATGTTAAATTTGTGGTGCTTATCCCCCAAAAGAGGGAGTGAATTATCCAGATATGTTTAGGCCTATTACTCTATGCAATGTTGTGTATAAGATCATTACAAAAAAAATTGTTGAGAGGCTAAATATATGGTTGAGCAAAATTATCTCTGAAGAGCAAGGTGGGTTTGTGGCTGGCTGACAAATCTTGGATGGGGTTGTTATTGCCACGAAAGCTATTCACTCGATGGAAACTTCTAAGGAGAAATCTATGTTCATTAAGTTGTACATGGCCAAAGCCTATGACCGGGTCAAATGGTCCTTTCTTCAAAAATTTCTTGTTACTTTTGGCTTTGAGGAGGAATAGATTAGATGGGTGATGAGTTGTGTTTCTTCTTCCTCATTCTTTGTTCTTTTTATTAATGAGTCGTCAAAGTTGTTTAAGGCCTTGAGGGGATTGAGGCAAGGATATCCTCTTTCTCCTTATTTGTTTATCATTATGGCGAAAGGTTTGGGAAGACTACTTAAGTCTCAGATTAGGCATGGTCTCATTCAGGGTTGGAAGTGGGATAGCAGTTCGTCGCCTCTTTCCCACCTTCAATTTGTTGATGATACAACCATTGGGAATTGCCACTATTAAGGAAGTTGACAACATTGGACGGTCTCTTGACATATATATTGGTGCTTATGGGAAGTTGATTAATGAGGACAAGTATTTTATTCTCTTCTTCAATACCCCTTCTCTTATTCAAGCCAGGATTGCTCAAATTCTAAGATTCTAGGTTGGGACTCCCCCCTTTAATTATCTTGGTATTATGATTTTGTCTCATCCTCTACCTAGATATGCTTGCTAGTCTATGATTGATAAGTTTATAGGGAAGGTGAATCACTGGACCGTCAAATGGCTTTCCTTTATGGGTAGAGTGTTGTTTTAAAAACTGTTGTTCAAGCTTTACCCATTTACGGGTGTTTTGTGCAAACAACTCCCTCTCATTTTATCAAGGACATGGATGCTTTGTCAATACAGTTTTTGTGGTATGGAAAACTTGCTCAATCTAAATAGAGTCTAGTTAGGTGAGATTCTATTTGTAGGTCGGTTCAATAGGGAGGCCTTGGGTTGTGATAGACGGCTCTTTAGGGGTAGACTTTGGCTACGAAACTCTATTGGAGATGGTGTACTTCTCAAGATCAGATTTGGACTAAAATCTTATCTTGTAAGTACTTGAGAGGTATTTTTGAGGTTGAGATCCCTAGAGTCAACTTGGTTGGGAAAGGTTCGGTTATCTGGGACACTCTGAAAAGAGGGGTTAATTTAATTAAGCAGGGTTTGTTCTGAATTTGTAATCGGGGATCATATTCTCTTTTTTGGGAGGATTCTTGGGATGGCCACCCTCCTATCTTGACTCAATATCCCAAGTTACAGTTCCTAAGCATTTTGTTTCTTGGAAGCGGGTTGATCTCATGTGGAGGAATTTAAAAGAATCTAGCCTTTTGGCAATCTAGAGATGTACAAGTGGAAAGATCCATAGGAATGGCCCCATGGAGGATTGGATGAGGACAGAGATGTGTTGGCCCTTATTCTTGCGGGGAGACCCTGCTCTTCTTTGAGGGGTAAAGATATTTTGGCTTGGAATCCTGATCCCAAGGGAACCTAAGGTTCTTGATATGCAAAAGTTTGGGAGCCTCCCTGTCACATGGTGGAAAAAGGTGTGGAACATATTTTCTTGGCCTAAATGTAACTTCTTTCTCTGGTTGGTAGCTCGTAATAAATGCCTCACTTGGGATAACTTGAGGAAGAGGGGATTTTAGGGTCCCTCTTTATGTTTCCTTTGTGGTCATAATGAGGATGACTCTTCTTATTTATTTTTTCAATGTTCCCTTGCCAGAGACATTTGGCACTGTTGGTGGAGTGCTTGGAACCGTCCTTGTTTTTATGTTCTCTCCTTGGTGGAATTTTGGAGCGGTTTGGACATACCTTCGACCAGTACCCCATTCCTATAGGTGGCTTGGAATTTGGGACCTTCTTTCATCATCTGGTAGATTTGGCTTGAATGAAACCAATGCATCTTTGAGGGTGGACATTTTGTTGTACAACAGATCTGGCAAAGGATCTTGTGTATAGTTTAGGAAACTATCCATATCAAATGTGATATGGATCCTCTTTTGGACTCTAGGGAGGAGAAGGTACGGTAGACCCTTGGTCTCTTTGGGGTTGGTGCAGACTCTTCTCGCCCTAGCAGGGTTCCCCAACTCAACAAGAAAGTTTGAAGAGATGGTAGGTGGAGGCCACCCCCCTAGAGAAGTTTTAAAAATTAATACTTATGGGTCATCCAGGGGTAATCCTAGACATGCTGGAATTGGCGTTGTTGGGAGACACTCTACTGGCATGGTCAAATTTTTCTTTTCCATTTATAAAGGTATTCACTTCAACAATTTTATGGAAGCTCTTGCGATTATCGAGGCCTTGTAGAGGGGGTTTTCTCTTGGCTGGTGCAGGAGCATCTACGAGTCCAACTCTCAAATTTTGGTTAATATTTTAAACAACAAAAGGTTGGAGGGTATTAATTGGCAGTTGGCCTTTGTGGCCGTTCAAATTCTCATAAATAGTGAAGAGTTGGAATTTATCTCCTTTGTGCACATACTAAGGGAATGGAATGGGGTTGCTGATTATTTGGCCAAAAGGGCTTATGAGCTTTCGGGTTCTTGGATTATGGATAACTAGGAGAGTCTCCTATCTGGGGACTCTTAGCGCCTATCGGAGTTGATCCACAAGGATATCCAAACTTAATGTGGGTTGTTCTTGTCTTTTTCGGGCTATGACCCTGCCTGGTAGTTTTAGCCTGTTTTGCTATTTATTTGAGTCCTGGTTGGGAGCTTCGTTGTACTCTGTAATATTATCTTCTTATCAATAATTTTTTACCCCTTTATTTAATAATAATAATAATAATAATAATAATTTATATAGATTTTTTATCAAATATATTTTTATTAAAATATTATATTTATTTTTAGATTAATTAAAATATATTTAGAGGGTATTTATAAAAAAGAATATACTTATTTTTTAGGAGTTATATTTTAGCGAAGGATTGTCTAATTTAGATAAATTTTTAATCAATTTTTGTGGAATTTTAAGAGTTTTAAATTGAGTGGACATAGGAAGGAATTCGAGCAATATTGAGGGAGACACGGTCTTGTGAAGTCAACCGTATGGAATAAGGGCACTCATGATTTTTCAAGTTGCAAAAAATGAAATTGCAAATGTTTGTCAGCCAAGGTTCGGATGATGAGAGGAGCAATGGAGGGCTAGGGCTGAAGTGAGGCAAGATATTATGTCTGAGCATAAAAAATTTCAACTAAAGTTTATTTTTCCCTTATTTATCTTAGAAATTTTGCATGCAATTTTTTATAAAATTTTGTCAAATATTATATTCTCTATAGGATATTCTAGTAAATTTCAATAGATTTTGAGTTTTAGTTTTCTTCCCATGGATCGATTTATAACTAAATCCATATAATCATTTATAGTAGTAGAGGTTAGTGAGCACATAATAGAGGATCAATCCTTGCTGCTCAAAGATAAGACAATTTTTTATAAATTTAATGGGTATTGGTCGAGGGCTTTAGCCTTGAAAAAATAGATTGATAAGATTTGGAAGTCTCCGATAGTGATTCTATCCTTTCTTCCCAAAGGTTTCTTTCTAGCCACTTTTTGTTCTAGGGAAGAAAGATATATAATCCTAAAAGGGGGTCCTTGGTTTATGGGAAGAGCAAGACTCTTCCTTATCCACTAGTATGAAGACTTTTCACCTAAAAATGTAAATCTATCCCTAGTACCAATTTGGGTTAGTATGTATGGGTTGTCCATTGAATTTTGGGATATGGTATCTTCAAGGCAATATGTAACACTCTAGAAGAATTCTTTGAGATTTCAAAAACTACAAATGATGGATTATTGGCTATTTATGCTCAAATATTGGTCATGATTGATAAAATTAAAGCTTTACCAAAATTAATCATTCTTAAGTATGGGGGTAAGTTGTGGATCCAAACCATAGATTATGAAAACATATATTTTAGACGTAGAAGATGTCATGAAATGGGGCATATTGAGAGATCATGCCCTAAGTGGTCATGATTGATAAAAGTAAAGCTTTACCAAAATTAATCATTCTTAAGTACGAGGGTAAGTTGTGGATCCACACCATAGATTATGAAAACATATCTTTTAGATGTAGAAGATGTCATGAAGTGGGGCATATTGAGAGATCATGCCCTAAGAAGAGTCCAACAAAATCATATATAGAAAACTACAAGAGAAACTTACAAATGGATATGGATGAGGATGGTTTTCAACTTCCAAATAAAATATTTAGACAAATGAAAGCAATTAAATAGTGGAGTCCAGTGAGAAAGGATATTGGAAGAAATGCCAACTATTTTGAGGCTTTACCCTATGAAGAAAAAGTAGATCAAAGCTTAGAGGACATAGTACAACAAGTTCAACATATTAACAAGGAACCATCTATTAAGTATGATCCTTATTTAGGGATAAACATTCTAAATGAATCTAAGGAATGTGTCTCATCATATTTTGAAGACTCTCTCGAAGTACCATGAACAAATCAAGAGAAAAAAATTAGTAAAAAAATGCAATGTTAGATGTTAATACCTCTACCATTAATAAGGAAATACCATAAAATGAGCAAGACAAGTCAAATTCTTTTATAATAGAGCCAATAGAAGATAAAAGTAATGAAAAAAATATGTGAAAGAATATTTACGAAAAGAATAAGACCTTCTCCTGATATATGTAAGGAAAAAAGAAGAAAATCCTCAAATTATCAAGCCTTTCAAAATTGCAACTAACTTAGTGCCTTCCAGCGATTTTAACCAAGACCATTGGACTTAAGGGCGATGTCTATGACATATAGTTGCAACAATTTGATAATTTGCATAAAATAGTTACAAGTCTATGGACCTGATCAAAAAATTATACGTAAATTACAATGGCAAAGATGAATCTAGACTAGCTACATCAATAGAATGCACCTTGCCAAGTTGTTTTTCCAATAAATGCATAACAAATCTATAAATCTTACACTCCAAGATTCATAAGTAGCCTATAAATATTTCAATACACCTCACAATGAGGGTCAACTCTGTAGCATTTACCTGGATGTATGTTGTGTAATTTCTATTGCCAATTAATGAAAAGTGATAGTTGTTTGGCCTTCATTACAATTGTTTTTTTGAATAATAATTTGAAAAACTTATATTAAAACAATATCATTTACAAGTTGGGATGAGACTTCTCCCAACCTTAGCCAAAGAGAACACATGTTTACAATAGTAAAAGAATATTTGCATTGGAGCCAAATATCCTAAACCATATTTCTACAATGGTTGTTCACCTGTTTACAACTATAAAAGAAGATCTACATTGGAGCCAAATCTCCTAAACCATATTTCTACAATGGTTGTCCAAATTAGCTAAACATTGGATTTGCTCACCAACCTGCGTAATCATCTCATCCTCAATAGCCATGTCACTATTCAACTGAACCCCTACCTCCTTATTAGTATCCATCTTAGCCATAAATTCTACCACTTTATTTAGGACTCTACTCACATAAAATAGAACCACATCATCTAATTCCCTCCATAATTCCTTAATTTGAGTGACAAGAATCCTCAACCTCCATGTCTTCAAATCAAATTTCCTTATGCAATACAAAGCTCCTACCATTGTTTGAGAATCTAATTCTAATATTATCCTCCTGTAACCTTGTTTTACTGTCCAAATAGAAAGCATATTTGATATCTAAGGCTTCCGCTTCATTGTTTGTGGTCCTTCCTAGACCTTGTAGTTCCCAAAAGAGCATTGTTTCAACATGATTCTTGCAAACCACTCCAATTATAGCTCCACCTGGATTGCCTTTTGCAGCTCCATCAATATTAATTTTAATCCAACCTTTTATTCCAACTAGCTCTGTCCTGCCCCTATTGCACTTCAACTTCCTTATCCATTGTCCCTATAATAGCCCGAGTTTTCTCTTTAGCATACACTGCCACAATTTTTGTGACTTTGCTCCAAATGATCTGCCAAACTCCATTTAAATATGAAAGGTTTCTCTAAAAATTTAACCATTTCTCTCCAACCACACTTACCACAAAATGAAGTTTAATCCAAGATCCCAACCGATACAAAGAGCTTTAGATTTAAATCTACCCCTCTTCCATCTTTCCCAAATATTATTTTGATTCAAATCACCATTAACTTGAATTTTATAAGATAAAAAACATCTCTCCCATATCTAACGCATGAATGGGCACTCAAACATCAAGTGGTAAGATGTTTCATCACTCTTATAACATAAAATACATTGATATGGAACAATGATTCCCCTACGTCTGATATTATCAAAGTAATAATTCCATTATGCATGAACTGTTAGGCAAGAAATTTTATTTTTGACCAACCCCTGGACTACCAAATCTTTCTCCAATCCTCAACCTGATATGCATGAGGAGGAGGCTCTAGAAGGATCTTCTCATATCCATCCTTCATTGTGTAGACACAAAGGATCCCATAGCCCCAAGCTAATTCATCCTCCTCATATCTACCTATGAGAAATATTTCTGCCAATATTTTAGTCATGAAGGGTGTCAATTCCGAAGGGATTGAAATTGGCCTCTCATCCAACTTCTTAAACTGCTTAAACTTATAATCCCCCAACTGACTAGTGTTGAATTAACTTTTAATTTGGACCCAACCCCTAGTTTCCATGGTTTTTTTTATTGGTTGCAGTTATGGGAATTCAACAATTATAGGTGGGTATTAATCCTGTGATTCTATCCAAAACTGTGCCTTCTCTCTTCTCCTCACTTTCTAAAATAATCCATATTTCACTACCTAAGATCCTAAATTTAGATCCTGCCACACTAAGGACCCATTACCATCCAAATGGAAACAACCCACCTCATTTGGGTTTACCTATCCCAAATATTTACTAGTTAAAACTCTACTGAATAAATAAGTTGGTTAGTAAATCCACCTCTAGTAAAGCTTTCCAGCCAAAGCTTTATTATTTAACTTTGATCTCCTCAGTCCCAAACCTCCTTTTTCCTTGGATTGGCTTACTTTCTCCTAACCCACTAAGGCCCATTTCCTCTCTCCTTTTACTCCTCCCCATAAAATATGTCTAGCCATATTGTCTAACTCTTTTCATATGGTATGTGGAGAAGCAAGGATAGAAAACTTATAAATTAGCATGCCTTGAGTGACTGACTACAAAAAGGTTAATCTACCCCATAGCTTAACCATTTGTGAGACTAATGATTAATTATTTCCTTTATACAATCCAAAAGACTCCTCCAGATATCTATTTTTAGTTTTTTAAAATGCAAAGGGACCCCTAAGTATACCACTAAGAGAGAAGTCCTCGTGAATCCCAAGATATCTAAAATTCTATCTTGAAGCCTTTCATCAAGATTGAAAAAACCACTTTGGATATTTTATCATTGTATACTTGGTTTGTGGCCCTAAGGTATACATTAAGTAATTTGCTTGTTGTGGTGCAGTGGTAAATGCCCTGGGTGTTGGTAGAGGCCGACCCAGGTTCCATTCCCCTTGTATCCATCCTACAGATATATGGTATAGTTAGGAATGTCCTATGTGCTGGTAGAGGCCGACAAGGCTCCATTCCTCCTATTCCCAACATGTTGAAAGAGGTACCTCAAAAGGGGTGTTTTCCACTATAAATTAGTTTTTACCCAGGTGTTGTAGGTGAGTTGGAGAGGAGAGGGTAATCCTCCAAGGGAGGTCCCAGGTTCAAATATCCACCCTACCAAAAAGATGAATTGGGTAGCTAAAATCCAATTGATAATGTTGGTATGGGCAAGGTCGGGTGCAACCCCCGGGTGACTTTGATGGTGTAAAACCCCCTGTTCGTGGTCTCTCAGACCAAGGCGGCTCCACAAGGGGTTTTTTTTGCTTAAAAAAAAAAAAAGGTATACATTAAGTGTATCTCTAATCATTCTTGCTTCCCTAAATTGGCCACTCCCACCAATCTTGTGTCATCCATAAATTGTAGGTGAATCAAAAATTCCTCCCCACCTTGATACCTGTTAGCAAACCTTGTTGTCTTCTCCTCAAGATGAGTCTACCTAAAACTTAAGCCAATATGATATAAAAATAGGGGGAAAAAGGATCTCCTTGACAAAGGCCTCGAGTAGCTCCAAACGATTGTGAGGAAAGGCCCTTGATTAACACTGAGTATGTCAACGTAGAAACACAACTTGTGACCCATTCTATCCAATCCCGAGAGAAACCAAAGGTTGCCATCATATTGGACAAGAAGCTTCACTCCACCCTATCACAAGCCTTTGACATATTCAATTTTATGAACATTCCCCTATTACCAAATTTTTTCATTAATTGGATTACCTCCTAAGCTAGAACCACACCATCCAAGATTTGTCTGCCCTCTACAAAACCCCCTTGCTTAGAGGAGATAATGCTATGTAGAATAGGTTTTAGCTGCTCAACCATTACCTTTGTGATTATTTTATATATGACATTGCATAAGGCAATAGGTCTATAATCTGAAATATGCACCCCTCCTCCCCTTTTGGAATTAAGGCAATGAAAGTATGATTTATTACTTTAAGCATTCTTTTACTACCTTTGGAATCCTTTGTAATAGCCATTACATCCTCTTGTAAGTTGTCCTAAAAGGCCTAAAAAAACTCAATTGGAAAGCCATATGGACTTGGTGTTTTTTTGGTGCTCATTCCAAAGACTACTTTCTTTAGTTCCTCTTTATCAATAGGTTTAAGTAGGGTTTGATTTTCTTATTTAAAGATAACAGAGGGTATGACAAGAATAACTTATTTTTCAGACTCTTCATCTTACACCATACTTTCCTTAAATAGTTTAGAAAAATAATCCATTGAATGGAAATGCATACTTGGAATTGTAGTAAAGGAGTGTCCGTTCTCATCTTGAAGAGCTTCCATGTTGTTCGTCTATCTCCTAGCACAAGTAGTCTGATGGAAAAAAATTGGTATTTTATCACCTTCTAATAACCAAGTGGTTCTTACTCTTTGTTTCCAGTAGATATCCTCTTGGTTGTCAATGTCTTCAATCACTTTACACAATGCATCATCCTCTTATTTGAGCTGCTCTGTAATTTTTCCTTCGCTAAAGTGTTTTTCAACCTCATCTCATCTGGCCACCAATGGCGCTTTTTGGACCTAGAAGTCTGTCTTGTTAGCTCATCTCCATTGTTTCAGTTGATCCTTAACATAATAAAGCTACTTGTGGAATCTAAACATTGTTGTCCCATATGTTGGGTGACCCTCTTCCCACCACTACAAAATTTTCTTTTGAAGATCCTCTTTTTGTAACCAAAAGTTTTCAAATTTGAATGGTTTGTGATGCTACACTGTCTTGGTCCCCCATTCCAACAAAATTGGAAAGTGATATGAAAATGGACCCTCCAAAATCTAAAATTTTATATTCCATTTCACAAATGCTTCCTCTGAAATTAAAAAATGATCTAACTTCACCTTCCTGCTATGTGGCTCCCTCCTCTTATTAGTCCAAGTATAGTTGGTTCCAAGGCATTTAATATCCACCAAGTGTAATGCATGGACTTGGGCAATCATAAGTCAATACCTTGGGTCTAAAATTGGGGTTCCCCCTTCTTGATATCTAGAGGATAATTTAGCATTAAAATCCCCAACAAAAATCCAATCTAACTCCTCCCTTGAGACTCTCGTGTTATGCACCGCTTTCCATTGACGCATCTCACCATCTAGGTTTTGAGCCCCATAAAAATTTGTGATTAAAACCTACTTAGCTATCACATTGTTCCTAAAATACGATATGAGGACACCCCTCCAAGCTATATGTTCTATTTTTGTCCATTAAAGAGAGTTTCAAAAAGTAACCATTCCCCTTGAGACCCCTTGGACAACCACTTCCATATGACCAACACCCCTCCAAAGTCTATTTATTGTTTTACACATAAGATCCAATGATATTTTTGTCTCCTAGATAAGCAAAAAAATTGTTTTACATTTTTATAAGAGTCTTCGAACAATATATTGATGGGTTCTATTGTTTAAACCCCTAACATTCCATGATTGTATAATCATTGGTTACCTTGAGAGTAGTAAAAATCTATTTGCCTTACTGATCCTCCAGTGATCAGTTTGTCTACTTGAACTGCTATCAATTTCTTATTTGATTTTCTACCCACTCCTTGAGAGCTAATATTTTTTTCTCTTTTCCACCTGAGTTATACCTAGATTTGGCATTTATTTGTTCTTTTCTACTATACCCATGATGACATCCTTAATTATCGACTGCTCTTGGTTATGCATTATCAATGCCCCTGCAATATCTGAGTGTGGTAACTCACTGTACTCAATTACCTACTCTAGGATGGGAGGAGGTGAAAGAGGGGCTTGAATATAACTATTATTATTTTTATTATTCCCATCCACTCCTTCAATGAATTGTCCTTCTTCTCGGTCCACTAGTGTCCTGAATATATCATAACTATTGGAGCTCTTGAGTTGGGTTTGCTCTTTGCCATATTTTTTCTTTTGCCTTCTCCTTATTTTGGGTTGTTCAAAACCATCTCCCTATGCTTCTTTACCCTAATAAATGTTGGTTGTTTCTTTATTGATTGTTGAATTACCCTCCTTAGGAAGATTTAATATTCCCAAAGGAGCCTCCATTTTTATGTTCATATTGTTTGGGCAAGAATGGGCCAAATGCCTATATCTGTGGTAAACTTTGCACCTGAAGGACAATGTCTCATAATCCATTTGTTGAATCCAATATAGTCTTGCAAGTTCAAGTTAAACCTTTGCCGAAAAAGGTTGGTTAAGATCTATTTCCACACATAATATAGCATAAACGGTTGTGTTTCCTTCCATTGTGTCTTTGGAAACACCCAAATGTCTTCCAAGGGAATTGTTGAAAATTTTCAATACCTGCTAACTCCAAAAATTATTTTGGAAGTGCATACAAATGAATCCAAGTTGGGACAATAGTGGGTTCAATTCGAGGATAAAATCCCACTCTCCAGGGCTGAACAAATAATCTCGTTGGACCATGATTCCTCTTTTATGATTCGAAAGCCCTATTTCTATCGAAAAGTGAAGAAAAACTAACAATAAAATATCCATTGCTAATAAACCACAAAGAATACTCAACCAAGAGGCTCCCAGTTTTGTCAAAACCAAGAATGTAAAAAATTTAGGTTAGGGTGAATATCCATGAATTTATAGATCAAATCATGATTGGATCTATATAAAACTATTTCTTCTACCATCCTTTGCTCAATGAAAATCTTTGGCCTTGATTCAAATTGTGGCAAACATCCATTAACTTGTTGAGATGTTGATCTATTTCTAGCAGCCATAAAGAGCATTTTTAATGCAATTTTTTGTGCTTCTTCATTATCTACTGGAGATTTATCCTTTAACAAATCTGCAAAAGAACTATGTCTCTCTAAAAGAGGATTCAGAGGTGTCCCCATTGGGCCCTCTTTGGGCAACAATCTTGTCTTCAATTCCACAACAACCATAAATCTCTTCAGCTACCTAACTGATGCCCTCGATCTTCGTTACAATTGTTATTTTGGATTCTTATGAATGAATGTTGTGTTTTAATTCATTCATGATACACTTTATGGCTACTTTATTCCGTTAAAGCAAAATTTTCTCTTTGGATTGCTATTAAATTACTTTTCATTAAAGTCTTTGGAATGATTAAAGCATATAATTGTAACTAAACTATATTATGCATTTAATAATGGTTGGTTTGTTAAGTATCATTGCAAGCTCATTGTACTAGGCTTTATACAATATGTTTTCTTTGTTTTTATGCTATACCCCATTCATCATTAAATCATTATACCCTTACTCCTTTCTAACCCTTATATTTCTTCCTTTTATCTTAAACCCTTGTTTTAATTTTACATGCAATTCAAGGAGTTGGTCTACTTCAAAGGTTGAACTTGAGAGAAATATTAGTCATCCAATGTTGGCTAAAGTGTAAGACATACTTCATAAACTTAGGTGGATTTTAAGCCAACAATTTATGGCATGCTCAATGGGATGAATTATGCAATTCGACCATCTATTAAATTGAGCATAATATTGGAGAAATTATGCCCTCTAAGATATTTCAAATTATTCACCTAGTGACTCTGTTGAGTTATGAATGATTAGCTATACCCAATTACCATTTTACTCTAGTTTCTTATGTTTTATGCTGATAAAGTTTACAACCAAGAAGCCTAAGATTCCATTACTATTTATTGTGTTGCCAAATTCTAGATTAAGACAAACTAGGTCTCTACCTCTAGACTCGCTACCAGAAAGCATAGACTCTATATAATCTAGTCCTAAATAATTCTTAAGAATGTCTAGTTCTAAGTCCATGGCTCAAAATTAGCAACAAGTTTCTCAAAATTTACCCGATAGAAACACTATCATACTATTGGGTTTGGCATGTCTCAATGATATCCCTCAAGTAACACTCAAATCCTTGCCCACCTACGATGTCAGAGGAAAAACAACATATAAATGTTACCAAGATATGATTTCATTGTTCATAATTCATAACATCCAAGAGGAAGATATTATGGTTAGACTCCTTGCCTTATATATTAGAGAGAAGATACTACATAGGTATAGCACTCTAGAAGATGGAAGTATTCATTTGTGGACTAATTTGGCAAGGCCCTTTGTTGAATAATTTAATGAGTTAGTTCATCCATTTTATTTACTTACCCAATTTATTATTATCTAGAGATATCCTCCAGAGGTCATCACTGATTTCAACATCAAATTCAATAGGACTTGAAAAAAATCCCTCAAGATATTAGATCTCCTAGTCCCTTAGCATACATTTATTATATCAAATCCTTAGGTCCTATTCTGGGACTCTAAACATAACAATCTAATGTGATGACCTTCCCTTAGGTCTACCAAGTTGTTGTCACTGTAGAGAACACTTTAATTTCTATAGGAAGGCTACTTGATAGGGTTATGATGCCATATTTCCTAAATATTGACCAACCCACTCATTAGAAGGAAACTCTGACCACAATCACATATCTCTCCTCGATAGCTCATATTTCTACCCCCAAGGCATTACCCTTGGTACCAACCTTACCAACATTACTATCCCCAAAGCCAAAAGAGTCTCCAATAATGATAGTACTAACTATATTGAAGATCTTACACAACAAGGTGACAACCATAAAAAAAAGAAACTAAGAGGTTCTAGCCTAGAAGGTTTGCCTACGTTGTTAAGGATAAAAAAGCTTCTACTAGCAATGCAACTAAAAATACTAACAATATATACAATAATGAAGAATCAAAAACCTCAATCTTAGTATCATAAGGTAGACCTTGTAATGATCCTTGTAATGCCAACACTTGAGTGATGTACCAACATCAAGCCTAGTTAGTTGTCACAGAGAAAGTTGTTGGGGGATCTCGAATAAGTTATGATCACACAAGACCCTTTATAGGAAGAGTTAATACCAATGTTGACAAGTATAGAAAGAAAACATTACAAATAGATCTACAAAATTTGGGGTCCTTTCAAGTCCCAAATTAGCCTCAAAATCCCAAAGAGTAATGGCTTTTTAATCCTTAATACTACCATAAATCTCATAGGTTAAATATCATATGATTGAATATACTATAGCTACAATACAATAAGGTCAAGATAATGATACAATTAGAATAATATGAGCAAATTAATATGTATATCAAGGATAATAAATAACAAATAACATTCAATAATGAACAACAATATGAATGTAAATAGCCTCAATAATACATGTACAAAGCATGTAGAACAACTTACAATATTAATTGCTCAAAATGTATGCAATATGTATTACTCTTCTCTTACAAAGATAGTAACAATGATAAAGATGATAATATTATGATATGAGATGATCTCTTTATAGAGTACTATATATCCATAGTAAAATGAGAGTCTCATGACTCTTGACTTCTCTACTTGACACTTGCATACTTGATGAACACTTGACTCTATACTGTATGCATATCTAAACACGACTCTTACACTTTCATAACTTGCACACTCTAGCTAAGACACTTGTGCACATCTTTACATTGCATATTTGATCTCTTACATATAAGCACTTGTGCACATAGACTCAACTTACACTTGCATATTAACTCACATGACACATGCATTTTCTATATATTACAACTTTACACTACACCTATGAATTTCCTATACATACACACATAAAAGGAAAATAATACTCACACTCTAAACTATGACTCAACCCTAATATAATATTTAAAAATTATACCATGAAGGTAACATGGGGGTACATTAGCATGTACCAAATAATATAATATACTCCAACACCCTGTATGTACTACATTATTTTGTTATTGAAGACTTTAGTCTTCATTCATGGTCTTTATCTTGATATTCTACTTGAGCTCTAGCAGGTTCATCTTCTTGCTTGACTTTGAGTTCTAACTTTTGCATTGCTACTATTTTCCTTCTAAATCTGTTGCTAAAGAAGTTCATACTTTTCTTATGCCCATCTCTAAATTTTGGGAAATATTTATGAGGAAATTCATTAAGATATTTTATTGTTGTTGTGTATATCCATTCAAAAATATATTTTTATTTGTACCAACAATGTCTTTGAGAATTATTGGTACCTCCACAAATTTTACAACAATGAAGATTCCAACATCTTTCTATCTTGTGTCCATGTCTGCCACAATGTTCACATTTGTTTTCTAAATGTTTGAAGTCTTCATTATAATGTTCTTTGTCACACATATTGTTTGCACACTTTTTGTCTTCATGAACTATATTCTTTGAATCACATGCAACATCTATTCTTGGATCAAGTTCCTTTGTCTTTGTTATGAATTCCAAGTCGAAAGTATCAAATCTTGCATCACAATTTTCTTTTATATCTTGTTGAAGATCACTAGTATCACAACATGCATCAGTAGTCATTGGTTTTAATTCTATGGTATCACAATATTCATTTGCTATCATAGGCCTTAAATCATTTGTATCATAACAAACATCTTTCATCATTGGTTTATTCCCTAATTCTTCAACCTTTCCTTGCTTTCGTATCTTGGAAATATTTAAAGTGATTATTCCCTTGTACATTATTTTTCATAGATAGTTGGTATAGTAATAAAAATTTCATGACAATTATTGGTATTATTAAGAACACTTTGCATTCATTGTTGAAGTATTAAAAATTCTCTATTTTTTTCCTTTTCAATAATAGATTGTAAATATTCCATCACCACACTTGGCACATTTTTCATCTTCAATAGCTTCTTAAGAAAAAACTTGTAAAATATTATTTACTATCTTTCTTTATGTATTGTCTTTTATTGCCATGTCACAATAATTAATTTTATTGTAGAACACATTATGAATCCCTAGTTCAAAAACTAGTAATAAAATTTTGCAAATTTATATTTTCCTACATTTGATGTTGAAATCCTTTTAACTCCCAAATAAATTAACCCCATTTATCAAGGCTCTTTGCTTCCAGATTAGAAATTGGGTGAGTTGATAGGGTTGATTTAAACTCCTCTATGGCTGAACAAATATTTATTTTTGTTACTTCTAAACAAATTTCCTTTCCTTTAATTATTCTTCTATTATTTTCTAGCCATGTAGTCCAAAGTATTATATATTTTATCATATTCCAAATTTTCTATAAAGCCTCACTTTTAAAAGTGCTCTGCCATTGCTTTAACCATCCTTAAATTCTACCATTCATCACCTTACATTAACAAAATATATTAAGAATCCATTTCCATAGATTCCAGACTATTAATCAATGTCCCAATATATGGTCTATACTCTCCTCCTCCTTTTTTATAATTAACACATTGTGAGGGGCCATGAAAACCTCTTTTCATAAGGTTATCCAGGTTCATGTTGTGTATTGTCAATTCAACTCCCAAATTAGTTTATCCTTGGTTTCCCTCGAAATCATCATTGTTGTTATATTTTTGCTCAACTGCATCCTAGCATCAATATCTTGTATACTTGTAAAAAATATATTTTAAATTTGTATCTTCCTTCCTGATCCTTATACATAATATTTGAAACCCTATCACAATATTTGTCTTGAAGTAATCTTATCCATGGTTTCAAAATTGGATCTAGATTGAGTGTTTTTTATCACACCAAGTATCTATCCAAAAAGAAATATTTTCTCCAATTCCCACCACCCATATTAGACCTTTAATTGCTAATCAATAGATTTTTTAAATCGTTCCATAGAACAAAACCATTTGGAAGTGAGAATGCAGTAAATATTAAGTTTGGGTCATTGGGCTTAACATACTTAGAAGATTTCTTTCCCAAAGTCTTTCTCTCTTTGTACAATCTATAAATTACTTTTTCCCTAAGAGCCAAATTTGCATTTGCAAGAACTCTTAAACCTAGACCACCCCTAGTTTTATCATCACACACCTTGTTGCATTTCACCAAAGGATATTTCTTGTTATCATGTAAACTTGACCACAAAAAGGACCACATAATATAGATTAAACGTTTTTTAATTGATATTGAAATAGTATACAAGGACATATAATAAGTTGGAATGACTTATAAGACCAATTTAATTAGTTACAATACTCCTGCTAATGATAACCATCTACCTTTCCATGCATATATTTATTCTAAACTTTACTTATAACTAGATTCCATAATTCTATCATAATTATCTCATCAAATAAGGACATCCCTATATAAGTTGCTAGTAAATTTACCTCCTCCATTTTAAGTAGCCTACATATCCTTACTTTGATACTATTTGGTGTGTTTAGGAATTAAAATTTCTATGTTGATGCTTTTTTGTATACGTTTAACAAGTTATTGAAATCTATGGCCTTGTTTATCCTTGCCTTCCCAAAAAGGTCTATATCATCTACAAATTGTTGATGGGTGATGTTGTCGATGTTATTACTAGCCTTAAGTCCACTTATAAAGCTTTATTTATTAGACTTATTCATGTTACTATCCAAGACCTCTACCATAATAATAAACAAATATGATGATAGAGTATATCTCTATCTAAGAACTCTCTTGGCTTTAAATAATTATGTTACTAAACCATTGACTAGCACTGAATATAAAATTGTAGAGACACAAGATTTAATCCATATAATCAATTTATTACCACATCTAAACTTTTATAATACTATAAAATAAAAATCCCATTTAACCCTATCATATACTTTACTCATATCAAGTTTTAAGATCATTGCTATCTCTTTTATTGAAGCTATTGAATGCATAACTTCATGAGCTACTATGATCCCATATATAATTTGTCTCCCTTTCACAAATCCTCCTTGCTCTTTTGAAATAATTTTGTTTAAAATAAGTCTTAATTGATTCACAATCATTTTGGAGATAATCTTATATGACATATTTGTTAGCGTATTTTACATTATTTGGTACATGCTAATGTACCATCTTGGGTACATATTTAGATTAGGAATATGTATTAGATTAGAGTGTGAGTATTTACTTTATGCAATTTAATAAATGCACAAGTATTATTAGAATGTGCAAAGTATTAATAATGTAAATGTGCATAATACTCCATGTGCACCAGTCCATCAAGTAGAAAAGTGAAGAGTCTCAAGAAGAGTGAAGGCCAAGAGTACTCCATATGAAGAGACATTATATTATATATGTGACTATGTGTGTGTGTAATACAATGTAGAGTGAGAGTGTGTGGAAGTATGGTGTATTTGAGAATTCCATTCTATATCAAGATACAATTTTTGTGAGCATCTGTTAATGGTATTTTTATTAGTTGTGGTGGAAGTTATAATTTATGAGTTTTATTTGTTTAGAATATTGTCATTTATGAGCATATGTTTAGAATATTAAGCATCAAAAGCTAACAATGGTATCGGAACCACAAGGGAGAATGATAGGAGACATGAAGATTTCTTTTATAGAATTTAAAAGTTGTTATATGGCTATAGTCTTTCCATAAGGTTGTAGAAAAACTCGTGAAGACTAGGACTTAACATAGATTTCTTTCCACTAGATTGAAGAACAACTAGTGAATATAATTGATTTCAGATTTTTGGAGATTTTGATGTATTTGATTGTTGTTGTCTAAGATTTTATTGCAGAAAATTAGCTCTTAGAAGTTGAAAAATTTCCTACAATAGATAAATAAAAATTTCACCTTTTATTGTCTAAAATTCTATGTGTTTTCCTTGTGCAAGGATTAGTTTTTGAGTTGCAGCAAAAGAGTAGATATTGAAGATTGAGGAGACCCAAAAAAGAGGTCCCCATAGAAGATTTAAGATTGAGGATATCCAAGAAAGAGGCCCCCATAGAATATTGAAAATTGTAGTTTGAAGGAAAGAGAATGAGGCTAGAGTATCCCTATTGAAGGTTGAGAAGGAGGACCCCGAGAGAAGAGGTCCCCATTGAAGATTTGAGAAAGGAAATAAGAGATTTGAGAAAGAATATTAAGGAGGACTAGAAAAAAAATTCCATTGAAATTTTGAAGGAGAAATAAGGAAAATAGAGAAGCATATAAGGAGAATAGAGAAGCCTTGTTGAGAAATTAAAGAAGTGCCCATTAGAGGAGATTTGAAGAAATTTTGAGGTAGAAGATTGCAATAATAAGAAGCTCCTGAAAAGAGGTAATCACATCAAAATCGGTATAATTGTTTCATTCAACAACAAACCCAAAAGGATTTGTGAAATTGATTCAAGGAGAAGATTTTTGGCAAGAAGTTTGCCAAATTTGAGAAAATATTTTTTAAGAATACAAGATATTCAGATTCTTGAAGAAGATACCAACAAAGAGGTTAAATTTGAAGGCAGAATTTAGTGGAAGCTAAGGAGAAGAAAGAAGATTGAAATATGCCATAAATTGATATTTTTGGAGACAACCATTAAAGTTTTCAAGGCTAGTTTTTGAAGAAGAAAATTGTATATTTTTGAGGCAGAATTATAAGAGTTTTAGGGTAGCACGATAGAGGAGAAAAAATCATAATTTTGGAGCAGCATTTGAAGAGTTTCTAGATTGTGAATTTGGGTAGCATTAGAAGAAGATAGAAGAGTTGCGAATTGGAAAAGTTTTGGGCAGTTTTGAAAGCATTTGTGGATAGCTGATTGAAGGAAGAATTGACAATAACTTAAGGTAGATAATTTAAGGAGATAAAGGCAGCATTTGGAAGCATTTGGAACTACAAAAATACAAAGTTTGTGGACAACAAAAAGGTAGCAAATTGAAGGAGTTAAAGACAACATATTGGACTGCATTTGGTGCTGCAAATTTTAGAGAATTTGGATAGCAAATTGAAAGAGAATAGAGTTTTATTTTAGACAAAATTTGAAGAGGAATTTGAGCTACAAATTTTAGAGTTTCTGTTAGAATATTAATGTGCACCATACCTTATGGTTTGACACTTGTCATGTTCCTTGACATTTGCCATGATTTCATATAGGCCTCCTGCCTATATATTGTACTCATTTTCATATGTAGTATATATCATCTTTTGTTCATTCCTAACATTTGGTGTCATATCTCAGGCGCTCTCCTGAGCTTGTGAGCTTGAGGGGGGATTTCCCTCATGGAAATCCTCCCTCCCTCTCATTTTTTATTCCTCCCCCATTTCTATAGTGATGTCTTTTCCAAAATTTTCTTATTACGATGGGAGAGATTATCCTCTGTGTTCAGGCCAATTTGGTTCATAATAGACATGAAAAATCTTCCATACATATTTTATTAAAGTTGTGAAAGTTTTGGTGTTATATTTGATTGGCCTCTATGTATCCAGCGTGGATCGGTTCCTTTGAAGTTTATTTCCAATTTGAGATACACATGTAGTCTAGTTATTGATATTGACTTCAAAAAGTCACTTTGAGATTGCAAGACCCACAGATCCAATTTTCTCATCTTCTAACGAATAATTATAAGCCATGTTAACAACCTATGTTGGTGGTGAAGCCCGTGTGCTGTGTGATTTGTTGTGCTACCAACAAATATCAATTGGAGATCTAAAAAATCAATGCCCAGTGTTTCTAGTTTTTTTATAGGGAGGAATTTATGTAGCTTGACGTATCATTTGCAAGGAGGAACAAAGTTTTTCTATAGTCTGTACATTTTCGAGATGAAGAAGGGGAAGCAAAATTCATAGGGGCAGATGAAAATGAATCCAACGTATTTTATCTCATTGATGAAGACCTCTCCTTAATGTAGTTCGTACCCAAGTTCATATTCTCAGTTCGTCGGTAGTTGGAGTGCTACCAAAATTATTGTACTCCTAAATTTTTACCGTTGGTTAATAGCCTGCCCTTTGCATCTGCTCTGGAGAACTATTGAAATCCTTGGCTTTGATTTTTTCTTTTTTCATCTACCCAATATCCATGGGAATGTCTACATGACATTAAAAATTGATAGGTGCAAAAGAGCTATGGAATCTTGTGCAAAATAATTGATGTGCAAATGGCAAACAATTTTTTACTTGTTTTAATGTGCGATTGCTTCATGTGGAGGATTTATTGATTTCTAACATTTTTTTTGGTAATTATTAATTCTAATTAATAATGGGTTTTTATAGAGGATCCCAAAACCTTATATACAAAAACAGCCTAGCCATATGATGTTTCATGCCAAACAACTATGAACGTAAATCAGAATGAGGAGAAAACAAGGAGTTGTTGCTAGCCCGAAGGCTCCGGACGAAGCAAACCGCCATGAAAATTCTGATCACACAAAACATAAATACAAAAATAATTGCCGACGAAACTAGACCAAAAACAAAAGAAAACCATCCAGGCATATGGGGGAAGGCTATGCAGGATCCTCGTGATCCTTATAAGTCCTTTCACAATCACATCGCCCTGCGACCAAGTATCCACAAAGTTCTGGGTAATGTCTTGATCAGGGCCAACGAACTTCTCCAGGAAGGGTAGAAAGCCCTTGGCTTTCATAAACATGCGGGCTTCATCACAGAGGGAGAGTGACGAAGGCTCGATATATGGGGTAGCCATGCTGGACGACTTCTGCAACAACCTCCAGAGACAAAGATTAGAATAAAAAATCCGAGCATATATGAAGGGAGGGGAGAGAAATATCAGACCAAAATCTGCCACCCCACGTCATCTCGAATCCATCATCGTCGAACCAGGGCCAAAAAAATAAGGTGGCCCATAAGTCACGAGCACGTCCGGGCAAAGCCTGAAGGTGCCACGTAGCCAAATCACAGTCCAAGCTGAGCAGCTACGATCCCCCTTCCCAGCGCGAGCTGGGACAAACCAACAAATACCAAAGAAACTGAAGGACTGGAGCCGGTTCCAAGGCCAAGAAGTGGCACGATTCACACTCAAACATTCCCAAGAATTATCGAGCTTCCCACACTGCAACGACTCGGCAGGGTAGAGATACTTGGAACTTCCACCTTTGGACAAAGGAGAGGAGTGCAAGGAGCATGGGGAAACAACTACCTCATCATGGAGGAGAAGGGAGCGTCGATAACCACTGTTGCACCAAATCAGACGAGCCTTGAAAACGTGGGAATCACCATCTTTGAAAAATGGAGTGCGAACGACGAGGTTGAGAGGGCCCACCTCCCGACCTTCAGAAACTTTGAGAAAAAACAACTGACACAAATCAATCATCATGGGGTAATGTCCGTCTTGGCCATGCTATCCAGCTCGAATGGGAAACGAGACCGCCAGATCACCGGACACGTGGTCGCAAGGCCCTTGTTGGCCAAGTGGTCTGCCACCCGGTTGCCTTCTCTGAAAATGTGCCCTACCTCCCACCTGGCACATCGAGAAAGGAGCATTCTAGCTTCGAGGATGATGTTGCAAACCCGCCAAGACGGGTCTTTGGAGCCACGAAGATAGTTAATGATGTTTAACGAGTCACCTTCAATAATGAGAGGCCTGGGATCATCCGATAGGACCTGCAAGCCTTTCAAAACACCTCGGGCTTCGGCAAAATGATTCGTCTGAAGCCCCAAATCTTTGCAATAAGCCAAAATCAGCTTACCATCATGATCTCGCACAACGCCTCCGAAACCCGCGGGCCCTGGGTTGCCTTTGGCTGCCCCATCGAAATTGAGTTTGATCCACCCCACAGGAGGTTTGGACCAAACGACATCCCTCCGTCCAGACACAGAACCGACCTCGAAAGGTGGGCAGATATTCAACCTCTTGAGAATAAACTCTTCCCCAGGGAGGTGAGGGCGGGAGCTGGGAATAATTTTTGAATTCTCAATAGCAAAGGATAAAGCTCTTTGGGCGACAGAGAGCGCCACCCTGGGGGGCTTGCCAAAGATACGCCCATTTCTCTCGAGCCAAATCTACCAAATGGAGTGGTGGAAAGTGGCTTCAACCAGAAACCGGAGCTTAGGGTTCTTGAAAGGGCTGGGCCATTGGAGGAAGGCGTCTTTGAGGGATCGGGGAGAACACCACAAGATTTGGAAGGATGACAACACAAAGTTGAGAACCGATTGGGAAAAGGGGCAGTGTAAGAATAGGTGATCCAACGATTCACAATCAGCCAAGCAAAGATAGCACCTGTTGGGAATTTCAAAGCCTCTCTTATGAAGATTATCAATGGTTAGGGCTTTATTATGAAAGGCAATCCAGGAAAAAAAATTCACCTTAGGAATAATCCCTTTTCGCCAAACCGCCTTCCACCGGATATCCATAGCATTTCCAGACGTAAGAAGGTCATAGGCGGACTTAACAAAAAAAAGACCATCCTGAGTGCTACGCCAAATAATTCTATCCTCCCTGATAACCGAAGGAATTAAAACAGATTGAAGAATTCTAGATAAAAAAGCCAACTCGTTGTTGAAGCCGTCTACACCCGAAAGCTTCCACCGGGGGGGAAGAGAGCTCCGATCGATGAATTCCGCTACCTTGAGCTGACAGTTTGGATCGATCAGGGTCCGCAAACCGGCCAGGTCCACTTTCGACTCAAGGGCTTCATCACCAGCCCATCTGTCTCTCCAAAAGAGGATGGAGGATCCATCGCCCAAGATCCACTGGGTGCCCCTGATGATTAATGAACGGGCCTGAAGCACTATTTTCCAAAAGGCCGAGGCTTCGGCCGGAGGCCCAACTTCAAGGAAAGAATTTTGCCCAAGGTACTTCCTCTTAACCAGCTTGACCCATTCCACCGGTTCGTTAGTGAGGATCCTCCAAGCATGTTTTGCAATCAGCGCCATGTTCATGAGTCTGGATCTTCTCATTCCCATACCACCTTGGTCTTTCCGAAGGCAGACCTTCTCCCAGGCCACCAAAGGAATTCTGGATCTGTCTTCACTATCGGACCACAAAAAATTCCTCTGTAACTTCTCAATCTTGGAATGAATAGTCACAGGAATCATGAGAACAGACATGAAATAAGTGGGAATTCCTTGCAGACATGCTTTGGTGAGAGTGGCCTTCCCGGCTTGAGACAACAATTTACCTTTCCACGTGCTGAGTTTCTTATGGAGCCGTTCCAAGATCATGTTCCACATGTTTGCACCGGCACGCCCATTGCAAGCCAAGGGTAATCCCAAATATGTTGCAGGCAGGGAATCAATGGTGCATTCCAGAATCCTAGCAATGCGAATCTGCCTACGTAAAGGAGTATTGATAAAGTAAATTTTGCTTTTGATATAATTCACCTTTTGGCCAGCAGCCTTCTCATACCGGGATAGGATGCGCTTAATAGACTTGGCCTGGATGACAGACGCTCCAGTGGAAATGAGCGTGTCATCTACAAACTGTTGGTGAGTGACAGGATCAACTCTGGACGTAGGCAAAACGTCGAAGATCTTGTTTCATCGGAGAGCATCATTCAAGGACCAGCTTAGGACCTCCACCAGAAGAATGAACAAAATAGGGGACAGAGGATCACCTTGTCTGAGACCTCTAGTGCTTCGAAAGAAGCCAGCCGGGGACCCGTTGATCAGAACTAAAAATGAAGGAGAGGAAATGCAACTGCTCACCAGGTCAATCCAGAGAGGGTGGAAGCCAAATTTGAGGAGGACAGCATAGAGAAACCTCCTATCGACCCTATCAAAAGCTTTATTCATGTCTAGCTTAAGGAAAAGCGCAGCGTTTTTGGAACATTGGGCAGAGTGGAGGGTCTCATGGATTGTGATGACACCGTCCAGGATGTTTCTACCCTTAACGGTGCTACCCTGCGCAGGACCAACCAAGGAGGGGAGGAGGGATCTCAGACGGTTGGCAATGGTCTTAGAAAGAATTTTGTAGAAGACATTGCACAAACTTATGGGCCGATAGTCAGAAAAGCTTTTACAGGCGGGAGTCTTGGGAATGAGAGCCAGGAAGGTAGAGTTGAGTTTTGGGTGGATGGATCTGGCGGCTTGAATTTCCAGAATAGCTTCACAAACATCAGACCCCACAATATCCCACATAGCTTGAAAAAAATGGGGGGGAAAACCATCGGGCCCGGGGGCCTTATCCGGCTGCATGGAAAAAAGAGCATCCTTAATCTCGAAATGGGAAAATGGTTCCAGGAGCTTAATACTCACCTCATGGGGAACCTTGGTGGGGAAATTAGCTAGCAAGGATCTCTGAACATGGAGGTCACTGTCAGGAGGAGCACCCAACAAATCCTGAAAGAAATTGACAGCTTCACTACGAATTTCATCAATCTCCCTAGTAGTATGACCATCCTTGCACACCACCTCCCTGATCTTATTGGCCCCCCTGTGCCTCATGGTGGACGCGTGAAAATTTTTTGAATTTGAGTCACCATTCTTCAGCCAGAGTTCCCTGGATTTTTGACGCCAGAAAACTTCCTCTCTAGCCAGGATGGAATGGTAATCAACTAAGAGGCACCGTTCCTCCTCTCTGAGAGCTACCGAGTACCCTTCGGCTTCCATATTCTCCTCCAGAGCCTTTAATTTCTGAGAAATGGACTTTTTAGACTCAAAAATGTTGCCAAAAACCTCCTTGTTCCAAACCTTCAAATTCTTTTTAATCAATTGAGTTTTAGAGCCAGTATTTTGGACGTTGAACCTGCCAGCTTCACCTTCCACCAAGCCGAAACCTTCTCTCTGAAATCCTTGTGGGAAATCCACATGGATTCGAATCTGAAAGGGGTCTTATAACCAGGCCCGTCAGTGACCTCCAGAATAATAGGATTATGGTCAGATCCGATCCTGGGAAGGGCAGAGAGAGTTGCATCACCGAAGAGGGGGATAGCTTCGTGAGAAATGAAGAAACGGTCCAGCTTGACCTGGATGAGATTGCTCCCAATCCTCCTGTTGCTCCAGGTGAAGGATGCCCCTTTAAGGTCAATATCCAACAAATTATTAGCAGATACAAAATCTCTGAACTCCTCCAAGCCGCGACTAAGAAGTTCAGTGCCTCCCTTTTTTTTTGAAGGATGAAGAGGGCAATTGAAATCTCCACCTACAACCCACGGGAGGTCGCTAAAATTGTCTCTCATCTGAGAAATGGCTTTCCACATCTCTGCTCTCTCCACAACAGAGTTCGAAGCGTAAACATTAGTCAAAATCCATGAGGAATTATCTACCTTGGAATGAAACAGAACGTTCATAATCCTGCTAGAGACTGATAAGAGGTTGCCTTCAACAAAATTAGGGTCCCACATTACCATGAGGCCGCCTGCAGAACCTATTGCAGGACTGGAGAGGAAATGGCCCTTGGCCTAGATGGACTTAGTAGCCTTAGCAAAAATGGAAGCATCGGACTTAGTTTCTTGCAAAATGAGGATGGAGGGATTAGACTTCTTTCGAAGATCGGCCACAACCCTGCGTTTGGCCACTCCATTAAGGCCTCTCACATTCCATGAGAGGACTTTCATCTGGACAATTTAAGGAATTTCTTACCCCCCTTTCCCTGCTGGATGGGAGGTTTTGGGACAAGAGAGTCACCCATCAGGGAATCGAAATCCTCTTGAAAAAGCAAACGCTGAGAACCATTTGCAACATCTGCTGTCGTCTCCTTATCCCTCCTTTCTTTGTTAGGAGGACGACCCTGCTTTCTTTCACTGCCGAAATCTACCCCTTGCTTCCGGCTCCTAGTGTTTCGAGGGCTGATATTGCCAGACTGCTCACCCCTCCTACCTGTCAGGTAATCTTCCAACAGGTTCTAGGCCTCGAGAAGGTTCTGATTATGGAGATTTAGTAGGCCAACCTACGCGGGAACAGGGGGTGGGGGCTATTCTTTTTCCATTTGAGGTTCTGGCTGGGGGCTCGCACCGCCATGAGTGGCACTCGAATGGGAGATGAGACCCTTATCAGGGGTGGAAGATACAGGGAGTTCCCCCGAAAGGATTGATGATGTAGCCTCTGTCGCCACAGGGTGTTCGGGTTGCCCTTCACCATGGTCCAGGGGGTTGCAAGATTCCCCCCTTTTTTTCCCTAGCTTTTGAAGAGGACAGCTAGACTGAAGATGCCCCTGAGAATTACAATGAGGGCAGTAAGCAGGCCTATTCTCATAGAAAATGGCTTGCTTATGAAGAAAAGACCCTCCAGACCTCAGGGTAATGGAGTCCGGGAGGTTTGCCTCTAAATCCGCCAAAACACAGAAGCGAGCCTGAACAAATCTGGTTCGGGCTCGGGTAGGAGGGTCGATGGTAACCAGCTCCCCAATGGAGCGTGCAATACCTCTGATGACATTTTCATGCCAGCAAAAGAGGGGAAGGTTCGGAAGCCTAACCCATATTGGGGCAATATTGATGTTTTGTGTTTCGGGATTGAAATCCATCCCCCACTTCCTGAGAAAGAGACTCCTTCGTCCCAGAAACCAGGGACCCCCAGCCAAAATTTTACAATAATCCTCTGCATTATTCAGTCTTATTGTGAAAAAACCCCTGGACAGGGCAGCCAACTCCATGTGGCCCGACGTTCGCCATTTTGCAGCTGCCCACCTACGGATGGTCTCCATATCAGGGCGTCCCCCAACGAACTTACCCACTAAGGTGAATTTTTTGAACTCTACAAAACTTGAGAGGACTTCCTTCGGGATATTCAGTTCATCTCCGAACGAAAATAGGTCCTGAGTGAAAAAACCGCCAGGGGTTTTCGAAGCCGTTGCTTGAGCATACGTTTTCTATTGGCCCATCCTCCGTTTATCAGGCGGATCCTTCCCGCGGTTAACGTCATCTTCAGACAACTCTGTAGAACCTCCATCCTCAGACTGGCCTCCCTCCGTCTTGCTGTGTCCTTCCGCTTTGCTGAGGTCTTGGTTCGTAACGCTGGCGCGCCCGCTCCCAGCCCCTCCCGACACGACCTTCCCACTCTGAGACATCTCCTCCTATCTTCAACTATCAATGCTAAAAGTTACTATTATTAATGGAAGGGAATTGGATATATACTGATTTCTAACATTTGGTATGTGCACCCATAGGATATTTTCCCATGATAAGATGCTATTTTTTATTATTTTGATCGCATGCTCGACTTTGGAGGTGTAGTGAAAACCTTGGCCTAGCTGGCATAGAGTCCTCCCCAGCACAGATAGAGGAGAAAGACAAAGATCTATCCAACTTGCGAGATCCCCCAAACGTGCCATGGTGCATGATCTCAAAGACAACAAACATGGAAGAATATCAAGATTTGGGTAGTGAAGCCATAATTAAGAGAGAAGATATGGAAGGATGCGTGCATAGGTCTAGATGCAGGTAAATAGCTAGATCGATTTAGGAGCTGATCAATATAATCACTGTGTTGTTTTTATTTATGTTGACATGTAAATCCAAATCAACGAGATCCGATCTATGTGCAATCTTTACAATTAGTATACTATTATTTTTTTGAGTATGCCATTGGATTACCACATGACTAGATACGTCTGTTTCCCATAGCCCATCTCAATCGCATCAAGGAGAAATTATTTTTACCCATTGCTGGAAGTTGGTTAGCGCAATGATATGTTTACATAATGCCAGAGGAAAGAAGTATTTTATATGTTCATAGCCTTTAGCATGGAGAATGACATGGGATTGTAGCATCGTCGTAAGAGTGTAGAGTTGTGATGGTTTCATACACACTAGTGGCTGAAAGTTTAGTGGAATGGACATCCCTAAAAAAAGAAACTCGAAAATGACATGGAGATGATGATGGAGACACCAAAAAGTTTTATCTATTTGGTCAAAGGTTGTGTAATTAGCTGCTACACCGAGCTACTATAGATCCCTTGATGAGTTGCTACATCGAGCCAAGGTCAAGGTTTTTTATCTTCTTCCCGCACTGCTTGCTACTAAATTTGTCCTATATGTGAGGCAACAATCACTTCGTCATTGCTATGATTGACTATGTTCTACGTGTGGTGGTGAAACCTCTTTAGATCCCTTTGTGGATGGCAATTTGGAGGATTTAAGCAGAGGAGACTATGTGCTCTCAACGGAGGTTGTAGAAATAATTTTGACATCATTTTAGATTGGGCCTAACTCATATATTTAATATTATATATATATATTTTTAAAGAGAAAAACCCCTTGCAGGGCCACCTTGGTCTAAGAGACCATGACCAAGAGGTTCTACACAATCAAAGTCACCCAAGAGTCATGCTCGGCCCTGCCCGCACCAACATTATCAATTGGATTTTGGGTACCCAATTCAAATTTTTGGTAGGGTGGAGATTCAAACCTGGGACCTCCCTTGGAGGATTGCCCTCTCCTCTCCAACTCACCTATAACACCTGGGTTATATTTTATTTTTATATATAATGATGGGATCGAGGGAAATATAATTTGAAAATGAAGAGGCTATTTATTTAAATGTGAGGGGACATTTGTTTTTTATTGGAAAATTTTGAAGTCTATTTTCTATTCCACCTGAGAGCGATGCTGCCATTAAGAGATGTTTTCTGCCTAGAGAGGCTACTATTTTTTCCAGCAAACGAAGACCCCATTGAGAACGAAATATAAGGGTATTTATAGTCATCGAAAAAGATTTTCCAAGATGGACACATTGGTGATGTCCATTTGTAATTTTAAGGCTATTTTATTTATATTTTTAGCCTCAAATTATTGTATCTTGGAGTGCACTCTTGGTTGAACCTGACACTTCTAAGACAAATTGTATGTGATCCTTGTACCTAGTCACCTTCTGTATAGCACCTAGCGGATGCAGCAGCTGGTTACCCATGCATTCTGGTACGATGAGATGGTAACCATAAGGACATATCCTCTAGGGACTACAAACATAGACACCCTAAACTCTATCCGAGGATTTTTTTTTCTGAATTAACTTTTGAAGACTACAAATAAAGACACTTCAGAAGATTCTATTATCTTCTTTCTTCCTCTCCTCCATATTTGAATTCTATGGCTCATTTTTATTGTAATTCATAGCTCGTATTTCTTTTGTATTAAGGTGCATTTTCGATAGAGTCCGACACCTTCTAGATTTAGTTCACCATGAGGGGGGATGATATACATGGTGGATCTAGTCAATGACCTATAGAGGCAACATACCCATGGAAGTGGCTGACCCTGAGGCTCTTAGTCGGTTGACCCAGTGGCAATAGATCCAAGGAAGTGCCTGACCCTGAGGCAATAAAATGATATGTATATACCGTTGATCTAGAATTATTCACAGTTGGAGAGCCAAGTGCAAAGATCACAAGCCTAGACCATGTAATAAAGGAGGATGTTTAAGGTTCTTTTAGAGAAATCAACATTAAGGGGGAATGTTACCTAATGTTGACTTGTTTTTTTCTATAGTTAGGATAGTGCACATTAAGGGGGAATGTTAGAATATTAATGTGCACTATACCTTCTATTTTGACACTTGTCATGTTCCTTGATATTTTTCATAATTTTATATAGGCCTCTTGCCTATATATTGTACTCATTTTCATATGTAATATATATAATCTTTTGTTCATTCCTAACAATTTCTTGGTAGTATTTAGAAGGATAAAGGAGAAGCTTTTGAGGTAGCAAATTAAAACTAAGAAAGCAACTTTTTGGGTAACTTTAGGAGCTGCAAATTTTAAAAAATTTGAGCATCACTTCGATAAGAAAAGGAGTTGCACATTTTAAGGTATTTGAGGAGCAAGTTTAAATATTGAAAGGTCAACAAATCTATCTAGAAATCAATCTTGAAAGGAGGCACAACTTTGTTTGGAAAATTAATAGTTTATTATGGAGTTATAAGTTGATTATCATTATATTTTTGCAATTATTACTCATAGTTTAAAATAATAATAAAAGTAGTTGTAAATGCAATATGAAGCACTAAAAATGTGTGCATAGTAGATGGTTTTAAAAAATAAAGTTGAGTGCATGTTCTTGAAGGAACAATAACCTCTTTGAACTTGCACAAGTTTCAAGAATAAAAGTTAGTAGAGTAAGGGAAAAAGGAGTAAAAGTATTGGAAAATAGAGCTTTCAAGCTCACCCATTGAATTTGAGTTGCGGAGAAGCCAAGTTACATAAAAAATGGTTAAGATCTACAACAATAATGTAATAGAAGTAACAACTAAAGAAGCCACCATATATTAAAGGAGGAGATACCATTTTAGAAAGGAAAAGCCACCCAAGTTGTGTATGCACCACCATGAGAGGAGAGGATGTTGGAAGATCCACCCCATTAGATGGAGGATATTGTAAAACCGTTGGAAGAGCCACCACATCCCATAAAGGAGAACTTAGAAAGCCAAATTTCAAAGGAGAATAGAGAACATAGAAGGCCAAGCACTACTATATATTGGAATACATTGAAAAGAAGAGCAAATGTATTACAAAGAAGAAGTGTAGTATTATCAAAAGAAGAGTACTCATTTGAGGATTTGTAGAGTTCACTTACCACTTGGTATTGCAAGAAATGTAACACCTAGGATGTTATAGAATCATTGATTGTAACCTGCCAAAGTTTAAAAATATTTTCAGCCAAGTGTTATGAGAATGATAGTAACATGGAGAAGCAAAGGAATGTTATAGAAGAAAAAATTTGTTTATGCACCACTTGGTACTTGAAACAATGAGCATCAACCATATTTGAAGGGATTCAAAGTATTTTGAAACATATGTGTAATGCATGGGCCATAAATAGCACATGAGTCTTTTCATTTAGGAATCAATTTGAGTTGCAAAGTTGAGAGAGCATCTTGTAGCAAGAAGATTGTTGACTCTTCAATAGTGAAGAAAAAATATTTCACCAAAAATAGCGTAAATCCATATTATTGAGGTAAATTATCAAGTTTATTATTTGATTTATTCATAGGTTTGAGTAATAAGGAGCATTTTGTAATTGATTTATGAAAGTTTGAAGTTGATTAATATATTTCCACATTGACCCAGGTGTTGTAGGTGAGTTGGAGAGGAGAGGGTAATCCTCCAAGGGAGGTCCCAGGTTCAAATCTCCACTTTACCAAAAAGCTGAATTGGGTATCCAAAATCCAATTGATAATGTTGGTGCGGGCAGGGTTGGGTGCGACTCTCGGGTGACTTTGACGGTGTAGAACCCCCTATTTGTGGTCTCTCAGAACAAGGCGGCCCCACAAAGGGGTTTTTCGCTTAATAAAAAATAATAAAAATAAAAAATATATATTTCCACATTGATTAATTATTGTTATTGGAGGTATAAGGTTTATAAGTGGAAAATCGAAACTTTAGATATTTCATTATTGTTATTTGTAAAGTCTTATAAAAATTTGAAAAGTTGATTTGAAGATTTGATAAATTAATTTGAAGTTTTGTAATTGGATTATTTGAGTTTGCAAAACATTTTGATATATTTGCAAATTGATAAATTTAGAGAAATAAGGTTTCCTGCATCAAATTAGGAATACAAAACTTGCAAATACCTTTTATAGAATTTCTAAATTTCTAATTGGGAAGTTATAAGGAATTCAACCTAGAGATTTGAAGAATTGAAACCTTTATCAAAATTATTGATTGTTATTCATACATAGAGAGAAATAAGGCATTTTCCTTGAAGAATAGATGTTGAAGATTATATTAAAATTATCGTCCAACCATTAGAAAATACAAGGTATTCTACATTATTTGCGAATTGAAAAGGTTTTATCAAATTTGATCATACACTAAAAACTAGGGAGATATAAAATAGTCTACAAGTGTTATCATGAAAACAAATAAATTCTTTATTTAAGAATCCCAACTTCTTAAAGGTATTCCTAATTACACTTCATGGAAAAACAAAGTGAATCAATATTGAGAGTAAAAAAGCTTTGGGATATTTTTAAATGAGCAAAATCTAAACCTACTGAAGATGCTAGGGAAATTCAAAAGTAGGAGGAATATGAAGCAAAAGCACTCATGATAATAACATTTGCAATTACATATGACATACGACCATATGTTAGTTTAGCAGTAACTTCTACAGAAGCTTGGAATACTTTAGCCACGATATTTTAAGGAAAGAGTAAAGCAACTATCTTGAATCTTCAAACCCAATTGCATTCTCTAAAAGTTAATAGTGGTGAAAGTATATAATTATTTCTAATAAAAGTGGTAGATATAAAAGGAAAATTATCGATATTAGGAGAAAAGGTAGAAGATAATTTTCTTGTTCAAGTGATTCTAAGAGCACTTCCAAAAATCTACAAACATCTAGTCACATATTTACAAATTCTAAGTAAATATACATCATTTGATGAGTTATTCAATATACTACAAGAGTATGAGGTAGAGAATTCAGTCAAATATGAAATGACTAACAATGCCTTAGTCTCAAAATATAATCCATAAGGAAATGTTATTTTATTCTTAAGGGTCAAATCAAAATGGAATAATATATATTCTCAAGTATGCAGAAAGAGAGGACATAGTACAAATTTTTGTAGATTCAATCCAAGAAATCAGTTGCAAGGAAATCAATTAAATCAAGGAGGTCAATCAAATAGGTCATTTCAACCAAGATAATATTAGAATAAATATAGACCACATCAACAACAATTTCAACGTCAGAATCAATACATTCAACCTCAACTACAATATAAAGAAGGAAATCAAAAGGGGCACTTAGCTCAAGATATTTAGGAAATTCAAGAACTGGAAGAACCTGCAGAATAAAATTAAGTTGAAGCCATTTCAACAAAGAGAGTATTTTATGAATATACTAATTATTTACTTGATCAAGATACAAATATGGAGCAAAATGAAGAAAGCAGAAAAGAAGAGCACAAGATCCAAAACCAGGATGAAGACCATATTGAAAACTAAAGTCTTCAATAACCAAATAATGTAATAAAGGGGGTGTTAGCATATATTACATTATTTGGTACATTCTAATGTACCACCTTGGATACATATTTAGATTAGGAGTGTGTCTTAGATTAGAGTGTGAGTATTTACTTTATACAATGTAATAAATGCACAATTATTATTATATTGTGCAAAGTATTTAATAATGTAAATGTGCATAATAGTCCATTTGCACATGAGTCCATAGAGTAGGAAAGTGAAGAGTCTCAAGAAGAGTTAAGGCTAAGAGTAATCCATATAAAGAGTCACATTCCATTATATACGTGTATATGTGTGCATGAGAGAGATATATAATGTAGAGTGAGAGTGTGTGGAAGTACGATGTATTTGAGATCTCCATTCTATATCAAGATTCAATTTTCATGAGCATTTGTTAATGGTATTTTATGAGTTATTGCAAAAGTTATTTATAAGTTTTATATGTTTATAATATTGCCGTTATATTATACTTGATATAGCAATCTTATTTTAGATATTGTGGTTATTTTACTGGGTATTAAGCATCAAAAGCTAACAATATTACATAGGTTAATGGGCCTAAATGAATCAAACAAATTTGCATCCTTATTTTTTAATTTTATTTTTTATTTTATTTGTGGAAAACATCCCAAAAGGGATGCCACTTTCGGGTAAGACCCAAGGAGGCAGGGGTATCCATTCCGCCAAAAACACCTAGGACTCGGACCTGGCCTACCACCTTTGACATACTCAAGGAGCAAACAAACACACAAAACCAATTTAAAAATAAGTAAATAACAACAAAAATAATAAAATAAAATAAAAAACATGCTCCTTGAGTGTGTCAAAAACAAAAGCACAACCAAACACGCACAATAAGATAAAAGAAACCACAACACAAACCACATAGAAAAACACAAGAACCACATAACAAAACACAAACAAGACAAAAACAACAGAACACTACAAAGACATAACCCAAAAAAACATGAAAAATAAACACAACCAAAACCTAAAAAATTAAAAAATAAAAAACAACCAACAACAGACAAAAAACAAAAACAAAAAACAAAAAACATAGAAAACACTCACACATAAAAACACGAAATAACACAAAAAAAGAGAAACCCAAGAACAAGAACGAAAAAAACACAACAATAACAAAAAACATAAAAAAGCAAAACAACAAAAACACAAGAACAACAAAAAACAACACAAAGAACACAAAAACAAAACAAAATAAAAAAACCCACCCACCTTAAAAAACTAAAAAAAAAAATGAACAAAACAATGACCTATCTAGACTAGAAGAATATTAAGGCAAGAATCAATAGAGGAAACAAAATAAAGAATAGAATGAGCTAGGGAACTAAAAAAAAACTGAATGAACCAAAGAGAAGCAAAAAAAAAACAAGAAGAAACTAGGTACCTTCAGAACTGGAGCCATCCAAAGAAATGATAGAAATAAGAGCTTCCCTAATTTGAGAAGCCCACCATATAGGAGGGTGGCCATAACAAGTAAGATCACCTTTGTCCAAAGCCCAATTAGCTAAAGCATCAACACTCTTGTTTTGATCTCTGACCACATGATTGTAATCAACTTTCAAAAATCCCATCCGGATTAACTGAATCTTCTCAATAATTCTTTTTATTCTCCAATCCGCCTTATGATTCTTAGAAGGATTCTTCAAGAGATTAATCATAAGTTGAGATTCAGACTCAACTAACACCTTTTCCCATCCAACCTTAGTAGCCTCCTAAAGGCCTATGAGGATACCATACCCCTCAACAAGGTTATTGGAAAGAATACCCAAATTCTCAACAAAAGTAAAAACCAGGGAGCCATATGAAAGTCTACCAATTCCTCCCACACTAGCTTTTCCAAGGTTCCCTCTAGAGGCTCCATCAGTATTGAATTTTCCAAAATCCTTAGGAGGAGGTTACCAATTTCTATTCCTATCCATCTTCCTAATACTCACATTCCCTTTAAGTTGGTTTCCCTTAGAAGGTTTAATCTTCAATTTTTGCATCACTTGATCCCATCTTTGGTGGGATTTTTGGGGGTGATTAAGGAGATGATGGACTAATTCAACTAAGTTGCCTATGGTTTTTTGCCAAATATAGTGAATATCCTTCCTATCTTGATTAAAAATTTGGTTGTTCCTTTCATTCCAAATATTCCAAAGAAGAATGGTAGAACCCATCCAAACTAACTGCCTAGTAAAATGATCAACACCCTCTTGATTAGGCCAATCCCTCCAAAGCTGTTCAAAAGTAAAAAAAAATTGGACCATTGTAAGCCAAGTAAAGTGGCCATTCTCCTCCACAACTCAGAGGCTAAAGTACACTCAATGAAAAGATGGTTGATATTTTCTACATTCTCTTCACACATTTCACATATAAAAGGGCCATGAAAACCACGCTTCATAAGTTGCTCACTAGTAAGCACCCTATGATGCAATAACAACCAATTAAAGAACCTCACCTTAGGCCAGAGATTTTGAGCCCACAATCGAGAAAATATTTTAGAAGGATGGTTGGGATTATTATGGCATAAGGTCAAATAACCTTGAGCAACTGAATACTCACCCTTAGTAGTGTTGTTCCATAAAAAACAATCATTTTCATGGGACCAAGAGAGGGATCTCATATGAAGGATGCCTTGGATATCTTGTCTTTGCCTTTATGGAATTTGAATAGGCCAGTCCTCAATAGGGATCCAATATCTACCAACCTTTGAATTACCAGTATGGTACCGACAGTAATTAGCCACCTTTATCCAATTAGCTCGGTGAAGCTCCTCCATCCAAGGCCTCCAATCGGGAAACTGAGTTATCAAAGGCTTGTGACCATCCCCAGAATCTATCCAAAAAATTAAATGTTGACCATTATGAATGATCCAAAATAATTTTTTCTTTATAAAATCCTCACCGATCTTAAGAACTGCTAAAATGGGAGAACCTTTGGTAGGAAGTTGATAGCGAACAAGGTCTTCAGGACTTTTGTTCTCAGCATATTTGTTGTTATTAATTGAAGATCGTAATCCTAACCCCCCTTCACTCTTAGGAAGACATAAAGTATCCCATTTCACCAAGGCCCATTTTCTTTTCTCCTTAGTGCCACTCCAAAGGAACGATGACTGATTTGATCCAATTCTCGAAGAACAGGCTTTGGGATATTCAAAACGAAAGAAACATAAATAGGAATAGCTTGAAGGACTGATTTTACCAAGGTGATTCTACCCCCATAAGAAAGCCACTTGTTGGTCCACTTTCCAATTTTCTTCTTGACTTTGTCCAACAACCAATTCCAATCTTTATTTTTTTGCCTTTGAATATTTATGGGAATACCTAAATAAGTGATTGGAAGAGAGGTCTTCTTATATCTTAGTTTATCCAAGACCGTGGATTCTTGTCTAGCAGAGTAGTGAAAGAAAATAACTTTAGATTTGTCTTCATTGATCAACTGCCCAGAGAGCCTTAGAAAAATAGCTAATGATTTGCTTAATATTAGAAGCTTCCTTAACTGTATCTTTACCTAAAAGAGTAGATTCATTCACAAATTGAAGATGAGAGATAGGTCTAGCTCCATGAGCAATGGTAACTCCCTCAAGGGTTTTGGTTTCCCTCATTTTGGTTATAGTCCTACCCAAGCATTCAGCAAGAATGATGAATAAATAAGGGGATAGCGGGTTACCTTGCCTAATACCTCTGGAAGTCGGGAAAGACCGAGAAGGCCTCGCCATTGATAAGAACTAAGTAGGAAACTGAAGAGATACATCCCATAATCCAATCCATCCGATCCTTAGAGAAACCAAATTGCCTCAAAACTTTTATAAGGAAGTGCCAATCCACTCTATCATAAGCTTTGGATAAGTCTAACTGAATGAACATGGAAGGAGAATTTTGCATATCCATGGAATGGATGGCTTCCTGAGCAAGAACTATCTCATCTACTATTTGACGTCCTTCCACATAACCCCCTTGCTCCAGGGAAAGAATCTTATGCAAAAGAGGCTTCAACCTTTCTGCCATGATTTTAGTAATGATTTTGAGAAGAACATTACATAAAGCAATAGGTCTAAAAGCTGAGATATGATCAACATATTGAGCTTTTGGAACAAGAGTAATATAAGTTTTATTTATAACCTTAAAAATTTCTTTGGATTTCCTGGATTCTTCCACCACCTCTAATAAATCAACATGGTCGTAGTGGAACAATCTAGGGTAAAACAATACATACCTTATAATATAAATGCAACATATCTTACCCTAATTCCAAAAAAAATGATGTATAATTATTTGATTCATTTAGACCCATAAGCCTATGTAATATGGCATATAAGATTATCTCCAAAGTGATGTAAAATTGGTTAAGACCATTGTTAGACAAAATTATTTCAAAAGAGCAAGGAGTATTTGTGAAAGGGGGACATATTCTAGATAGTATCATAGTATCTCATGAAGTTATGCATTCAACAACTTCAAGAAAAGAGAAAGAAATGATATTAAAACTAAATACGAATAAAACCTATGATAGGGTTAAATGGGATTTTCCTTTTGGAGTATTGGAAAAGTTTGGATTTGGGAAGAAATAGGTTAAATTGATTAAAGCTTGTGTCTTCATAGTTTCATATTAAGTGTTGGTAAATGGATTAGTAACAAAATCATTTAAATCCAAGGGAGGTCTTAGATAGGAAGATCCTCTATCACCATATTTGTTCATTATTATGACAAAGGTTTTGGGTAGGAACTTGAATAAGTCTAACATATATGGGCATATAAGTGGATTTAAGGCTAGTAATAACATCGACAACATCACCCATCAATAGTTTTTAGATGAGATAACCCTTTCTGGGAGGGCAAGGATAAACAAGGCCAAAGCTTTGAATAACTTATTAAAGGAAAGAGCATCAAGGCAAAAAATTAATAAGAAAAAATCCAAAATTTACTTCCTAAATACCCCACCTAAAATCAAAGAAGGGATATTCATATTACTTTAAATGGATGAATCAGATATGCCAGTAACTTATCTAGAGATGCTTTAATTTGATGGGAGAATGAGTGTTATATTATGAAATCTAGTTATAAGTAAATTTTAGAATAAACTACCAGTATGGAAAAGTATATGGATATCTCTAGCAGGAAGAGTGTAACTAATTAATTTAGTTTTATAGGCCATTCCAACCTATTATATGTCCTTGTATACTATGTCAAAATCAAGAGAAAAAAGTTTAATCTATATTATGTGGTCATTTTGTGTGGTTAGGATTACATGATAAAAAAAAAATTCCTTTGGTTAAATGGAGCAAGGTGTGTGATAATAAAACCAAGGGGGGGTCTCAGTTTAAGAGTTCTTATGGATGCAAACTTAGCTCTTAAGAGAAAAGTAATTTGGAGATTTTATAGAGTCAAAGACAATGGAAAAATAATTATTCTAAGTAACTATGTTGAGCCCAATGACCCAAGCTTAATATTTATTGCATTCTCTCTACCAAATGGTTCTACACTGGAATAATTAAATAAAATTAATTGATTTGGTGATTAAAGGTTTAAGATGGGTGGTGGAAACTAGAGAAAATTTTCTATTTGGATGGATACATGATGTAATCAAAAACCACTTAATCTAGATCCAATTTTGAAACCATGGATGAAATTACTTAAATATAAATATGGTGATAGGGTTTCAAACATTTTGTACAAGGATCAAGAAGGAAGAAACTAATGGAAATAAGATATTTATACAAGTATACAAGATATTGATGCTAGGAGACAATTGAGTAGAAAGATAACAACAATGATTAATTTGAGGAGAGCCAAGGATAACACTACACCAAAAATGGTCTTTTAGGGTGGTTATTGATCTATCATCTATGAGGGTGTTGTAAAAATTTTGCAACATACAAGGGTGGTTAAAAACTACCCTCTTAGGGTCTATTATGGTGGTTATCACTATGAGGATTTTAAACCGCCCTCTTATTATTACTTTTAATATATATATATATATATATATATATATATATATATATATATATATATATTTTATATATTTAAAAACTATTGGTAATTGTAATCGCCCGTACAAAGTTGCATAATGCAATATTTTTGTAGATTTGAGTCTTCTTTTATATATAGCTTAAACAAATCCTAAATTTCTTTCTATCATACCTTTGTTTCACCTACTTACCTACACAATAAAATTTTGAAGGGCATCCAAATTTTTGCTTTGATTTATGCAATTTTAAGATTTTTTGCACATTTTACTATTTCAATCAATATTTTAATGATCTTTTACTAAAATTGTTTGTGCTTAATAATTTTAGTCAATCTTCTAGTGATCTCCTTATAAACTTGTTTGTGCATATTGAAGATTAAAAATAGTAGGATTTGGAAATTCCAATGAAAAGAAACGAAACATACATAAAAAAATGAAAGTAGTATTGATAGATCTTTGAAAAAACCTAAGATAATGTGAATATTTAAGCCAAAAAGCTAAAAAAACATAAGCAACCCATCACATAAATACTCGAAGGGATGAAAATAAGTATCTGATAGTAGCGTCTTTGCCAACAATATCTTGTTCATAAGGAAAAGAAAAATTTCTCAATTATAAAAGTTATGTATGAATGCCAAAAAATATGTAGATGCATTTGATTCAAAAATTAGCCATGCCATACAATTTTCCCCACCATTTGAACAACTTACTATTAATGCAGATTAAAAACAACAGGATTTAGAAATTCCAATGAAAAGAAATAAAATAGACGTAGAAACATGAAAGCAATGTTGATGGATATTTGAAAAAACCTAAGATAATGTGAATCTTAAAGCTAAAAAGCTAAGAAACTATAAGCAAACCATCACATAAGTACTCGAATGCATGAAAATAAGTACCTGACAGTTGCACCTTTTCCAACAATATCCTATTCATAAGGAAAAGATAAATCTCTCAAATATAAAATTTGCATATGAATGTCAAAAAATACGTAGATGCATTTGATTTTGAAATTAGCCTTGCTATATGATTTTCCCTACCATTTGAACAACTTATTGTAAATGTAGATTAAAAATAATAGGATTTGGAAATTCCAACGAAAAGAAACAAAACAGACATAGAAACATGAAAGCAAGATTGATGGCTCTTTGAAAAAACCTAATATAATGTGAATCTTGAAGCTAAAAAGCTAAGAAACCATAAGCAACCCATCACATAAATATTTGAAGAGATGAAAATAAGTACCTGACAACAACACCTTTTCCAACAATATCTTGTTCATAAGGAAAAGAAAAATCTCTTAATTATAAAAGTTGCGTATGAATACCAAAAAAGACGTAGATGCATTTGATTCAGAAATTAGCCATACCATACGATTTTCCCCACCATCTGAACAACTTATTGTTAATGTAGGGTAGAAAAGAGAAGACATTACAAATGTAGAGTATGTATGAGTTCATAGGGATTTATTTAAAAAATTTGAATGGGGATATACCTACATGTTGAGATCTCGACAATGCCCTCTTAGAATTTGATGTTTGGGATTACACAATGTCTTAATGCTTATATAATCCCAAACCATCATCAATGAAAAAAACCTCAGTCCTCCATATAATGGGTAGATGTCTAAAAATCCCTACTTGCTCTAACCATCAAATATGAGGTGAGAGGGTATCCTAAGACTTTTTTAGATATATAAATATCCATCTATGCAAATCAAGTACTATTGTTAAGGACTAGGACTAAGAGTCAAACACGAAATATCAATTTCATAACTAACACTCACTCAACACAATAAACCTTTAGTTTTACACATTGCAACATGCATGCATTGACTCTTAATTCTATGCCCTAGAAACATTTGCATTCTCTCTTTTATTTTACCAAATTACCTTGTATCTAATTGGCCAACCTCATGCTCAGGATACCTACTTGCCTTACTTCTAGCTTGGCTGCCCATTGTACCTACAAGATTCCAAAATATCTTAGTAGTACCAGTTTCCTAAGAGGAAACCACATGTAATTCATTATAACCTCGAAAATACATTTTCAATAACTTAATATATTCATTTGCATATAATTTTATTTTAAGGATTGTGATATCGATTCCTTCACAACATTTCCATTCAATAATACATATTACAAAAATAAGAAATTAACCCAACTTTTGATAGTATATGTAAAACATAAATAAATCCTACTTTATACATTGCAACAATTAACTGTATCATTCTGTGGAACAACATAAGTCTCAAAGTTTTACCAAGTACTAACATATACTTCCTTACTAACTAAAAAGTTCAACACATTAATCACAATAGCATTTTATAAAAACAAAACAAAAAATGTCTAAGAACACTTGTTAATTATTTCTATTAATTATAACTATTTTTGAAGTATAGTAATTAGGCTTTCAACCATGTACCCTCACATTCTTCATGGACGTATTGAATGTTGTCGTTTACATTTTCATACTGTGCAGTTTTAGGTCCAATGAAATTTGTTACTCTAGAGACACTAACATATTCTAGATCATATGCTTTAGTATCTTTGATCCCTCATGGAGGTTATGTAAGAACCACATACCAGTTGGTATCAAGTGGATCATGTATATAAAATACTTTCAGCTTATGATGCTAGGATAAATGGATTGTCTTTTATTCTATCTCGGTTAAGTAGTATGTTCATGTTGACCAACGTGAAGCCCATTTTGTCCTTTCTACATCCATTCCTCATATCAAGTGCATTCACCTAGTTACATTTGAACAAGGAGTATCAAAAGCGACAATAATCCAACAAGATTATTTTTCTAATAACACCATACTATATGATTGTTTGAAGCATCGAGTTTGTGTCTTTTGCACTTGCTCTACATAAAGTAGTAGCATTGACACACACACCAATGTTTTAACTGTTGATAAAATAGTCTGAACGTTTGGTTCCAACTTTCCTTAAACCATATGCCAACTATTTTATTATATCATAGTTTTTATTATGTTGCATTCCATCTCCAAGAAACTAAAACAAATAAGAATCATTTAAAGATAATTGCAGAACATTACATGACGTTCAATACATTATGATAAGTATAAATGCTGAAGATCATGTTTAAGAGAGCAGACAATAACCCGATCATGTAGCCAAGTGATGAATTTATGATTATAGATTTTTTGTAACACCCCTTCATCTCTCGCTGCATAGGGGTTGGATTCCTTGATACTCTTTTGGTGCTTCCTGATTTGGCCCAAATGTTTTCAAGCATAGTTGGATCTAATTAATATTCAAACATATATAACAACAAATAAACATCTACTTACTCTATCCAAGGCAAAAATTTGTCCATGTAAAAAAGAGCACATCAATGGGTTTGATCGTGAGAAGATTCATACAAATCAAAGTCTTCACCACTAGACAAAGGCCTCACATCAATTATAGTTTCTTCATCATTGTCACTCCATACATCGTTGTGACCTAGGTGATCACTAAATGCTTTCATACCTCTCATGTAGTTCGCATAGAATGAAATAGATTCCTCGACAAGATAACATTCAACAATATAACCTTCGGGCCTGGATCGGTTCTTTACATAGCCCTTAAAAATCTTCATAATTATAAGAAAGAAAACAAATAATTTTGATTAGATGAGACACTATACAAAAATTAGAAAAATGGTGGTTTATGAAACTAATGAACACATACAAACCTCTCAAAAGGGTACATCCATCAATATTGTACAAGTCCACATAGACATACCTCCCACACCAAGTGAATAGTTAGGTGCACCATGATATCAAAAAACAAAGGGGGAAGTACTTTTTGAGTAAACATAACATCTCCACAACCTCTATTGATAATTTTTCTATTTTTAAGGGATCCACAACTTTAGCACATATATCCCTATAGAACATGCACAACCGACAAATGGTTTGTCACATTGGTTTATCAAGCACATGTCGTAGCACTATAAAAAGAAGTTGTTGCATGAGAATATGGCAGTCATGTGATTTAAGACCTTGGATCTTAAGTTCTTTCATAAAGACATGTTTTCTAATATTTAAACTATATTCGTTCAATACTTTCATATTATACAATGTACAACAAACCCTTTCATTCTCAACCTTTAATAGATTGTAGGGTGTTGGTGGAAGGTATGTCTTGTTTCCATCCATTACTAACCACAATGTGTTCCTAATATCCATGTTTTTAAAATTCTCATGAGATTTTTTGTCATCCTTTGAATTTTCATTGATACCTAGAAATGTTACGAATAGGCTTTCATAGATATTTTTCTCCACATGCATCACACCCAAGTTATGACAAACTAGAAGATGTTGTTCATAAGTAGCAACATAAAATTAAAATTACTCGACATTGAGAGACATAACAACACATACAGAAAGAAAATTGCATTTCATACCTCTCAATACGACATATTGAAGAATATAGATTTTCTTCTTCCATCTTGCTACATGACAAACATGCTATCATTATTCGTGTCACGTTTCCTTTTATTTGAGTTGCTCTTTCCCTGATTGGGTGGAATTTCTTGTACTATTTACAATATGTTCATCTCATTTAAAGATTTAGGTGGTTTATCGAGCTCTTGTTTTCCACTAAAATATGTCCTCTAACGATGAAATTGGCAATCTAGAGAAAGAATCTCCTGTGGTCCATGTAAGTGATTTTTCTACTGCATTTAAGATATTCTGCACAAATATTCTCGCATATTGGACATGTTGTATTTCCCTTTGTTATACATCCTGATAGGTTTCCATAAGCAGGAAAGTTATGGATGGCCCACATCATTATTGCTCTCATTTTGAATGTAGTGTTGGAAAATGCATTATATGTTTCTGCTCCTTTAGTCCATAGTTCATGTAAGTCATCAACCAATGACTATAGATAAACATAAATATTAATGACAAGTTTCTTGGGGTTAGGTATTAACAAGGTGAGCATTGAATGTCTCCTCTTCATCCACATCCATGGTGGGACATTGTAAGTAACTAACACAATGGGCCAATAATTATAAGAAGTACTAAAGTAAGAAAAATAGTTAAACCCTTGGTTGCCATTGCAAGTCATACACTACGTGGATAATCAATGAATATTACCACTTAACATCTATATTTTTCCACATCGGGGAGTCGATTGAATGTCGCATATTATCGTCTAAACTCATGTACTAGGAATGCCACCTCATATTCTTCACAACTTTTGTAGAGCTACAAGAAGATAGCAACTCACTTCAATCGTGTCTAACAATGTTGAAAGAAACAAACACAACAAATATAATGATAAAATAAAATCCCTTACCTACACATTCTCTTCAACCTTGGTATAATGGAAAAATACCTCAACAGTTTCGCAAGAACATTAATGCATACTTTTTGTGAACAAGGGTCAACTTTCCATCAATATGCACCACATGTCAGACAAGATTACTTATTTTTATGATCTTTCCAATAAAAGTGCAGTCACTGATGCATGTATGTGTCATTACATAATGTAATCCTAATGACCTCATAATTTTCTTCATCGTATATGTGGATTTTGGAATTGTATTATTGATTTGGAGCATATATTTTAGCAACTCTAGTAAGTCACCAAAGCTTTTATCTGACCAACCATGTTTTGCTTTGAGATTATACAATTTATCGATCATATATAGCTTTGTGTACTTTGTACAACCTAGGTATAATGATTGTTTGGCATCTTTGAGCAAGCTATAATATTCATTAGCAGGAACCGCTCCATAAGATGATTAGAACTCAACATCATTATCTCGCAGTTCTTGTCCACTCCTTGAGTAATTGACATCGAACTATTTGTATGCATCATCGACCATTCCAATGATGTCATCTTGTACATCTTTGGTAATTGGACCCTCATCAGTGGTAGAGCACATGTTCAATGTATACTTGTCAAAACTAAAGGGTTTTTCTCTGTGTAAATCAAACTTGGTATATGTCTTGTCAATCCTGTGCCAAATCAGGTGGTCATGAACCTCCAAAAATTGAGAGTTTCCATATTTGAGCACTTTCAACATGGACATCTAGTTCTTTCAAGGTCCATTGAATTATTTCTTATGAAATCCAGGAATTGGTGAACCCCATGATAATAGTCCTCACTATTTATACAAACAAACTCCCCCCGCAAAATAAGAAAGTATAGTTATACAGGTATATATGATCGAAAGCACAACTTTTATTCTTTAATAAAGATAACATAGTAAAAATACCCAGTTGCTCCTAGCCAAGATTTATCCATGATGTTTTATAGAAGATCTTCTTATACCTGACCACATCATAGATAAGGTAAAATTTATCTTTGATTCAACATTCGTACAATTGCATATTACATTTTACTTATGGCCATAATCATTTTCAATTTTGTTTTGGCATGCAACCCCATATGCAAATTGACAATTCATTTGATACACCATCATTCTCTTCCATTCCATAGGTCTAAGCACATGCATATTGATTCCCTAAAAGTGGCATGTTAAAAGTCAACTACGTCCAAACCATGTGATTGACCAACTTACAATTTCTAGTGATAACCTTTAAAACCAAGGAACTTGTAACCAATGTTAATTGTAATGCCTTCTATAAATTAATGTAAGTGTCAAAACAAGATTTCTTATACAATCTTGTTCAAAGATATACAAGCTAGTCAGGTCCATAAGCTTTGCTATAATAATCACATGAATAAAATCACATTACAAGTGGGACTTTCACCCAAACGTTTACCATGTACAAGGTCTTCAAGGTCATTACTGATCATTGTGTATTCGACCACTATGTTATCCTTATGTATCTGAGTCAAGTAGCATTCCCTTATCTCGGTTTACATGATAAGTGTCATATTTAGTCCCTACATGGAAAATTAACAACCTAGATAAATTCACTGCATAGCGTACAATACAAACTAAGTCAATCATTTTATATTTGTAATAATAGTCATACCATTGATGACTCTGGCCTAGAAGGTATTGATATGGTGCCTTTGCCTTGAACAAAACCATCGATGTTGTGTCCAATTGTAGGGGTAGCATATAGTGATGTTTCCAATGGAATTATATACAAGGGATCATTACAACTTTAGGGGTGCAATATGTAAGCATTTCAAATAAAAAATCATGAAAAAATATTTGTGAAAGTCGTGTTAGAATATCTTCAAATTTTTATCTTCCTATACAATCTTCTCTTCCAAAAATTTTCATTCTCTGCAAGCTTCTCTTCCAACTTTTGCTCTTTCTCTATTGTATGCTCTTGAATCTGGTGCAACTTCTGTATGTAACCCTCACCAGCAAAAAAAGTAGTCAACGAAAATCCTTTATTGACACCTCAAACCCAACCTGATCTTTTAGGTCCTAAAACCTTGGTGTGGATTTCATCCTTAATATTTTGATTTATGGAGCTCGCATATGACATTGCATCATACATTTTTTTGGCAACATCACATGCATGGTTAGCTAGGAATATGTTAAAAAACAATTGATATAACAATGGTTTGAAGTTCAACGTATTGCTATTTCCAAGGGAACACCACTTACAATTGTCTCTGCAACTTCTAGTGAGATATGAGCCCCATCCTTCTTTTTATGAGCTATCATCCACATAATTGCCCTTGGTAGTGGATTTTGTGCATTTGGTTGGCTCTTCCTCTACAAGATATATAGTTGGAGAGATGTGGGAATAAGTCATACGACAAAATAATATAGCTATGTTTGTCACATACAATGGACAAGTATGATAGAATATCATTTCATGCTCCAATTGAGCATATCCTCTTCGATTATAAGTGTGCATGATGGATTGGTGAGATCTATTTTGTTTGTTTATTTTCCTCACTATCTACAACGTAACAAAAAAATAGTATATAAATTCATTAGGGATAGAATGGTACACAAAATTCACATGAACATAATAATGATATGAACTACCATAGCAGATTAGTTGGTACTTGCCTTAAATTCAACGTTGATCCTACCATTCATAAAGGCTTACTAATATTTTTGTGATACACAAGGTGGGGGATTAGCAATTCTATCTTCGTCATTATCATAATTATCATAGTGTTTTTTCATAAGTCAATACTTATGATCACACCATTGCTTGTCCATGGTCGCAAAGACCCATTTCTTCATTGCGTTCGAAATGATATATTTTTGTTGCATCAAACCAATATCTTATTAGATGCAACATTTATATAAGTATTCAAAAATAGACACTGTGAACTCCATTGGCTATAAAGTTATCATGATGAGTGTCCATAACTAGTTTTTTAATTTCCACTATGATTGCTCTCGAGTATGTATGGATGATAGGGACAATCTCCCTCAAAATCACCCCCAAGTAAGATGCAAACTTAGTATAATTTTTCTATGGGCTATCTTTTTAGATTGCAAATGATCTCCATCTTATATGTGTTGCTTGACTCTCCTGCACATCTTGTTGGACCTCTCTTTCTATGATATTCAGTTTTTGAAGTGTGTGATGATCTAGCATCAACACCTATACATTGGGCACCATAAAAACATCATTTTACCATATAGTATAATAACAAAGAGTAACCAACATCATGAGCAAATTTCTTGTGCGGTCTGTATACCTTCATTGTTAGCCAAAGCATCGTCAACCTTATTTGGAGTATTCTCACCACCAAATTCATTTATTTTATGGGTCACCTCCTTATATTTCTCATTCATAAAACTTTGTAGCTGGTATCTTCTATCAGTTGGTACAATACACCATAGTCGACAAAAAAAGCATGATCAATTCTAATATGCCTAGTTAAACCACTATTAAACAACATTATCAAATTTCAAGTACTTAATAGCATGTGAGGCCTTTATCACTGACTCCTAATTTATTGCAATAAAATTAGATACATAAGGTATCTTTCTTGGTATTTTTTTGGAGATATTGCGACTCTGAATATTGTACAAACACATTGTAAAACCAAAATAGACACAAATAATCCACAATGAAATACTGCATATGAAACTGCAAAAATACAAAGTAAACATCCTAAACTTCTCTACTAAGTGTAGATATTTTACACAAAAACTGGTTCCTATCTGTTTGACTTATCAAGTTGGTGATTTCCAACTACAAACACATATCAACATTGAGAAATAAGATAGTATGGAAGTATAACATATATTCAATCCAACAAGATGTTAGATGTTGCATATTTGAGGTTAAGGCTAGGAACTAAGTACAACAATAATTTAAGTTTATATGGAAAGATGTTTATGGCAAAATCACATTGGAATAAGTCTGAATTTATCACATATTATGAGTACTCACAAGTATTACTCATGCATACCCAAAACAAACCAATTTTATTCAGTCCAATGTAGTGTTAGTAAAACTGAGTTAAAATGGTTAATATTGTGTATTTAGTATCATGGAAAACTTCCAATACCAAAAAAGCATCCTAATACTCAACTAGACTCACCCAAATTGACTGCCATCACTTATCTATTATAACCACAAAAAAGAACCATTCTCAAATATTCATTTTGCCTTTTCTTGGCCAATTCCTGACAAAAAGACATCCCAAGCATTTTTCCATGAATTTTAGGGAATTTCTTGCAAGTAGAGAAAAAGAAACTATTAGGATAAATTACGAGAAGATTCTGGTGCCAGTGCTCATAAGCTAAAAGTTTCAATTCGTATGCATAGTTAGAATATAGTTGAACACAAATACACCAAGTCAACAACAAAAAATGGTTAAGTGATCTGATCTTTGTGCATCACAATTTTCACCATAAGTCTAGTTTAAAACTAGCAACTCCAATATGAATTCCAATCATCGTTTATAGAAAACATGTATCAACCATAGTTGTAGACTATGATTTAGACTTTATATGACAACCATCAACAACATGAATTATTCCCAAGTCTCTAAATCAGTCATAAACAAATCATTTAATATGAAATATATACTTATGAACAATCATGCGAGTAACTTCAGTTGACAACAAATTATGTATAAGGTACAAAACAAGAGCAACTTCACCATCGTAGTTCCATGTAAGGTGCTAGAAAAGCACCTAAATGCTTTAGTCACAATGCTCAAGCAACTTCATCAGTATCGTGTAAAAGGACCAATATTTATGAGGCATAAAAGCATGCAACTTTAATTATCAATAGTCTCTTGCAGTTAGAACTTTCCTCTGCATTGAGTTCACCAAGGATCTTATATTCTAATCGAAGCAAAAAGTTCAAAAACTTCCATTCCTCAAGACCTACAAGGTTTTAGAGTAGGGTTGAATGACAAGGTTTACACTAAGGATGATGGTAAAACCAAGTATCAATCACTTCCTACATATTTGTATACAGAGGATGTTGTTCAATAAAAACAAGGTAGTTCATTAATCATGTATGATTTCCTTGTCACAAGGATAACTTTAGCTCTATAAAATAAATCTTATCAAGTAAAGTTGACCTAAACATTTGCAACAAAAGCCTATTTAAATCTTACAACAATCTATAGTAGCAAGATCAATGTTATAAAAACTATATCAATTTTTTTTTAAAGAAAGAACAACCATCCTACTTGATATGGGTAATTTGTAATATGTCTAGAATGTCTAGGTGTTTTGTTTTGTTTTGCATAAAAAAAGGGCTTGTTGATTAAGCCTTATCGTTTGTAATTTATGTTCTTTTGTAATATTAAAGATCTGCAATTTTTACTCTCTTATCGTTTGTAATTTTTGCTTTGGTGTTTTGTTTTGTTTTGCATAAAAAAGGGTTTATTGATTAAGCCTTATCGTTTGTAATTTTTGCTCTTTTGTAATATTAAAGATCTGTAATTTCTACTCTCTTATCGTTTGCTTTGGTGTTTTGTTTTGTTTTGCATAAAAAAAGGGCTTATTGATTAAGTCTTATTGTTTGTAATTTTTACTCTTTTGTAATATTAAAGATTTGCAATTTCTGCTCTGATGTTTTGTTTTGCATAAAAAAAGGGCTTATTGATTAAGCCTTGTAGTTTGTAATTTCTGTTGTTTTATAATATTCTGCTAAAGGGCTTATTAATTAAGTCTTATAGTTTGTAATTTATGCTCTATTGAAGATTTTGTAATTTTTGCTAGATCTGCAAATTAATTTTTTAATTTGAATGATCTTGGCGCTTATTATTAATTAAGTTTTATCGTTTGTAAATCTACAAATTAATTTTATTAAATTTTTAATTTATTCCTGCTCTATTAAAGATTTTGTAATTTCTGCTAGATCTGAAAATTAATATTAAAGATTTTGTAATTTCTGCTATATCTGCAAATTAATTTTTTAATTTGAATGATCTTGGCCCTTATTATTATATTAAATATTTTGTAAATATGCAAATTTATTTTATTAATTTTTTAATCATTCAAATTAATTTGAATGATCTTGGCCCTTATTATTATTTTAAAGATTTTTGTAAATCTGCAAATTTATTTTATTAATTTTTAAATGATTTTAACGTTTATTATTAATTAAAACTTATTTTTTAATGATATTAGTTATTATTAATTAAGTCGTTTGTAAATATGCAAATTTATTTTATTAATGATCTTAATTTGAATGATTTTAACCCTTATTATTAATTAAGTCTTATTTTTTAATAATATTAATTTGAATGATTTTAATTATTATTAATTAAGTCTTATCATCTCTAAAATTATTTTATTAATTTTTAATGATCTTAATCTGAATGATTTTAGTATTAATACTTACTATTAGTATTAATTAAGCTTATTATTAATTAATTCTTATTTTTTAATAATATTAATTTTAATTATTATTAATTAAGTCTTATCTGTAAAATTATTTTATTAATGATATTATTAATACTTGTTATTATTAGTATTAATTAAGTTTTAATGATTTTAGCGCTTATTTTATTAATTTTTAATGATCTTGCTTTCTAAATCTGCAAATTGATTTTATTAATGATTTTGGCGTTTTGGCGCTTATTATTAATATTAATTAAGTCTTTTCTTTTCGTAAAATTCTTCGATCCTCCCCGCGTGCAAGTCGTGCGGGAGTAAAAGCCGCTGAAGGCTCTCTAACCACGATTGGTGTGCAAGTAAATTGGGAGGCTTTCAAGTATTTAAACCACTTGAAACCTCTTCTTCAGAAAAATGTGGGATCAACGACGACAATTGTTTGGCCATAAAAAAATGCTACGCATTACTGTGCGAGGATCGAGCCGACAGGTGCGGCCTGCGTTGCTAGGTCTTCAAACTCAAACATCGTCATTATTTTCAACCGGTGCTGGCTATAGCCAAGTCAGGATTGAGCACACCAGATGTGCTGGGTTTTCAGCTAATCACATCAGGACTCGACACTAAAAGAGTGCCACAGGGATCGATAATGTTGGAATGTTCGTCAACAAAACCATGTAGACCTGACATCTAGCTCGTGAATGTTCTACGCTTCTCCACGCATCTCAAAAACCTACAATAATGCATGTACAAACTTTGGCTGTGAGCGATCTGGATGTTGCGATGGGGGCGATGCAACAATGGTGTCGGCAAATGGTGAAGACAAACACAAATCGCAGCGGGTGGAAAAAAAAAAGAATATCGCTATGTCAGAGTTTATGACCACTCTACTGTTAATCTTTGACGGAGTGGCAGCTCATAACTGTTTGGCTAGGTATTCAGGAGCCCATCACATAGGCTAAGTGCGACAGTGTCGGGTATACTCACGTGTTATAGGTGAGTTGGAGAGGCGAGGGTAATCCTCCAAGGAGGTCTCAGGTTCGGATCTCCACCCTACCAAAAAGTTGAATTGGGTACCCAAAATCCAATTGATAATGTTGGTGCGAACAGGACTGGATGCGTCTCAAAACGACTCCACAACTAAAAAAAAGACATGGTCGATGTAGAAGGAGGGATTTGAAAACCCCTTACAGGCAAGGAGAACAATATGACTATGAGATCTGGCTCCACCACACCCATTGTACTAATTCCAATCAGCAAAATGGTTGATGGCATCGAAGACTCGAACGCCTAGATCTCCACTATGCTCTGTGGGCAGAAAGCCGTTTTAGAGAGGTATCCGAGGAAGACTGTGCGAATATAAAAAATTTAGTTGGCGATGGGGAAGATTTTGTTGATCGCACCCATGCTGTGAAATTTCAGGAGGGTGCTGCACAATCTGTTGGCCAAGTTTGACGTCGTTGCAAGGTGGACTGCTTGCTCACTGTAGCAGCATCCACAGGGTCCAGAAAAATATAAGCTTTCGATGAACTTTCGGAAATCTGGGCATCCTGAACAGCTTCCGAACGACACCCACGAACAGCATACTCACTGCATACGGTCACGAAAGATCTTTGGCTTGTTGCGTTGCTGACATAGATGAGGGCCAAAATCTGCTTGAAGCGCATGATTTGAATGGCAGAAAGAGCGTGGAAGGGTCTCATTTAAGGCGACATCCGCTCCAAAACAACATGGCGAAAAAATTGTCGAGGCCACGAAAATGGTAGAGGTGGCCACAAAAGGTGCCATATGACCATAGGGGTCTTCAAATATGGTGGATGTCACCATTGCAGAATTCATAACCACTGCACAAGACCTTCTACCTACATGGCCTTCTTGTGAGCAATCTGCATCGACATTCTGGAGTGCAGTGAATAATGAGCAAAAATAACGGAGAAGTGAGCATCTTTACTTATGACTCCGTATAGATCTCAAAACACATGGTGGCAATAAGAATAGTATAACGAGCAGTCCAAGCTCATAACCCCAAATCACATACAAAAGCCAAATCAAATAGAGGGATGAGAACTGCGGAAGGAGGGAATTCCTCCTCACAGAGCACGAGGCTCTGATATTAATGATGAGAATTAAAATTCAAATTAAGATATTAATTCCGAGATGACTAATATTATAAAATAGATACTTAAATAAACACAAATTACAAACGATAATTCTGAAAAACAATAATAGATCCAAAGAAAGACTTAATCAATAAACCCTTATTCTATGCCAAACATCAACCCCTTATTCTATGCCAAACATCAACCTGATGAAATAAATTTCCCATATCACTACTAACCTGAGGTTTTCTTGCAACATCTTCACAAGTAACTCAAAATATTCACCATAAGTCTAGTTTAGGCTACTTTCATTTTATTTAGAAAATTTAGAAAAAAAACAAACTATGCAATATATGGATGCCTCAAAGCTTCCAATCATTTGCAAAGGTTATTTTACCAATATTGGTATTAACGAGTATTTGATAAGTTGCATTAATGTTAATCCCTAAAAGCTTTGGACAATCAAAAACATGCAAGGCAGAGTTTAAAAATTATAGTATATTTTTTTTTACTATTGTCCATCAGATAGTAAAAATTAAAAATACCACCAACCCACCTCAAAACCTTACACATGTAATCATTTCCTAAAACACCTATTTTATAAAGTTGAAAGGATTCAAGTAGAAAAATTGCAATATAGTGCCTTTCCTTCAAAATAACTACTAAGTAGGAAGAAATAATTGACTTGAAAAAACTCCCTACTACTTTGTTCCATATTTATTTCATTGATTCTTCCAACCAATGCCCTCTCATAGGCCTAGGACCTCCTCAAATAGGACATCCCCAACAATGCAAGATGGTTTGTAAGCATTAAATTTTGCAAGGTTTTGAAATTGGGTGCCATGCATTTTTAAAACGCAAGCAAGAGAAAGGGAAGGAATGCCCATGCAACCATACTCTCTCTTTCTTTCTCTCAATGCACAACCTCCACAAGAACAAACCCCTACCATTCTTCTCCAAAAAGCCTCCTCCAACAAGATATGTGCTCTTCTAGCTTTTAAATTTGGGCACAAAAAAAATTTATAATTTTTATAGATTTATAAGGTATGGTAAGCTACCATGATGGTGTATGGATTGAAGTAAAACTATATTCCCCCTGTAAACCTTTTTAAAAATAACTTTACAAGAAACTAATAAAGGAGAAATCACCCAACTTGCACAACAATCAACATTTAATCAAAAAAATCATTATATATATAGAGAGCAAAAACACATTGGTCTAACAAATTTAAATACTTTTTATCACCTAAAATTGATCATATATTCTTCAATCAAAAAATTTTCAACAAATATGTCCAAAATACACAAGCCATCATGTAAAAATAAAATTATCTTTCATTCAATGTTGTACATATGTGGTGTGCAGGTCCCTCTAAATCATTTTCTTCTCGTATATCTATGGCCCTCTCCAAGATGACACATTTTCACTTTTCTTGGTGGGTGACCTATCAATACTTATAACAAAAAAATTATAAGTATTACAACAGTATAATCAATAATAATTAAAATTGATATTTATAATTTAAATAAATTAATAACTTATATTCTATCACATCATCCATCTTAAAAATATTAATTTTATCAATCTATTAATTTTTGTTTTTGGCTGGGATGTATCTTATCCCAATTGTAACTGATCAATGTTTTAATACAAGTTTTTCAATTTTTTTCAAAAAATATTCTATCACATCATCCATCTTAAAAATATTAATTTTATCAATCTATTAATTTTTTTGGATAGCATCTCCAATATTTGACAATAAATGGAAAGACAACTAAAAATTTTCACTCAAAACTGTTCCTTGTAAAGTTAAAGCTTATTCAATAGGCCATTTGCCTAGTCATATGGTAGAAAAATGCATCACTATCATGACTATGTGGAGGATAAGACAGATTTTAGAACCCTTTGACAACTCTCAAAGGAAGGGCAAAGACAAGTCTTTGGAAGCCAAGATGAATGCTGATAAAATACAACAAGACATTAGTGCAATGATTCATCAGATAGTCCAACACCCACACTTTTGGAAATGAATGAGGTAATCAATTCAAATTGGCAGTGACCTGGATAATATGGGAGATAAAAAAATTGAATATAACATTTTTTTTAAAGAAAAATATTTATTTACTTAACAAATATGTACAAAACTCTCTAATCAAAGAGATCAAAGTGAACAAAGCATTTTAAAAAATAGAACATGAAGACAAAAAAAAACCTCATTATTTTAGTCTTCGTTATCCTCGCATACCAACCCTACCCTTCTGTGTCTTGATGATTTGACAAATATTAACTAGGGACTATATTTATTGCCTGATTTACTAGTGTGTCAACCTCTTTGTTGAATTTTCGTCTTATGTGTTGATAGGATATTTTACCAATTATTCAGTTTAGTTGTCTAATCTTATCTTGAATAATCTTCAATTGTAAAGATCTAAAATATTTATTTTTGGAAAGAGTTGTTATTATCAGTTTAGAATCCCCGTAAAATATGACGTGAGTGATTTATTGCCTAATTTGCTAGTGTGTCAGCCTCTTTGTTGAATTTTTGTCTTATGTGTTGATAGGATATTTTACCAATTATCCAGTCTAGTTGTCTAATATTATCTTGAATAATCTTCAATTATAAAGATCTAAAATATTTATTTTTGGTAAGAGTTGTTATTATCATTTTATAATCCTCGTAAACTATGACCTGAGTGGTTCCTTACTTTACCACCAATTTTAAGATGATTTCACATCCAATAGGCTCTACAACGTTGTTAGATGTTGTTCCCAAGCTAATCATGTATTTGAGCAGGATCTCATGGGGTCTTGTAATAATTAATCCCCCTGTCGCTGCTTGATCGGGGTTAGACTTAGAGGCACCATAAAAGAAGAGTGCCATAAAACATATGCCAGGTAAAGAATTGTTTGCTCTACATCCTCCTTATGTTAGGAAATCTTGGATATTAAGTTGGTAGATCATTCTTCTTTTTGTGGATGACATATCTTCTTCATATTGTTGCTGATAGAAACTATATTTTACATTTAGGACTAATTCTTCTTTTATCCTTCGTATTAGAGATTTATTGTCCTTACATTTTCCTTCAAAAATTCTTAGGTTTCCATCCAACCATATGTGCCAGATGATAAAATATGGTATAGAACTCCATATATATTTCAAGAGCTTATCTCCTAGTTTATCTTTATATTTTTTGTTCCACTTTGTAAAACATGTGTCTATGGTTAACCTTTCAGAGTAGGAAATACCAAGAATTTTGGTTATTCCTAACCAAATTGAAATTACCTTTGGGCATTCAAACAAAATATGGAAAAAAATTTCACTATTTTGCATGCACCTGTAACAAATATGAGGACCTGCTATACTCCTCTTTTGCAGATTATTACCTGTTAAGATTTTATTTTGAGAGACTAGCTAGCTGAATACTTACAATTTAGGTGGTGCTCTAGTTTTCCACAGTATCAATAGTTTTTTTGGTAGAACCAATATGCTAATGTTGAACTCCTAGATACACTGAGTATTCCCCATAACTATTGATGAATAGGTGTTTGTCTAAGGATAAATTTAAAAGCTTTTTGCATACCCAATTTAGGTGCAAGTCACTCTTCTATCAATGGACTCGAGACACACAAAAATATTAGTAGATATGTTTACCTATATATATTTATTTATTTTGGGATCAATATCTATGTTGTACATCATAATGTGGCTAGGTTGATGTTAGGAATGTTGACTATTCAAATTGAGAACTGAGTGGACAAGAATATGTTCTTTGGCAAGATTTGTTTGAACTGGCACCAAGATAGAGCAATGGACAAGTGCAACACGTCTCCAACTTATGGACATTTAAAGGATGCTAGTTTGCTTACGTGTTTTTAAAGCATATAAGCTAAAAGCAACCATGCTAAAAGGATGCTCTATTCTAGGGCTTCCCAGTTTAAAATTATTTTTTGGTAATCTAATGTAGTTAGTTTAAATATTTTTTGGTAGTCTTATACAGTTTGTTTAACATATTTCTTGTGTTCAATTGATCTTATTGCCAACTATTGAAGCATTTAACAAAATGTTATAGTAGTCACTCTGATAGTTTGGTTTTACTTGCTTTTTTTCTAGACTGAGACCCTATGCAAATATTGTGTATAGTAGCAGGCCTCTCTATTTTCAAGAATATTTCTTTATGGATAAATAATTAAGTAAATGATCTCATGGAGAAGTGAGATGGAGACAGTGTTTTAGTCCATAAATGCAACTATTCTATCCCTGTTTCAGTTTGAAAGGGGCATTTTTCCTTTAAAATGCACTAGTGTTTTGGACAAAAAATGTAACTATTCCATCCCTGTTTTTGTTTTAAAGGGATATTTTCATTTAAAAAGTCCTATTTGTCTTGATCTCAAAGGTGTTGCAACTCATCTCCAAGGTGAATGAATAATATTTCCTTTATCTACGGATAACCTATGCATGATTATGTCTTGATCTTCTTAAATACAGTGAATGGGTTAATATTACAGAATTGAGAAGGATTTTGTTCTCATCCTATCAATAATGTCTTGATTGTAGGAGATAAGTTATAAAGTAGAAACATCTCAATGAAAGCTCAACTATGAAGGATACTATCTACACAGAATTAAGCAAGTCCAACTTTATTGATGCAGGAGCATCCGGAGACAGTGGAGCAATCTTGCATCCTCCAAATTTCTTTTAAGTTTTCTAAGTACTTTGTATCTCGATCTATTTTAGTTCTTTTCCCGGGTTGAAGTTTTGTAGAGGCAGAAGAGAAGTTTGAGTTTTATAAGTGCAGAGGAGTTTGAGTTTCTTAAGGGCAGGGGAGCCGCGAAATCGTGACATGTCACGAAATCGCGGCTCCAAAAAGGCAAAGGCTGAAGGCGGGGTGGGGAGCCGCGAAATCGTGGCTCCCGAAGGCAAAGACAAAAGGCAAGGGCGAGGGAGCCACGAAATCGTGACATGTCACGATTTCGTGGCTCCCGAAGGCAAAGGTTGAAGGCGAGGGCTGGGGAGCCGCGAAATCGTGACATGTCACAAAATCGTGGCTCCTAAGGCGTAGGCGGAAGGCGGGGCAAGGGGAGCCACGATATCGTGACATGTCATGATTTCATGAAATCACGGCTCCCGAAGGCAAGGACTAGTGCATAAGGGCGTGGGGATGTCGCGATATCGCGACCAATAGAAAGTTGCCACGTGGATCTAGGAATCGGTGCCAAAAGGAAGATAGGCCGAATTAGACACGGGGCTGTGTGTGTAAAAGCGACGCGACCGGTTGAAGACAGAGGCCAAAAATAGACATGCGGGCAGCCACGTGTTCTAAAATGAAGATGAAGGCCACGTGTATTAAAAGGGAGATGACAGCCGCGTGCATTAAACTGGGATAACCATCTTATGGAAGTATTCCGACAAAACAGCCATTGCAGAGCATGGACAGTATGGGTTGAGGCAGCAGTACAGAATAACAGTCAGAACAAAACGGCGGGTGCAGGTTGAGGGAGGCCATTAATGCAAGCTTCATGGTGGATCGGGCAGTTGCCCATTTATGGCAAAAAAAAAAAAATTTTAAAACTCGACCGGGGGGAAATCAAATTTGAATTTTTTTGTTAGGCGGGGCATTAATTGCCTAGAGGATCGAGGCCTCGATAAAAACTCGAAAAATTGTAAGGGGGGATGGTGAGTTCGGGATTGAGGGGGAAAGTTCTATGCCTGGAAAAGGGTATTGTAAAACTGTATGAAGCAATTTACAAAAAATTAATGTGAAGTTTGTTGTGTGAATCTCGGCTTGCCATCAAGTGGTATCAGAGCGGGAGCTCCTGAGCGTGTAACAGATCGCCGAAAGAGAGGCAGTTACACCAGGATCTGTGGAAGGATTTGTAAGGGAAGAAAGAAAAAAATGCCTCCACGAAGAAATCGTGGTGGAGTAGGAAATGTGGTGCCGGCCGAAGACTTTCGAGCCTTGCAGAGACAAGTTCAAGCCCTGCAAGAAGAGTTACGTAGAAGGCACGAGCCCGGAAGGGATGAGGGAAGTGAAGACGAAGTTGATGAAGAAGAAGACCAATCTGAGGAAGAGGAAGAGGTTGTGGATCCCGCACAAGCCAGGTTGTACAAAGCCATCTCTCAGATTGGAAAGCAACCAAAAATGGAGGTTTCTACATACTCGGGAAACCTAAATCCAGAAGAGGTGATTGATTGGATAAATGACTTAGAAGAATATTTCGAATATGAGGAGGTTGAAGACCCTAATCGGGTCGATTTGCTAAGACCAAGTTGAAGGGTCATGCCAGCATTTGGTGGAGGGGAATACAATTGGAGAGGAACAGAAGAGGGAAGGAGAGAATAACAAGATGGGATAGAATGGTGGAAAAGCTGAAAAGACAGTTTATTTCGACAGATTACGAGTTGGATCTGCTAAGAAAAATGCAGAGTTTGAGACAGACAAACAAAACTGTCCAAGAATACACCGAGGAGTTTTACAAGATCTCTATTAGAACTGGGCATTTAGAGGCAAACAAAGAAAAGGTAGCCCGTTATATCAATGGGTTGAGACTCGGTATCCAGGAAGAGCTGAGCCTAGTTCGGGTAAGCACCATTGAGGATGCTTACCGCTTTGCCTTAAAGGTGGAAGAAAAACTGAATAGGCGGTTTGAAGGCAAGCAAAGAGGAAGGGGCCGTGGTGGAAGAACCGGTGGGAGAACCAAGTGGAGAAAAATATAAAGACCCAAAGAAGACTGGTGAAGCCAGTAGTAACCAGGATCAAAGGGAAGAGGATGTTTATCAGCCCCGAGATCAAATACAACTACCCAAGAGGACGGGGTGGATCTGGACGAGGGTTTGGAAGAGGAGTATTTCGTGGGACATGTTTCCACTGTGGTGAAGAAGGACATCGAGCATTCGAGTGTCCACAACACCGAGAAAGAACAAACAAGAGGCCTGAGGGTCCAGCCAGAGCTGCTGTGGCAGAGGAAGATGCTGAATCTGAACATTCAGAAGAAGCGGAGAGAGGGGAAGCAATGATCGTAAGAAGAGTCCTATTGAATGAGGAGAAGGACACAGATCAGAGAAGAAGTTTATTCCGCACAAGGTGTAAATGCACGGGCAAGGTTTGCAATATTATTATTGACAATGGTAGCACGGATAACCTGGTTTCAAAAGAAATGGTTACCAAGTTACAATTAGAGAGGAAGAAGCACCCGCATCCATATCGGGTCGCATGGTTACAGAAGGACCATAGGGCTTTGGTCAATGAGCAGTGCTCCGTTAAATTTAATATTGGAAATTATTGTGATGAGGTCCTGTGCGACATCCTGCCTATGGATGCTTGCCATATGTTGCTGGGAAGGCCCTGGCAGTTCGACCGGAGTGCAGTGCATGACGGCCGTGCCAACACCTACTCATTGACAAAGAATGGTGTACGCCATAAGCTGAAACCCATGAAGGAGGCGGATGAAAAGGTGTGTAACAGCTCCAGAATCTGTCTAGTTGAAGGGAGAAAATTTTTGGACGGTTTGAAGCATGAACATTTGTGTTATGCAATAATTCCTAGAGTTAGGGAGGAGGAATGCAAGGATACCCCAGTAGAAGTCCTAGATCTGTTGGAGGAATTTCTAGATATTGTATCAGATAATGTGCCTGAGGGTTTACCCCCAGTAAGGAAGATCAGCCACCATATAGATTTGGTGCCAGGATCAAGCTTGCCAAATAAAGCTGCACACAGAATGACACCTGTAGAAACTGAGGAGTTAAACAGACAGGTCCAGGAGTTGCTGGAGAAAGGATTGATTAGAGAGAGTCTTAGCCCATGTGCAGTGCCTACAGTACTAGCACCCAAGAAGGATGGAGAGTGGAGAATGTGCACAGACTCTCGGGCAATCAATAAAATCACTATCAAATACAGATTCCCATTGCCAAGGATGGATGATATCATGGACTGTTTAAGTGGAGCTGAGTACTTCACGAAGATTGACCTGAAAAGTGGTTATCATCAGATCCGTATCCGAGAAGGAGATGAGTGGAAGACAGCCTTCAAGACAAGAGAGGGCTTGTATGAGTGGTTGGTCATGCCATTTGGGCTGTCCAATGCACCAAGTACCTTCATGCGGTTGATGAATGAAGTACTGAAAGAGTTTCTGGGAAAGTTTGTCATTGTTTATTTAGATGATATATTAATTTTCAGCAGAACCCTGGAGGAACACCTGATGCATATCAGGAGGGTTTTTGAAAAGCTACGGGAGGAGCAGTTATTAATAAATCTAAAAAAGTGTAATTTTTTCAAGAAAGAGTTAGTCTACCTGGGGTTTGTAATCTCAGCAGAAGGTCTAAAAATGGACCCAGAGAAGGTGAGAGCCATCATCGAATGGCCTACCCCAAGAAGCACAACAAAAGTAAGATCATTTCATGGTCTAGCCAGCTTTTACAGGAAGTTCATAAAGAACTTCAGCAACATCTGTGCACCTCTCACGGAAACAATGAGAGGGGATAAAAAAGAGTTCAAGTGGACATTAGGGGCTGAGAGGAGCTTTGATGCATTAAAGAAAAAGGTCACAGAACAGCCTGTTTTGGCACTCCCAGACTTTAACAAGGTATTTCAGGTGGACTGTGATGCCAGTGGCAGTGCAATAGGGGCTGTACTGAGTCAGGAAGGCAGACCTGTTGCTTATTTCAGTGAGAAGCTAAATGATGCTCGAAAAAAGTATTCAGTTTATGACCAAGAATTTTATGCTATAGTTCAGGCTCTGAAGAAGTGGAGACATTATTTATTGCCAAAGGAGTTTGTTCTATTTACTGATCATCAGGCTTTACAGTACATTAACAGTCAAACAAAACTGAACCAAAGGCACATGAAATGGGTGGAGTTCCTTCAAAGCTATACCTTTGTGCTGAAGCACAGAAGCGGGAAATCAAACAGAGTTGCAGATGCCTTGAGTAGAAGGCAGAATTTACTGATTGAAATGACAGTGGAAGTAGTGGGATTTGAAGAACTGAAGGGTTTGTACCTTGAAGATCCGGATTTTGCAGAAGCCTGGACGGCTTGCTTGACACCTGTTATTGTGGACAGGACAAGATGGTTGGATTTTCTAATCCAAGACGGAATGTTGTTCAGAGGAAGTAAATTATGCATTCCAAGGAGTTCCATGCGGGAAAACTTAGTCAAGGAGAAACACAGCGGAGGACTGGCCGGACATTTTGGCCGGGATAAGACAATTGCCCTGGTGAGTGAAAATTACTATTGGCCACAACTACAACAAGATGTGAAAAAGTTTGTACAGAGTTGTAGAGTATGCCAGATGGCAAAGGGCAGAAGACAGAACACGGGATTGTATCAGCCGTTACCAGTACCTGAGCGGCCATGGGAGGACGTCAAGCATGGACTTCGTCCTCGGATTGCCAAGAACACAGAGGGGAAATGATTTCGTATTTGTAGTAGTTGATAGATTTTCCAAGATGGCACACTTTATCCCATGCCAAAAAACAAGTGATGCAGTTCACATTGCAGGGTTATTTTTCAAGGAAGTGGTACGACTTCACGGTCTACCGAAGAGCATCGTTTCTGACAGAGATACAAAATTTGTTGGTTATTTCTGGAGAACTTTGTGGAAGAAGTTGAAGACAGATCTGAAGTTCAGTTCTGCATACCACCCACAGACTGATGGACAGACAGAGGTGGTAAATAGAAGCCTAGGTAATTTACTGAGATGCTTGATAGCAGATCAACCCAAGGGATGGGATTTAGTTTTACCACAGGCAAAATTTGCGTATAACAGTTCAGTCAATAAGAGCACAAATAAATCTCCGTTCCAGATAATATATGGAAACAGCCCAAGAAATGTGTCTGAACTGAGAAAGTTGGATAAGAGAGAAAAGTGCAAAGGTCGAGGCGTAAGAATTTGCGGAACATATGAAAAGTCTGCATGAAGAAGTAAGGAAACAAATTATAAAAATGAATACTCAATATAAGACAAGAGCAGACCAGAAGCGGCGGTTCAAAGAGTTCGAAGTAGGAGATGAAGTCATGGTCCATCTCAGGAAGGAAAGATTTCCTGCCAAAACTTATAACAAATTGAAGATGAAGAAGTTTGGGCCATGCAGAATACTGGAAAAACGGGAGTCAAGAAATGCATATAAAGTGGAATTGCCAAATTGGCTTGACATTTCACCTATTTTTAATATTTCAGATTTAGTGGAATATCATGAGGGAGAGAGTACAGAGGTACCAAGTACAGAAGTATGGCAAATTCCAGCATCTACTCCAACCACCGACGAGGTCGAGGAAATATTAGACACTCGTGAAGGTAGAAGCACCAGAAACAAACAGTATTCTGAATATTTAATAAAATGGAAGGGCAGACCTGTTGAAGATGCAACTTGGTTGTCTAAAATGGAGGTTGACCGCCTGGGTCTTCCCCTAACAAAATAGAAGTGAGGATCACTTTTAATTTACCCCGGGTGTCTGATGCAGGAGCATCCGGAGACAGTGGAGCAATCTTGCATCCTCCAAATTTCTTTTAAGTTTTCTAAGTACTTTGTATCTCGATCTATTTTAGTTCTTTTCCCAGGTTGAAGTTTTGTAAAGGCAGAAGAGAAGTTTGAGTTTTATAAGCGCAGAGGAGTTTGAGTTTCTTAAGGGCAGGGGAGCCGCGAAATCGTGACATGTCACGATTTCGTGACATGTCGCGAAATCGCGGCTCCAAAAGGCAAAGGCTGAAGGCGGGGTGGGGAGCCGTGAAATCGTGACATGTCACGATTTCGTGACATGTCGCGAAATCGCGGCTCCCGAAGGCAGAGACAAAAGGCAAGGGCGGGGGAGCCGCGAAATCGTGACATGTCGCGATTTCGTGACATGTCACGAAATCGTGGCTCCCGAAGGCGAAGGTTGAAAGCGAGGGCTGGGGAGCCGCGAAATCGTGACATGTCACGAAATCGTGGCTCCTAAGGCATAGGCGGATGGCGGGGGCAGGGGGAGCCGCGATATCGCGACATGTCGTCGTGAAATCACGGCTCCCGAAGGCAGGGCTAGTGCATAAGGGCGTGGGGGTCGCGATACCGCGACATGTCACGATATCGCGACATGTCGCGATATCGCGACCAATAGAAAGTTGCCACGTGGATCCAGGAATCGATGCCAAAAGGAAGATAGGCCGAATTAGACACGGGGCTGTGTGTGTAAAAGCGACGCGACCGGTTGAAGACAGAGGCCAAAAATAGACATGCGGGCAGCCACGTGTTCTAAAATGAAGATGAAGGCCACGTGTATTAAAAGGGAGATGACAGCCACGTGCATTAAACTGGGATAACCATCTTATGGAAGTATTCCGACAAAACAGCCGTTGCAGAGCATGGACAGTATGGGTTGAGGCAGCAGTACAGATTAACAGTCAGAACTAAACGGCGGGTGCAGGTTGAGGGAGGCCATTAATGCAAGCTTCATGGTGGATCGGGCAGTTGCCCATTTATGGCAAAAAAAAAAAATTTTAAAACTCGGCCGGGGGGAAATCAAATTTGAATTTTTTTTTGTTAGGCGGGGCATTAATTGCCTAGAGGATCGAGGCCTCGATAAAAACTCAGAAAAATTGTAAGGAGGGATGGTGAGTTCGGGATTGAGGGGGAAAGTTCTATGCCTGGAAATGGTATTGTAAAACTGTATGAAGCAATTTATAGAAAAATTAATGTGAAGTTTGTTGTGTGAATCTCGGCTTGCCATCATTTATGTATGTAATAACCATAATCTCATTGAGTTTTAACATGTTGAAATCCAGTTAGAACCTCCTATGAAACCATTCATAAAACTAGGCATTGGATAGCCTTATTAGTCACATGCTACTTTGTAGTAATTCATTTCATCCTTATAAATATATGTGGACCTACAACTCAATCAAGTAGATCAGAAGTATGGAGTGGTATTGAAGCCTTATGAGAAGTATCATCAAATATATTAATGCAATAACCATATTGGATGAATAATTAGGAGAAATTAGGAAAATAACCCAATGTAAGAGAGATTTCTTAGCTTTTATTCAAAACAATAATCTATAAGAGGTTGAATTTGAAGAGGACAACTATACATGGACCAAAAATAGGACAAATAACCCTTATGAGAAGTATATGGACCAACAATAAGACAAATAACCCTTATGAGAAGTATATGGACCAACAATAGGACCAACTATATATTTGAAGCCTTATGAGAAGTATCATCAAATATATTAATGCAATAACCATATTGGATGAATAATTGGGAGAAATTAGGAAAATACCCCAATGTAAGAGATATTTCTTAGCTTTTATTCAAAACAATAATCTATTGGAGGTTGAATTTGAAGAGGACAACTATACATGGACCAAAAATAGGACAAACCAAGACCTAATAGCAAGCAAAAAAAATAGATAGATGCATACTCTTAGATCATTAGCTAGATGAAGACACTTGTAATAAAATTAATACCTTGACAAGGATTGGTTCAGATCATTGATGAATAAGAGTTAAAATAGTGAAAAGTGAATAAAAAAAGATCATATTTTACATATGAGCAAATGTGTGAAGACCCTCCTCAATTTGTTGATATGATAGCTTAGATGTGAAATTCTTTAGGAAATGGTGGGATGTATACACTTCCAAAACAAATTAAATCAGTGACATCTAGACTAAAAGAATGGAACAAGAGAGGAGCAGTTCGAATCTGGAAAAAGAGGAGACATTTTTCGTAGGACTGCCCAAAATTCCGAACTTGTTTTAGCCATATCTCACTCATCCAAACTCGGATTGAGCTAAAATTTTGAGGGTAGATGCCTGAAAAACCCTAGAACATCTCCACCAATTTTCATATCATTTGGAGCAACACAGATCCTAGCGCATCCCTATGTGTGAACGATATATTTGGCAAGCGGCTATGCGAGGGTTTCATCTGGGTTGAGTGCAAGCAGCTCCAGAGGTTGGTTTTTAGGGCCTTCGGGCCCTAGCGGCCAATATTTTTGTGGTTTATGCTCAATATTTTAGCAAGAAATGTTGTAGGGGATACAAGATGGGTTAGAAATTTGTCTTTCAATAGATCATACTGTGAACTTGAGTGACAACGGCTTCCAATTTGCTGCACAAAAGAAAAGTGAAAACCATACCTTTCCACGATGTCTAGGGCAAGGATTAAAGAGACCACGAAATAAGTTTCAAGTAGTTGATCAAAAAATGGCTCATATCTCAAGTGAATCTGGTGCTAAGGTGCACCCACAAAATAATTCTACTGTGAAAACCCCTGTCAAGGGTAAGAATTTTGAAGACTCGATCCCAAAAATGAATTTTAGGGATGCCCTTCGTGGTGGACATCCTCAGCCCAATGCTAATATCAATATTAGGGCTTCTCATAAACCTCTAAGAATGCCTAAGATTGATCCCAGGAAAATGGAGTCAGGATGTCTTAAAGCAGTTGATGGAACTCCTATTGTTAAGCTTGATATGGGTAACATTCAGACTGGCATTGAAGATTTGGAAAAAAGAGGACTAATTTGTCGGTTCATGGGTTTTCGTCCGAGTCTATCTGCTTTCAAATTCTGGGCTGCAAAAAGCTGGAAAACTAAAGGTGAGTTACAAATCTCTATTTATCCAAATGGTTATTTTCTTGTTTTATTTGCTAATAATGAAGATAGAGAGAAAACTTTTCAAGGGGGTCCTTGGTTTTTTGGAAGGGCAGGGCTTTTCATGAAGCCCCGACATACTAAATTTAAAGCCGAAGAAGAGATGCCTTCTATAGCTCCCGTGTGGGTTAGACTCTTTGGCCTCCCTATTGAATTTTGGAATCCTACTATTTTTTCTTCAATTGGAAACTCTTTAGGAACTTTTATGATGACTCGCTGATTGTACTCAAAATTTTGAACATATTATTTATGCTCGAATTTGTGTTTTAATGGATTTTGACAAACCCCTACCTAAAAATATCACATTACAATTTGGGGAAGACACTTGGGAGCAAGTAGTGGACTATGAGAACATTCCTTTTCGTTGTAGAATTTGCCATGAATATGGTCATTTGGCCAGTGCTTGCCCAAATAAAATTCTTGATCAAAAGAAAGAAGATATAAACTCAACAGGTTTCCAAATACCTAAGAAGAAGAACACTAAAAAAAACCAGTAATGAAGGATCAATCAAAGTCATTTGCTAATATGTTTGAAATCCTTTCCACAAATGATGTCCCAAGTGAGGAAGAGGAAATAATGGAAACTGAAATCTTAGAAACACAATTTAAATATGAAGGAAAGAACTCAGAGACAAACCAACAAATCAAAGGTTTTCAACAGAAAAAAAAAAAGGAGAAAATTTACACAAGAAAAACAATATTTCAAATGTCAAAACTTCAAATAATGCAGGTCCCAATATAGACTCCATTGAACCATCTAGTAAAATTTTGGTTGTGTATGAGCATTCTTCAAGGTTAGAAGCCATCTCAGATTCAATTGGAATAAGTCAAGAAACAGGGAAAAAAAATTGAAGATGGATTCTAATCAAAAAGTAGGTCGCAAGACCAATCAATATCATATGGTAAAAGAAGGTGAAAAGCTTGTAGAGGAAGGTAAGATTAATGCCCTTCCCAACTTTTTTAGCCCTGGTATTAATGAAGATCATCACTTGGAATATTAGAGGACTCAAAGGGAGTCTTTCAAAACAAAATGAAATTAGAAGAATGATTCAGATAAATCATCCACATCTTGTTTTCCTTCAAGAAACAAAGATGTCAATGGAGGATATGGACTTAATTGCCAATAAAATTTGGCCAACTGGAAAAGTGGTTTCCCTCAGTTCCCAAGGGACTTCGGGTGGCATTGCTTGTCTTTGGGACCCAAAAGAGGTAGTTATTCACCATATGGTTGGCAGTTGGGGTTTGTTGGCTATAGCTATTCAAAGTAGACATTCCAACCAGATTATGCTCTGCATTACTATTTATGCCCCGACTTCTTTGGAGGAAAAAAGAAGACAGTGGAAGGATATTACTCATATTATCTCTCATTTTCCTAAATCTTGGATCTTGATCGAAGGAGATTTCAATACCATCCTCTCTCTGGATGAGAAAAGGGGGGAAATAGAAATTTGGACAAAAGTATTGACCTCATGAGCGAATATATTTCAAACCTCCATCTTGTGGATATCCAACCAGATAATGGCCTTATGACTTGGTCTAACGAAGGCAAGGCTTAGCTTGTATAATGGAGAGATTGGATAGGTTTTTGCTCTCTAAAAATTTCTTAATCCATGGTCACATTCCTAAAGTGAAGACTCTTAATAATGTTGGTTCGGATCATTGGCCACTCATGGTGGAAATGTGGAAAACCAATGTGAGTTTCTCTCCTTTTCATTTTCAATTAATGTGGCTTAGAGACATTTCCTTCGGACCTCGTGTGCAACAATGGTGGAAGGAAGGTAAACCTAGGCATGGGACTAAGATGTTCTGTTTTGCCAAAAGACTGCAATACATTAAATCCAAAATCAAGACTTGGAACTGGAAAGAGTTTGGGGATGTTCATAAAAAAAAACATGAAGTTATTGCTCATATTGAAAATTTGAATAAGAAAATCCATTTAGATGGCCTCACAGAGAAGAGAAGTGCAGATGAAATTAAACTCACAACTCGGCTTAGAGGAATGGGAAAAAAGAGAAGAAATCTTATGGAAGCAAAAATCTAGAATTCAATGGCTCAAAGAAGGAGATCGAAACACAAATTTCTTCCACAAATCTCTTCTAGCTCGAAGATCTCACAACTTTATTTCTTCCTTAAAATCAGATTCTGGAGATGTTGTTTATACTTGGGATGGCATGAACTCTATTGTTGTTGATTACTTTTCCAATCTTTTTGTTGCTACTCCTCTTGACTCAGCTTCACAACAAAATGTTCTTCAAGCAATCCCTTCTCTTATCACTTATGAGGAGAACTCTATTTTGACTGCTCCTGTTACTATCAATGAGCTTCAACAAGTAGTTTTTAAAATGCAAAAAGGGAAAACCCCAGTGTCCTGATGGTTTTCCCATTGAGTTCTACCAAGAGTTCTGGGATATCCTTCATGTTGATTTATTAGAGGTGGTGGAAGAAGCCAGGAAATCCAAAGAAATTTTGAAGGTTATCAATAAAACTTATATTACTCTTGTTCCAAAAGCTCAAGAGGTTGATCATATCTCAACTTTTAGACCTATTGCTTTATGTAATGTTCTTCTCAAAATCATTACTAAAATCATGGCAGAAAGGTTGAAGCCTCTTTTGCATAAGATTATTTCCCCAGAGCAAGGGGGATATGTGGAAGGACGTCAAATAGTAGATGAGATAGTTCTTGCTCAGGAAGCCATCCATTCCATGGATATGCAAAATTCTCCTTCTATGTTCATCCGGTTAGACTTATCCAAAGCTTATGACAGAGTGGATTGGCACTTCCTTATCAAAGTTTTGAGGCAATTTGGTTTCTCTAAGGATTGGATGGATTGGATTATGGGATGTATCTCTTCGGTTTCCTACTTAGTTCTTATCAATGGCAGGCCTTCTCAGTATTTCCCAGCTTCCAGAGGTATTAGGCAAGGTGACCCGCTATCCCCTTATTTATTCATCATTCTTGTTGAATGCTTGGGTAGGACTATAACCAAAAAGAGGGAAAACAAAACCCTTGAGGGAGTTACCATTGCTCATGGAGCTAGACCTATCTCTCATCTTCAATTTGTGGATGACTCTACCCTTTTAGGTAAAGCTACAGTTAAGGAAGCTTCTAATATTAAGCAAATCATTAGCTATTTTTCTAAGGCTACTAGGCAGTTGATCAATGAAGACAAATCTAAAGTTATTTTCTTTCACTGCTCTGCTAGACAGGAATCCATGGTCTTGGATAAATTAAGATATAAGAAGACCTCTCTTCCAATCACTTATTTAGGTATTCCCATAAATATTCAAAGGCAAAAAAATAAAGATTGGAATTGGCTGTTGGACAAAGTCAAGAAGAAAATTGGAAAGTGGACCAACAAGTGGCTTTCTTCTGGGGGTAGAATCACCTTGGTAAAATCAGTCCTTCAAGCTATTCCTATTTATGTTTCTTCCGTTTTGAATATCCCAAAGGTCGTTCTTCGAGAATTGGATCAAATCAGTCATCGTTTCCTTTGGAGTGGTACTAAGGAGAAAAGAAAATGGGCCTTGGTGAAATGGGATACTTTATGTCTTCCTAAGAGTGAAGGGGGTTAGGATTCCGGTCTTCAATTAATAACAACAAAGCTTTAGCTGCTAAATTATATTAGAGGATGTTGCATAACCCCAATGCTCTTTGGGCCAATAATCTTCGTGCTAAATATGTTGAGAACAAAAGTCCTGAAGACCTTGTTCGCTATCAACTTCCTACCAAAGGTTCTCCCATTTTAGTAGTTCTTAAGACCGGTGAGGATTTGATAAAGAAAAAATTATTTTGGATCATTCATAATGGTCAACATGCAAATTTTTGGACAGATTCTTGGGATGGTCACAAGCCTTTGATAACTCAGTTTCCCGATTGAAGGCCTTGGATGGAGGAGCTTAACCGAGCTAATTGGATAAAGGTTGTTGAGCAAGGTGTTGCAAGAAGTTTGTCATTGTTGTCAACACAGGCAGTTAGATCTAATAATGCAGTGGACAGATAGTTCAGGGGTCATTCAGATGCAGAAGACAGAAGTTAAAAGGATAGTCAGATTATGTAAAGTACAATTCCTAGAAAACAGAAGTGACCCAGTTTCTAAAATTCGAAGAAAAAGACAAGTTAGAAAATTGTCGCGATATCGCAACATGTTTTTTGTCGCGATTTCATGACAAGTCGAAGGAGAGAGAAGGCACAGTCGAAAATGTCACGATTTCGCGACAAGTCGAAGGAGAGAGAAGGCAGAGTCGAAAATGTCGCGATTTCACGACAAAAATGAGGAGAGAGAAGGCGCAGCCGAAAGTGTCACGATTTCGTGACAAAAATGAGGAGAGAGAAGGTGCAAGGCAAACTGTCATGATTTCACGACATGTTGGAGGCCAAGAAGCTAAGTCGAGAAACTGTAGCGATTTCGCTACATGTTGAAATTTTGTTGGCCGAAGCAAGGAGAAAGCGTTAAGTGGAAAAGTTGTAGCGATTTCGCTACATGTTGAATTTTCGCTGGCCGAAGCAAGGAGAAAGTGTTAAGTGAAAAAGATGTAGCAATTTCGCTACGAGTCAAAAGTGCACAACACAAAGGTGTAGCGATTTCGCTACGAGTTGAAAAAGCACAACACAAAGGTGTAGTGATTTCGCTACGAGTTGAAAAAGCATAACACGAAGGTGTAGCGATTTCGCTACAAGTCAAAAGTGCATAACACAAAGGTGTAGTGATTTTGCTACAAGTCGAAAAAGTGCAACACAAAGGTATAGCGATTTCGCTACAAGTCAAAATCTCACGGGTAGAAGCAAAGTTGGAAGCACAAGGCACAAAGTTGTAATGATTTCGCTACTGCATGAAGCAAGGAATGTACGGAAGCCAAAAGCGTCGCGATTTTGTGACAAAGATGAGGATGACGTCAACAAAAGCTGAAAGTGTCACGATTTCATGATAGGCTGCAAGAAAAGCCTCTGGAAGTCAAAAGCGTCATGATTTCGTGACAAAGCTGAGGATGACATCAGCGAAAGCTGAAAGTGTCACGATTTTGCGATAGGGTGCAAGAAAAGTCGTTGGAAGCCGAAAGCGTCGCGATTTCATGACAAGAATGAGGATGACGTCAGCAACAGATCGAAGTGTCACGATTTCACGACAAGAACGATGGCAAAGCTATCAAAGGCCAAAAGGGTCACGATTTCACGATAGCAAGGACAAGAAGGCATACGATTTCAAAAAGAGTCACGATATCGCGACATGTTTCTATTTCACGGCAATAGCTACAGGAAGGTGACAGAGGTGGCAGTAGAAGTTGGATCTAGGCCGACAGATTTTAGGGTTTTGTAGTCGACAGATTTTAGGGTTCACAATCGACAATTTCTAGGGTTTGTAGCCGACAAATTCTAGGGTTTTCGACATCCTTAGGGTTACAGCTGACTGTTGTTTAGGAAAAATGGAGGCCGACAAAGTTGAATCTGGGCCAACAAATTCTAGGGTTTTGCAGTCGACATTCTTAGGGTTACAGTCGACTGTTGTTTAGGATTTGTTCCTAAAATTTCTTCTATAAAAGCAAGGGTACTTCGAGTTTGAGAGTGCGGCGTGAAAGATAATGTGCAAAGGCGAGTAGAGTGATTGCGCAAGTGAAGTTCGTGTCGAGCAGAGTGCGAAGTCGTAGTTCGAGTCTGCATATCGTGATTGCGTGATAGAAGAGCGAAATGTGTAGAGGTGGAGTTCTAAGTTCAAAGTGATAGCGCACAGACAGTAAAAGTGATCGATCATTCGATTGTAGCAGAGAGTGCGAAGAAGTACACAGAAGCGGTCGGACAGTGAGAAGCATTTTGCATAGAAGCAACAGAATGCAGAAAAATAGCAGACTGTAAGGAACAACGTGAAAGTTTTATTCTATCATTTTTATTATCTTTATTGACTTCCAAGTTGCAGCTTGGTATAAGGGGTTGGTGCCTCTTTCCAGTAGGTGCTGGTAAATTAGGAGTTGGTGCTCCATTCTGTTTGAAGCAGATAAAGCTAAGGGGTTGGTGCTCCTTCCAGTTGGTGCTGGTAAAAGATATTGTAAAGTTGTAGCTTTGCTTTGGCTGGATTTGGATGGTAGTCCAAGCAGTCATTTTGAGGAGTAGCCACATTGGTGAACCTTGTTAAATAACTGTGTTGTGTGTCATGCTTTCTTGCTACATTTGGTATTTCTTTTATCAGTTTTAAATAGTCATTGGATTTAAAACTATATGTATTAGAAATTTTAAAGATCACACTGATTCACCCCCCTCTTAGTGTCACTATGATTACAAAAATTGGTATCAGATCCAAGTTCCTGAACAAGCTCAAACAGCTAGGGTGATCTTGGAAGTAACACAATGGCAAGTGGTGAAGGGTTCTCCTCGAACAAAGCACCATTTTTTTATGGAACTAATTATGCATTTTGAAAAATTAGAATGCAGACATATCTCAGTGCTTTGGGTTTTGACATCTAGGGTGCAGTAGTTAATGGTTACACAGCTCCCGCCACCGCTCCAACAGACACTGCTGGTAAAAAGGCATTTGAGAATGATTCAAAAGCAAAAAATGCCATCATGTGTGGACTAGTGGACAGTGAGCTAGTCAAGATCATAAATTGTGAATCAACAAAAGATGTATGGGATAAACTAGAGAACATTCATGAAGGAGATGATAGGATCAAGGAGGCCAAGCTTCAAACACATCGAGCTCAATTCGAATCTTTAAATATGGACAATGATGAGAACATAGAGACTTTCATGCAAAGAGTCAATGGGATCACCAATTCAATCAGAGGTCTCGACAAAAATATAAACGATGCTACTATCGTGAAAAAGGTATTAAGATCGCTCCCTCCTAGATTTGATTCTAAAGTCTCTGCCATAGAAGAAGCCAAAGATCTAAATCGTTTTAGTATGGATGAGATGCATGGTTCTTTGATTGCTTTTGAAATGAGAATAGGAAGGTCTAATCCCACAGATAGAGAAGTTGCTTTCAAAGCCCTAAAAGGTAAAGTCACAAAACCAGAGTCTGAAGAAGAGGATGCATCAGATGAAATGGAAGCAAATTTTGTCAAGAAACTGAGAAAGGGAAAAGGAAAGTACAGAGGAAAGCTACCATTTAAATGCTTTAACTACGGAGGCATTGGGCACTTTGCGACAAAATGTCCTCTCAATGAAAATAACCAGGGTGAGGAAACTTCGCACCAAGAAAGAAGTGACTGGAAGAAGAAATCAAACTTCAAGAAAGGCAGTTTCAAAAAGAAAAGTTTTATCTCTCGAAATGTAGATTCTTCAGAGGACAGCTCTAGTGAAGACTCTGAAGAAGGAACAGGTGAGGCTCTCTTTATGGCGTTTGAAGTAGAAAAATCAGAAGAGGCAGAAAACACAGAAAAGAGAGAAGGAATGAACTCTGAAGTATCTATTGAAAAAGGTGAGGCTGAAGTTGATTTAGAAGGTGAGCTGGTTTCTGCTCTTATGGAATGGAAATTTGAGAAAATAAAGAATAAAAAACTATCAAGGAAGCTTGAGGATGCAAATGACATTATAGCCAGTCTAAAAACACAGACAGAAGAGTACAAGAAAATGTTCGATGATCTTGAAGTACAGGTAACCATGAAGATAGATTACCGTTGCAAATTGGAAGAAGAAAATGTTGGTCTTCGAATACAGATACAAGAGCTGGATCAAAAAATTAGATGTCATTTAAAACATGAAGAAAGTTCGATGAAGTTGGACAAAATCCTAAGCGATCAAAGACCCACAGGTATCAAATTCGGTCTAGGCTTTACTAAAGGAGAATCATCAAATGGACCAAAGGCAAGCAATGTTGAATGTGAAAAGAGTAAAGACAAGAAACAAGCTGTTGAAAGAAAAACAAATCAGGCAAAAGAAAGCGATAATGCCAGTCCTGAAATAGGAACTGACAATGATGGTTTTACCAAGGTCACACATCAAAATAAAATAAGATCTAAGGCTCCTACAACATCTTGGCAAAAACCTTCTTTCAGGTTCAATCATTACTTTTATGGTTTTTGTTTCAAATGTAATGGTTATGGACATAAAATAGTTGACTGCAAGTATAATGTAAGTCCAAGAAGTTTCACTAGTAGAAATACTTTTGCTCCTCTAATGAGTTATGCAGTAGAATGCTTTAATTGTCACAACTTTGGGCACATTGCTAGAAACTATCATAGTACTTCTGTTTCAAATCAATCTTAGAAAAGAAGAACTCAACCATATAGGGCAAAACAGAATAGAATTATTTCTAAAAGATATGTGCAAGATTCTAAAAGGGGAAATCCAAGCTAGAGCCCAATACCATAGTCAAAACAGAATGGAAACATAAATAACAGATCAGGGAAGAAAAGGAATATTTAATAGTGCAGACAGCTTTCAGGGCTCAAAATAAATGTGTACCGTGGATTCTTGATAGTGGTTGTTGTAGACACCAAAATCCAGCCACTTGTAAGTCATCTATACCTTCCTGTTAGCCACGTGTCAGTCATCCACCTTCCCGCCATTATTTGGCCCAAATCCACACCTTCCCGCCATTATTTGGCCCAATTTCACCTTTCCCGCCATTTTTCATTCCCAAATTTATTTAAATTAATATTTATATATATATTTTAATATTTTAATATATTTTAATATATATATAAAGATACTTTAAGTGATTTAATCTGAGCCGTCCATCCTTCATTTAATCTCATCCGTCCATCCATCTTAATCCGTTTCACAACCTAGATTTATTCTCTACCCTTGGATCCACTTTAATCTTAGCCACACGTTCAAAGTGTCGTTAAAACCCTAAAGTGTGCCCTAAGAGTAGATTATAAATTGAGTCACCTTGATGGCTCAAACCCTATCTCTTTTACTATCTCTCTTTTTGTTATCTATCGCTATCTATCTCTTCTTCAGCTAAACCTACCCATCCATCGCCGTCCCTTTTCGTCGCATCCATCGCCGCATCCGTCGCCAACTTCGCCGCCATCCCTTCTGCAACATTCTGCATAATCCCCCATTCTTGTCGCAAGTGCCCGCGGGCGTTTACCCGCAGCCACAGACGCAGACCGACGTCTGCAACCCCGATCCAAAAGCACGCGGGCGTTCAACGATCGCACCAGGGCGCCTTCCGCAGCCGATTTGATAGTTACATCACTTCCAGGTGCCGCCTGGTCTCGCCGCGTTAACAAAAAAAGAGGTATAGATTCTAAAGCAAGTAATATTTTTATGTATTAATCCGCCGTTAGATTCTGCATTCTATTTATTTCATTTCTAGGGTTTTAGACTATTTTTGAGGGCTCACACAGTGGAGCCCTCTTACTAGTTTCTAACCTTTTTGTAGTTTTAATGTGTGCAGGATTTTAATGGCAGATTTGATTGGATGATAGCAACTGCTTAACCGGAGTGGTCCGAGCCAAAGGATACAACGAAGCCCACTCATTCCGTTGAGGTTAAGGATACATTCTTCGGAGACGCCACCATATTGTGCCAACTAGGGTTTCGGAGAACCCTAGCACAAATTGTAATCTTGTATCACGAAAAGGGTTACATGCCCTGTTGTACTCAAAAGGAGTTTCTAAACTCCATTGATTAATAAAAATCGTTTGTTTTGTACAACTGTGTTCTGTATTACTTTTTATCGTGATTTCTTTATCTTTTGTTTGGCGTTGTATCTTTAATCTACAAATGGCGATCACGGTGGGACCCCCTAGGGTTTCATGTTTTTAATACTTGCTTTACTGATCTATTCCTCGTTTTCTGTTTTATTTTGCAGGTTCCGAAATCATGAAATTCGTTGTTCCAGCGAACTAGGGTTTCTGAGGAGTTTGCAGAAAATGCAGCAGACGCAGAGCGGCGTCTGGAAGTCCGATCCGAAACGCAGAGGGGCGTTTCAGCCTGCGCAGACTCCCTTGGGCGTTTGAAGGCAGTTTCATAGAGAAAGCGTAGGCTTCCGAGTAAGTGCATTTTTTTTTCTTTGTTAAACTGTACTTTTTACGTTTTTGGTTTTTCTGTTGTATTCTGTTTCTTTTTCAGATCATTACTTTAAAATGAACAAAAACTAAGTAATCTGGAAAAGAATAGTTATTTTTAGTTACATTTTTTTTACATTGCATTATTGGTTGCATAAAAAAAAAAAATTTGCATACCTAGCTGCATATTAGAATAGCTACGAATTATCTGTTTTAGTTATCTAAGTAGGACTATTGATTGGATGTCAATAGTACTCCTGCCATTGGGTGATTCCAGGCAGAGAAGTGGACTTAACCTTTCGGTTGCTCCTTTGATATCTGATATCATTGGTAGGCAGGGGGTTTTAAACGGTGTACTCCACTTCTTCAGAGGAAATGGCATGTTTTCAGTAGCCTCTTGCTTAGATCATTAGAACTTTTGATTTATAGCTTTGTATGTATACATTAGACAACTAAAACACTTAAAATAAAATTCACTGCATTTCATATTGCATTTAAAATAGTAATATCTGGATTTCATCACTAGGTATTGCTTGAAGTTTAGTGACGGTGGAATTCATCTCCATCCATTAAACTTCTGCCTTAGACACCATAGGTCACCCCCGAGCAAACTTGCTCGGATTTCATCACCAGGAAGAATCTCGTTGTCCTTTCCTAGCCATAGTTTTTACCTTTTTTGTGAATAATTCAAGATTAGATCACATGCAAAACTCATAAACCGGACACTTAAAATTTACTGCATGATTAAGATCAGAAAATAATTAATTAACCGCAGTGTAAGACATATTGGTTGAAACCTAGGTTGTGACTCGTTTTTCGATAATTTCTTTAGTGTAAATTTATCATTCAAGTTTTGCATTCTTCTTTTCCGAATTTGTTTAGATTTATTGCTTCATGGTCTTAACAAGGAATCAATCTAAAATGTTAAATCTAAATAATCAAATGGGTAATTCACATAACATCCCCACCACCAACATAGCCACTTATCCTAGTGAATTTCAGGCAGGTTCGCCTACAGGTCTTTCACGTCCTTCTACCGTCTATCACATGGCCATGCCCATGGAGGAAGATAATTCCTCGCCATATTACCCACATTGATATGGCCCAAGTGCAAACTCACTTAAGAGATGGCACCGGCTATGTCCTTGAGCCAATCCAAGATTCCCCTATGCAAGATTCTGTTTTTCAGCAGGTTATTGCATCAACCATACCCGCCGGTTTCACTCAGTTCTACACTAACCCTTTTTTTGAGGCTAATGTTGTATCTCGCTCACCGGCTTCATCTCCAACATCTTCCCATATGCTCAATTGTCCTCCTTTGGAGACAAATGTAGTGTCTTCCCGACCACTTTCTCCTCCATTTACCCCGGTGTACACCAATTCTCTCTATGAGGCCGGTGGAACCTCCTCTAGCCATGACCAATTTCAACACTCTTCTTCCCAAACCATTTATGGTTTCACCCTACCCGGGGCACAACCTACTCGTTTCTTCCTGTGTACCGCCTACTTCACCCACCTTCATTGCCCTCGCTATGCAGCCTCTCGTGACTACCATGGCAGCCGCCCTCCACCTTCATCCAATCATCCCACCTCCCTTGGGTTAGAGATTAATCAGGTTAGGGAGTACCTCGACAAGTTGCTTCAGCAACAACAGCAACAAAATGCTCAACCACCCGTCGTAGTAAATCCTACACCTCAACCAATTTCTACCCAGCCAGCTTTTCTTAGCTCAGGCCCCACCCGGGTACCCCAATCTTCGGTGGTGTCCATTCCTACCCCACCTTTCTCCCAACCCACCCAGTTCATCATTCAAACCAATCACCTTCTTTTCGGTATCATCCATACCAACAACCTGTCCATTCCACACCGCCTAATCCAGGCAATTTCATCCCATCTCATCATTTTTCCACTCCTCCATTGCATCCTCATAATCATCAAACGAATCAAAATTTTCATGAAGATTCTCGACTCCATGCTATACAACAACAGATTGACAACCTTATGCTCAACATGCCTGGCTCATCTAGTCATAAACCTACGCTAAGGTCGTTGATCAATCAACCAATTCATCCTTCGGTACCTTCACCGCCATATCCGATTGATTTCACATTACCGAAGTTTGACAAATTTTGAGGAACTGAGGATCCTCATGAACATGTGAGCTCATTCATGCATGCCTGCTTTAGAATCCAAAATAATGACGCTCTTATGCTCAGAACTTTTCCTCAGACATTAGGGGGAGATGCTGTACAATGGTACAATCATTTAGCTCACCATAGCATTTATGCTTACGAACAATTGATTAATCTGTTTTTAGAACGATTCTCCCTAAATGTACAAAGGAAAGTTTCATTGTCCGACTTATACAAGCTCAAGCAACATGACGATGAGACCGTTTATGACTTTGGAAACCGTTGGAGGGCTATCATTAATAAACTGCCATTCTCCCTACCAATGGAGGAGTTAACCAAAATGTTCACCCACAGTTGTCTAAAACCTATCTCTTGGTTACTCCAATTACAACAATACAGGACTTTTGAAGAGGCTTTGGCCCAAGCAAGTATCATAGAAGACATTAAAGTCCAAGAGGGTGTTTTAAAACCCCGTAGAAAAGAATGGCAACAAAAGGGCCAACAACGAAATAATAATTATGGCCAAAACAAACAAACACAAGGCTAGTACAACCTCAAATGTTAACCAAGTTAATCAAGTGGTGGCGAGTCAGCCCGTAATGGCTCAACAACAACAAGTAATGCAAAGTCAACCGCAACCAATTGCTTATCATGCGGTACCCGCCCCTCCTCAACCAGCTCACAATACTGAGCCAACCATGGAAACTCGACCTTGGCAAAATAATCGTCCCAAGCGACAGTTCACACCTTTAGATGAACCATATGCGGTCATATTCAACAAGTTATATAGCACAAATCAGTTAACTTTACCTGAGTTTAAACCTTTAGAACCATCTAGAAGGGGGAAGTATTACAAAGAGTACTTATTTTGTCCTTATCATAGGCAAAATGGGCACGATATCAATAATTGTACAACTTTCAAACATGTGATCCAAGATCTTATTGAGATTGGAGCCATTAAATTGGATAGCCCCTTAGCCCAACAAAATCAAAATCTTGGTATATTTCAAACACCCCTTCCACATCGGGAGGAAGCTCCAACAACTTCAGGGGGAGTAACTCGGTAACTCCTCCTAATCAAGTCAACCATGTACAACAATACCAAGGTTTTGTGGGTACTATTAACGTAGTAACCCGGGGTCAAAGGGCGAACCAACCAAATCAGGCTGAACCACAGCCACCTGTACAAACCCCCAGTCCACCTCAGGTAACAGTGACCCAACGACGTGCTAGTACTTCTCAACAACCGCTAAATCATTCTACTCAACGCCAACGACCCATCATGTCATTGAGTAGCCGATTAACTACCAGTTTAAAAATGGCTTCTGCCAAGTTATCGATCTATGACCTCATTCAACAATCTCCCCCGCATAGAGAGGCATTAATGGAAATATTAAAGTCAATCGAGCTTCAAACTCAAGATACTAATGCCTTCAACAACTTTGTGGGGAGTATTCAAACATGCATGGAGCCCTCCATCACTTTCTATGATTTTGAAATCAAACCTATGTCAACAGTAAAGTATAGATCCTCCACCGCATATCATGGCCAAGATCGATCACAAGCCATTCAAGAGAGTCTTAATTGACACCGGTTCCTCAATCAATATCATTACAACATCGGCGTTGAGTCATCTAAAGCTGTCGCCATCCCTTATCACAAAGTCGACTTTTACTCTTAAAGCATTCAATGATGCTTTATCTTCCACGGTTGGCACGGTTATCTTGCCCATTGAGGTAGGGGCCCGAACTTTGCATACCTTGTTTCACATCTTGGAAGGGACCATGGCATACAATGTATTGCTTGGACGGCCTTGGCTTAGGGAGATGAGATGTGTCCCTTCTATACCGCATCAATGTCTCGAAGTATGTATATGAGGGACATGTTCATTGTGTACCCGCCGACATTGAACCCTTCAAACATTGCAACTATGTCTCAAATCCTTATGAGATTGTGTTGCCATCCACTCATCTTTTCTTGACCCCATCTACTTCTTCTATACCATCTTCTTCTAAAGCTCCCATTCCTGAGGAGCTACCCATCATATTGCAACCACCTTCCTCTTCCGCTATTCCATCTCATTCACCACTTTCTTCATCTCCTAATCTTCCTTCTTCTTCATCACTGACCACATGCACATGTGGCCATGACCAATCATCTCTTTCCACGTCATTACCCCATTCTTCTACACCTTCTTCAACATCACCTATTATTCCTCCATCTTCCCAACCATCACCAGCCGATGTTTCACAAGTTAGTGAAGCATCAACCCAACCAAATCCTTCCAATTCTTCTATCCCACATTCTTCTATTCCATCATCTAGTCTTTCTCCCTCCCAAGTCAAGGTCCATCTCACTGATGCAGGTATTGGTGAGTATGCCATCCAAGATGTCCACATCACACCGTTCAATGTGCAAACAGTTAAAGATTTTGGTCATCCACATGACCAACATTTATCCATTGGATCGGTTTATAACATGGGTTCTATGCCAAATTCCATTAATTTTGTATATGGGGGAATAGAGTCATCTTCTAGTCCTACCACCATACTAGAACCTAAGCATCCAGTCCCTGCCAATATCGAAAGGATGGAGGGTTTTCCCTCTCGCTATTTCCACAGACATAATTGGCAGCAATTTGGCCTAGGTCGATACGAGCAAGGGGTAACCGAACGCATCGATATGCCATATCATAGACCCACCGAGCGTTTTGGTCTGGGCTACCAACCACTTCCATCCCTTTCTTCTTTTGAACGAGCTTTTCAAAGCATTAATCTTAATTCATAAGAAGAAATCCTCCACCCCGACGAATCCGAAGATGAAGCCTATGAAGAATTTGACGTCATGTCAAATGGTGATGAATCTAAGAAGAGTCGGCGCCCATTGTTCCCCTCATTAAACAAGACGAGTTTTATCTCCAATTGTTCCCTCTCCAAGAGGCCATCTTTCGCTTGCTTATTCCACAAGAACGAGGTGAACCACCCCCTCCGCCACATCCATAAGCCATAATCCAAACCTGTATTATATGTATATACTAAAATAGTGGTTTTCACCACTACCAAAAAAAAAAAAAATCAGAAAATTTCCAAAAAAAAAAAAAAAAAATCAAAATATATAAAAATACTTTATTGCTTTATGTATGTGTGTAATAGTGGTTTTCACCACTACAAAAAAAAAAAAAAAAAAAAAAAACTGAAAAACTATGTTGTTTTGCATCTCAGGTCTTCCGAGGTCTTCACCGGTTTTCCCTTCCATTCCGCCCATCCTTTCTTCCATAAGTCGACAATGAATTTCGAAGACTTATTCACACCACTCCATAATCCATATGATCCGGATAAGCCAATCCTGATCAACCCAAGCCTGATTGGCATGGATCGGATTTCATCCCCTCCATCTATTTCATAGTTCATCCTTTCCGAGGAATTGTTAAGGGCTTCCGCCAACTACATTCCTCCTTCACCTCCACATTCACCTTCATCTTCTAAGCCAGAGGTCTTCCAGGCAGACATAGACGAGAGCAAGGCACAGGAGCTTGATGACATTTTAGATGACATAAATCTGATCCCTACTCCCCATCAGCTTGAGGAAGGTTCCCACATGTCTATTGAAGAAACTATCGATGTAGACCTTAGTACATACCAAGATGGCACCCAAATTATGAAACTGGCTAAAAGTCTATCATCGGAGGAACAAGAGCAAATGATTGCTCTACTCAAGCGGAAGAAGGAGATATTTGCATGGTCTTACAAAGACATGCCAGGCCTAGACCCTAATTTGGTTGTCCATAACCTCACCTTACAAAAAGATGCTAAACCTGTCAAACAAAACTTAGGAAAATGCATCCTACCGTGGCCCTCATAGTTAAATCGGAGATTCAAAAACTTCTGGATGTTAAATTTGTCGTCCCGATTGATTATCCCGAGTGGCTTTCTAACATGGTACCCGTTCGCAAGCCTAACGGGGGATACGTGTTTGCACCGATTTTCGAGATCTAAATAAAGCGTGTCCTAAGGATGACTTTCCTCTTCCAAACATTGATACTCTTGTCGACACTTGCGCTGGTCATGAAATGCTTTCGTTCATGGATGGATTTTCAGGATACAACCAGATTCGAATAAACCCTGAAGATCAACACAAAACAACATTTACCACACCTTGGGGAACTTTTTGTTACAAGGTGATGCCCTTTGGCCTTAAGAACGCAGGTGCAACCTATCAACGAGCCATGACTTATATTTTCCACGATTATATGCATAAGATTATCGAAGATTATGTGGATGATTTATTGGCAAAATCTAAAACTCGACAAGAGCATTTTGATGTATTGGAAAAAGTTTTTGATAGACTTCTAGAGCATAAAGTAAGGTTGAACCCTAAGAAATGTGTCTTTGGTGTTACCTCATGCAAACTCCTAGGTTTTATTATCTCTAAACGAGGTATTGAGGTGGACCCAAACAAGGTCAAAGCCATTATGGAAATGTGTCCCCCAACTAATTTGAAGGAGTTGCGTAGTCTGCAAGGAAAGATTAATTCAATCCGTCGCTTTATTGCACAACTTTCTCGATAAATGTAGGCCATTTTGCCACCTACTACAAAAGGGGGTACAATTTTCATGGACAGATGAGTGTCGTAAAGCCTTTGATGACATCAAGCAAGATTTAGCATCTCCGCCGCCTTAGCTCCGCCTCGTCCAGGGGTCCCTTTCAATCTTTATATCTCAAGGAACGGACTTTGCCTTAGGGACAATGCTTGCACAAAAGAATGAACAAAATCGTGAGCAAGCTGTCTATTATATTAGTCGAACATTGGTAAGCTATGAAACCCGATATGCTTATGTGGAAAAGTTGTGCTTAGAAGTGGTTTTTGCCACTAAGAAACTTCGTCATTATATGCTTAGCCATACAACATATGTCATAGCTAGAGAAAACCCTCCGCGTTATATGATGTCTCGCACTTATAATAACACTCGTACCGCTAAATGGATAATGTTGCTTACCGAATTCGATCTTGAATTCATTAGCCAAAAATCCGTTAAAGGTCAAGTTATAGCCGATCAACTTGCGGAAGCTCCACTACCTAGTGATCATCCTTTGATTATTGAGCTCCCGGATGATTCGGTATTTGCTATCACCGAACAAGAAGAGGACATCATTCCGGAGGAAGATGTTGACATCACGCTATTCTTTGATGGCTCTAAGTGCGCGAAAGGTCAAGGTGCTCGGAGTTGTGTTTCATACACCTCAAGGGATTCCCATCCCTTTATCATTCAAACTAGACTTCCAATGCACCAATAATACAACAGAGTATGAAGCCTTAATTTTAGGTCTTCAATCAGCCATAGCTATGAGCATTAAGCGTATTCGGATATTTGGGGATTCTCAACTCGTGGTTAAACAAATTACAGGAGAATACCAAGCCAAAGAACCTACCATTAAGCTTTATCATGATGTAGCAATGAAGTTGCTCTCTAAGTTTGATTGGTATGAGATCACTAGTTTGCCTCGTTCGACTAATAGATTTGCGGATGCCATGGCCTCTCTTGGATCATTGATTCCAAAGGACTCCCTTGGAGAGGTACAACCCCTAATCATTTCCACAATCTCTAAGTCTCGCAATTGTCCGTGCCGATTCTAAGGATGAAAAAGATGTTTGCTTTATCCATTCGGATCCATATGAGCCTTGGTCTAGTGAGATAGTAGCCTTCCTCAAGTTTGGAACACTCCCATCTCGATTTGTCTCGAATCGCCCGCCATTGTTTTAAGCAAAAGGCAGCTCGTTTTGTTCTTTTGGGGGATGTGTTGTATAAACGTGGATATGATGGAGTACTCCTCCGCTGTCTAGAAGCAGGTGAAACACATAGAGCTATTGTCGAAGCCCATGATGGTACTTGTGGTGGTCATTTTAGTGGAATGGCCATTGCGAAGCGTATTTTACGTATGGGGTATTATTGGCCCACTATGGAACAAGATTGTTGCAAATATGTTAAACAATGTAAAAAGTGTCAAGAACACGCTAATTTAACCCATATACCATCACAAGCTTTACAACCCATCCAAAGCCTTTGGCCCTTCTCACAATGGGGTCTCGATTTAATTGGCAAGATTTCACCTGCCTCTTCAGAACAACGATACTTTCATCATTACAACCACCGAATACTTCACAAAGTGGGTTGAAGCTATTCCTCTAACCAAGATCGACAGGTCCTAGAATTGTGGAGTTTATACTTCACCATATCATTTGTCGTTTTGGTATTCCCTCTAAAATCATTTCTGATAACGACAAGTCTTTTAAGAATAAGGATGTTCGAGCTCTTTGCGAAAAGTATAATATCCAACATAGTTTCTCAACTCCTTACTACCCACAAGCCAATGGACAAGCCGAAGCTTCCAATAAGACCATAATTGCTATTCTTAAGAAACTTGTTAAAGAAAATCATAAAGATTGGCATACACAAATCCCCTTGGCATTATGGGCTTACGGAACAAGCATCATAACTCCCATTGGGGCAACGCCATTTTCTTTGGTCTATGGAGCCGAAGCAATCATGCCTCTTGAGCTCGAGATCCCTTCCTTGCGAATTTCTTTGCAGGAATTTATCGATGATGATACTGCTAGACAAGCACGTCTTGATCAACTCACACTCATAGATGAAAAACGAATCAATGCTTTAGAGCATTTGCGAGTTTATCAAGACCGATTGAAACGTGCTTACAATGCCAAAGTTCATCTAAGAGAATTTCAAGTAGGGGATCTTGTCCTTAAAGAGAATCAACAAAACACCAATGCATTGCCGCATCTTCGAGATAAATTCGCGGCTAATTGGTTAGGTCCATATATGGTCACCGAAAGAGTGGGCAATGGAACTTATAGACTTGCCATTTTAGAGGGAGAGGAAGAACCCGAACCACTTAATGTTATACACTTGAGGGCATTCTACGCATAGTTTGAATTTTATATGTACATATATACATGGCTTGTACAACAAAAAAAAAAAAAAAAAACAAATAAAATAAAAAGAATTTGCATTTCATTGTTAGTTGCATACATCTCATTCAAAAACATTGCATTTCATGTGCATACATCTCATTGAAAACCATAACATTTCATTTTCAGCCATAGTTGCATATCATGTTAGAGACCATTCTATCTTTTGGATATAAAATTTGGTCAAGCAAAAGTCATGTTGCCTTAATCGTAGGCACCTTCATAAAATCCATCAAACCGAATTGTCATTCGTACACCCATTTTCCATTTGCACATATTTACATTGCCAAAATGTTTTCAACCACTCACCCATTCCTAGTGTTTTAAGCAAACTTTGAAATGCATGTCAAAGTTCTCTAGGGCCATATCACAAATTACACTAAATAAAATCTTGAGTATTGGGAAATGATTTCAAAAGCGGTCTTGAACCTATCACATTTTCACATCTTAAAAACATCTTGTGTCAAAGAGAGATAACACCATCCTTGGGTTGTGCCTTGAAGTGAAAAGGGTAATCCTCGTTTGTCCTATCATGCAAACATAGTCCATAAAACAGTGGTTCTTACCACTATCACAAGCAATCACAAAATATAAATATAAACAGAGTAGTAAGGATAGGGTAAAATTCTCATCATACTTCGGTTGAGAATCCGATTCCCCAAAGCTCTAAGGAAATGAACATTTTTCACACACCACCGATCCCAAATAAGTTGTAAGGATCGTACTACTTGTCCAATCAGACGGATAGGTAGTCATCCCCAAGGCTTACAAAGGTCAAAAACAACATGGACTATGGAGTTAACCTTCACCGGGGCTATAGACGCTTGACTCGGCAAGTGGAGTATACTCATTGCGTGGCGACATGTCTCTCCTCAAAAAGAGACCTCTGAATGCTCATACGGACAAACTAGCTTCGGGGTCTTCTCCATAACAAGGTTACCTAATTTATGCAAGATGAGGTTAATGAACACACTTGCACACACACAGGTTTTTGATTGCCTAGAGTCACTACCATGCTTCTGATTTGGTTAATGAACTCGCATGCACACACATTTGGTCCTAGTTGAATTAGGAAGTATTAGTAAGTTTGTTTGATACCACTAGCATGTTTGAGTCTTTGTAAAACAGTCTTCCTCCATATCTTCTTCCATATCGTCCTCCATATCTTCTTCCATATTCATGTCATTCCATACGTCATCCATTCACAAGCCACCAAGTTCGGTGCCCCTGATTAAACAATTATGATAACAGTTGGCTAAATCTAACTATCTAAAAATATGAGTGCTTCTTAGTGCATATTTCATTTACTTAGTCTTGCATTAATCATCCATAGATTTACATATCATTTACTTAGTCTTGCATTAATCATCCATAGATTTGTATGTTATATACTTAGTCTCGCATTAATCATCTATAAGTTTGCATTCCATTCCATCACATATGCATCAAAAACATTAAAACATATCAAAACATGCATCACAAAAACATAGGCATTCACACAAAAGAGAGTAAAACACCAAATAAATAAAAGCCATGTATATATATATATATAGTATAAAGGACAAACCGTACGATGAATGCCAAAAGGCTACAATATACAATAGAGCACCAAGGCTCATAAAGAGTGCATCTAAGCACTAAGCTAACCATCAAAAGAGGACCCCTGAGACCTAGTAGGAGCCCTAGACCTAGTGGTGTGTCTAGACTCACTACGCCTAGAGACAGTAAGAGGATGGAGGATCATGCAACACAATGTGATGCCTAAACAATGTGTCCTCCAGAGCCTCAATGTAACGAGTCCTCGACCTAAACCTAGCTATGTCTATCCCGTGTCGTCGCTCCCGCTCCGCTAGCTCGCCCGGAGTCTCGTCACCCTATCATCCCGGGGCACCCCGGTCGCTCTATCCAAGTCCGCCCGTAGCCGGCCATCCTCTCCTCCCCGAGCAGCTAACCGGGCATCCCGCTCCACCGCTCGCTGCTCCAACCGAGCTATCCTCTCATCCCGGGCAGCTAACATAGCATCACGCTTTGCTATCTGCTGCTGCAGCTACGCACTCGTTCTCGTGCCCGCTAGGGGGTATCTCCCTAGCCTCTCCTGTAGCCTCTCCTAGGCCCTCTCCGCCATCCTCCCCATCATCTTCGCTACCCGGAGCCTACCGTGCCATCTTCCCCTTTCACCTTCGACTGTCAAATCGAAGGCGGGGACCCTCCCTACGCTTGGGAACCTCCACGGTTCCCTCGCCCTCTCCAGCCCCAGCCTCGGGCTCTCCGCTCCACCCACCACCAATGGTGGCTCCCACCTCGGCTCTACGGCCATCCATGCTGCATACTCACTGTCACCCCGACGTCGTCCACGTCGGGGATCTCCATGTCCTCATCGTCCTCTCCCGCCTCCCTCCACGGCTCGACACATGACAAATCACCCTCTGATCCGTGTCTCCGGTAGCGCACTGTCTCACCGGGGACATCCCCCTCAATCCGACCTCGGCGGAGTACTCGAGACATCCGTATGTACTCCACCTCGCTATGGCCCCCGCCCCACTACCCATCCGCCTCGTCGCACCCGTCTCGGTGCTCTCCATCCCCGATCCACCTCGCCCCCCGCCAGGGCCTCCAAATGACTTGGGCATCCGTCAAGTCCGCCCATAATCTCCTATACCATTGCCCCGATCTCACGGGGCGGCTAGGTCGTCTCTCCTCCGCCACCGGCCATCTCCTACCATAAGCCCGGCTCATGTCCCGTGAGCCCATGGCAACCCCTCCGGTCGAGCCACTCTGAAGTGCTCCCAGCCCCAGCACTGGAGAATCACACTGCAACCTAGGCCCTTCCGGCCCCGTCTCCGAACCTCATACAACTCCCGTACACCCGCACCAATAAAGCAGCGCCCGTGCATACACTACCCTATTAGTGAGCATCTCGCTCACTACACCCATCTGGTTCCATGGGAACCTGCACCCGATGTCGTTTGGGGCCACAATGTTGGCCAACACGAACATCATCATAGCCTCCACCGCTACCAACTCCTTGGCCGTATACATGGCCAAGTATGGGATACCCCCGCTCTCCCTCCGGATCTCCCTCCTATCATCCCCAAACAACTTGGCCATCTTCGTGGCTCTATCTCGTCCAACCTCCACCCATGCCCCTCCACGGGCACCTTGAGGATACGGTATACATCCTCAAGCGTCACCGTCATCTCTCCAGTCGGGAGCTGGAACGTCCCCCGATCTGGATCCCACCTCTCGGCCAAAGCCGAGAGGTACCCCTCATCCACCCGAACTACCTCCAACCGGGCTGCCTCCGCTAGCCCCACTACCTCCAATATCTCCCAGTCTTCCCGGGACAATGACCTCCTCATCCCCGAAATGATAGGGGAGAACCGGTGTCGTGCCTCTAACACCCTAAGCTGCAAAACAACAAAACAAAAATTTGTTACAAATTTTTCCCAAAAAAAAAAAAAAAAAAAAAAAAACACATAATAAGTACTTGCTTAAATGAACAAATACCTCAGCTGGCTGCACTGGCGCGTCCGCTCCTATCTCCGCCATAGCTCCCACACAAACCTTTCACTCCACTCCCTCAGACGCACTTCTCTCAAGCTCGAACGCACAAATGAGCGAAATTCTCACTGAAACTGTTTAAATAGCTGGTTTTGGCGCCCTGAAACGCAGTGGGGCATTTCATGGCGCATTTAGACGCAGTCCTCGTTTGCAGAGCGCCTAAACACCGACGGGCGTCTCTCGCCAACCACAAATGCAGACCGGCGTTTGGTGGTAGTATTGAATAAAGGAACAAAACTTGCAAAATTGAAGCTTACCTCCTTCAAATTTCATCAAATTCAATTCATCCATTCTTCTTATCATAATAAAACATTTTGTGAAGGTTACAACAGTTTTGGACACAAATTTTGTCATTTCGCTCAAAAAGCGCATCATTCATCATTGTTTTACAAATTGGGTTAAAAATATTCAAAACCTTCACAAAATTAACCACATTCATCAATTCTTCCGATCTATCGTCAATTTCATTCATTCTTCTTTCATCATGCATATTTTTGCCAAATCAAATTAAAGTAAACCTCGTATCTAGTGGTATATTCTATCACCTTGGCGATTGCAACGATTTGAATCCATGCAATTCGATAAGAGGATTAAACCACCATAAGGACACCTACCATTTATCATAATCAACTATTTCACCTCGTTTGAAAATTGGAAATCAATTTTGGGTATTCTACTTTTCAAGTGACCTCATACCAAGATTAATTTGCTCAACAGCTTGTCATTGATGGCCTAGTTCATGGGGCCTTAAACATGGACAATCTTTAATATCATCATTATTTTGAGTCTTGCTAGAGATTGAGGCTACCTAGGTTGATTGGTTCCGACCCGAGGAATTATCCATACAAATCACTAGGAGCATCTCTCGAGTTCGGACTCTTTTCATGCATCTTTCATCTCTCGCATATCAATGGCGCCAACAAGGCAATTTCATTAACAGTATGGACTCACACACAGGAGTTGGGGCATCCGTTATCAATTTCTAATTTTCCTATAGTGGAATTCATCTTACATGATCATGGAACTTACAATTTGGCAAAAATCCCTTTATAACCGTTGGGGCATAAAACGGTCCATCTTTCACATCACTCATATCGTCTTCAATCATATTCTTTCTCGGTTTGTACACCAACCCCTTTCCCGTTGGGACATAAACAGATGGTTCATACACCAACCCCTTTTTTCACCGTTGGGGCAAAAACGGTTCATTTTCTTCCAAATTTCTTCCAATTGGCTTGTGAGAACCATTCTCGCTCGCCAATTGAGGGGGTAAGTTGATAAAATTTTAAATATTCTTTTATTCTTTGGTCTTCAAAGTTGTGCTTTAGTCTTGAGAGAGAGTTGCGTCCGATCCAACTTTTCAGTGTCTTAAGTTTTTGTGCCGCATTGTGTCTTCACACAAAGCAACTCAAAAAGGGGCATCTGTAGACACCAAAATCCAGCCACTTGTAAGTCATCTATACCTTCCTCGTTAGCCACGTGTCATTCATCCACCTTCCCGCCATTATTTGGCCCAAATCCACACCTTCCCGCCATTATTTGGCCCAATTTCACCTTTTCCCGCCATTATTTGGCCCAATTTCACCTTTCCCGCCATTTTTCATTCCCAAATTTATTTAAATTAATATTTATATATATATTTTAATATTTTAATATATATATATATATATAAAGATACTTTAAGTGATTTAATCTGAGCCATCCATCCTTCATTTAATCTCATCCGTCCATCCATCTTAATCCGTTTCACAACCTAGATTTATTCTCTACCCTTGGATCCACTTTAATCTTAGCCACACGTTCAAAGTGTCGTTAAAACCCTAAAGTGTGCCCTAAGAGTAGATTATAAATTGAGTCACCTTGATGGCTCAAACCCTGATCTCTTTTACTATCTCTCTTTGTTATCTATCGCTATCTATCTCTTCTTCACCTAAACCTACCCATCCATCGTCGTCCCTTTTCGTCGCATCCATCGCCGCATCCGTCGCCAACTTCGCCGCCATCCCTTCGCAGCATTCCGCGAAATCCCCCATTCTTGTCGCAAGTGCCCGCGGGCGTTTACCCGCAGCCACAGACGCAGACCGACGTCTGCAACCCCGATCCAGAAGCACGCGGGCGTTCAGCGATCGCACCAGGGCGCCTTCCGCAGCCGATTTGACAGTTACATCACTTCCAGGTGCCGCCTGGTCTCGCCGCGTTAACAGAAAAAGAGGTATAGATTCTAAAGCAAGTAATATTTTTATGTATTAATCCGCCGTTAGATTTCGCATTCTATTTATTTCATTTCTAGGGTTTTAGACTATTTTTGAGGGCTCACACAGTGGAGCCCTCTTACTAGTTTCTAACCTTTTTGTAGTTTTAATGTGTGCAGGATTTTAATGGCAGATTTGATTGGATGATAGCAGTTGCTAAGCCGGAGTGGTCCGAGCCAAAGGATACAACGAAGCCCACTCATTCTGTTGAGGTTAAGGATACATTCTTCGGAGACGCCACCATATTGTGCCAGCTAGGGTTTCGGAGAACCCTAGCACAAATTGTAATCTTGTATCACGAAAAGGGTTACAGGCCCTGTTGTACTCAAAAGGAGTTTCTAAACTCCATTGATTAATAAAAATCGTTTGTTTTGTACAACTGTGTTCTGCATTACTTTTTATCGTGATTTCTTTATCTTTTGTTTGGCGTTGTATCTTTAATCTACAGTTGCTCAAGTCATATGACATGTGATAAACAGAAATTTAAAAAACTATAGAAATATGAGGGTGGCTCTGTGAAATTTGGAAATAATGATGGAACCAAAATAATAGGAAAAGGATCTGTCAAAATTAGTGAAGGGAAAATCAAGTCAAAAGAAGTTTTATTTGTGGATGGTTTAAAACACAATCTGTTAAGTGTCAGTCAAATCTGTGATAAAAGACATGAAGTAGTCTTCAAAAAGCAGGGTTGTGAAGTCAGAAAAATAAACAGTGGAAAATTAATAGCAACTGGTTCAAGGACGTCTGGAAATTTGTACACACTCTCAAAAACTTTAGAAGGTACGTGCTTCATTGGACAAGAAGAAGAGAACTGGTTGTGGCACAAGAGGCTTGGACACATAAGTTTTGATAATTTGATGAAAATCAGCTCGAAACAAGCAGTGAGAGACATTCCAACCATTAAAAAACCCTCAAACAATGTCTGTGCTTCATGTCAGAAGGGAAAGCAGACCATAGTCTCATTTAAAACAAAAGAATACCACACTAACAGGCCCTTGGAACTTATTCATACAGACTTATGTGGACCCATGAGAACTCAAAGCATAAACGGCGACAAATACTTCATGCTGTGTATCGATGATTATTCCATAATGACATGGATATTTTTCTTAAAAAATAAAACAGAAGTTTTTGAAATGTTCAGATCCTTCAAATAGCTAGTTGAGAATGAAACAGGAAAAAGGGTCAAATGCTTACGATTAGACAGAGGAGGAGAATTCATTTCGAATGAATTTACAGAATACTATGAAAAACATGGTATCAGGAGACAATATTCAGCAGCTAGAACTCCACAGCAGAATGGCGTAGTAGAAAGAAAGAACAAAACTATACAGGAAATGGCATGCACCATGCTGGCAAAAAATAAAATAGCAAATAGATTCTGGAAAGAAGCAATTCACACTGCAGTATACATCCAAAACAGATATATGTTAAGAACTCATGAATGCAAAACACCTTATGAGTTGTGGTTTGGTAGAAAAGCAACAACAAAACATCTCAAAATATTTGGTTGTAGGTGCTACATCAGAAAAATAGATGACAACCTTGGGAAGTTTGAAGATAGAGCAGATGAAGGTGTTTTTGTTGGGTATTCATCAAAAAGCAAAACTTACAAATGCTACAACAAGAGACTCAAGAAAATTGTGGACAGTGCAAACGTTAAATTTGATGAAGTTGAGAAACGATTAGCTGACTTTGAGGAAAACTACCCAATCTATGAAGAAGTCGTTGAAGGAGATGAGGTGAATGAATCAGAAAATAAATCTACGCTTGATTCAGATGAATTAGTCGATGACTCAGAGGTGTAAGAAAACAAGAAATTCAAAACAGGCAGCTGGCAAAAAAATCATCCAAGAGACCAAATAATTGGAGATCCCATAGCTGGTATTCAGACAAGAAGGAAAGTAATAAGTAATTACTCTCTTTTATCTAGCATTGAGCCCAAAAACATAGATGAAGCAAACAAAGATGATAGCTGGATGAAGGCAATAAATGAAGAGTTAGATCAGATTGAAAAGAACAGAACTTGGGAATTAATATCTACACCTGCAAATAAGAATGTAATCGGCACCAAATGGATATTTCAAAACAAATTAAATGAAGACGGACAGGTCATAAGGAACAAAGCAAGACTGGTTTGTAAAGGATATGCACAGGTCGAAGGCATTGATTTTGAAGAGACTTTTGCTCCAGTGGCCAGATTAGAAGCAATTAGAATGTTTATGGCCTTAGCAGTTCACAAAAACTTTAGAGTTTATCAAATGGATGTAAAATATGCCTTTTTAAATGGGAAACTCGAAGAAGAGGTCTATATTGAACAATCGGATGGATTTCAAATTAGTGAGGATCCTAACCTTGTCTGCAAATTAAAGAGAGCACTGTATGGATTAAAGCAAGCACCACGGGCATGGTATGCTAGGCTAGATAACTATCTCTCTCAACAGGGATTCAAGAAAGGTTTAGTGGACAATAATCTGTATGTAAAAACAGAAGGTGGGCATCTCATTGTTCTAGTTGTCTATGTAGATGATATCATATTTGGCAACAACAAAGATGAATCTTGTAAAGACTTAGCAAATAAGATGCATAATGAATTTGAAATGTCTATGATTGGTGAACTGTCTTACTTTCTTGGGCTACAAGTTAATCAAAATGAGAAAGGCATATTCATTTCCCAAATCAAATATGTGAAAGAAATGCTAAAAAGGTTCACTATGGAGGACTGTAAGCCACTTAGCACTCCCATGACAACAAGTCGCAAATTGAGTAAAGAAGACAAATCTCCACCTATAGACCAAACCATGTACAGATCTATGATTGGAAGTCTACTATATTTAACGGACTACTAGACTCGATATTCTGCAGGCGGTTGCATGGTAGCTAGATTTCAGTGCCGATCCCAAAGAGACTCATGTGACAGCAGTTAAAAGGATTTTTCAATATTTCAAGGGCACCATGGAGTATGGGTTGTGGTATCCAAAAGGCAAAGACTTCACTCTTATATCATACTCAGATGCAGATTGGGATAGATGTGTTGATGACAGAAAAAGTACCAGTGGAGGTGGATTCTATTTGGGGGACAGATTGGTTGCATGGCACAGTAAGAAGCAAGAGTCAGTTTCATTATCTACAGCTGAGGCAAAATATATTGCAGCAACAACATGTTGTACACAAGTCTTGTGGATGAAACAAACTTTGAAAGATCTTGGAATTAATTTTAGTGAACCAATATCTGTTAAGTGTGATAACACTAGTGCAATTAACATCTCCAAGAATCCAGTTATGCACTCACAAACTAAACACATTGCTATAAGGTATCATTTCTTGAAGGAGAAAGTTGCAGAAGGAGAAGTCAAATTGGATTTTGTCCCAACTACAGAACAAGTAGCAGATATTTTTACAAAACCTTTGCCCAAGGAAGTGTTTGAGTACCTTCGAAGCAAATTAGGAGTAGTCACACTTCCTAAGAAGTGACTAGCTACAGGGATCACTTTCTCAGGGGGAGCATTTGAGTATTTGACTATTCTTTTACCCATGATCACAATTTATGCTAGATGCAACAAATTGTGCCTGAGAATTGTGAGGATGGACTCAGGGAGAGTCTGCAGCAGCCCTTTGGTATTATTGACAAAGGGGGAGAAGAGTTACAGGAATGTACACAAGTGTTGCCAACAATTCTAAAGAGGGAGATTGTTGAGCAAGGTGTTGCAAGAAGTTTGTCATTGTTGTCAACATAGGTAGTTAGATCTAATAATGCAGTGGACAAACAGTTCAGGGGTCATTCAGATGCAGAAGACAGAAGTTAAAAGGATAGTCAGATTATGTAAAGTACAATTCCTAGAAAACAGAAGTGACCCAGTTTCTAAAATTCGAAGAAAAAGACAAGTTAGAAAACTATCGCGATATCGCGACATGTTTTCTGTCGTGATTTTGCGACAAGTCGGAGGAGAGAGAAGGCGCAATCGAAAATGTCATGATTTCGTGACAAGTCGGAGGAGAGAGAAGGCACAATCGAAAATGTCACGATTTCATGACAAAAATGAGGACAGAGAAGGCACAGCCGAAAGTGTCACGATTTCATGACAAAAATGAGGAGAGAGAAGGCGCAAGGCAAACTGTCACGATTTCGTGACATGTTGGAGGCCAAGAAGCTAAGTCGAGAAACTATAGCGATTTCGCTACATGTTGAAATTTCGCTGGCCGAAGCAAGGAGAAAGCGTTAAGTTGAAAAGTTGTAGCGATTTCGCTACATGTTGAATTTTCATTGGCCGAAGCAGGGAGAAAGTGTTAAGTGAAAAAGATGTAGCGATTTCTCTACGAGTCAAAAGTGCACAACACAAAGGTGTAGCGATTTCGCTACGAGTTGAAAAAGCACAACACAAAGGTGTAGCGATTTCGCTACGAGTTGAAAAAGCATAACACGAAGGTGTAGCGATTTCGCTACAAGTCAAAAGTGCACAACACGAAGGTGTAGCGATTTCGCTACGAGTTGAAAAAGCATAACACGAAGGTGTAGCGATTTCGCTACAAGTCAAAATCTCATGGGTAGAAGCAAAGTTGAAAGCACAAGGCACAAAGTTGTAACGATTTCGCTACTGCATGAAGCAAGGAATGTATGAAAGCCGAAAGCATTGCGATTTCACGACAAAGATGAGGATGACATCAGCAAAAGCTGAAAGTGTCACGATTTTACGACAGGCTGCAAGAAAAGCCTCTAGAAGCCGAAAGCGTCGTGATTTCGTGACAAAGCTGAGGATGACGTCAGCGAAAGCTAAAAGTGTCGCGATTTCATGATAAGGTGCAATAAAAGCCGTTGGAAGTCGAAAGCATCGCGATTTCGCGACAAGAATGAGGATGACATCAGCAACAGATCGAAGTGTCACGATTTCATGACAAGAACGATAGCAAAGCTATCAAAGGCCAAAAGGGTCGTGATTTCGCGACAATAAGGACAAGAAGGCGTACGATTTCAAAAAGAGTCACGATATCGCTACATGTTTCTATTTCGCGGCAATAGCTACAGGAAGGTGACAGAGGTGGCAGTAGAAGTAGGATTTGGGCCGACAAATTTTAGGGTTTTGCAACCGACAGATTTTAGGGTTCACAGTCGACAATTTCTAGGGTTTGCAGTCGACATTCTTAGGGTTACAGCTGACTGGTGTTTAGGAAAAATGGAGGCCGACAAAGTTGAATCTGGGTCGACAAATTTTAGGGTTTTGCAGTCGACATTCTTAGGGTTACAGTCGACTGTTGTTTAGGATTTGTTCCTAAAATTTCTTCTATAAAAGCAAGGGTACTTCGAGTTTGAGAGTGCGACGTGAAAGATAATGTGCGAAGGCGAGTAGAGTGATTGTGCAAGTGAAGTTCGTGTCGCAGCAGAGTGCGAAGTCATAGTTCGAGTCTGCATATCGTGATTGCGTGACAGAAGAGAAAAATGTGTAGAGGTGGAGTTCTAAGTTCAAAGTGATAGCGCATAGATAGCAAAAGTGATCGATCATCCGATTGCAGCAGAGAGTGTGAAGAAGTACACAGAAGCGGTCGGATAGTGAGAAGCATTTTGCACAGAAGCAGCAGAATGCAAAAAAATAGCAGACTGTAAGGAACAACGTGAAAGTTTTATTCTATCATTTTTATTATATTTATTGACTTCCAAGTTGTAGCTTGGTATAAGGGGTTGGTGCCTCTTTCCAGTAGGTGCTAGTAAATTAGGAGTTGGTGCTCCATTCCGTTTGAAGCGAGATAAAGCTAAGGGGTTGGTGCTCCTTCCAGCTTGGTGCTGGTAAAAGATATTGTAGAGTTGTAGCTTTGCTTTGGCTGGATTTGGATGGTAGTCCAAGCAGTCGTTTTGAGGAGTAGCCACATTGGTGAACCTCGTTAAATAATTATGTTGTGTGTCATGCTTTCTTGCTACATTTGGTATTTCTTTTATCAATTTTAAATAGTTGCTGGATTTAAAACTATATGTATTAGAAATTTTAAAGATCACACTGATTCACCCCCCTCTCAGTGTCACTGTGATTACAACAAAGGTGGCTAATTATTGTCGATACCATACTGGTAATTCAAAGGTTGGTAGATATTGGATCCCTATTGAGGAATGGCCTATTCAAATCCCAGAAAGGCAAAGACAAGATATCCAATACATCCTTCATATGAGATCCCTCTCTTGGTCCCATGAAAAAGATTGTTTTGGATGGAACAACACTACTAAGGGTGAGTATTCAGTTGCTCAAGGTTATTTGACCTTATGCCATAATAATCCCAACCATTCTTCTGACATATTTTCTCAATTGTGGGCTCAAAAGCTCTGGCCTAAGGTGAGGTTCTTTAATTGGCTTTTATTGCATCGTAGGGTGCTTACTGGTGAGCAACTTATGAAGCGTGGTTTTCATGGCCCTTTTATATGTGAAATGTGTGAAGAGAATGTAGAAAATATTAACCATATTTTTATTGAGTGTACTTTAGCCTCTGAGCTATGGAGGAGAATGGCAACTTTACTTGGCTTTCAGTGGTCCAATTTTTTCACTTTTGAACAGACTTTGGAGGGATTGGCCTAATCAAGAGGGTGTTGATCATTTTATTAGGCGGTTAGTTTGGATGGGTTCTACCATTCTTCTTTGGAATATTTGGAATGAAAGGAACAACCGAATTTTTAATCAAGATAGGAAGGATATTCACTATATTTGGCAAAAGACCATAGCCAACTTAGTTGAATCAGTCCATCAACTCCTTAATCACCCCCAAAACTCCCACCAAATATGGGATCAAGTGATGCAAATATTGAAGATTAAACCTTCTAAGGGCAACCAACTTAAAGGGAATGTGAGTATTAGTAAGATGGATAGGATTAGAAATTGGCAACCTCCTCCTAAGGATTTTGGAAAAGTCAATACTGATGGAGCCTCTAGAGGGAACCCTGGAAAAGCTAGTGTGGGAGGAATTGGTAGACTTTCAGATGGCTTCCTGGTTTTTACTTTTGCTTGAGAATTTGGGTATTCTTTCCAATAACCTTGCTGAGGGGTATGGTATCCTTAGAGGCCTTCAGGAGGCTACTAAGGTTGGATGGGAAAAGGTGTTAGTTGAGTCTGACTCTCAACTCATGATTAATCTCTTGAAGACTCCTTCTAAGAATCATAAGGTGGATTGGAGGATAAAAAGAATTATTGAGAAGATTCAGTTAATCCAGATGGGATTTTTGAAAGTTGATTACAATCATGTGGTCGGAGATCAAAACAAGAGTGCTGATGCTTTAGCTAATTGGGCTTTGGACAAAGGTGATCTTACTTGTTATGGCCACCCTCCTATATGGTGGGCTTCTCAAATTAGGGAAGCTCTTCTTTCTATCATTTCTTTGGATGGCTCCAGGTTTGAAGGTACCTAGTTTCTTCTTGTTTTTTTTTTTTTTTCCCTTTGGTTCATTCAGTTATTTTAGTTCCCCAACTCATTCTATTTTTTATTTTGTTTCGTCTGTTGATTCTTGCATTAATAGTCTTCTGGTCTAGATAGGTCATTGTTTTGTTCTTTTTTTTTCTTTTCTTTTTCTTTTGTCTTCTTTGTTTTTTTTGTTTAGTTTTTTAAGGTGGGTGGGTTCTTTTGTTTTGTTTTGTTTTTGTGTTCTTTGTGTTGTTTTTTGTTGTTTTTTTTTTTTTTTTAATGTTTTTTGTTATTGTTCTTGTGTTTTTTTTTCGTTCTTGTTCTTGGGTTTCTCTTTGTTTGTGTTATTTCATTTTTTTATGTGTGAATGTTTTCTATGTTTTTTGTTTTTTTTTATTGTCTGTTGTTGGTTGTTTTTATTTTTATTTTATTTATTTTATTTTTTAGGTTTTGGTTGTGTTTATTTTTCATGTTTTTTTGGGTTATGTCTTTGTAGTGTTTTGTTGTTTTTGTCTTGTTTGTGTTTTGTTATGTGGTTCTTGTGTTTTTCTATGTGGTTTGTGTTGTGGTTTATTTTATATTATTGTGCATGTTTGGTTGTGCTTTTGGTTTTGACACACTCAAGGAGCATGTTTTTTATTTTATTTTATTATTTTTGTTGTTATTTACTTTTTTTTAATTTGGTTTTGTGTGTTTGTTTGCTTCTTGAGTATGTCAAAGGGGGTAGGCCAGGTCTGAGTCCTGGGTGTTTTTGGCGGAATGGATACCCCATGCCTCCTTGGGTCTTACCCGAAAGTGGCATCCCTTTTGGGATGTTTTCCACAAATAAATTTAAAAAAAAAGAATGGAACAAGAACACTTTCATGAACATTTTTTGAGAAGAAAGAAGATTTAAAAGATGAACTTTCAAATTTTCAAAAATTTAAGCACAATAATCCAAGCTTAGAGGAATAAAATTTGCCTAGTGAATATCATAATATTTTGAGCAAGGAAGATAAATTTTGCATATTAAAATCAAGACCTAATTAGTTAAAAGCAGATAAAAACACAAATATTTTTCCTAGGATGGTAATAGTACAAATATAAACATCCAAAATTAGTAGAAGGGGTTTGGATTGAATATTAGAGCGAAATTAGAAAGGATAAAATGATTTTTTAACATAATATTCTAGGATTAGAGGAGATTGAACTTCTTAATGATAAACTACTGTAAGAAGTACCTTCAGTTATAAGTTATAAAGATAATAGCAAACTAATGGAGCCTATTACATTGGAAGAAATTGGTTTAGATCTTTTCACTTTTGATAAGGATAAATCCCTAGAGCTAGGTGGACTCTCTACAATATTCTATCAACACAACTTAAAAATAGTGAATGAATCTTTATTGGTGGTAGTGGAATAGTCTAGGGTAAAACAATACATACCTTATAAAATAAATGCAACATTTCTTACCTTGATTCCAAAAAATAAGGATGTCAATTTTTTTATTCATTTAGGCCCATAAGTCTATGTAATATGGAACATAATATAATCTCCAAAGTGATGGAAAATCAATTAAGACCATTATTAGATAAAATTATTTCAAGATAACAAGGAGTATTTGTAATAAAAATATAAATTATGGACAATATCATAGTAGCTCATGAAGTCATGCATTTAAAAACTCCTAGAAAAGAGAGCAATAATTTGTTGTTGTCATTGCACAACTCACCCCAATTTGGGGACCCACTTAAAATTTTGGTTTTAATCTAAATTTTGCTTGCATCAAGGTTTTAAATTGGCTTGCATTGAATATCTTAAGGACATGAATCTCATTTTTGCATCAATTTTGTTTGAATATTTTACATGCCTGAAATTTGATTGCATTGATCTTTGTTAAATGGCCTCGATAATATTTTTGTTAAAAATGCTTAAGTTATCGATAATCATTTTTTTATCGACTAAATCAATGAGTTTTAATCTCCTTTGGCGTTAGAATTCTCTTAAATTTGGTGTAAAAAAAATAAAAATGAAAAAATACAATAATAAAAAATAAAATTACGCATGTTTGAAATAATACCATTAGAAGCTTTTCTGCAAAATGAAAACTCCGTATTAATTCCTATTCACTAATAATCATAAGGTTCAAGCCACTTTCATTCACACAATTAAATGTAATTGATTGAAACCATTTTTTTGGTCCAATTGCTTTCATTTGAAATTATTTCGTTCTAAGCCACTCATTTTTGGAAAGAAACCTTAGGAGAATAATTTAATTATACTTAATGCTTTGGACATTAAAATTAAATATCAAATTTTAGCATTAGATTTAATACGCAAGATTAAGGTGAAAATCTTAGTGTTAACCTTAATATTTCGGACACCGAATAAAATCAAAATGGAAGAGGGATACTATTTTATGCCTTAACCCTAACCACCAATTCTTATGGCCAATGGGATTTTGACATTGATGTTCATCCCTCACCACGAGCTGCACATTACTAAAACTAAACCATACCTAAATCTATTTTTCCTAAGTCTCTCGGAGTCCTTGTTTCTTGTTTTCCATATTTATTCTATTCCTAAGACCTGAGTGTAAGTTTTTAAAACAAATTATTTTTTCCACCTTAGGTTTCGATCAAAAGAGGATGGACAACCAAAAAAGATTCGATCGAAAGGAGAAGGATGAACATGAGAGAGTCAAATAAAACAAGATGGATGACCAGAAAATATTTGATCGAAAGCAGCCAGGAGATATTTGATCGAAACAACATGGACGATCAAGAAAGGATTCACTAAAAGCAAAAGAATGACTAGGAAATATTCGATCGAAAGTAGATGGATGACCAGGAAATATTCGATCAAAATCAAATAAGTGGTACAAATTTATTCAGGTGGTAGTCGGTGAAAGAATCTTATTGATCAAAGCAAATGAAGGGATCACATTAATTCCTCGAAAGGTAACAAATGGCTTAGATTAAGTCATTGAAATCACCCAAAAAATATATGAAAAGTCAAAATTAATTAACCCAAAAAAATTATTGGCCCGTAGTCATTTGGTCGATAGACCATAAATGACTAGTGTCCATTTGATCAAGGGGTGATGGAGGGTTTACATTAATTGGTTGATATGTGTATGGATGGCTAGGGTTTAATAAAACGAAGCAAGATGGACAATCAAGAACAATTTGGTCGAAAGGCATTAAGTGGCTCAGCTTATTTCATAATAATTTGATTTTTTCGAGAAAATAAGGCACATTGATTAATTGAAATTAGAATAATAAAAATTTTAATCCTTCACATTAATAATTCAAATAGGCTGATTAATGATTTTATTAATGAAGACCTTAGCCTTTCATATTAATATTTTGGACGTAAAAATTAAAACCGATCGATCTTAGCATTGGATATTTTAATAATTTGGGCATTAAAATTAAAGTGTTAAATTTATTTAAGGTTAAACCTAAAATACTTTGGATTTTGAAAGTAAAAGGGAAATATATGACTTTAATAAATTAAAGTGCTTGCATCCAATTTTTTAAACAAACTTTAGCTATTTGTGTTGATAATTTAGCCCTAAAATTCAATCACCCAAAACAAGATGAGCAACTAGGCTTTGTTCAGTGAAACTAAGATGTGTGGCCTGAATTGATTTGATCAAAACAAGATGTGCGACCTGGATTAATTCGATCAAAATGAAATGAACGGTTCATATCTATCACAGAAATGAGAAGGAAACCTTAGGATAATAGTTTAATTAAATTTAACGCCTTAGACATTGAAATTAAGTATCAAATCTTAGAACTAAATTTAGTACACAAGATTAAGGCGAAAACCTAATGTTTTGGATATTGAATAAAATCAAAATCAAGGATGATAGCTTTTGAAGCTATAGACTTAAAGAAAATGCAATATAAGTGGTGAAATAAGCAAGTAATATTATAACTATGATAATGGTAATGTAAGGAACATGTAAATAGCATGAGAAACTTTTGAAATCACTCATAAAATAGCCATTAATATATCTTCATGAAAATAGTACAATGCTTTGTAAGTATCCAGTAAGTGTCACATAACTCAAGGCTACATCATATCTAAATAGCCTTTCTACAATGACTCTTGGTCTTCCACTGTAGACTTATGCATGATAGACAAGTGTGGACATGCATACCTAACTAGGACACTTGTTCTTCCTATTCTTGAAGGACTCATGTACATGTGGACAACATGCACATTTACATCATTGTATATTCTTGTGCATTTATTCCATTGCATAAAGTAAATCCTAATCTAGACATGTACCAAATAACATAATATTATCCAACACCACCCTATATTATATTATTTGGTTATTGGAGACTTCAGTCTTCAATATGGATATTCATCTTCTTCCTTGAACCTATATTCTTCTTTGTCGCTTTCTTTGTCATGCTTCATGTTTGTATCCAACTAAAATAAATGATTAGTACTTTCATAAAATATTATATTTGCGAAAAGTGCTTTAGCTTCATGTACTTTTGTAGTATTTTCTAGTTCCTGTATTTCTTGTGTCTCTTGGGCTAAATACCTCTTTTAATTTCCTTCTTTGTATTAATGTAGTCTTTTCTGCTTTCTCCAATCTACTACCTTTCTATTTACTTGATCAAATGAATGGTCATTATATTCCAATATTTGTGGCTTCAATATTACAATTTTCTTGAGCTCTTTCATAGTCATCAAATTCTTGTATAAGAAATGTTTTTTCCTTTGTTCCTAGAATCATATTATCCTTTGTTTTCTTGTCTAAAAAAATTTGCTTCATCACTTCCATTATTTGATTCTTGTGTATGAATATGGAAGGTAAATTTGGATCACAATTGATCCATTTTCCTTTTTTATTCCCTGTAATCTGTTTCTTAGAAAATCCATTAGTGTTGTCTTGAACAAAAATATCTTGTGTGAACCCAAATAAATCTCTAGCATATGTACCATTATTAATAGGTTCTATAGCTTCTATTTCATACTTGAGTTCAACCATCTTTCTACTTTCAATCAATCTGGTTACTAAATTAAGGTTTGTAATTAGCTCTTTCAAACCATAAATATTTGAGACTTCAAGACGATCAAACCATTGTAGTTTACTTGCTCCTAAATCCATAATTGTTTTACTTTGGAGGCTCTAATCCTTTGAGGTTGACTTCCTTATGACTCCTTAATTTATGAATATAAATTTTAATTCTAAATTTCATAAACTACATTTGATGTAGAATTCCTTATATCTCCAACTTTAGAGATTTAGAAAGTTTAAAAAATTACTATTTGCAAATTTTGTTTTCCTTGTTTGATGTAGAAAACCTTATTTCTTCCCCTTTTTAAACTAAATTGCAAGTATTAGATTTGATGGAAAAACTTCAAAATTCTAAAATATGCTTTCAATTTTTTTTTAAATAATAAATAGTAGTTCTAAGGTTCCAAAAACCTTATCTCTCCTTTAAATTGATTGATCTCTCACTCACCCCCGGTCTATGATACTCCAATCATTGTGTGTTGTGCTTTCTGCCTTTGATCTACTAATGAACTGGATATTTGCACGTATTTCTAATTTTCTCAACTCAACTATGTTCCACTTGTTCGATCTACCAATGAACTAGATAGTTCCCTTTTACTTTATATTAGCTTCTCTTTAGTTCAGTCATGGTATTTTAGTTCCCTAGCTTAGAAATATCATTCATATTTTTCTTTTGTTGAATCTTGGCTAAAAGACCTTTTGGTCTAGAAAGGTCGAATATGTAAAAAAAAATTCATCAATTTAATTTTTTTATGTGTTTTATTTCTAAATAAAAAACTACAAAGTGGATATAGGTTTGAAAGAGATCACCTAGATCAACCAGTTTGTTGTCATGGATGCTCCTGTTGGCACCAAGCGTAGAATTATTTCTTTGATCAATAAAGATAACGAGGGTGTTGCTACTGCTAGTCATGGTGAAAGTGTTGGCAGTTAAAAAAAAATAAATGTTACATCTTACCCCACCTTTCACCTTGGTTGGACGGTAGGCGGCTAGGGTGGACGACAAGCAACAAGTCGGCAGGATGTCGGCATAGTAGGAATAGAGTTTTGTTTAAAATTGTTTGTAAGCCCTATTATTTCTCCAATAGACTAAGGGCTACTATATAAGCTTTGTAATTTAATTATTTCAAACTAATGTGAATTATACATTCACATCTGGTATCAGAGCAAGGTAGGGAGGCGAGGCTAACTAAGGCCCACAGAAGCCATGAAAGCTGAGGAGGGCCCGCATCCCGAGGTCAAGCGGAGGGCCCACATCCCGAGGTCGAGCAGGAGGGCCCAGGCTCAAAATTTGAGGCCAGGCCAAGGAGGGAGCGCTGGCTCGAGAGCCAACTAGTGGATGAGGAGACCAGGCGATAGACCAGAGAACCTAACTGATGGACCAGGGATAGTTGGTGGACCAACAGAGGTGGACCAGGTGACAACTGGCAGACAAGGAGCTGACCAGGCTATGTGGTAGATCAGGAGAGGCGGAGACAGCATGACAACTGGTGGACAAGGAGCTGACCAGGCTACGTGGCAGATCGTGAGAGGTAGAGATAGTAGGTGACATGGCGATCGAGGAGAGGTGGACAGAAGGCCAACACAGGTAGGAGGTTGACGTGGCGCAACGTGGGCAGGAGGCCAACGTGGCATGAGCGGATTGGGGCAAAGAGACCAAAAGGCGGGTGGTTGATTGCTCGAAGGCAATCGAACAACTTAACGTGCCCTAAGGGTTTTAAACACCTCAAACGCTCCTCACAGGGAGCATGTGGGACTAAAGTCCCAAAAAATTTAAAAAATAAGGCGCGGATTGCCTTCATATAGAAGGCGCTTCCAACGCCTTCTCGTCGAGCGCCTAGCTCGACTGGCTCGAGGAGCCAGCCTTAAGGCGCCCGCCCCCACTTGGTCGTGGGTTCGAAACCCAACGATGACAGACAAAGCAATTTTTAATTTTTTTTATATATAAATGCTAAGGGCGAAGCTATAAGGTATAGTGGATGTGCTTGTTGTTTCATCGGCCAAGGTTGTCGAGGTGGTAAGGAGACTCTGTGCTATTGGCTAGGTCGCGGGTTCGAGTCCCGATGGCTCTTTTTTTTAAGTCCTCCTAAAGTTTTTTTTATTAAAATTTGCAAATTTTTATTTACTTTATTAAATTGATTAATAATTTAGTTTAATATTTTTTATTAAAATATATTTTTTAAATGTTTTAATTAAAATATTTACTTAATTATTAATTAATAACTTAGTAAAGTTTTATAAAATCTTTTTTTTGCAACTTTTATGGAAGGATATAAAGATTTCCTAAGAGGAAATATTTTGTAAAAATCCTGAGAGGCTTAAAAATTTCTTTGTAAAAATTTGAGAGAGGCAAAAGCATAAAAGACTTGAAATTTGTAAAGGCACATTGAAAGGCAAAAATTCATGATACGATCCAGAGGTTGTTATCATGCCCTCTGTGCGCTTTTGGTAAGAGAAAACGTCGAAGGGTTTGATGAAAAAGTGTGAACTTATGGACTACATACTGTGTTTAGTCAATTGCAGAATGCAGTAATAGCCCATCAGAGACATCCGGACTCAGGATACGAGGCAGACTCTGAAGATAACTCTTTCGGTAGCAGATTTGAGCAGTCGAAATCTGCACCACAAGCACCAATAAATCCATAATTCAGCAATAATGACTCCATTGAAATTCTAGAACCAGAATCACCAGAGATAATCTTGATCAGTGACGATGAAGAACAAGTAGCAGACAACTTCGTGAATCAAGTGATAGAAGCGCCCCAACAAGAAGAACAAGCTATCAGTGAAAGGGTGAATCAAGACAGATTTGATCTCAATTTGTAATTTCTTCTTCTTCTTCTTTCTTCTTTCTTTGAAAAGCAGAGTGCTTTATTGTAACAGAGAAATAAAAGGAGTGTTTTTTAGTTTATAGCAGCTATGGCCTCACATAACAATCTACCTATTCCAGAATTCAACGGGTATGATTATGAGTATTGGTCCATCAAAATGAGGACCTTACTCATAGGCAAGGGATTGTGGGACATAATTGAAGAGGGTTACACCGAACCCACAGACTGGACAACATTAAGTGTCATAGATAAGAAAACAAAGAAAGAAGCGCAAAAGAGCAACTCTTCTGCTCTTTATCATCTCCAAGCAACATTGGAGAAGAGTATATTCCCTAGAATAGCCGCTTGTACAACTGCACAAGCTGCATGGAAAGCTTTGAAATATGGATTCCAGGGAAGTGATCAGGTGAAGCAAGTGAGGCTTCAAACCCTGAAACGAGATTTTGAAAATCTCAAAATGAAAGAAGACGAAAAAGTTGGTGACTACTGCGTCAGAGTAAAAGCAGTTGTCGATAAAATGGTTACTCTTGGCGAGGAAATTAAACCTGAAATAGTTGTAAAGAAAGTGTTGCGAACACTTCTTCAAGGTTGGAATCACATAGCCATAATCATAGAAGAGTCAAAAGACCTTTCCACTTTAACTTTTGATGCATTAATCGGTTCGTTAATGTCTCATGAAGAGAGATTACAGGAATCTCCTTCAACTAGTTATGGAGGCGATGATAAAGCCTTCACATCCAATGAAAGTGCTGGAAGAGGACGTGGAAGAGGTCAAGGCAGAGGTCAGAGAAGAGGTAGAGGCAGAGGCAACTTCAGAGGAGGCAATCCCAGCAGAGGAGGAAATCAGAACAGAGGCGAAAACCAAAACAGAGGTGGAAATCCAGGTCGAAGTGGAAATCAAGGGCGAGGAGGTGACAAGTCCAAAAAGGCTTGTTTTAACTATGGCAAACCAGGTCACTTTGCTCGTGACTATTGGTCAAAATCTTCTCAAGGCAGCAATAGTCAATATGGAAATTATGGTGAAGAAGATGAAACCTCTAATATTTTTCTTTCATATGGACAATCAGAACAAAATCTAAATGATACATGGATTTTGGATACTGGTTGCTCCAACCATATGAGTGGCAAAGAAGAACTCTTTGCTACATTAGATTCCACTTATAAATCCCGCATCAAGTTAGGGGATGATAAAGCCTTGCAAGTTGAAGGCATTGGAGCCATGGAGGTTCCAACGAAAGAAGGCATAAAGAAAGTGAATGACATCTACTACACTCCAAAGCTCCAACACAATCTGCTAAGCATTGGGCAAATGATGGAGAATAATTACAAACTTGTTTTTGATGAAGGAAAATGTATCATTCTTGATAAAAACAATTGTAATCGTGTCATCACACAGGTACCAATGACCAAGAATAGGTTATTTCCCCTCAAGTTTGGAGAACCAGGGGGAGCTCAACTTGCAAATGTAGCTATAGCAAATCCAAGTGTGCTTTGGCACTTGCGATATGGTCACCTTAATTCAGCCAACTTGAAATTGTTAACTTCTCAAGCTATGGTGACAGGACTTCCCAAAATCAATGAACATAAGGAGGTCTGTGAAGGATGTGCTTTGGGAAAGCACTCCAGGTCTAAGTTTCCAAAAGGACAAGCATGGAGGGCCAGCTATCCACTTCAATTAGTGCATTCGGACATCTGTGGTCCAATGCAGACAAAGAGTCTAGGAAACAATTCTTATTTTCTCACTTTCATAGATGATTTCTCTAGAATGTGCTGGATCTATTTCTTGAAACACAAAGATGAAGCTTTTGATTGCTTCATAGATTTCAAGAACAATGTAGAGAAACAAAGTGAGTTTTATGTAAAGTGTCTTAGGACAGATCGAGGAGGCGAGTACTCCTCAAAAGAATTTTTGAAATATTGTAAAGCAAGTGGGATCAAAAGGCAATTCACCACCGCCTACACCCCACAACAGAATGGTGTGGCAGAGAGAAAGAACCGCACCATAGTCGAGATGGCAAGAACGATGCTTCAAACTAAGCATCTAACTAATATGTATTGGGTTGATGTTGTCAGAACCAGTGTATATATTCTAAATAGGAGTCCTACTTCTAGTTTAGATGGAATCACTCCTTATGAGGGGTGGTATGGAAAGAAGCCAAATGTAAAACATTTCAAAGTTTTTGGTTCTTTAGCATATGCACACATTCCTGATGAAAAAAGAAAGAAGCTTGATCCCAAGAGTCAAGCATGTATTTTTATAGGATATTGTGAGTCTACCAAAGCATATAGACTCTACAATCCAAAGACGCACAAAATTGTACTTTCCAGGGATGTAATTTTTGATGAAGGGGGAGAATGGGGTCATCAAAGAATTTTTGTTGATGATGAATCCCAAGATGTAAGTTCTTCACAAATACAGTAGGTGTCTCCCAAGAAAAACAAAGGCACACCACCCCCTCCAAGCCCAAGCAGGAGTACTACTTCGAGTACATCAGCAGCCACTCCAAGTCCTTCTCCACAGAGATCAGTAAGTTCTTCACCTATGGATATTGATTCTCCATCAAGAGGAAAAAGAACATTACAACATCATCCATATTTTCAAATGTTGGATCAAAATTTCCAGAAAAGATACACTAGAAGCCAAGCTAGTGAAATGAATTCAGTTTTGCAGAAACTTGAAAATCTGCATATGTATGGGGATGATGACTCCCAAGATCCTAAGGGAGATGTAGTTAATTATGCTTTATTAACTAGTGCACAACTAGAACCATCTAGCTATGAGAAGGCTTGTACTCATAATGTATGGCAGGAAGCCATGAAAGAGGAAATAACCTCTATAAAAAATAATGATACTTGGGAGCTAGTAAAGCTTCCCAAAGGAAAAAAAAGTGTTGGATGTAAATGGGTCTACAAGACCAAATTCAATGCTGATGGAAGCATTGAAAGGCACAAGGCAAGACTTGTAGCAAAAGGTTTTACTCAGAAATATGGCATTGACTATGAGGAAACCTTTGCTCCTGTTGCACGACAGGAAACAATCAGATCTGTTCTTTCCTTGGCTGCCCACAAAGGATGGAACATTCAGCACATGGATGTGAAGAGTGCCTTTCTCAATGGGTACTTGACTGAGGAGGTTTATGTTCAACAACCTCAAGGCTTTCAAGAACAAGGTAAGGAGAACCTTGTTTATAAATTAAAAAAAGCACTTTATGGCCTCAAGCAAGCACCAAGAGCATGGTACTCTCGCATTGACGACTATTTCAAAGAGTATGGTTTCACTAGAAGCAAAAGTGAACCTACTCTTTACTACCTAAAGCATGGTGTAGACATTCTCATAGTTTGTTTATATGTGGATGATCTAATATTTATGGGTAGTAATAATAAGATGAATATGGAGTTCAAACACTCCATGATGAAACAATTTGAGATGAAAGATCTTGGTTTAATGCAATACTTCCTAGGCATGGAAGTTCATCAATCAAATAGAGGGATCTTCATATGTCAACACAAGTATGCTCATGATATGATCAAGAAATTTGCCATGGAGCAGTGCAAATCAGTTGCAACTCCAATTGGACATGGGATCCAACTGAGCAAGGATGATGGAGCACCAAAGGTTGACATGACCACTTACAGGAGCATGGTTGGGAGTTTGATGTTTCTCACCAACACAAGACCTGATATACAATATGTTGTTTCTCTAGTTTCAAGGTTTATGGCTAGTCCATCTGAGCTGCATCTACAAGCAACTAAAAGAATCCTAAGATATGTAAAGGGTACATTGGATTTTGGAATCCATTACCACAAATGTAATTCTGTTAAATTAGTTGGCTTCAGTGATAGTGATTGGGGCAGCAATATAGATGATAGGAAATCTACATCAGGGAACTGTTTTAGTCTAGGGTCAGGACTAATTACATGGAGTTCCAAGAAGCATACTGTTGTAGCATTGTCATCTACTGAGGCTGAGTATATAGCCATCACATATGCTAGTACTCAAGCCCTATGGTTGAGAAAAATCCTTGAAGAGATTGGAGAAAGACAAAGTGGTCCGACTCGATTGTATTGTGATAACATGAGTGCCATTCAGTTGGCATATAATCCAATCCACCATAGCAGATCAAAACATTTTGATATGAAGTATCACTTCATCCGAGACATGGTGGAGCACCAGATCGTTGAGCTTAAACATTGCAGCACTTTGGACAACATTGCAGATATCTTCACCAAAGGCATGGCTAGAGCTCAATATATAAAGCTGAGAGATTGTATAGTCAGTCCTCTCAACTTTAAGGGGGAGAATGTTGGCAGTTAAAAAAAATAAATGTTACATCTTACCCCACCTTTCACCTTGGTTGGATGGCAGGCGGCTAGGGTGGACGACAAGCAACAAGTCGGCAGGATGTCAGCATAGTAGGAATAGAGTTTTGTTTAAAATTGTTTGTAAGCCCTATTATTTCTCCAACAGACTAAGGGCTACTATATAAGCTTTGTAATTTAATTATTTCAAACTAATGTGAATTATACATTCACAAATAATCATGTTGGAGAAAGCCTTTTTGATTGCTACAATTTGCATGAGCCATGAGTAATTGGTTTATTGTCATTCTTTCTGGCTAGTACATGTGCAACTTATTGGTTGATTTACATTGGGCTAGGTATGATATTAGAGTGTGCCAAAGGGTGTAGGCTAGGTGCTATCCCTAGGTGATTTTAGCAAAATAGATACCCTTGCCTCCTTGGGACTTACCTAAAAGTGGTACCCCAAAAGGGGTGTTTTCTACAAACAAAAAATAAAAATAAAAGATGGATTTTTTTCATTAGTAAATAAGGGGTTGTAATTAGGTCCTCCATCCTTGATAAATCACAACTCTCTCCTTTAAAGCTTGAGATTTTACAAATAGATTCAATTCTCATCTCAATTGAGTTGCTATAGCTAAATATCTACATCATTTTTTATAACAAGTATGAATTCTTGATTTTTCATTTTTTGGGTCTTCTTCAAATTTTCGTGTGAATATAAATATTCCAAAATTAAACATCCTTCTTGAAATTTTACTACAACAACCTTCACGATACTAAACTCCACCTCTACTACCTATGCATTATATCTTAGTAGATTAATATTTTCCAAACTTTGCGCTATCATAGTTTGCTCTACCAAATATAGATTACTAGTTTCCTTATGGAAGCATAAGTGTAACCACAATATTTGTAATAAATAGTTTATATGAAAACTATTAATGTTGTAAAATAAATAAAATATTACCAATGGAAAACATTAAAGTAGACTTTAATCATTATTTAATTCAATCAATTAACATTTTTTTGTCAGCTTCAACTAAACTTACTACTCCCTCAAACCATGGAAAAGAGAATTTAACTTCACGATCCTCAATTAAAACCCCTCTATTGGCTAGCCTATCTACACGTTTGTTTTATTCCCTTAATGTATGTGTAAACCTGATTTCTTCAAAATTTGTAGCAAGGTCTTGTATTTCCACAATTATCTCTTATATGTTCCATGGAGCCTTTGCTTTCCTTAAAATTGCATTTATTACTATTAGTGAATCACCTTCAATCCATACTTTTTTCCATTTCATTTATATGCATATTTTAACACTTTCAAAGTTTCCCTAGCTTCAACTTCATTATTTGTTTTAAATCTACTATTAAAAGTGTAATGAGATAAAATATCTCCTCTATTATTTCTAATTATTCCTTCTCTTCCTGTTGGTCATGGATTTCTTTTAGATGCTCCATCACAATTCAATTTGACCAACTCCATTTCTAGTGGTTTCCATTTTATATTCTTTGCCTTCTATTTAATTTTCCTATACCTAACATCATAATTCCATTCGATGACTTGACTTCATCTATCAAGGCTATTTGATTCAATATTAGGGATTGGGTGATTTGATAGGGTTGGTCTAGCCTCCTCTTTGGCTAAACAAATATTCCTTTTCATTACCTCTAAACTACTTTCCTTTGCTTTAAATATTCTTCTATTTCTTTCCAACCATATAATCCAAAGTATTGTATCTTTTGATATGTCCTAGATTGTTTGCAAAGCCTCACTTTTAAAAGTGCTTTGCCGTTGCTTTAACCATTCTTCAATTTTTCCATTCATCACCCCACATTTACAAAACATGTTAAGAGTCCATTGCCATAGTTTCTAGACCATTGAGTGATGTCCTAAGAGATGGTATATACTCTCCTCCTTTTTACATAGAGCACATTTTGAGGGGCCATGAAAACCCCTTTTTATAAGGTTATCCAAGGATATTCCATGACCTGCCAGCCAAACAAACATTTTGACTTTAGGAATATGTGGGCTATCCTAAATATCTCTCCATATTCTTGTGATATTCCTAATTATTGATGTTTTACACTATATCCGCTTCTTAGTGTATTCTCTAGAGTTATTCAACTCCCAAATCAACTTATCCTTGGTTCCCCTCAGAACAATCATTCTTTTTATTGAGTAAATACTTCTTATACATATACATATCCGTCGTGGGGGTTGAACTCGGGTCACATCATCGATAATGCAAGTGGCGTCCTTACCGGTAGACTTGGATCTAGATTGAGTGACTTTTTATCAAACCAAGTATTTATCCAAATATAATTTTTTATCGAATTTCCATTACCAATATTGGACCTTTAATTACTAGATCAATTAATTTTTGAAAACCGTTCCATAATGTAAAACCAATTGGTAATGAGAATGCTATAAATATTAAGCTTAGGTCATTGGACTCAACGTACTTGTTTAGAAAAAATATTGCTCATTCTCTTTGACTCTTTGTATAATCTCCAAATAACTTTTCCCCTAAGAGCTAAGTTTTCATTCGTAAGAAATTTTAAAGCAAGACCTCCTCTAGTTTTATCATCACACATATTGCTCCAATTTCACCAAATAAAATTTCTTTTTATCATATAAATATGGACACATAATATAGATTAAAGTTCTTTCTATCATTTTTGGAATAGTATACAAGGACATATAATATGTTGGAATGGCCTGTATGATTGTTTTAATTAGTTGCACTCTTCCCACTAATGATTACCATCTACCTTTCCATGTCAATAGTTTATTTTGAATTGAACTTATAACTAGATTTCACAATTCTATCCTTGTTCTCCCCTCAAATAAGGACATCCTCTGATAAATTGTTGGTAAACTTGCCTTTTCCATTTGAAGTAACGTGTATATCCCTACTTTGATTATAGTTGGAGTGTTTAGAAAGTAAATTGGATTTTGTCCTATTAAATTTTTGCCTTAATGCTCTTTTACATTCCTTTAATATGGTCTCGTTTCTCCTTGCCCTCCCAAAAAGGGTTGTACCATCTACAAACTATTGATGAGTGACATTGTCGATGTTATTACTAGCCTTAAGCCCACTTACTAGCCCATCTTTGTTAGCCTTCTTCAAGTTCCTACCTAATACCTCTATCATAATAATGAACATATATGGTGATAAAGGATCTCCTTATCTAAGGCCTCTCTTGGTTTTAAATGATTGTGTTACTAAACCAAATCTAAACTTTTATAATATTGCAAAAATAAATTTCTATTTAACCCTATCATAGGCTTTAGTCACATCAATTTTTAAGATTATTGCTCTCTTTCCTTGAAGTTGTTGAATGCATAACTTCATGAGCTACTATGATCCCATCCAAAATCTGCCTCCCTTTCACGAATCCTCCTCGCTCTTCTAAAATAAGTAATTATCTCTAATAGTGGTCTTAACCTATTTGCCATCATTCTGGAGATTATTTCATATGCCATATTACATAGGCTTATGGGCCTAAATGAATTAAACAATTATGCATCATTCTTTTTTGGATATAGGGTTAGATATGTTGCATTTATTTTAGAAAGCATGTACTATTTTACCCTAGACTGTTCCACTACCACCAATAAAGAATCCTTCACTATATCCCAATTATGCTGATAGAATGCTATAGAGAGCCCATCCAGACCTAAGGATTTATCTTTATCATAAGAGAAAAGAGCTAAATGAACTTTCAGAATAATAGAATCCATCAATTTCTATTTTCTTCATCTATTAATGATAGTAATTTATCATTAAGAACTTCAAAATCCTCCAATCCTAAAATATTATGGTAAAAAAACTTTCCTTCCTTTATGATTTCACCATGGTCTTCAATCCTTCAAAATCCTCCAATCCTAGAATATTATGGTAAAAAAACTTTCCTTCCTTTACGATTTCACCATGGTCTTCAATCCAAACCCCTTCTATCGATTTAATTCTAATTCTAGATGTTGATCTATGTACTATTACCATCCCATAAAAAAAGTGTTTTTATTTTTCTTCTTCTAACCAAGTCTCTCTATTTTAACCTTTAAAATTTATCTTATTTACTCAAAATATTATGATATTCACTAAACAATTCCCTTTCCTCCGAGATCTAATTATTTCACTTTTTTTTTTTTAAGGATTTTGAAAGCTTATTTTTTAGTTCTTTCTCCTCAATTTTTTTTTTTAGAAGTGTTCTTGTTGCATTCTTTTAATTTAGATTTCATTAATTTAGTTTATTTTGGAAGTGTGCATAGCCCACCATTTATGAAAGAATTTCACATTTATGCCATCATATTAACAAATTTAAAATGGTTTTATTATAGTTTTTAATATTTAAAATGTAAATATTTTTGGATTTACATGTCACCATTTTAACTCTTATTAATGAGTGATATGACAAAACCCTTATAAATTTTATTTACCACTTCAAACAATTTAAAAAAAGAGTACATAATGATAAGAGTATGTCCTCATTGGGTGGAGGTAGTAGACCCAGGTTTTCATTGAGCAAAATCCCAAGCCCTTTAAGTCCCTTCACTTGAAATAAAAGTTTATCCAGATGAAATGAAGGTACAATAATTTTCTAGATTTAAAATTACATTCAAAAAATAAAATAATAAAAACTTTGTTGATTACCATGATAAATTAAAAAAATAATAAAAAAGAAAAAAATAAAAAAAAGAGTATGTCTTCATTTGATGAAGGCTTTGCAAGTAAATATTTGTATTTTCCAACTTAACAAAGTACGAAGGTTATTTTAATTTGAAGGTCAGTGAATTTTGGTGGCAAAAAAATGAAATGTTGGCGGGAGTTTTAAGTTCGCCAATTTTTTTTTTTGATAGGAAGCAATAAACACAAATATCGAGGGAAAACTGAAATTTCTTGTCAATCTGGTCTGGGCTATTCCAAAACTCATTTCGTGCCATTAACTTTGTTCATCTATCCAGATCGAACGGCTGTTGCTCCTGTTCAAAAACCCTATCAAATCCAGTGGCCGCTGCATCTAGTCAAAATCATGGGAGAGTTAGGAGGTTCTTCGGTGGAAGGAGGCAAAATAACGCTCTGGAGCAACCTGTTTACTGGATTCGGCCCCGAAATCGAGTCCGCGTCACTCTGCCAATTACACAGGTGTAAATTTCAATGTATTTGATGGCCAGATATTGAAATACAGTGAAGATATGCTCTGTGACCTCTGCATACACCTAAATTGATTTTATTTCTGTCCTTGAATCCGTGATCTTGTTCTAATTCATTTAAATTTGAAAATCAGTCTAAAATTCCATCTTTGGTTCTGTTATAGTTGGAAAGGTCTTGACTTTAGGTTATTTTAGTTGCATATAAGAAATGAGCTTGAAATTTTGACCAAGGCCCTATTTTTTCTAGCAGGAAAATGGATTATTTTGAGGTTTAGAAGTTTCCTTCTCCATATATCGAGATTTTAGTTTTGTCTCCAAATTGTAGCCGTTTTATTTAAAGGAGATCCGAAGTTGCTTTAGTAATTCAAGATGGCCAAGGCCGTTCCCATGCCGGCCACTGCGGTAGAGGGTTTAATGGGAAATATTGAAAATATTCCCCCGTGTTCGAAGGGCGAAGAAAAACCACTCGAGTCCAATTTGTCTGTAAAACAAGCTCACATGTTTAAGCCCTCGCCTAAACCGCGTGGTCGTTCTGCCAAAGCCCGTGCAAGGTCCCCTTCCGCGATGAACGGCAAGAAGCAGGATTCTTCTTCCCATGCTCGTGGAAGGCCTAAGAAAACCGATGTTGTAGGTTCTTTAACAACGTCTGACGCCAAGAAACTCGATTTCTCGCCCCTCAAGTCATGCCAGTCTTTTGAAAAGACACCGAAATCCGGGAAGCCGGCTTCGTCAAATTTAAATTCTTTTTTCGTTAAGTCGAATTCTTGCGTGGAGAGTGCAGAATTTAAAGAACAACCTGCTGTGAAGACGGATGATATTGTCATAGCCTCCTTAAGCCCTAATGATCTGAAGGCTTCGGGGTCCAACGAGAGTAAACCAAAGGATATGGAGTCCGAGACTCCTACGCCTTCGCTAAAGAAGTCATTGAAGCGCAAGCGGTCTTTGTTTCTTGAAACTTTGGATTCACAGTCCAGAGCAACTCATATGCGGCAATTCCGGCAAGAAATTGAGTCTTTGTTCAAGTATTTTAACGAATCTTTTGAAAAGATTGGTTCTTCGGGCAATGAAGAGGTTGTAGAGATGGGGAATGTCCCTACCAATGTGATCATTGCGCGTCTGTTGGAGGACAGTAGGCTTCCGTACTCGAAATTAGTGGAGCAGATTCATGAGAAGTTGAAGAACAAGTTGGACCAGAATGGGGTGGAGATTAGCCTCGCTTTTGTGAAAAGTTCGGTGCTGTTTATTGGGCAGCGCCCTTCCTATGGCATTCCGAGCACACAGGCTGATGTTCTGGAGGACGATACAGAGTCGTGCTTGTGGTGTTGGGAGGTAGGCTGAACTTTCTCTTGCTGTATTTTTCTTCTTTTAGAATGTGAGAATTGGTTACTTTGCACTGGTTTCATGTGGGTATAAGTGTTGATGCAAATATCAGATGCTTTGAGACTCTTTTTTGGGGTATGGTTACCGATGGTGGGTCTTGCGTTTTATTGAGAATGGCTCTGCTTTTGAATCTGTTAGAAAGAACCAATTTTGTTCTCTACCATTATAGCATTATTGAATGCATTGAGTGATTCCATGTCAGGTGAGAGACTTGAAGCTGTTGCCCAAGTCACAGCGCGACTTTGCAAGTATTCGTCGTAGATGCCGAAAGAAGATTCATGAGCGCATTACTGCTCTTTCAGGTAGAAAGTGATCTCTGTTTTTGATATTTACGTATAAATTGTAAATGTAGCACTGTATCGGGACAGACTTGAGGGAATTGCACAACCCAGGTTCTTGTTTCGTTTGTCTTCTTATTTATTTTTCCTGTTTAAAAAACTAGGGCATGCATGCTTATAACTTTGAAACATATTTTTTTTGCTGGATAACAAGGGGTCGTACTTGGGTCCCTCACCCTTGACAAATTACAATTCTCTTCTTTAGAGCTTGAGAGATTACAAATAGATTTACTTTTCATCTCAATTGAGATGTTATAGCTAAAAACCTACATCATTTTACATAAAATGTCTGAATTTTTAATTTTCATGTTTTGGATCTTTTCAAATTTTTGCGTGAATACAAATATTTCAGAATTCAACATCCTTCTTGACATTTTCCTATAACAGCCTTCACAATACCAAAACTTCACCTCTACTATCTATGCAGTGCATCTTAGTAGAGTAATATTTCCAAAACATTGCACTATCATAGTCCTCTACCAAATTTGGATTCCTAGTTTCCTTCCTGAAACACAAGTGCAACCACAAAAAGAATGATAAATAGTTTATATGAAAACACATTAATGTGATAAAATAAAGCAGATATTACCAATAGAAAACATTAAAGTAAATCTTAATCATTATTTGATTCAGGCAGTCAACATTTTCTTGTCAGCTTCAACTAAACTTACTACTTCCTCTAACCATGGAAAAGAGAATTTAACTTCACTATCCTCAATTAAAACCCTTTTATTGGCTAGCCTATCTGCACATTTTGTTTCTTTCCTTTAATGTATGTGTAAACTTGATTTCTTCAAACTCTTTAGCAAGATCTTGAATTTCCACAATTATCTCTTGTATGTTCCATGGAGCCTTTGCTTTTCTCAAAATTGCATTTATTACTATGAGTGAATCACCTTCCATCCATATTTTATTCCATTTCATTTGTTTGCATATTGCTATAACTTTGAAATATTGAGGGGTGCTTCAAATGAAATAATGACCTTGATTATGATATTTTTCTCTGAATGTAAAGCAAAAGGACATTGCCTGTAATGCATTTGTTCTCCATGCAGTGTTGTCCTTTGGTTGCTAATTTGTATTAGTAGATATGCACAGCGATTTGGAATGCTCCTCTATACATATGTTTAATCTTTCAGTAGGTTAGCTGGTTTGCAGTCTTGCGTTCATAAGTGCTTCTTATTTTGTGAAATGATTTTTATAGCAAGCTGTGGTGGTGATCCCTTTTGGAACATTTTAGACTTTTATATTTGATTCTGTTGGGAAGTTGGTCACAAGAAATATAATTTTTTCAAAACTCTTATATTTTTATTTTTTGTTTTGGTTTTGATTTAAGCATAATTGTAAGAACAAGTTCATGCATGGAAACTTTATTTGTCATTTTGATTGATGTACTATTGCTGGTTAGAAGAGAAGATACAATTTTACAATTTTCATTGCTGAGAGTTGGTTTTTGGTAGCTCTGTTATTGTTCTTGAAAGGAATTGCATATCCTTTTGTCTAAGGCATGAGTCCAGGCATAAAGAAACAGGTCTTGTACCTCTGGGACTGAAAGCTAACAATATTTGTTTGTTTTTGTAACAGCTATGCTATCAGCATTGTCATCATTAGAATCAGAAGAAATGAAAAATGTTGATTTAGCCAGAGCTGAGGAACTGCTTATGAAAGCTGATGATGAAATCAGTATCCGTGCAATGGTTGCAGACTTGCTGCAAAAGAGCGTTGCTCAGATGTATGCTGTTTCTTTTCCTTTTTTCCCCTTAAATTTTTATTTTTAAAGATACTTATGTTTTGTGTTATATACAAGGCAGTTTGGTAGTATACTTTTTAAGACTATGACTTGGTAGTTGAAATTTGAGCTTACCAATTTGAAAGTAAAAGTTTTTTTTTTTCACTGGTTCTAATAGTAGATAAATCAGGGTTTTAAATCTCATTTGATTGATGCAGAATGGCTAAGCAAGCTAAACAGAAGGAGAAAGAGGCAATTAAAGAAAAAGAAAGAAACAATAAAAAGAGTGAGAAGGAACAGAAGCGCTTGGATCGGGAATTAAGAAAGGAGAAAATCCAGCAGGTTAGTTCTATTACTGTGACAATGCAAACAATGTTAGAGTAGATTTTAAAGATTTCATTGATAATTTTTTTGGTTATAATTTCAGGAAAAGGAACAAGCTCGTGCTCAGAAGGAAGCAATCATACATGTCAGATTCTTAGCACTCTTTGTTCAATTGTTCGCTTGCAGATTCTGTTATGTGCATTCTTTAATATGGAAATGTGAAAGTGGAATATCAGTGTGTTGCTTTTGATTTTCTTGAAAATTAGGATAGGATATCCCATGTTAATACAATGACTGTTTTGTCATGTATTTTTTCCATTCTATTGAGTTATTATCAGTGTTGACTGGTTCTTCAATTACCATGGGAGATATGTGATTTGATGTATTTGCATTTGTGATGTCATGGCTGATTTAATGACACTATGTCACTTATCTAGCATGACACTATAGTAAACTAAGAGCACTTCATATAAATGTGAGTTCTATATTCAATGTGTAGTACCTTAATTATTTATTCATGATTTGCATATCCTCTTCATTGAAATCCTCACACTTTTTTTTTTTGTCTTTTCTTACTTATTCTTGTCAAAACGTTTTCCTCCGGATTATATATTGGTCACCTAATCTGTCATTTTGTGCTTCAAAGTTTTTTACTGTAAATCATGTCCAAATGTTCTGATGCTAAGGACTGCTTGTCAGATTCCAGTTGTTTCTTCCTGTTCATTATTGTTTGCTTTTATACGACTTACTCTGTGTTTTTAAAGTTTTGTTGGGATGCTTCTATATGTTGTCCTCCTAGCAAAGGAAGCTCTATGTTCTGAAAAGGCTCTGTTTGAAGCAGGAAAAGGAAACGAAAAGGCAGCAGGAGGAGGCTGAGAAGGAACAGAAAAGGCGTGAAAAAGAAGAAGCCGAGACAAAGAAGCAGCTTGCATTACAAAAGCAAGCTACAATCATGGGTCGCTTTCTTCAGAGTAAAAGGGAGACCCCCAAAGCTCAAAACGTGGAAGAAACTTCTCATAATCCTTTAAAGGAAAATGTGATGGTTTCTGGAGGAGTTATGATGTTGATGGATCAAACATTATGGCAAAAAAGAGAAATACAAACAGAGGATCTTTTAAGGTTATCTCTCCAACTTGTGTTATTCATCCAGTGTTAGGATGTATTTGTCTTGTCTATACATTTTGACCAATATTTAAGAAAACTGCTAAATTTATCTGAATTTGTACTGTATTCAGATCACATTTGGAAGCTTGGCATGATGTTAATCATCATATTTTTACAAAAAGAAATCTAAATTGGGGCAAACGGCGTAAGCCCAAAGTGGCATTATTCAATGAACTTCGGCTGCAGCAAGCACCTTCTGAAGCTGTTATGTCTGTAAAATTACAGCCTTTTTCAAGCAAAAAGTGGATTGCTAATGATACAGAATGCCGAGAATTTAAGGCGGCAAAAAATGCTGTAAATGATTGGGAAGAGGAAGCCCTTTGTGATAGTTTGCCTGACAGTAATGGTACTATTGATATAAATAGAGAAAGTATGCTTCATAATAAGAAAAGAAAGCTTCTGCAGTTTGATAAGACTAACAGGCCAGCCTACTATGGAACCTTCTCAAAGAAAAGGTAAAATAACTTTGCAAATGCAATGGCAGGAACATGAATTCTTATTTTTAGCTTAACATTTTATGTGAAGAGAGACTTTTGGGACAGCCTTCACCCATCATTAGTTTATAATATATATTAGGAAGCAGTGAAGTTTTGGTTCTGATCATTTTATTGTTCATGCAGTGGTGTTGTTGGACCTCGACACCCTTTTGGGAAAGATCCATCACTGGACTATGACATTGACAGTGATGAAGAATGGGAAGAGGTGCTTGTCACTAAATGCTTCTTGTGAAAAGGTTCTTGTATATATTTAGGAATGTTTTTGTTAATGTCTGATCATTATTTTCAGGAGGATCCTGGTGAAAGCCTTTCTGATGATGATAAGGATGACGAGGAAGAAAAAATAGAGGCTGAGAAAGAAAAGCTCAATACTGAGGAAGACGACGATGGTGAAGATGGATTTGTTGTGCCTGATGGATATCTGTCAGAAAATGAGGTACATTTCTGAAGAGAAAATAATCATAGATGAACTAATTTTATAAGACATGCAAGGTTTTACCTAAGAATGACCATAGTATCTGGATTTTGAATGCTTTTTAATTGGTATTTCTGATGCCTCTGTTCTTCTGTTACCGAGCAAATTGATGCATCTTCTACATAATAAAGATGGAATGATTTACATAGGTTGCCAAAATGCCATTAAGGTGCAGTATCAATAAAATTCAAGTTACTGTAGTCATTTTTCTCATCATACCTCTTTACAAGATATTTCCGTTTACAATGTCAAAGAGAACGAATCTGAAGATCTCCTAAATGCACACTGGCAGCTTCACACAATCTCTGCATAGTGTAAGAGAAGACAAAAATGTGCAAGCAATATGTCTTCCAGTATTTCCCTCTATCAATTTCTTCAGTCAACTTCTAGTATGAATTTTGATGGGTACTACTTCTCATTTTTGGAATTTTGCTCTTTATTTGCTTGTGGAACTGGGTAAAGTTAGGCAGCCTTTTTTGGTGTAGAAGGATCAATTTGGGCTTTATCCCAAATCCAGTGAATTTCATACTAAGATATTGAATTATTTCTGTCGTAGACAAGCTATTGCATATGCAGCAGGAAATGAATAATAGTTATTCTTTAAAGAGTTGTTAGGTATGTGCATTACACACTTCCACTGTACAAACTCTCTGTACAAGTTTTCTGCATTAATTCTTGGTTTTTATTTCATGCCTGTTTCTTTATCACTTTAATTGTCTGACAGGAACTTGCTGTGCATAGACTCTGATTTCTTTGTACTTGAATACTTCTACATTTGGAGTTTATTATTATTATTATTTTCATAAATACAATTGGTTATATGGGATTGAAATGGGCCTCACCTGTATTACATCATGACCCCTAGTGGTATTACAAAGACTTGGCTATTATACATGTATCACTTGACAAGATTTGAAGTTGGGTTTCCTCCTTGAAAGTAGAGGAATTTAACTGGTTGTGCTAATGCGATTTGATACAAAATGTTAAGGTTCACCCATGGTATATGAATCTTGGTTTATGATGTGAAACTCTTCCCACCCAACTGCTCGCCCTAAGTTCCATAGGCAGGAGTTTACTGTTTTATAATGAAGAGTTATAGCAGATTAATTTCATGTATAAGTCTATAAAATACAGCCAAGATAGTTTTTATTTTTCCTTTTGCATTTGGTTTTCAATGTTTATTAGGATCTGAACCTTTCTCTTGACAAGCAGGGTGCCTGTTCAGATGATGAATCAGATATGGAGGAAGATCAGCTCAAGAATACTCTGTCCCAAAATTCTGGCAAGAGTCAACAGCTAGAAACAGAGTCTGAGTGGCATATATTCGAGAGGCAGCAAAAAGTTTTGGAAAAAGTGACAGATCGTGCATTACAGTCTGGTCATGCCTTTATTGTCAACAATCTGCAAAAAGATAGAAATAGTTTAAAAACTGAGTCAGGTTCTTCAGAGCTAACACCCAGAGAGAGACTCGAACAAACTTGTTTACAAGCTCTGCGAGTTCAGATTTGCTCACCAGATATAACAATTGAGTTGCCTTCCGGGCCTCCAACGGAGGCAAGTACTCAAGATGATCAGGAACCTCCTAAACATCAAAAGAAAAGCTCTGCACTTCCAGATGCGGATTTGCCTGCATTGGTGAGTGATCTCGCACCTCAACAAGGGATTCATTACCGCTGAGAAATATAAGCTTTGCACTATTATCCCAAAGTTGCTAAAATGTATTATTTGTTCAGGTCTCTATTATCCAGGCATCCAACCAAGGCATGAATAAGATAGTTGAGTCTCTGCTCACGAAGTTTCCTAATATATCAAAAAAACATTTGAAAACCAAAATCCGTGAGATAGCAGACTTTGCTGAAAATCGTTGGCAGGTTTGTCTAAACCACTTTATTGCATTGCATTCAAGATTATATTATCTACTACATGTTTAATTCTCAAATGACTAGAGATCAAAAATATTTTATACACACATGAAAGCCATCGTGTTTTTGTGTAGGTTAAGAAAGAGGTTTTAGAAAAACTGGGTATGTTGCCTAATTCAGGTGAGGTTATCTCCAAATCATTCTATAGCTTCATTTCAATAGTTCAAAACTAAAGATGTTTCAACATGCATTTCACAATTGCCTGTTCATCATGCAGTGCAAGCATCGGAAGTAACGGAGACTGCAATAAGACAACAAAAGGGTGTCGTGGCAAAGAGTCCAACACAGGTAAAGGGTATTGCCACATACTTTTCAAAGCGTTGTTTTTCTCCTGAAGCAGCCGGGATCAATAATATTCAGTCCTCTCCTGACAATGGGAATTTTGAAAAGCAAAGGGATAAAGCCTCTAATGTAGTTCACAAGCGCGAAGCAGATGTTGTGTAGTTCTAACCGTAGTTGAAGAGTTTCTGGGTTTTGTTAACAGTTATTTTCGCTGCTTAACGACATGGCCTTTCAGCTGCTATTTTTTTTGTGTAAAGGAGAATTGATGGGGTACTTCTATCCCATTGCTTAATGGTGCATCGTAATCCACAGCTTCTTTTTTGCTACTTGATTCCAAGCTGCTGGTTGTAGAAATGAATCGAGATATATTGGACGTTCACACATTTGGAGAAGGCTGACGGGTTTGACCTGCTTAAGAATAATGTGTTCCTTGGTTTCAATGTATAACTTGCTCTGCAAGCATGGATGACTTTCGGTAATATTTAAGGTTTTAGTTTTGAGCTGATGCAAAGGCAACCCATTGTGGAAGTGTGTTGTTATAAGTACATTGGTAGTAAGCAATTCCTCTACTAAAGATATTCTTAATTTGATTCTGCTCTTCACCTTTAGTCATAAATACATGCCTATGCCTATGCCTAATTATGTGTTTTTTGAACTTCAGCATATAATCTTGAGAACGGTCTTTATAAAGGGCAACTTCAGAATTCAGTGAGTAACTTGTATAAGATATGTCATGAAGATCCATGACATTTTTTCCTTGCTTTTTTTTCTTTGGCTCTGAGCAACTACCACTACATAATGAATCCATTACTACTAGTTGAATTTGCAATACACGCTAGGGTTAAATAAAAAAGCCTTTGTCTTGGGGACAACCCAACGATTTGGGTTTTGTTTTTTTTAGGTCCAAGGTTTAAAATGGGGATTTGGGCTTTGGTTTTTTTTTTTTTTTTTTTTTTTTTTGTTTGTTTGTTTGAGGTTCAAGGTTCAAAATACGGCATGTGCGAGTGTGTGAGAGGGTGGGTGTGTTAAATTCCCTATTGATTAGCATAGCTTTTGGCTTTACAAAGGATCATGGTTGGGAAGAGATTGCTCAGCCTTGGACGATGGTTGTAAAGGTTTAACACACTAACCAAATCTAATAAAATAAAATAAAAAACCCCTTTGAGCTTTGTGTATGCATGAATTCATAGCATTTACGTTGTGAGTTGAGTAATGCTTCTAAATATTTTAGAATCTTTTTTTTAGTATTCACAATGTTTGTTTGAGGTGTTTGTGTGCACACCTCTAGTAATTAAATATTAATTTTTTTAAGTATTTACAATGTTTGACTTGTATGATAAATTGGAGGAGTTTATCACACTAACCAAATTTAAGAAAATAAAATAAAATTAAAAAACTCTTTTGAGCTTTCCACAAGTGTGTATGAATTCATAGCATTTACTGCATGAGTTGAGTAATGCTTCTAAATATTTTAGAATCTTCTCTTTAGTATTCGGAACGTTTGATTAAGGTGTTTGTGTGCACACCCTAGTAATTAAATTAAAATCTTCTCTGAAGTATTCACAATGTTTGTTTGAGGTGTTTATGTGCACAAGAAAAATCTCATAGAATACCATCTTAAGAATATAATAGTTAGAACATGGAGGACTATTATTGTCCAGGCAGGGCGAGCACAAGCAGGGTGGCCTTACCTTTAAAATTCTTGCTCATTTAAAGATTTTTAAAAATTGGAGGATTGTCTTAAAAAAAATTATGTAGATAAGAAGAAAAGTTATTTGAAGAAACTTTTTAATTAGGGGAAGTAATTTTTGTTGACCATGAATATATTGGAAAGCAAATTTAAAATATTCCTTATCTAAGAGTGATAAATGATTTAGTAAAAGGGATTATTAAGCATGAGTTCATCAAATATGATATAATGGTTCTCAAAAGGATAAAGTTAATATGTAATTTAAACATATGTTTTTTAAGTTTTTCAGAATTTCGAAAGTGGATGGAAAGAATTGGGGATTGAGTTTACATTATCTAATGGATTTCCTTGAAAGTGTTTATTTTAATTTTTTTCTCGTCAATCTATCTATTTAAAAGTTAGGGGTAAAATAATGGTTGAAGAGGTCAAGGGTTTGAGTCCCTTTGGTACTCAAGAGTGTACCAAGAGTGCTCCTTGTGGTCTTAGGTCCTTATGTGTGTAACATCACAAACAAAAATAGTAAGTAGTAAACCATTGTTAACGAGGACAATTGGTTTTTACAAAGACCATGAAGACATTTTTAGAGCATAAACTAGTGAAAAGATTTTAGTGTGATTCAAGCTATTTCGGCTCTTATATCAACTTATCAGTATGGATTCTTTGAATATTAGTGGTTACACTTTAGGGAAGTTAATTGAAAAAGCAAGGTATGTATACATGGATATATGTAGCAACATATAGTTCAAAACCTTTTGTAAAAAAAATAGTGCGATTATATATATATATATATATTTGATTTGTAATCCCCTGTACATAGCATATCTGCAACATGTGAGGGGAGAGATTTGAACTTGGTGAGAGTTTTAACTACCCGCTTGCTTTCCAACTCCTCTACATGAACGGATATTGCGATTATATTTGAATCAAGATAAGGAGTTCCACAAGTAGATTCTCAAAACATTTAATTCTCATGTCTCACATGTCATAAGACTACCCTAAGACCCAACACCTAACAAGATATTACAAAGTGAAAATGATGAAATCAAAAGTTATGGTTATAATATAAACTCAAATTTATTTAAAAAAGCTAGGGAAACATATTGTAGTAGAAGATGCTTAGGATCAAGGATTTTACGCTCCCCAAAAAATGAAAAAATGCCCTTTTACCTTGTTAGGTGGTGAAAGCCATTACGGTTCATTTGAAGCAAACATTACAAGAAACAAAAGAGGATGTATAGGATGATGAGTTAAAATGCATTAATTCAAATTTACAAATAATTAAAGTTGTGAAGGAAGATGTAGATTCAATTTTTAGAAAAGAGAAGGTAGAAGAGGATAAGTTTGATTTGGGTAAAACAACTTCATTTCCTTAATAGAAAATAATTTTCCTTGAAATATAAATTAAAAATATTATAAAGGTTGTATTTGACACTTTATAGTCCTTAGGATAACATAATAAAGAAATTAATATGGATGGTTGGGTTTTTAGGATAACTTATGATAGTAAATACTACAAAGCTTTTCCCTTGCACTTTAGGGTCCCTAGGATAACATAATAAAAAAATAAGTATGGATGGTTTTTATTGTTCTTTAAGGTGTTTAGGATAACATAAAAAATAATTGTTGGACATTTTGAGTCCTCTAAGTCAAAGTTGTCATTGATGTCACCTGATAGAGTTATCACTCATCTCAAGGAATTCGGCAAGAAATAAAGTCGCCCAAGTCATCTAGGAAAAAGCTTCATCAGTGCAAAAGTGAAAGGAAAAAGGCTCCATAATATTTTAATATTATTGGGAGCACAGGTTAAGCGATTGGTTTATAAAAACCCAAGATGGGTTATTGCAAAGGTTAAAAAGGAGGTTTAATAATTATTTATAAATTATTTAAATTCACAAGGAATTTAAATTTTATAAATAATATTTGATTATACCAAGGTTGTGCATTAAGACAAGGTTCTAAGGTTTAATTAAATTAAACCCTAAGGTTGGTCTATTTTAATTTATAATATTTAAATTTAAATTTATTATAAATTAAAAACCACGCCGACGTCGAAATTATTCGAAGTGCCGACGTGATTGCATAAGAAGACAAGGGCATTATATAAATGCCATCGAAAACATTAATCAAAGTATCCCTTGCAATTTTTGTTTTAAGCGCATGCGAAAAAGGTTTGGTTTTCGAAGGTTTGACGATTTTCGTAAAGGCTAAAGGGGAGAACGTTCGGAGTGTTGAGCACATAGGCCAGCGTGGCCTAGTGGTGTGTTGGCTTGGCAACATAGAGGAGGTCCCACGTTCGATTCGCTTGAGGTTTGCTTGTAAGGAAGAAGCGTGTTTTGATTTTTGGAAAGCACTTTTCGTGAAGGTACTTAATGGTGGTCGTGGCTTCTTAGGCACGTGAGGGCGCGTGGCCCAACGACGGCTTGGCTGCGGCTAAGGTGTTGGAAAGGAGGACATCGGGGGATCGAATCCCTCCGAGAGGCAAAGGCAAGTTTAATTTTTTATATTTTATTTTTTGTTAAATAGCCTTAAGGAGAAATAAGGGTTATGCTATGCCCTAGAAAATTGGGAAATTTTTGAAGGTTTTATTTTTGGAAGGGTAGCATATTATATATCGTTGGAAAGAATTTTTGAAGGGCTATTTGATTAACTTGCTTAGAAGGAGAAATAAGGTGTGTGTAAAGAGATATTTATGGTTTTGTAAAAGGGATTCAAAAGTGAGTTTGAGTTATTCTTTTTCAAAGGGGATTATTTCTTTTATGAGAGGACATGGTGAATTTTATTGAGTAGGAGTAATAAGGTGTTATTGGGATATTATTTTTATTGTTGTGATATTACTCAAGTCCTCTAACCTCTTTGTGATTGAAAAAGAAATATTTGAAAGTGTGTTGAGTTTGACAGATTTTGTGGACAACTCCTTGGCATCAAAAAGGTATGGGCAATATTCTTCATTGACTTGGTTGGGTGATTGATTTATGAAAATATCATTGGAGAGAAAAGGCTTGATTGTGGTTTCCCTTTTTGAGAGTTGTTGGTTTAATGCTTCAAGGTTTTCTGGTTTGAGAGTTGTGATTAAACCTTGTTTTATAAGCATTGTTGTTGAAGCCATTAGTTGTGTGAAAAACCTGAGTTAGGGTTTGAGAACATGAGTATCATTGTTATGTGAAGAATATTTTATAAGCATTGTTTTTGAAGCCAATTGGTTATGCAAAGAACTTGAACTTGAGTTAGAAAAGAACATGAGTATCATTGTTATGTGAGATTTGTTGTTGAGCATTGTTGGAAACATTTTGAGTTGGTTGATACATGCTTGGACTAAGGCTTGTGAGAAAGGGTTGTTCCTTGAGGTGATTGGTTGAGTAGATTTGATTGAGCCTAGTCAAGTGATTGTGTGAAGTGAATCAAGTTCCATGAAACAAACTATTCTATATTCTGATTTGAGTTGAGATTGAGATTTGAGAATAGAACATATAGAGTCTCTAACAATTATCTTTAAGCTTATATGAGATTGAATTGATTTGAGATTGAGATTTAAGAATAGAACATATAGAGTCTCTAACAATTCTCTTTATGCTTCTATGAGATTGATTTGAGTTGAGATTGGAATTTGAGTATAAAACATATTGAGTCTCTAACAATTCTTTTTATGCTTCTATGAGATTGATTTGAGTTGAGATTGGGATTTGAGTATAGGACATATTGAGTCTCTAACAATTCTCTTTATGATTCTATGAGATTGGACAAGTTTTGTGTGGACTTGTTAAGCTGATTTGAGGTAAGTCTTTGAGAAGGCTTGTGGATTGATTTTGTGTAAGCTTTTGTGGAAGCTTGCAATGCAGATTTGAGCAAGTCCTAGAGAGGACTTATTGAGCAGATTTGGACAAGTTCTGAGTGAGCTTGTTGAGCAGATTTGGACAAGTTTTGAGTAAGCTTGTTGAGCATATTTGGACAAGTTGTGAGTGAGCTTGTTGAGAATATTTGAGCAGGTTCTATGTGGACTTGTTGAGCAGATTTGAGCAGGTTCTATGTGGACCTATTGAGTAAATTTGAGCAAGTTCTGTGTGGACCTGTTGAGCAGATTTGAGCAGGTTCTGTGTGGACTTGTTGAGCAGATTTTGTGTGGACCTATTGATCAAATTTGAGAAGGTTATGAGTGAACCTATTGAGCAGATTTGAGAAGGTTCTGAGTGAGCCTATTAAGAAGATTTGTGCTAGACCGAACGTATTGTGTTTAGTGCAAGATATTGTGCAAAACTGTGCTAGATCGACTAGACTATGTTTAGTACAGTATTGAGATAGAGCTTTGGAGGTGACAGAGTATAAAGAACATAGTTTTAGTGGATAGAGATCCAGCAGCCAGGACAATTGAAGACAAATCATAGTTTTAGTGGATAAAGCTTTGGAGGTGACAGAGTATAGAGAACATAGTTTCAGTGGATAAAGATCCAGCAGCTAGGACAATTGAAGACAAATCTTCTGAGTGAGGAGTCTTCAAGTGGAGAGAGATCCACCAGTTAGTGTAGTAGAGAGACAAAGTCTTCTAGAAGATCACTAGCCAGAGCTGAAGGGGAAAGAGTTCTCCTGTGGAAGAGATCCACGAACTTGAGATTAGGGGATAACATCTCCTTTGGACAGAGGTCCATAAACATTGTAGTTGGGAAGGATTCCTAAGAGATTATTATTTTTTTTTTTGAAAAAATGAAAAACTTGTATTAATACAAAGAACAGATACAAACGGGAAAGAACACATCCCGACCAAGAGCAAAGAGCAACACAACAAGTGAAGAGCACAGAGACAACACTTTCCAACACAAGGCAAAGAAGTCAACAGGGAAGTCAACAGGGCGCGAAAAAGCGACATGTCGCAAAATCGCGGCAGTCAACCCCGTCTCAACCGCTTCGGCATCACCAGTCGTGAAAACGCGACATGTCGCGATATCGCGACAGTCAGGGCCCTCGGCATCCGATTGCCAAAAGAGTCACGAAATCGCGACGACAGCTCCCTCCAGCGACCCATTGGCAAAGGTGTCACGAAATTGCGACTAGAAAACCAAATAGCTCTAACACGCCAAATAGGTCGCGAAATCGCGATGGAATGTCTCCAAGTCGCCCAGCCAGCAAAAGCGTTGCGAAATCGCGACGAGTTTTCCATTTGACTCCCTGGCTACAAAAGTGTCGCGATATCGTGACACTTATCCTCTAAACCGCTTATGTGCCAAAAGTGTCGCGATATCGCGATGAAATTACCTTTCAACTTCCAATCCTCAAAACTGTCGCGATATCGCGACGAGTTTTCCATTTGACTCCCTGGCCGCAAAAGTGTCGCGATATCGCGACAGTTTTCCTCCAATCCGCTTATGTGCCAAAAGTGTCACGATATCGCGACGAAATTACCTTTCAGCTTCCAATCCTCAAAACTGTCGCGATATCGCGACGAATTTTCCACTTTGCTCTTCATCTTCAAAAGTGTCGCGATATCGCGACAAGTTTTCCAGTTGTCATCACCTTGCCAAAACTGTCGCGATATCGCGACGGTTTTTCTTTGCGGCCTCCACACAGCAAAAATGTCGTGAAATCGCGACGGATTATGCACTTTACTCCAATTAACAAAAGAAGTCACGATATCGCGACGGCTGACCTCCATGTCAACCCTGCGCCAGAAGCATCACAAAATCGCTACAATTTCCAGCCAAAGGCCGCGATGGCGCACCAAGTCGCGAAATCGTGACAACTTCCCACTCAGAGCCTCAACAGCAAAACAGGTCTCGAAATCGTGACAATATCTCTCCAAGGGTTGCGATAGTGCGACATGTCGCGAAATCACGACATGGGTCGCGAAATCGCGACAATATCTCTCCAAGGGTCGCGAAATCGTGACATGTCGCGATTTCGCGACAGAAACCCGTCGAAGGCTGCGAAGGCACAACTTGTCGCGAAATCGCGACAACTTCCAACTAGAGGCCGCGACGGCGCTACAGGTCACGATATCACGACAAAAAACTCCCTTAGCAAAAAAAACTCTGCACATTATTTCAGAAATCGTTCAAGGCCTTGTCTAATCTCTGCATCCTCCACAGGCATATCACTGTGCAGCTGCATCCCAGCCTCCCTCTCAGCACCCATCTTCGCAAGAAAATCGGCCACCTTATTAAGATCTCTATTTGCATATACTGGTATCACATCATCTAATTCCTTCCAAAGCTCTTTGATTTGGGAGACCTCCCAAGAGATTATTTGAGAAATATTTAGAAGAAATATTTTCTTTGTGGAGGTAACCCACATTGGGTGAACTGCATTAAAATCTGTGTCTCTATTGTGTATGGTGTTTTGTGCATTGCTTTGATTACTGCTATTGATACTGCTATATATACACTGCATAATATTGGATTGAAAAGAAAAGTAAAAAATGGTCTTATACTATTTACCCCCCTCTCAGTATAAGCTTGTGTTCTTCAATAATTAGTATGGAGCTTTCCCTTGCACTATAGGGTTTCTAAAGTTAAATAAAGAAATAAAGCATTTTCATATGTTCACGTTATCCTTTACATTTCAAGCTTTTTAGGCTAGTGTAAACTATAGATGATAAATCAAATCTTGAATACTATGAAACAATGAAAGACATTAAAACAGATGAAAGTATTGGTGAGAATGGGAGAAAAAAAGGAGAGGAAGACCCTCAAAATGCAAACAAAGAGAAAAATAAACATAAAGGATAAGTGATTAGGAAGTAAGATAAATATTATAAATGCTAAGAAGTGGAGCAAAGCCCATAAAAAGAATTAAAAATGATGATGTAGAAAATATCTTGGAATATTTTAGGTATGAACAATTATAGTTCTAAGTTTATTTTAATAAAAGAAACAAAAATTAATAATGAGTAATGTAAGGATGCATTTAAAAATATTTTTAAGATGGGTGATTGTCTAGTGGTTTCTACTATTGGAGCTTAGAAGATATTGGAATGGTATGATATAATCACAAATGTAATGGATAATTTTCAGAAGCAATAAGTAATTGGGTTGTTAATTTAGGAAAGGAAAATATATGAAAATTAGATTCATGAATGTAGTGATCCAAATATAATTATTCAGTGAGATAAATGCTAGGACCTTAGTTTATGTATATTAAATTGGATGGTGATTCATAATTACAATCTTGGATTCTTTGGGGTTTTCAATGTGTTTTTTTTTATAACTATTCTATTACATTATCACCAAAAAGTGGTATTGCATCAAGCTGACTATTTTAAACATGTATCCTTGGCAAGATTCGAACCTCGATCCTCTTTTTCAAAGTTGACAAATATAATCGATTGAGCTAATGCCTTAGATGTGGTTTCAATACAATTATATCTACTTTAAAAAGGACAATATTACTCACACATAGATAGAAAAATTTATTTCCTTATCAATTTAAATGGCCTTTGGGATGTTTTTCCTTTAGGCTTTCAATATGCATAGAATAATATGTGTATTAGACTACCTTATATGGCAAAAAGAAAGCGTACTATTTCTTTAGACAAATAATTATGAGCATAATCAAAACATAAACCCATTCTCTTGAGGTATAATGGTCATCCATTTTGTTTTTAGTAGATGTGGGTAGATGAAATGTTTGAAAGGGTAGATGAGGATCTAGTAGATTGAATCCTTCGACGATATATTAAAAAAGGTAGAAATTAAAAGTGAGCTCAAGGATTTACAAGAAAGTGGAAACAAATGGAATGAACTAGCATAATTTTAATGTTCTTTTAATTGGTTACATGGGATTGAAATGGGCCCCAAAAAAATAATGTTATGATTGTGTTACTATTGTACTCAACAAACAATGATTTGTATTTCAACAAACCACATCATGGTATTACAACTCACAATTATGCATATATTGCTTGACAATATTTAAACCTACTTCTCTATATTGTAAGCCCATGTTTTAACCACTTGAGCATATGCCATTTGATTAAATATTAAGTTTCACTCATGAGGTTGGAACCTTGGTCTACAATGTGAAATTTATCTCTTGTTTGTTCCAAATCCTTTGGGTTAATGGACTAATATAATTATAGGTAATAAAATAACATATTTTAAGATCACAATGTATTACAAAAGGAAGAATTATATTGGGCCCAAAGAGATGGATTAAGAATGTATTAAGAATGTATTACAATTATTTTTTCATGATGTTGGCAAAATAATTTAGTCTTTTCATTGGATAAAAAAATATCAACTCCAAATGGAAAAATTATTGAAGAAGAATAAAATATGAGGAACTAAGCACTAGATTACTTCAAATACATTCTTTTAGAAGTTGGTTAGGAAATGGAGGCTTAAGAAAAGTTTTTGTAAAATATTCCATAAATTATCACATAAAGATAAATAGAAACTTGATAGGGAAGATCCAGGATAATTTTTCTATTTCAACCCTGTTAAGATGTTTGGCCTATGGATTTTTTAATAAATTTCTTTCAAAAGTTTTGGGATACATTGAAGAGTAATATGTTGAATGCAATTAAAGAGGCCAAGACAAATAAGGTTATATAAGTAAGATCAATGCCCAGTTAAAAATCTCCAGTTATCTCCAGTTATCGAGAGGCCCAGGTTCAAATCTCTCCCCTCACATGTTGCGGATATGTTGTATATAAAAGGTTCCTCAGCCAAAAAAAAAAATATCAATGCCACCTTTATTGGCATTGGTTCCCAAGAAAGGTGAGACAAACTATTTTAATATTTTTTGTCTAATCAACCTTTGCTTGATTTATATGATAGTTTCAAAAAGGATGGCAAATAAATTTAAATCCATATTATATTATCTTAGAGGAACAAGATGATTTTTCATGCTAAGGAAATATTTATTGGTAAAATCATTGCACAAAGGGCCATATATTAGCTTCAATCCATTAAGAAACCAGGTGAGCTTGTAAATAGTTTTTATAAGAACAAAGCATATCAAACGGTTTGCCAAAATTTTCTATAAATATTTTATTTTTTAAATATTTAATCAAGGCATGGGTTTTTCTCATCGCACCCTACCAAGAGGGCTTGTGTCAAAGTCGATATCACCAAAGACTGACCAAAATTTATAGATATCCATATTGGTGATAGCTCCATTAGACAACTTGTAGCCCATATCAATTTACCGAATACCTATTATCGTTTCTAGTCTACTGCTCATAAGATTCGAGATTGCCCTCTGATGGAGTGGAAGTTCAAACAGACCCAACTCCCTTCGACTACCCAGGTAGCTCAGACTAACGGGGCCCAAGAATGCCAATGTGATTGGAAAACGGTTACTACCAAAAAAAATCATGCTCTTAAGCATTCTAAGCAGGCCAATACCTCTGTGCAACCTACTCAGATCAGATCCATTGATACCTAGGTTATGTAAGCTCTCACTAGATCTGTGCAGTCTTTTAAAGCCACCATGCCAGCTGTCATTAACATGCAGCCCACCATGCAAGTTGTAGGGGTTTTGAATGATACTTCAACTGCCCCTGTAGTTACTCAATCATCACATTTTTTAGCTCTCTTTGATCTGGCCCTCCATTCACCTTAATTATTGCAGAGGTTCGTCCCACTACCATGCCAACTTTTTCATCAATGATGTCCACATACTCCATGACTATGAAGAAATAAGATTTTAAATTTTATCATTCTCGAAGCCCCTCGAAGGACAACTTAGTCCTAAGCTTTGAAAAGTGTCACCAACACGATGAGTTTGTTCTCCAAATGTCCTTGGGCAAGGATAATTTAAGTGGAGGTGTTAATTCCTACAGTTCGCTACAAGGCCTAGGTGATTAGAGGATGTCATGAATATTATGAATCCTGACAAGTCCTCATGATTTGTTTCTCATGGAACATGCGAGGACTGACGGATCTAGTCCATAGATACCTGGTCCAAAGCGAGCTAGCGAAAACTGCTTGTTTGCATGGAGATTTTGAATTTCTATGTCTGTAAGAAGTTAAGATAAGTGATTTCAATCTGTAGTGTGTTTGTAATTTTCTTAGTCCATGTAGCATGTTTTATTCTACCAAGCATTTTCTTGGGAAAGGAGGAGTTGTCACTATCTTGGTGCCCAAGTGGCAGCCACATGTGGTGACTTGGGGTGTTGACCCATCCCACCAAGTTGTTTGGATTTTACTTGAGATTAGAGGGAAGTCGTTTGGGGTGGTCAACATTTATGCCTCTAACGATGCTTCGATTAGGAGCTCTCTTTGGCGATGGCTAGCTTTCTCTCTGCCTCTAGCCACTTGGGTTTTTTACGATGATTTCAACATGGTAGAAAAGGATTCGGATAAAATCAGTCACTCTCCAAGACACTGGTGCTCTGGAAAATGGGAGGCCTGGTTTTTTATGAAAAATAAGCTGCATTTGTTTGATCTGAACTCCTACTTTACATCCTTTGATTTTTCTCAAGAGATCTGGTTTACTTGGTCGATCTTCCAAGCTATATCATATAGGGTCCTTGAGAGGTTAGATCGGGTGATGGTCTTTGAAAGTGATTTCTTTTATTTTCTTGTTTCAAGGCCTCGAACCCTTTTGTCACATCATTTATCGACACTACTATTTCAAACCACACCCCCATTTTGTTTGTTATCAACATGCAACATACACATCCCAAATTTCACTCCTCACAGTTCTACTTTAATGTTTTCTTTTTGCAAAGTCCATCCATGAAGGTCCATATCTTTCGAATTTGGAACTTGCTCTCTTAATCGCAAGGCTTTTTGGGTTGGATTAATTGGTGGAATTTTGCTATGCAACGTACCGCAAAAACACTATGTATTTTAGGGGTAAACATTGTAAAATATAGTATACAAGCTAATTCAACTTTGAAAGAAGAGCTCCATAAAACTTATCTCAAGCTTGAGAATTCTCCATTTAATATTAGTCTTCAGTATCATGTTGCAACCTTGAGGCATGAACTTAATAAAGAGGAGTTGTATGAAGCTAAGGGAGCTCATCTTCGAGCTTGCCTACATTGGCTTCAAATTGGAGATAGAGTCTCTAAGGAATTCTTCAAAAGGCTTTAGCCTCTTGCTCAACATTATCAATTCCATGCCATTCAAACAAAAGCATGGAGGTTCACTGCACTTTCAGATATCATTAAGGCTTTTATTCATCATTATCAACGAGTTTTTTCTTCTTAACCTCTTGCTGATGAGCATCAACATGCATTATATGAATGCTATTCAATTGTTCCTTGTAAAATTTCTCCCGCTCAAGTGGAGTTGTGTGATACACCTTTATCCTTAGAGGACCTTAAGGAAGCTTTGTACCTCATGGCCAATAATAAAGCCCCTGGATTAGATGGCTTTCCTTATGAATTCTACAAGTAATTTTGGGACATGCTAGGTCCATATTTACATAAATTTTACCTGGAAGCCATACAATGTGGAACTCTAAGAGCCCTCATAAACAAAGGGAATGTTAAGTTCATTCCTAAATATGGTGATCCTAAACTATTTACAAATTGGAGGTCTATCACCTTTTTGAATGTGAGCTACAAAATATTGCTAAAGCTGTTGCTCGTAAGCTTTCACCTCTCCTACCTCTAATAGTCAGACCTAAACAAAATAGGTTTTTTCAAGGAAGATATATTTTAGATAATGTGCTTGCAGTTTGGGAAGGTATGGAATGGGCCTGCTCCTTAGGACAAAATGCTCTATTTATTAAAATTGATTTAAAAAAAAGCATATGACAAAATGGAATGGTATTTCATCACCTCTATTCTTCAAGCATTGGGTTTTGGTCAGTTTTTCATGAGCACAAATCGCATGCTTTTTCAAGATGCCTTTGCTACTCTTACCTTAAAAAATTGTCAATCAAAATTCATTCAACTAGGTTGGTATGTTCATCAAGGTTGTCCTGTCGCTTCCTCACTTTACTGTTGAAGATTTTGACTACCTTTTACCATATAAGGTTTCTCAAGGGAGCCTTAGAGGCATCTCACTCCCTAATTCTAGCCTTCAGCTGGTTAATGGTCACTTTACTGATGATTACTCTTTTACTATTCAAGAAGATGAGCAGTCCCTGTCCTCAACCATTTACTATTTAAAAGTATTTTGTAAGGCCTCTGGTTCTAACCAGGTGTTGTAGGTGAGTTGGAGAGGAGAGGAAAATCCTCCAAGGGAGGTCCTAGGTTTGAATCTCCACCCTACCAAAAAGTTGAATCAAGTATCCAAAATCCAATTGATAATATTGGTGCGGGCAGGGTCAGGCGCGAATCTTGGGTGACTTTGATGGTATAGAACCCCCTGGTCGTGGTATCTCAGACCAATGCAGCCCCGCAAGGGGTTTTTAGATTTAAAAAAAGGCCTTTGGTTCTAACATTCAATGGAGGAAAACCTCCTACTATAGATCTTCCCCTGATCCAATACCTGATTGGCTTGACCATTATCCATAGGAATGGATCTATCCAGGTGAAGTTTTTAAATTTTTGGGGATCTCTTTTGCTTTTCTTGGCTATTCCGCACAACTTTGGCATCATGTTACTCAAAATTTTGAGAAGAAGTTAGCCTACTGGTTGTCAAAAAAAAATTCTTTGAACTAAAAGTTTCAAATTTGTTCTAAGGTTTTGGCTACCATTCATCTTTATTATTCTTCTTTTTGGATGCCCTCCAAGGTTTGTTATAAGAAACTGGATAAGCTCTTACGAGACTTCATGTGGGTAAAATATGTTATGAGAAGAGGCTTTCATAGGGTGACATGGGAGGTGTGTTTCCTACCCAAATCATGTGGAGGTATGGACCTTTTTGATTGCCAAAGACAAGGTTTTGCTTTATGTTCTAAATGTATTACTCGATCCCTCACAGGTAATGAGCACTGGAAAATTCTCATTTGATATTTCTTGTCTCATGGCTTACCCTATGACACAAATGTTTAGAAGGGGTTGAGCCTTCAGACTATTCTTACTACCCATGTTCCTATAAAAATTCAGCATTCCTTTGTTATCAAGAGTATTTGGAAAGCCTGGGAGGCGCTTAAACCCTGGCTATGATGGAAAGGAAAGGATTAGAATTCAGGGGCCTCTCTTTAGGACATGAATTTATAGTGATATCCTACTATTTCATGGCAAGGTATACTATTTTCACAAATTCAATGGGTCAGATCTCAACGTTTCTATAGGAAATGAATTGCATCTCTGAAGGATTTTTTCTTGTGTCAAACCAAGAGTTGGATACCCTGGAATATTTTTAGGCATACTTACAATCTCAGAAATGAGGATAAACAGACATATGATGCTGTCATAGATAATATTCCTTTCCCTTTGGATCAAGTTACATAAGAGGTTCCAAAACCCTTGGTGGTCCGATTGGTGCTGGCCTAAGAAGATCCCTCTAATTCAGTATAAAGTCCATCTTGGGTATAACTGGATTACTCCTCAAGTTCCCATGTCACATAGATTGAATGTTAAATAGGATTTGGTCTCCTCACCCTCAAGGTGGAGTTTACGTTTTGCCCAAGTTTGGGCTTCATATATTGAGCCTAAACAAAGTTTTTTGTTTGGAGTCTTATTTACCAAGGACTTCCTCTAGGGAATAGACTTAAGCAACTAGGTGTTGAAAACCATACCTGTCCTTTTTATGGTGAACCTGAGGATATGTGGCATATTTTTTGGCAATATCTGTGGGCTTCTCTTGCTTGGAAATGGCTCCTAGAATTATTTCAACCTTTAATGGAAAGTCCCTTCTTATGGCCTCATGCTCTTTTGGGGACCCCATTGATTTTTTTGATAATATTGAACCAGTGTGGAATGTTTTTTGTATCAGTACTCTCTTCAATTTGTGGAAAACCATGAGCAAGGTAATTTTTACATAGCTTGACTCCACTCTAGTGTTTTCTTTTGTTGACAAGTATGCTATTTTTTATGAATGCTGGATGCATATTTTTGTACAGGTGGACAAAGTGAACATTGAACTACAACACCTTTATGCTCTGATGGATCATTGGGGTAATACCCCATCACGGTTAGTCGTGTCCCCTGCAATTCCCTAAGAAGCTCCTTCAGGTCTCATTCTCGATCCGATCGAGGTTCTTGATGGCTCACCCATTCTTCGATGGATAGAAACTGGTCTCAACCCTCTTAGTGTTGTCGATTCCTCGATGATGGAGCTGGTCCTTCCTCTCATCAGATTTTTGGATGGGATGTTCGACCCATCACTTCTGAGCTAGTTGTTGGGTGGGGAGACACTTCTACTAATTTGGTTGTTTTCGTCATACCGATGCACCTATCGCTCCTCAGCAGACTCTGGTTGACCATAATGTAAAAGAAATATGGAATACCCCAGTCTCTTTAGATGGAGGTTGGTAGTATGTCAACGAGGAAGATAATATCCGTTCCACTCGTTGATCTTTGTTTAATGATTATGTCTTGGATGTCTGTGTAATTATTGCTCGCGATGGTGTGTAGTAATTTTTTTTAGCCTTTGTTTTTTATGGGGGGTGTGATTTCCTCCACCTAGCAACTTTAATGGTTTATGGGTGTGCTAATTCCACCCGCTCTTTTTTGTATGATTAATCTTAATTAATATAAGGTTTTTTCATTCACAAAAAAGATTTGATCAAGGTCAGTGTGAATGGATTAGATTTTGTCACAACAGTCTTAAAATATTTTATTTTGATTAATATATCTCCCATTAGATATTTAAAAACATCTTATAGGCTCTCCAATGTGACTCATCAACTCCTTATCTCTTCATTATTCTTGTTGAGGCTTTAGGAAAAACTCTCTTTAGGGCAAAAGTGGAAAGTAAAATCAAAATATATTTGAATTATGACAAAGTGTCCTTTTTATTGATGACACTTTTCTTTTCTGTTATTCTATGTTAGTAAGGCCAAGGAATTCAAATCATTTTTATGATGCCATGAGAAGAATGTTGGCCAATCAATTAATATGATATCTAACATCTCTTTATCAATGACAATGGTTTATTGTGGAAAATTTGGTGTTTGAAAGTTGAAAAATTAACATTAATATATCTAAGTATTATCTTACATGATAGAAGTAAGAAGGATCTTTGGAAATTAAATTTGGATGGATCGAAATCTTACTTGGTTTGTTGAAAAATTTAGTTCTTAACCATGATAAGAATTGTATATCTTATACAGGCTAAATTGTACACACACATATATGTTAAAAGATATTTTCTTTGAAATGGATGTGAGGAAAAATATTGATTTCCTCTTTGCAAATAAGGTTCAAAGAGGAAATAATATTGAATGGAAAATCTTGCAAAATTAAAATTTGTGCAATAGGGAAAAGTTAGATATTATTCAAAGATAAAACAAAGAATTAAACAAATATATTACTTCACAAATATAGATTTTGTGGGTGCAATAAAATTGTTAAGGAAATTAATCCTATATAGAGCTTTAATAATATGGAACTTCATATCAAAGAGTTTGTAATTAATTTAAAATCATAATAGGTTGGTTAATTAGGGTCATTATGGAAATTTTGATTTAATGGTTATATGAAACCTTATCCTTTTATTTTTGATAAAAGTGGCAACATTGGATTGGGCCTCTTTGGATTATAGAGGTTCAAAAGTTATATATATTTTTTTCTTGAGAAAAAGGGGTTGTACTCAAGTCCTCCACATTTGATAAATCACAACTCTCTTTTGTAAATTTTGAGATTTTACAAACATATTCAATTCTCATATCAATTGAGATATATTTTTTTGAATAATCTATGTGTGGCTTCTATTGGGAGCCACTTTCATTACAAAAATAAAACATTACTCTCATTACATTTCTAACAAGTTAATTAAAACATATCCAAATTTACCTTTCTATCAAATATATATTCTTCATTTGCATTTCTATCAAAGATATTCTAAATTCCTCAAATTGCTAAGTTTCCACAATCAACTCCTTTTATATCATATGCCTTTCAAAATTTAAATTCTGTCAAGATGAAATTCAACATTGCAAATGGCTAAAATATTTGCTACCCAACTTCTATATCTATAAATACTTTTTTTAGGCTTCTTATTCATTCCCCTAACAGTCCAAGGTTATTTATATTGTTATTTTTTATTTTTATTTTTGGGTTTAGCCCCACTTCTTGTTAACACTTGTAATATTTACTTTGTTTCCCATAACAAAATCTCTTTTGGGTTTCTTTTTCTCTTTGTTTTTGCTTCTTAGGTCTTCCCATTTTTTTTCATTCCCAACAATACTTTCATCTTCATCAATCTCTTCAATATTCTCACACTACTCATAGTAAGACTTATCATCTTTAGGTTTGCCTTGTTTTGAAGGATTTGAAGTGCAAGGAATAACCTCAAAAGCACAATATTCTTTATGTTGCCTTAGAAAACCTAAAGTGCAAGGATGCTCTTTTGTGGAAATTACCTTATTATTCTTCCCGCAAAGCCCTAAATTGTTATTTGTTTCCTCCATCCTCATTTATTTATTATGCTCCTCTTGAAACCTTAAAGTGCAAGGGATAACATCTTTACCACTTTCACTTTTATTACTTGGAGAAGATTCTATACTACTTGAGAAAAAAGAAGATGATTTACCTGGAATAAACTTGACCTCTTTTGCCATATTTGTTTTAGGATTTATCTCCACATCTTCTTTTGCATCTTTAATTCCTTATGAGCTTGCCAAATGATATTGTAGATGAGATTTCTTTACCTCATATTTTGGATTGTAATATTATTGATTTGATCTGGATTTTATTACTATATAGTTTCTTTGCTTTGTCTTGAAGTTTATCTCATGGCTAGATTTTTTTGTCACTTTCTTTATAGTTTTCACTTTGCAAACTCATTCTAGGTGTCCAATGTGGCAACGGAATGCAATATTTTCATAATCTACTTGTTGATCCCATTCTATTGATTCAAATTTAATATTAATGTATTGTGGCAAAGGTTTTAAAATATCCATTGCAACACATTCAATTATATATAGCATGATTTCATTTCTTAGTAGTTAGTCCTTCCTTGATGAATTTTCGTAGGGTATTTCCAATATTCTTCAAAACATCCTTATTTATAATCTGATATGGAAGTCCAAAAAGACTAACCCACACTAGAATATCCTTAATAGTTTCTATCTTAACTATTTTTTTTATTCCATGGTCTCAAATAAACTGCATATCTTCCCCTAAACCATGGTCCCCAACCTTTTTATTATACCTAATTTTGAATTAGAAAAGATGATAAGGAAAAAATATTTAGGAAGAAAAGTCACAGAGTAATTTGGATTTAATCCCCACTTCTAGTTGATCCAATTTTGAATCTCCAAAAACCCTGGCCATGATCTATTAAACTTACATATTAACCCTCTACTTTTAAGAACCATTATATCATGATCAATCATATCATCCTTGATACTTAATTTTGGTGTAACATTTGCTACCTGGATTGAACTTGCCATGTATTTGCTCTTCTACTTATCTCCAACTTGGGCCTCCATACTTCCAACTAGGGCATCCTAATTTCTTGATAGCTCATCTTGAATTTCCATTATGACTTTCCTTCCATACTAACTAATGGGACTTGCTCTTGGCTTGCAATCCCTCTTGGTTTGCACTCCCTCTCAACTCATAATCACTCTAGTATTGCACTCTCTCCTATCTTGCACTCACTTCTAGCTTGCATTCCCTCCTGGCTCACAATTGTGCATGTCTCTTCTTTTTTTCAACATTCCTTTACTTTAGCATTTTTTTTGGAAATAATGTTCCACACATTTATGGTAAGGGTTTGAATCATTGATGCACTTTAGATGAACTTATCGCTCTTCCTCCATGATTGAATCTTGACTTACACTTCCTATCGGATCACACTCACTCCTGGTTGCACTCTCTCCTAGCTCATAATTATCATTCTCTGTTCTTTTTCTTGGCGTTCCTTTGATTTATCATTTTTTTGGATTTTCTTCAACTGAATCCTTTAAATTCTCTTAAGATCTAGAACAAGAAGTGGCACTTGTTCCTTTATCGCACTTTGCTTCCTACTTCCTACTTTCTTCTCACACTTCCTCCTTGTTCTCAGATCACACTTGGACTTGCTTTCAATTACACTTACTTCTAGCTTGTGCTCCTCAATTGAGATGTTATAACTAGATACCTACATCTTTTTTCACAAAAGTTTGATTTTTTTATTTTCATTTTTTGGATATTCAATTTTTTTTGGATACAAATATTCATATCATTTTTATTTAGAATTTCCAATCTTGTTCATCCATCCATCCAAGTGAAATCTTGATAAGTGATGATATTTGATGATGACAAACTGCCATCGTGTCACTTGAATTTTTATAACTATTTTGTTGGCTCCATGCTTCTACTACTCTACTCTAATATTTCAAATAGTTGGTCCTATATTTCCCTGATCCTGATAAACCCCTTTGAGATCCAAAAGCATTATGCTTTTTTTGCTAAACACTTCCATACTTGATGCCTTTCTAACTCCATGTAGATCTAAAATATTGATTCCTTAAGCTATGCCTCTCAAATTATTGCCACTCAAGGTGGTATGGGTGTCGATATCCTACAACCTTAACCTAACATTTTATTTTTTCAACAATTTTTTTTTTTAATTTTAAATTCTTATTCACAATATTCTCTCTTATACCTTTATTTTGGGGCATCCTTATGCATTTTAGACAGGGCTTCCTTGGACTTTACTATTGCTTTTTTCCATGGAATTTATTGCTGCTATTACTGTAAATTCAAAATTTGAGTTTTCTAATGGTTCTTCAACTTGTTCCCTTACCATAACTGCTTCTTTATTTTCTTTGCATATTTTTTTTTAAAAAGAGAGTTGTATTAACAAGCATGAAAATCAGAAACAAATTCTCCTAGTAGGCTAGAGTTGAGTATAGAAAAAATACAACAGTAGGCAAGGATGGCTGACAAGAACCATAATTAAATGATAATGTAACATACTAAGAGAAGCAACACTAAGCATCAGAATCAAACAAAAAATAGGATTAAGACAAAGCAAATAGAGCACACAAAGAGGGAGCATTAGGCATTAGAGAAGTTCTTTGCTCCATGACAAAAAACTCTTCTTTTATTTTTATTTTTATTTTTTTGATATTTGTGACTCTACACTAGAGATAAGCGATGTTAATTGCCTCATTAGCTAGGGCATATGCATCCTTGTTAAATTTCCACTTGATGTGGGAATATTTGATGTTAGTCATATTTTTTTTCCCAATACCTGATATTGTCTTGGACAATCCTCAATTGTAAAGATTAAAGATCTTTATTTTTGGAGAGTGTTGTCATGATCAGTTTTGAATCTCCATAAACTGAAAGGTGTCTAATTGCATGTATCACAATGAGCCTCATCCCCATCTCACATCCAAGTATTTTGGACAAGGACCAGTCTTCCTGCTGTAGCTTATCTTGGATTGGATTTTGATGCTCCATCAAAGAACAATGCAGGGTAGTGGATGACAGGAGCTTCCAAGTCAACATGGTGGCACCTTATTGCCAATAATGCATGGAGATCATGAATTTTAATCATATGATACTATTTTAGAGTCAAGTCTTCTTGGTTGTGCTTCTGAGTAAAATTTTATTTGATACTAATTGTGATATCCCAAATGATTCTTCCTATGATTGCACCTATTTTTCTTCCTTTCCCTTCAAAGATCCATTGGTTTTTGTCTAGCCAGATGTGCCAAATATTAGTTTGTGAGATTGGTTCCCATATAAATTTCACTAAAGGCTTTTTGTTGAGACATCCTCTATACTTTTCACTCCAATGGTTTAAACAACTTCTATTCTCCTTGGATCCTTGCTTCTTAAATTTTTTCTTTTGAATGTGATCATGAACTTGCATGTTGTCATTTGTATTTTTTCCTTCTATTATATCCTCTTTATTCATTTCTTTCATTTCCATCTGAAGCCTTTTTATTTATTCTTCATATCCTTTGATGGTGACCTTCAAACTAGATGACCTTCAAACTAGATATATTTTTATATGGGCTCCATTGACTCAATAATGCACGTTCCATTTCATCCCACGTCAAACTTCTTTCCTTCACAATCCATTCCTTAGTAAGAATTTTCAACCAATCATGAGCTTTCTCTTTTAAAATATAGAAAAGTTTGCAATTCCAAAAATGGTCACTAGAATATGGAGATCTAAACTTCATCCACCATTCTCAAGCATCAATGTCATCATTTCAAATGAAAATTGGTAACTCCATGACATCATCCCCCTCCAAAAAATCTCAAAAGTAACTAGGGTTTTGAAAATAAAAAACTAGCATTTTTAAATATTTTTTTATTCTTCAAATCCTTACTATCATGACAAAACAATTCTAATGTAAAATAATTGAAATAAAAAGGAATGTAACCATCCATTACAACTTTGCATTAATCCATTACCAAGATTCTCCTCCAAAGGGTTCACCATTGTTGTATAGTTTGTTGTTGTTATTGTGAAGAAGCATGGACAAATTCGATGGCAACACGGTTCTTCTCGATGGCGATGGTGATAGTACTGAATAATAATTTTACCGATAAATAAGATATTATAGCAGAAACTCAAATCACTTCGCTTTGCCAATAATATTCAAATTTTTTATTTTTCTGGTAATCTTTTCCTCTAGTATTCTACTCTTTTGTAAATCTCCTCTTGCCGATAATCTTCTCTTCCGTCCTCATGCATTCCTACCACACCCCTTAATTGAATTGATATTAGACTCGTATCTGGTTCAAAAGTCAAAAAATTATATTGATGTGAGCAAAAATAATTTAAATCTTGGATTTCTATAATTAATCTAGCTCAAAAATAATATTTTAAACAAGTAGTGGATGAGATCTAAAAGATGTTTCATAAGTCTTATTTACGTATTTTTCATGGAAGAATCATTCAAGTTGGGAAATTAAGCTTTGGATCAATTAAAATTTCCTAATCCTAATGATTTTCATTAGAAAAGTGTTTGGTCACTTAAGGCCCTCGTGAGGCCTCAACATCTTTGATTAACAATCCAATTTTTTTTTTGCATAGATGACAATTTACAAAGAAGAGGATATCATGAAAATTTTAGGTATTCATTGTATAAAGAGAAGTAAGAGACATTGGATCATTTGTTCTTCATTTATGATTTCCTTCCATCATTTAGCGCTACTTTAAAATATAATAATTTATTAGGTTTCTCCATAGTAATTGGAATAGTTGATTAAATTTTGAATTCATTGTTCAAAGTTACAGCATTAAGAATTATGTGGAGGATTGGTACTACCACTATTTATAGAAATATGTGGCTTGATAGAAATAGTAAACATTTCAAAAAAAATCTCAAAATCATATCCAATTTTGGATTCATCTTGTTAACTCTTGTAGAATATTTACATGCATGGCACTCACCATTGGAAGTCTCAATTGTAGAAGAAGATATATGAGACTCTTGATTATAGGATATTAATATGCATGTAGGGTGATATGCGACTATAAAGTAATCACAAAGGATTTATGTTGACTCATCGTAAATTGGAAATGTCTAAAAATTAAATTCATCAAGCTTAATTTTCATTGTGCTTCTAAATGAAAACTTAGAAAAGTTGGCGAATGTGATGTATTTAAAATAATGGAGATAAAATTCTTCTCATCCACTTGAAACAATATGGAAATTTAAAATATCAAATGGCATTAGCTCAACCAATTAGATTCCTCAACATTTAAAGGAGGAGACCCAGGTTCAAATCTTGCCAAATGATACATGAATAATATCCAAGCTTTGTTGTAATACCACTATGTGGTAATGATGTAATATGGGTGGAGCCCGTTTCAATCCCATATAACCCATTAAAAATATGGAAATTTAAAATACAACTATAAAAAAAATTAATAAAATGGATGTGATGATTGGATAAACAATGACATTATATTTTGTCCAAGGTTCAAATCCCACTTAGTATGAGGGGACCAAGACCCCTCATAAAAGAATGTGTAAACTCATTGAAAAAGCAATAACATTATATTGAGTGTCAATCAAATTTAAAGAGGTAATATTTCTAACGTGAGAGTATATATACAAAGAAGGAAATAAAGTGATAAAATAATTATCCAATCATGATGTTGAATTTCATCTTGGTGATATTTCAATTTTAGAAAGTATTGGCAGAGGCGGATTTTAGCTCTTAATATATATGGTATCAAGGATTTGATAGAGAAAAGTAATGGCTTAATATAGATGAAAAATATATTTAATAAAAAGAAAATTTGAATGTCCTGAGCACTAGGTGGATTGGTAAGACGTTGGACACTTACCAAGAGGAAACCTAGGTTCAAACCTCGGGGGCATGCCCATTCATTAGTGGATTGGTAAGAAGTTGGGCACTTACCAAGAGGAGAACTAGATTCAAACCTCGATGACATGTCCATTCTAGGCAAAGGTAGTAGTCTCACCTGAGTCCATTGAGTGTGCGCTAGCTTAATAATGGTGGTACCAACCTCGAGCCATCGGGGGTATCCCTCACTCCAGGTCATGTTTATCAAAGTGGGATAGGGGTTATAGTAGTAGCACCATGATTTGATGCTATGATTGAAGGCAATGTGACTTGACTATGTGACTAGTTGTTCAAAAAGGAAAGGTAGTTACCAATTTCTCTATGTATAAAAAAATTGAATATGATTTAATTGACCTAATAGTACATATAATATTTTGATAGTAGTGACCTAATAGGATTTGCACATAACTTTACAACAATAATAATAACAACAATTACTAAAAATAACTAAATTATAATAATAACATCACTTCTATAATTTAATAAGGATGATTTTTACTTAAAATATTATATAATAATCTTCAAACATAATGCTTTTTACCATAATATTACAATAAATTTATTTCTACTTTCCAATGATTATGTCATTTATGCTATTAAAATAATTTAAAATTAATATTAGTCATAAATTATTTAAATCAATCTAAACCAATAATCAATCATATACACATTTCCCTCCTTATGTCAATATCAATCTCATCTAATATAATAATATTATCATATAATGCATCAAAATTACCATTAGGAAAAGGCAATTCTATTCGAGAGGCTATTCCAAAAATAAATTTTAATGTATAGTCTAAGGAGTCAAAAGTGGGATGACAAAAGCTTGTTGGAACAAATACATAATAAAGGGAGAACAACATGATTAAAGTTGAATGTCTAAAGCTAATCCTAAATCTAGGATCTAATATCTAATTCCTAAGTTTGGGAAGACATAAAATGTATGCCTATGTTGAAAATGGAAAAACACTTGATATTGGCTAAAGTTAAAAAGTTTTATTAAGATGTGACATGGGATACGAGAAAGATTTTTTGGAAAATTAAATTTTGAGTTGTATTGTCCACAATTTAAATGGAGTGGATTGTTATTTAGGTTCAAATATTGAGGTATGCAAAGGTAGTAGCCTGCTCTAAATATTTTGAGTGTGTTAGATTGACACATGGTTATGAATCTTGAGCTACTAGCAATATTCTTTACACCAGGTTATAAAATAAGGAGATGATATAGACTTGTTGAGGGTAGCTCCTGTGATTTGAAACTTGCACTTGTTATTACTAATGTGAATGTAACCAATTTCTTTATGTATCCGAATTCTTTGAGTGTGTGTTAGACTGACGACCGATAGTATGAATCCTGAGCAACCCAGTGGTCTTCTTCACATCGAGTTATAAAATAACGAGATGATATAGACTTGTTGAAAATAGCTCTTCCGATTTAAAATTATACTTATTAATTACTAAAAATAATGTGTATATAACCAACCTCCGAAAGGGATTTAATTTGCATATAGCATTTGAGATTGGTTAGATGATCTAAGATAAAACTTGTCCATCCATTTAGACATATTAGGATCTAATTATAGAGTGAATTATTTGGTTGTTTTTTTATTTATGAAAGAGCCTTTTAAACCTTCCAACCTAGAGGATGAAAGTATGAGAATATTAAATAATTCTTTTGTCTTATGAGTCTTTGTTAAAATATTTTAGCTTTTGTATGTCTCTTTTATCTTATGTATGACTCTTTTCTCTTATGTTCATTGTGAATGCATATAGTTGAAAGTGAGTAAGATATCTTAGGTTTTCTTCATTGCTTTGCCTAACTTGTAGGAAGGTCCACAATTAGACTTTACATGTATTTAGAATTAACTATACTTGATATCTATGTGAATAAAGTAATAGTATAAAATTTTGTTTTAACTGGACTCATATGAGGCTTTTGTATATATTCTATCCCCTCTTTTTCTAAATGCAAAACACTATTTTTTTTTATAAAAAGACTCTTGTGTTTACCTTCAGTATTTAATATACTATTGTATTCGAAAAGCTTGTACATTAATCAAAATAGATATAAAAGAGAATTTTAGAAATATTGTTTTACCTTCTAAAATAAATTTTGAAGAAAAATAGAAAGTCTTTACTTTGGATGAATTGAAACATTTGAAGTTTTAGATAGATAAAATAGGATTCACTATTTTATATGATTCAAGGGTTTGCTTTCTTTAGATTCTGCAATGGGTTTGCTTTTTTTAGATTATGTAATTGTTATTACTTTTACGAGTGTTATATCATATACGAATTATAAATGATTTAGGGTTTTCAATCTTGGGTTTAAAAACTTGGATGAGGATATTTGTCATATCATCTTTAAACAATTTAGCCAACCCTTTTATCAAGTGGCATTAGCTTAACTAGTTAGATTCTTCAACATTTAAAGAGGAGACCTAGGTTCAAATATTGCCAAGCAATACATGGATAATATCCAAGCTTTGTTATGATACCACTATGTGGTGATGATGTAATACGGGTGAGGCATGTTTCAATCCCATATAACTAGTTGAAAAAAAGTAGCCAACCATTTTATTAACAATATGAATAGACATGGAGAGAGTGGTTCCTCCCGTTAGAGGCTTCTCTCTACTTTAAATAGTTAGAAGAATAATAGTTAATCAATATTGAGATAGAGACTATAAAAACACAACTAATAATTCAACTTATCCATATTTCATTAAATGAAAAAGTGGATAGGATATTTTAGATAAAGCACTAGTCCAATTTGTCAAAAAAACTTTGAAAGATCCAATTTTACCATCACAAATTTATTCTACTTATAAACATCAAATGAATGATTTTTTTGGAGAATAATGATACCCCTAGTAATTCGCCTATTTTAAACAAAACCAACTTATTCTAAAGAAATGATATCTACAAGGATTTTGAGTTATTCAATAATAACCTTGAAGTCTATGTTATACGTTGTGTTGCACAAGGCAATAGGTCTATAATCAAACATGCTCCCTAGAATAAAGAGTTTAGGATTCATTATGGTTAGAATCCCACCTAATTATCCTTGTCCAAATGAGGCTAAATGATGACTACTTTTTTCGATTCTTTTAGATATTTAAATAGATTTATTTGAGAAAAGATTGGTTTATAAAATAACCATCAAAGGATGAGGTTCTTAATTATCATTTTAACAACGTTTTATTGGGATTTATCATCAAGCTCTTTTACGTTCTAGAAAATCATCGATTGAGATTAACAAGAAAGTGAGAATCCAATTTCTTAAGCAAACTCGCTTATGTAAGTTATTCACCTATAAACTTAAAATTATCATGATCTAGTATTATTCCTTGCTTAATACCTAAATCATCATTCCTTAATTTTGTAGTACTTTCTTGACTGATACCCATTATTAATTTTTCTTGTTATTTTTCTTTTCCTTTTTTTTTATTCCTTGTATATATTGCTTATAACAAATCTAGATCCCTTGGTTTCATACCAATGGATTTTAAAAGATCAACATAGCAATTGAGTTTGGGGTATTACTTCCATCTTGGGTTTCTACTTGTGAGTAATGCATGTTGGGTGGATTTGAGTATTCCTGAATAGCTTACTAAATATGTACAACATTGGAAAAGAAGAGTGGATTAGAAATATCATTGCTTGCATAGTCCAAGGTAATTGGTGGGTTAATATTGAAATTTTTATAATTTGATCTTATTAGGCCAAAGGCCATCAATGTGAAGTACATATGAGTGCCCTTGATGTAAGCCCATAGGCAAGTACTTTTGAAGTCTTCGAGTATCTTTAAGTAAGCCTATGGGCTAGTGCTATGTAAACTTCTAGGAATATTGATGTAAGCCTATGAGCATCTTCATGTAATCCTACGAGCATCTCTCTATATAAGCCTATGGGAACTCTCATGTATTTACCTTTAGAGTTATTGGTTAATCTATCCTTATGGATAACCTTGCTTAAAGGTTAACTAATTATTATTTTATTTTAAGGTTAACCTTAAGGTTAAGTTAGTGTCAACCTAAGGTTGACCTATCAGTGGGATTTTGGTATCACTAGAAACACTCCTCAATGAGAAATAATTTATAACAAATTATGTTATATGAAAAGCTTGTGGGGGTGTCCACGAGCATCCATGAGCATCCACCCCTTATTCCTTGTCTCATATTGTGCCATTTATCTCTTTATCTCATTTTTTATCTACATGCTCTTCATTTTTGCTTTGCTTCCTTTTTCTGCATATGCTTGTGGTGAATGGATATTTATAGAAAATATTGCAAATTTCAATAATTAGAGGAATCACGTTACTTTTCAATTTTATTTCATAAATTCTCAAAGGGATTTTGATGTGGAATCACATCGAACTGGTTTTTCATTAAGAAAATATGCTTAAATAAGCATTAAGCAAAACATAAATATAATAACAACTTAACAAAATCTAATTGGAACTGATCCTAACATAGAGTTTGTTAAATTATACTAATTGTAGACACCAAAACCTAGCCACTTGTCCTCCATCCATGCTTTCCCACAATTTCCATGATCAAAACCTAGCCATTTGTCACCCATCCTAACTTTCCTGCTATTTTTGCTTATTATTCATATATATTTAAATAATAATATTTTATATATTTAATAAAAATATATTTATATAAGTAAATTAATCCCAGCCATCCAATTTCATTTAATCCTGTCCATCCATCCACATCAATCCATACCACAACCTAAATTTAATATCCACCCTTTGATGTAATTTAATCTCAGCCACACGATTAGTGTCATTGAAACCCTAAGTATGCCCTAGGTTGGATTATAAATAGAAGCCATTTTGATGGCTCAACCCTTGAGTGTTCATTGCCTGAGTGTTGATTCCAAGTTCTTGAATTTCCTGAGTTTCCTTAGACTATTTGAGTACTTCCACCTCCATCTTCACTCATTGTAACCCTTGCAGTCATCGCCATTTGTTTCCCCTCACCAGATCTTCTTATGCAGACTCTTTCCTCATACTTCGAATGCCTTTGAGCATTTTTAATAACCATCGAGTACCTCTGGGCACTTCTCCTCATACGCCAAGCACCTTTGGATGCCTCCCTACCAATCCCAAGCACCCACAAGCATTTCCTACAGCCACCAGGCGCTTGTGAGTGTTTTACTTAAGTGTTTTGAGGACCTCATAGCGTTTGAGTGATGCTAGGACATCATCGTGCCTATTTACTACAAAACATATCACAAATCAAAAGACAACAAGTATGTAAGGTAAAATTATTAGTTGTTATTTTATTTATGCACTTTTATTCCTGTTCACTCTATTTTGTAGCAGATAATTAAGGTTTTACTATTACTTATAAAGGGCCTCACATTGTGGAGCCCTCATAGGTATTACTAATTTATTTGTTGTGTCATTGTGTGTAGATATGAAGGTGCTACATCAACATTAGATAACTGCTTAAGCTGGAGTGACCTGACATCGGATATCAAGAAGCCCACTCAATTATGTTAGGAGAAAGGATGTGCTTGAAGACACCACCAACCTTATTTTCTAGGGTTTTGGAGAACCCTAGCCATTTATAAATCTATATCAAAAGGATTCAAAGGATCCACATTGTAACAATGGAGTTTTTAGGCTCCCCCATTAATATAAGATCATTATTTATGTAATTCTGGCTTCTTTGTGTTCAATTTATTTAGCATTATTTTGGTGTTAAGGTTTTGTATCCTAAAATGGTGATCATGGTGGGACACCTTAAGGGTTTTTGTTTATGATTTTTTTTTTTGAAAAAAATGAAAAACTTGTATTAATACAAAGAACAGTTACAAACGGGAGAAAACACATCCCGACCCAGAGCAAAGAACAACACACCAAGTGCAGAGCACAAAGCCAACACAAACCACCACAAGGCAAAGAAGACAACAGGGCGCGAAAAAGTGACATGTCACGAAATCGTGACATGTCGCAAAATCGCGATAGTCAGCCCCGTCTCGACCGCATCGGCGCCACCAGTCGCGAAAACGTGACATGTCGCGAAGTCGCGACATGTCACGAAATCGCGACATGTCGCGAAATCATGACATGTCGCGATATCGCGACAGCCAGAGCCTTCGGCAGCCGATCGCCAAAATAGTCACGAAATCGCGACGACATCTCCCTCCGGCGTCCCAACAAGAAAGGTGTCGCGAAATCGCGACTGGAAAACCAAATTGCTCCAAAATGCCAAAAAGGTCACGAAATCGCGACGGAGTGTCGCCGAATCGCCCAGCCAGCAAAAGTGTCTCGAAATCGCGACGAGTTATCCATTTGGCTCCCTGATCGCAAAAGTGTCGCGATATCGCGACAGTTTTCCTCCAGCCCACTCAAGTGCCAAAAGTGTCACGAAATCGCGACGAGAATTTCTTTCAGCATCCAACCACCGAAAGTGTCGCGATATCGCGACGAGTTTTCCATTTTGCTCTTCATCTTCAAAAGTGTCGCGATATCGCGACAAGTTCTCCAGTTGGCATCACTTTGCCAAAACTGTCGCGATATCGCGACGGTTTTTCTTTGCGGCTTCCACACAGCAAAAGTGTCGCGAAATCGCGACGGTTTATGCACTTTACTCCACTTCACAAAAAATGTCGCGATATCGCGACTGCTATCCTCCTTGTCAGCCCTGCGCCAGAAACGTCGCGAAATCGCTGTAGTTTCCATCCGGAGGCCGCGATGGCGCACCATGTCGCGAAATCGTGACAACTTCCCACTCAAAGCCTCGATAGCAAAATAGGTCACGAAATCGTGACAGTATCTCACCAAGGGCCGCGATGACGCGACATGTCACGAAATCGTGACATGTCACGATTTCACGATAGAAGCCCGCCAAAGGCCACGACGGCACAACCTGTCGCGATATCGCGACAACTTCCAACTTAAGGCAGCGATGGTGCTACAGGTCGCGATATCACGACAAAAAACTCCCTTAGCATAAAAAACTCTGCACATTATTTTAGAAATCGTTCAAGGCCTTGTCTAATCTCTACATCCTCCACAGGCATATCACTGTGCAGATGCATCCCAACCTCCCTCTCAGCACCCATCTTAGCAAGGAAATCAGCCGCCTTATTAAGATCTCTGTTCGCATAAACTGGTATCACATCCTCTAACTCCCTCCAAAGCTCTTTGATTTGGGAGACCAGAAACCGTAGCCTCCAAGCTTTTGAGGCAAAGTTCCTCAAGCAATCAAGAGCGCCAACCAGGATTTGGGAGTCAGACTCAATGATTATCTTCCTGTGACCCTGCTTGACGGCCCAGATGGAGGCAGATTTAATAGCAAAGGCCTCCGCTTCATTGTTTGTGGCGTATCCCAGACCTTGCAATTCCCAGTAGAGCACAGACCCAGCATGATCACGGCACACTACTCCAATTCCAGCACTGCCCGGATTGCCTTTTGCAACTCCATCAGTATTGATTTTGATCCAGCCTTCTGGGGAGGTTTCCAACTATCTCTCACTTGTCTCTCTTGATCAGCAGCTCCCTCTTCCAGTGGCTCAGAAGCAGACTGATTTTCCTCCTCAGCATAAATGGCAACAGTTTCCACTACTTTGCTCCAGATGACCTGCCATATTCCATCCAACGAAGAGAAGGTTTCACGGAAGATACGGGCATTTCTTTCCAGCCACACCTGCCACCAAATAAAAAGTAAACCAAGCTCCCAACCAATTCGAAGAGCTTTAGATTTAAATCTACCTCTCTTCCAGCTTTCCCATAAATTGGTCCGAGTCAAGTCTCCGTTAGCCTGAAGTTTAAAGTGGGAGAACCAGCGTTGCCAAATCTGTTGTGTGAAAGGACATTCAAACAAAAGATGATCAGCAGTTTCCTCATTCTTGTAGCATAACACACACTGAGAAGGACCAATGATGCCTCTGATTCTGAGATTGTCAAAGGTTAGAATTCCGTTGTGCATAAACTGCCAGGCGAAGAAGTTCACTTTCGGCCAGCCCTTGGGATGCCATATCTTTCTCCATTCTTGAACCGAAAAAGAGTGTGGGGGGGGCTCTGGAAGGATCATATCATATCCCTCCTTCACAGTATAAACCCCAAGGTTCCCATAGCCCCATGCAAGTTCATCCTCCTCATCTCTCCCAGTAAGAAACCGTTCTGACAAAAAATTTTTCAAAGTTGGAACCTGCTCCGGGGGGATTGGAATTGGCCATTCATCCAGTCGCTTGAACTTTTTGATCTTATACTCCCCCAATTGGCTGGTATTGAAGTAGCTCTCGATTTGGATCCATCCCTTATCTTCTAAAGCAGATTTTATCGGTTGCAATTCAGGAAACACAGCAATGATGGGAGGATTCTGATCCCAGGAATCAGTCCAGAACCGGGCCTTCTCCCCTCTCCCCACTTTCCAGAACAATTGATCTTTGATAAGATGGGATCCAAGCTTGAGAGCCTGCCACACTAATGATCCGTTACCCTCCAAAGGAAAGCGGCCCAAGTCATTGGGATGAACAAGACCCAAGTATTTACTAGAGAGGATTCTGTTGAAGAGGGACGTTGGCTGGGAAATCCACCTCCAGTACAGTTTACCAGCCAAAGCCTTATTGTTAAACTTGGAGCTTCTTAGTCCCAGCCCTCCTTTTTCCTTGGGCTGGGTAACCTTATCCCATCCAACCAAAGCCCATTTCCTCTCTCCTTTGGCACCTTCCCATAGAAAACTTCTAGCCACTTTGTCCAGCTCTTTCCAAATTGAATGAGGGGCAGCCAGGATGGAGAATTTATAAATTGGCATGGCCTGAATAACTGACTGCAAGAAATTCAGTCGGCCCCCATAGCTTAACCATCTATGAGACCAATGATTCATTCGCTCTTTGATACCATCCAAAAGGTCCTTCCAGATATCAGTTTTTAGTTTTTTGAAATGCAGAGGAACCCCCAGGTAAACAACTGGAAGAGAGGTCCTAGTGAATCCCAAGATCTCAATAACTCTGTCTTGTAATCTTTGATCAAGATTAAAGAAGACCACTTTGGATTTTGTATCATTGATGACTTGGTTAGAGGCCCGGAGGTAGACATTTAGAGTATCTCTGATTCCTCTTGCTTCCCTGAGGCTGGCCACTCCCACCAATCCAATATCATCCACAAACTGTAAATGAGTCAAAACTTCAGCCCCGACTTTAATACCTGTTATCAGTCCTTGAAGTCTTCTTCTCAGGAAGAGTCTGCCTAATCCTTCAGCCAAGATGAGGAAGAGATACGGAGAGCAAGGGTCTCCTTGACGAAGACCCCGTGAGGCTCCAAAAGGTGGCGAGGGAAGCCCCTTGATTAGAACAGAGTATGAAGGCGTAGAAATACAGCTCATGACCCAGGCTATCCAGTCCTGTGAGAAACCAAAGGCTGCCAACATCTTTGCCAAAAAGCCCCACTCCACCCTGTCATATGCCTTGGACATATCCAGTTTGATGAACATTCCTTTGTTACCTGAATTGTGCATTGTATGGATAGCCTCCTGAGCAAGGATCACTCCATCCAAGATCTGTCTCCCTTCAACAAAACCCCCTTGCTCTGAGGAGATTATATTATGAAGGAGAGGTTTTAGCCTTTCAGCCATAATTTTAGTGATTATTTTATAAATCACATTGCATAAGGCAATAGGTCTGAAATCAGAAATGTGAACCCCCCCCTCTCCTTTTGGAATTAAGGTGATGAAGGTGTGATTTAGAGCCTTGAGCATTCTTTTATTAGTTCTGGACTCCTCAGTGACAGCCAGAACATCCTCCTCCAGGGTATCCCAAAAGGCCTGAAAAAACTCAATAGGGAAGCCATCAGGACCGGGCGATTTTCCTGTGCTCATCCCAAAAACCACCTTCTTGAGTTCATCACGATCAATGGGCCTAAGAAGGGCCTGATTCTCTTCATGAGAGATAATAGAGGGAATGACATCAATGACTTCATTTTGGGCTTCCACATCGTGCTCCATACTTTCCTTAAAGAGATTTGAGAAATACTCCATTGAGTGGGAGTGCATACCAGGAAGAGTGTCAAAAGAGTTTCCATTCTCATCTTGAAGGAATTCCATGTTATTCATTTGTCTTCTAGCACAGGCAGAGCGATGGAAAAATTTTGTATTTCTATCTCCTTCTAATAACCAAGTGTTTCTTGCTCTCTGTTTCCAGTAAATCTCTTCTTGATTATCAATGTCCTCAACCGCTTTGCGTAAAGCATCATCCTCGGATTTAAGATGCTCATAAATGTTTCCTTCCCTGAACTATTTTTGCACCTCATCCCATCTGGTCAGCAAGGGAGCCCGTTGGAGCTGGAAATCTGATTTGTTAGTTTGCCTCCACTGTTTCAATTTGCACTTGACAAAATGAAGTTGTTTATGGAATTTAAACATAGTTGTCCCAAAAGGAAGACGACCTTCTTCCCACCACTATGGAATTTTCCTTCGGAGGTCCTCTTTTTGCAACCAAAAATTTTCAAATTTAAATGGTTTGTGGTACTGCCCTGACATAGTCCCTCCCTCCAGCAAAATGGGAAAGTGATCTGAAACTGGGCCTTCCAAAATCTGAAATTTGATATTCCATCTAACAAATGCCTCCTCCGAGACCAGAAACCGGTCTAGCTTTACCTTCCTACTGTATGGCTCTCTTCTCTTGTTAGTCCAGGTAAAGTAAGTACCAGGGCCTTTGATATCAATAAGGTGAAAGGCCTGGACTTGGGCAATCAGAAGCCGGTCCCCTGGATCCAAAACTGGGATACCACCTTCCTGATCCCTGGCAGATAATTTGGCATTAAAGTCCCCAGCAATAATCCAATCAAAATCTTCCCGGGAGGACCTCATGTTATGAACAACTTTCCATTGAAGTCGCTGGCCATCAATGCTTTGAGCCCCATAGAAGTTTGTAATTAAAACTTGTTCAGCTGTAACAATGTTCCTAAAAAGAGATGTGAGAACACCCCTCCAGGCTATATGTTCTATTGCTGTCCATACCAAAGGGTTCCAAAGAGTAACAATCCCCCCCGAGGCACCTTGAGCAGCCACATCCATATATCCAGCACCCCTCCATATTCTACTGACAGTTTTACACATAAGATCTAAAGACATTTTTGTCTCCTGAATGAGCAAAAAGTCTGTTTTACTTCTTCCTAAAAGTCTTTGAACAGCAGATTGATGGGTTCTACTGTTTAAACCCCTCACATTCCAGGATTGAATAATCATTGGAAACCTTGGGAGCAATAAGAATCAATTGTTCTCACCGATCCTCCATTGATCAGCTTGTCCCCTTGCACTGCAAGTAGATCCTTATTGGATTTTCTGCCCGCCCCTTGGGAATTACTATTTTTCGACCTCTTCTCCACCTGGGTAATCCCTAGAGCTGGTCTTTCTCTGATATTTTCTGCATTTCCCATGTTGACATCCTTGATAACTGGCTGTGCTGGGGAGTGGATTACCAATGCCCCTGGGTTCTCTGGCTGCAAAATCTCAGAGGGTTCAATCACCTGTTCTAGGACAGGGGTTGGTGAGGGAGAAGCATGAGAGTGGATGTTGTTATCCTCAAAGTTCCCATCCACTCCTTCCATGACTTGGTCTTCTTGATCCACAAGAGATTTAAAGATTTCATACCGGTTGGATGGCTTGGGTTGAGCTTGCTCCTTGCCATTTCTCTTTTTGTTTCTCCTTCGCTTCTGCTATTCAAAGCCATCTTTCTGGGCATCAGAACCTTGGGGAATGTTGGGTGGTTCCTTGACCGGAGTGGACTTACCCTCTCGGGGGCGATTTGGCATTCCCAGCGGAACATCCGCTTTTGTGCTCAAGATATTCGGGCAGAACCTAGCCAAATGGCCATGCTTATGGCAGACTCTACATCGAAAAGGTAGGGCTTCATAGTCTAACTGCTGTATCCAGGATTGTCCTGCTAACTCCAGTTCCACCTCGACTGGTAGCGGCTGGCTAATATCCATTTCTACACAAATTCTAGCAAAAACAGCAGTGTTTCCCTCTATGGTATCTTTGGAAACTCCCAAATATCTACCTAGAGAATTACCAATCAACTCAAGAATCTGCTCACCCCAAAACTCCATCGAGAGAGCATACAGTCGGATCCAAACCGGGACAGCCGTGGGCTCAATGCGAGGATCGAAGCCCGCTCTCCACGGTTGGACAAATAACCCTGCCGGGCCATGGCTCCTCTTCTCTGATTCAAATGCTCTGTTTCTATCCGCTAAAGAAGAGAAACTAATAATGAAATACCCATTGCTTATGGGCCATAAGGAGTACTCACCGAGAGGCTCCCAGTTCTGTCTAACCCAGGTGTGCAGAAAGTGCAGAGTGGGTCGGATACCCATGAATTTGCAAATCAGGTCATGAGTAGCACGGTAGATGATCGTATCCTCGACCAGCTTTGGTTCTATGACAATCTTAGGTCTGGAAGCGGATTGCGGGAGACATCCATTAACTCTGTGTACAGGAGAACCCTTGCCCGCATTCTTGAATAGCGATTGGTAAGCACTCCGCTGAGCTTCATCGGAGGAAGACGCAGGGTTTTCTTTTAATATCTCGGCATAAGAGCTCTTTTTCCCATCGAGAGATCCTGGAGGAGACCCCATTGGGCCCTCCCGGGGCAACGAAAGAGCCTTCAGAGTAGAACAAAAGCAATCCACCTGAGTCCCTGGTAGAATCTTCCCACCAGAAACCCTAGAGCTTCGATCGACGACTGCTCAGAAGTTTTCCCGCAAAATCGCCAGAGCTCCGATTCGAAATCCAGTCCAATTTTTTTGTTTATGATTTACCTTACTAATTTAGTTGCTATTTTATGTTATCTTGCAAGAATTTTAGAAGCATAGATTTTATAGATTTCCTTGTATCTAGGGTTTTTGAAAGTTGTAGGAAGTTGTAGAAGGTGCACGAAATGCTCGACGGTGCTCAAGGGCTATCCAAAAATGCCTAGGTGCATTTTAGAAATGCCCAAGGATATTTAACAAAGATCTAGGAAAAATATGTAGGCCGTTTGCAAGTCTGCTAACCAAACCCTACTTTTTCTATTTACGTTTTTTGGTTGTTTTGTGTCTTTTTTAGGCTTTTGATATAAAAGAATTTCATTAATTAATTTGGAAAAGAACATTCATATTAGCATGCATTTTAGGATTTAGATTAATCATTTGCATCCATTCACAACTTCTATTTGAAAATTTTGAGTTTCTATCGTGTAAAAAAAAATACTGCATTTTGATTGCATGTAAATCAAAATTGCATAATTAGTTTGCATTATTAGGGTTAGAGATATCTATTTTTGGTGGTCTAAGTAGGAATGTTGTTCATATGCCAAGAGTATCCCCGTACTTGGATGATCCCATGCTGAGGAATAGATGAAGCCCCCAACTATTTAGAGCGGGTCTTAAGCGATGTACTCTATATCCTTTGGAGAAATTGGTATTGTGAATAGTGGCTTCTGATTTAGACCATTGAAAGTGGTTATTTTTCTAACATTGTTTGAACACAATACAAAATCATAAAATTTAAAAATAACCACACACTACACAATTCACATTAAAAAATAGTGGCTGGATTTCATCACCAACCATTGCTTGAGATTTGGTGATAGTGGCTTTCATCTCCATCCACCAATATCTACCCTTATAAACCTTAGATCACCCCTGAGCAAACTTCTTGTATTTCATCACCAACAAGAATATCACTACCCTAGATTCACCATAGTTTTTACCTTTCTTTTGATTAATTCAGATTAGCAAATTTGAAACACACAAAGTCAAAGCCTAAAGAAATGAATACACATTAAAAGGAGATAACCAATGAATGAGGTAAGACACACGTGTTGAAAAAACTTAGCATTAGTTGTTTATTTTTATTGTGATTAAATTGGGTGTTTCAGTTTACTGCATAAATGTATTTTGATTTATTTTATTTATGGTCTTAACAAGAACAAAGCAAGCATTAAATCAAGATAATCAAACAGAACCTTCACCCAACTTCTCCACCACTTATGTGGTAGATTCTCTGAATGTGACACATGTAGATGTTTTTGCAAGTCCCTCACATTCCTTACCATCCACAACATTTCATATGGCTATGCCCCAAGAGGAGTCAACATCCCCTACCATCGACCATAACATTACCCATATAGACATGGCAAGAGTAGAAGCTCTCATAAAGTCTTCTAACTACACCTTAGAGTCCATTCCCAATTCACCTAGACATGATCTTACTTTACAACAGGAGCCTATTTATTCCAAACCACCATCCATATTTACCCAGGTGTATACCAACCCTCTTTTTGAGGTATCAGTTGCATCTTCATCCCATATGTCCATTCCCCAATCCTCATGTGCTCCTATCACTTCATACACCTCCACATACACCAACCCCTTGTATGAAGCACATGTAAATGCTGCTTCACAATTTTCAGCCTCACAAGTTGCCATACCTAGTGTAACTTATCTCCATGCCACATATTCCATACCATCTACCTCCATAATTTTAGCTTATGATAGAGAAATTAGTAAGGCATGGGAACACCTAAAAATTTGCTTAGACAACATTAAAATGCTCAACAACAAGTACAAGTGAACCCTAAACCTTTACCTAACTCTACTTACACTGTCCTTGTTAACCAGGGTCCATCATGAGCACCATAGTATTCTATGGTCCCTATCCCTATTCCCCACCAAGTCATACCACCACCCATCCTATTCCCATTAGCCAACCTAGCCATAACCCTCATACATCAACATCATTCCATAATTCCCCATATTTCATCATCAATCTTCCCTTCATGAATTTCCATAAAATTCACCTAGCCATCATTACCAATATCATTATCATTTAGTCACTCCACAACATTTATCAACTCCACCATAAATAATCAAGTGATTCAGGGCTTCCACATTCTTAAAGAAGACCTTCAAATTAAGGCCATTCAAAAATAGATAGATCAATTGATACAATATACTCTTGGTTTGACAAACTAGAAACTAACCTTACGCCAATTTATCAATCAACCAATTCATCCTTCGGTACCATCACCGCCATATCTGAAAGATTTTATGATACCCAAATTTGACAAATTTAAGGGAATTGAGGATCCCAAAGAACATGCGAGCACTTTTGTACATGATTATTTTAGAATTCAAAATGATAATGCTCTTATGCTTCAAAATTTTCCTCAAACATTAGGAGGAGATGCCATAGAATGGTATAATCAATTACCCAACCATAGTATTTATAATTTTCAAAAATTTATTGACCAATTCTTTGAGTGTTTCATCTTAAATATTAAAAATAAGATCTCATTGTCTATTGTCTATACTTTAAGACAACATGATGACGAATCTATCTATAATTTTGGAAACTGTTGGAAGGTTGTCATCACTAAATTACCATTCACCCTACCAATGGATGAGATAATTAAGCTATTCACCAAGAGTTTTTTAAAACCTATCTCTTGGATGCTTCAACTACAAACCTATAATTCATTTGAAGAAGCTTTAGATCAGGCTACTGTCATTAAGGAGATCATAATCCAAGAAGGTATTCTCAAGCATAAAAAAAAAGAATGGCAAAACAAGGTCCAATACAAAAGTAACTATTATGACCAACCAAAATCAACACAAGTTTCCCCAGCTAATAAGCCTAATCAAGTTAATCAAGTGGTCATGAGCCAGTCAGTAATAGCTCAAAAAACATCCGTGCAATAGAAAATGCAACAAATTGCTTATCATGCAGTACCCTCAACAACACAAGCCATGCAAAACATAGTGCCAATTGTGGAAAATTATCCTCGACGACAGTCTGTCCAAAAAGATCGCCAATACATCCCCTTAGATGAGTCATATGCTTTCCTTTTTTGAAGGCTATATGACACAAATAAACTTACTTTACTCAAAATTAAAAACCTGAGGATCCTGCCAAACATAGTAAACACTATCGAGAATATCTATTTTGTCCTTATCATAGGTAAAATAGGTATGAAATTAACAATTGCCATTCATTCAAAGACATTTTACAAGACCTTATTGACTTGCGGGTGATCAAGCTTGATAATCCCCTCGCTAAACAAAACCAAAACCTTGGTATATTTTAAACACCACTTCCTCATCATGAGGAGGTGTAACCAAAAATAGGGGGGTTAACACCAAAAATACTCCTAATCAAGTCAATCATGTCCAACAATACCAAGGGTTTATATGGGACATTCATGTGGTCACTAGAGGTCAAAGGAGTAATCAAAATACAAGGCAACCACCTCAAGCAAGTGTGTCACAACCTCCGACATTGCCACCCATTCAAGTTTACCCCAATCCTTCATCACCCATCCATATCCCTGGCCAATCAAATACTTCAAATACACCCATCAATCGTACACCATGGCCAATCATCTCATTGAGTAACCAATTAACTACAAGTCTAAAAATATCTTCTACCAAATTATTAATTTACAAGTTAATCCAACAATCTCCTCCACATTGTGAGGTATTAATGGACATTATGAAATCCATTGAACTACAATCGCAAGATACTAATGCCTTCAAAAACTTTGTGGGGAACATCCAAACATGCATGGACCCTTCCATCACATTCTATGACTTTGAGATTAAGCCAATCTCATTGGAATCAGTAGACCCTACATTGCATATCATGGCTCTAATTGAAAATAAGACTTTTAAAAGAGTGTTAATTGATACCGGTTCCTCTATCAATATCATAACCACATCTACCCTTCATCATTTGAACCTCCCTCCATCTCATATCATCAAATCATCATTTACCCTGAAATCATTTAATGATGCTTTGTGTTCCACAGTTGACACTGTTGTTTTGCCCATTGAAGTAGGGGTGAAAATCTTGCACACCATGTTTCACATCTTGGAAGGATCCATGACGTACAATGTACTCCTTGGAAGACCTTGGATGAGGGAAATAAGATGTGTCCCTTCCATTTTGCATCAATTTTTGAAATACATTCATGAGGGATAGCACATTGCATATAGATAGACGTCGAGCCGTTTAAGTATTATAATTTCATTTCAAATCCCTATAAGTCCATGCTTACTTCCACTCACTTTTTTCTTTCACCATAAGCCAATCCATCTAACACTTTATCAATTTCTTCATCAAAGGATTCCATTCATGAAGATCTCCCTATCACAAGTCCACATCAAGCTTCCACACACCCATCATCTTCATCAATGACTACATGCACATATGGTCACAATTAGTCCACATCATCAACATCATTACCATCCATATCATCATCTTCCATTCAATAACCTTCCCAATCCAATCCATCACCATCACACAATGTTTCACAAGTCGAGTTGACAAATTGTAAAACATCTCCATCTTCACCATTTCTCGATCCATCGTTTGACCATAGTCCTTCCATATCATCCCAAGTCGAGGTCCACCTCACTAATCCCATTATTGGTGAATATGTGATCCAAGACATCATCATCACACCCCTCACCATTACTAATGCTAAGGATTTTGATCACCCATGTGACACACCTTTGGCCATAGGAGCAGTATATAACATGGGTTCAAATCCAAATAACATGAATTTTTTATATGGGGGGATTGATTCTTCATCAAATCCAGATCTCCTAGAGGAACCTAAAGAACCAACACTTGCAAATATTCTAAACATGACATGATTTCCATCTCGATATTTCCACATAGTCAATTGCCAAGGTCTTGGACTAGGATTTCATGAATAGGGAGTGCGTCAACCTATTTATGTTCCATATCAAGAGGTACATGACCATTCAGGTCTAGGTTTCCATCCATTTTCCACTACCTCTTCTCTTGAACAAGACTTCCAAAGGCTTAATCTAAAGTCTAGGTGAAGAAGCCCTCCATCCCGATAATTCCGAAAATGAAATCTATGAAGAATTTGAACTTATGTCGATAATTTTGGATTAATTTGAAGAAGAATTGAAACCCATCATTCCCCATACCAAACAGGATGAGTTCTATCTCAAAATGTTCCCCATCCATGAGCCCATATTTCACTTGCTTATTCCACAAGAATGAGCTGCCCCTATCGGTGAACCACCACCTCCATTCCATCAAGCCATTTCATAAGCCAAATTGTAACATATGTACATAACATAAAAAATAGTTGTTTTTACCACTACCAAAAAAATAAAAAAATAAATCAATAAAAAATCAACAAAAAAAATTGCTTTTCTTTGCATTCCATGTATATCATCTAGTTAAATACATTTATTTGTGTTGCTTGCTACTGTTCAGGTTAACCAAGCTCTTTAGCACTGATTTCTAAGTTCCATCCATTCCATACAACCTCATCCACCTTGCCTATAAGTCAACATGAATTTTGTTGATTTATTCATCCCGCTCCGTAATCCATACGATCTGACTAAACCAATTTCAATTGACATAAATATCATTGATATGGATCAGATTTCCTTGCCTCCATACTTTTTAGAATTTGTTTTGTCCAAGGAATTGTTAAGGGCTTTTTCCAACTACATCCCTCAATTCCCTATGCCTTCGCCTTCGCCTTCACCTTCACCTTTGGATCCCAAAATTATTGAAGATAATCCAAAAGAATTTGATGACATATTATATGACATTCATCTGATCCCTATGCCCCATAATATTGATGAAGGTTCCCACATGTCCATTGAATATACTATCGATGTGGACCTTAGTTCAGACAAAGACAATCCTCAAATTGTCAAGCTTGGAAAAATTTTCACTCAAAAAACAAGAGAAATTAATTGCTTTCCTCAAGAGGAAGAAGGGCATATTTGCATGGTCCTATAAGGATATGCCTAGTCTTGACACTAGTTTAGTTGTCTATAATCTCACCTTACAACTTGATGCTAAGCCAGTCAAACAAAAAATTAGGAGAATACATCCTACCATGGTCCTCTTGGTAAAAATAGAGCTTCAAAAACTCTTAGATGTAAACTTCATAGTTCTTATCGACTATCTTGAGTGGCTTTCAAAAATGATACCCATTTGAAAGACTAACGGGGTGATACACATTTGCATTAACTTTTGAGATCTTAACAAAGTGTATCCTAAGGATGACTTCCCTCTCCCAAACATTGATACTCTTGTCGACACCTGCACTGGCCATGAAATGCTTTCTCTCATGGATTATTTTTTAGGATAGAACCAAATTTAAATAAATCCTAATGACCAACAAAAAACAACATTCACTACACCTTGGGGAACTTTTTGTTACAAGATGATGCCATTTGGCCTCAAAAATATATGTGTCACTTATCAATGTGCCATGACATACATTTTCCATGATTACATGCATAATATTATCAAAGACTATGTGGATGATCTCTTGGCTAAATCTAAAACTCGATAAGAACATATTAGTATATTGGATAAAGTTTTGACCGACTCCAAGAGCATATTGTAAGGTTGAATCCCAAGAAATGTGTCTTTGGTGTTACCTCGAGCAAACTTATAGGATTCATTATCTCCAAAAGAGGCATTGAGGTGGACCCTAAAAAGGTCAAGATCATCATGGAGATGCCTCCCAAACTAACTTAAAGGAAATACGTAGTTTACAAGGAAAGATCTAATCGATTCGTTCTGACAAATGTAGGCCATTCAGTCACCTACTACAAAAGGGGACGCCATTCTCTTGGATAGATGAATGTCAAAAAGCCTTTGATGAAATTAAGAAATACCTAGCTTCTCCACCACTCTTACCTCCTCATTCGAGGGTCCCATTTTATCTTTTTATCTTAGCAACGAACTTTACATTAGAGAAAATGCTTGCACAAAAGAATGAGAAAAATTGAGAGCAAGTTGTCTATTACATTAGTCGAACATTGGTAAGCTATGAAACTAGATACGCCTATGTAGAAAAACTGTGGTTAGCAGTGGTTTTTACCACTAAGAAAAATTGACACTATATGCTTAGCCACAAAACTTATGTCATAGCTAGAGAAAATCCTCTGTGTTATATGATGTCTCACACTTACAACAAAACTCGCACTGCTAAATGGATAATTATCCTTACTAAATTAGACTTGGAATTCATTAGCCAAATCCATTAAAGGTCAGGTAATAGCCGATCAACTTGCGGAAGCTCCACTACCTACTGATCATCCTTTGATTATTGAGCTCCCAGATGATTCGGTATTTGTTGTCATTGAGCAAGAAGAAGATGTCATTCAAGAGGAAGACATCAATATCACATTATTCTTTGATGGCTCTAAGTATGTGAAAGGTCAAGGTGCTGGAGTCGTGTTTCATACACCATAGGGGGTACTTATCTCATTATCATTCAAACTCAACTTTAAATGCACAAATAACACCATAGAGTATGGAACCTTAATATTAGGTCTGTAATCAGCCATAACTATGAGCATTAAGCATATTTGGATATTTGGTGATTCTCAAATTGTCATCAAATAAATCAATGGAGAGTACTAATGCAAAGAACCTACCATTAACCTTTACCATGAAGTAGCAATGAAATTGATCTTTAAGTTTGATTGGTATGAAATAAATAGTTTACCACATTTGACTAATATATTTGTAGATGTGATGGCCTCCCTTGGATCAATGATTCCAAAAGACTCCTTTGGAGAGGTACAACTCCTTATAATTTCAATGATCTCTATATCTGCAATTATCCACATTGAGTCTAAGGATGAAAAGGATGTGTGATTTATCTAATAGGATCCATACGATCCTTGGTCAAGACATATAGTAGCCTTTCTCAATTTTGGAACACTCCCATCTGACATGTCTTGAACTGCCAAAGGCACATTCAAACAAAAAGTAGCTCATTTCATTCTATTGGGGGATGTGTTGTATAAATATGGTTATGATGGAGTCCTCCTTCATTATCTCGAGTCTAGTAAGGCACAAAGAGCCATAGCTAAAGCTCATGATGGTACTTGTGGTGGTCATTTTAGTGGAATGGCCATCACAAAGCATATTTTATGCATGGGTTATTATTGGACCACAATAGAATGTGATTGTTGCACATATGTTAAACATTGCAAAAAGTGTCAAGAACATGCTAATTTAACTCATGTACCATCATAAGCTTTACAACCTATTCAAAGCCTTTGGCCCTTTTCACAATGGGATCTAGATCTAATTGGAAAAAATTCACCTCCTTCCTCGGGACAACATACATTCATCATCACAACCACTAAATACTTCAAAAAGTGGGTTGAGGTAATTCCTTTAACCAGTACTATAGGACCTAGAATTATGGAGTTTATACTTCACCACATTATTTCTCATTTTGGTTTTCCCTCAAAAATAATTTTAGACAATGGCAAGTCTATTAAGAACAATGATGTTTGAGCACTTTACGAGAAATATAACATTCAACATAGATTCTTGAATCCTTATTACGCATAAGCAAATGGATAAGATGAGGCTTCTAATAAGACCTTAATTGATATTCTCAAGAAATTTATCAAAGAAAATGATAGATATTGGCATACAAAAATACCCTTGGTATTATGGTCTTATTGAACAAGCATCCACACACCTACAAGGGAAACACCATTTTCATTGGTCTATGGAGCTAAAGCAATCATGCCTCTTGAGCTTGAGATCCCCTCCTTGCAAATTTATTTATAGGAATTCATAGATGATGACACTGCTAGACAAGCACGTCTTGACTAACTCACACTTCTTGATGATAGGTGAGTCAATGCTTTAGAGAATTTACGAGTTTATCAAGACCACATCAAACATGCTTACAATGCCAAAGTTCATCTACATGAATTCTAAGTAGGAGATCTTGTCCTTAAATAGAACCAACAAAATACCAATGCATTACCAAATATTCATGATAAATTCATGGCTAATTGGTTAGGTCCATACATTTTTACACAAAGAGTGGGTAATGGTACTTATAGGCTTGCTAGTCTAGAGGGAGAGGAAGAACCTGAACCACATAATGTTATACACTTGAGAGCATTATATGCATGATTTGATTTCTATATGTATATATACATGGCTAATACACAAACACATTTGCATACATTTCATTCTCACATTGTATTTCACAAAATTTTATTTCATACATTGCATTCACATCCACATTTCACATATCATTAGGGATCATTTATTAAGTTTAATATCTTAACTGGTCCAACAAAAGTCATGTTGCCTTAATCAGGGGTAAATTCACAAAATTCACCCATTACATTCCATCAAGTCAAATTGCCATTCATACAAACCACATTATCATAAATCCTAGGTGTTTTCAGTCACTCAACCAATCCTAGTGTTTTAAGCAACCTCCAAAATACACATCGAGTTCTTTTTAGGACCATTGCACATATACACTAAAAAAATCTTGAGTTTTGGGAATTGAATACAAAAATTCTTTAACCAAACACAATTTCACATCTTAATAACATCTTGTGTCAAAAAAGGGACAACACCATACTTGGTATAAACCTCAAAGTGAAAAGGGTCATCCTTGCTAGTCCCATATTGCAACATAGTCCATAAGAATAGTGGTTTGCACCACTATAAAAATTGCTTCAAATTTAAAAGATAGAGTAGTAAGGATAGGGTATAATTCTCATCATACTTAGGTTGAGAATCTGATTACCCAAAGCTCTAAATATTTTACATCACACACCACTGATCATTGGGTTGTAAGGATCGTACTACATTTTTAGTCATACCGTTAGTTAGTCATCCCAAAAACTTAGGAGATAAAAAACACAAAGACTATGGAGTTAGCCTCCATCAGATCTATAGATTCTTGAATGGCATTGGAGTACGCTCATACGTGGCGACATGTCTCTTCAAAGGAGACCTCTAATCACACATAAGGACAAGCTAACTTCTTGGTTTCATCCATAATAAGTTTACCCAATTTATTCAATATGAGTTAATGAAATCACTTGCACAAACATTGGTTCTTGATTGCCTTGAGTCATTACCATGCTATTGATTTAGTAAATGAATTCGCTACACACACATTTGGTCCTAGAGGGATTAGGTAGTTTTAGTGAGTTTGTTTGATACCACTAGTATGTCTGAGTCTATGCAAAACATGCAATTTTTAATATCAACATCCATATCTTCTTCCATATCAACATCCATATATTCTTTCATATCAACATCCATATTTTTTTTCGTGTCAACATCCATGTCACTTCATGAGCCATTCATCACATATGCCACCACGTAGTACCCTTGATTAAACAACAATGCTAGAAAATGGCCAAACAAAGATCTAAACTATAAATTATCATTAGCACATCCATACATTACACCTTGCATTAATCATCCATACATGCCACCTTGCATTAATCATCCATACATGCCACCTTGCATTAATCATCCATACATGCCACCTTGCATTAATCATCCATACATGCCACCTTGCATTAATCATACATAACATATCGCATGCATTCCACAAAAGTATTCCACAAAAAACATTCACACAAAAACACATATAACACAAAAGGTAAAAGCCATGTATATATATGTATAAATATCGCATATACAATGAATGTCAAATGGCTATATATAATGGAGCACCAAGGCTCATATACAAAAGTGCATCTAAGCACTAGCTATGTCCTCTAAGAGGACCACTATGACCTAGGAGTATCCCTAGACCTCGAACTATACCTAGATTCACTACGCATCACACCCTTGAAGATAGATGAGGTTGGAGGATTTGGAAGTGGAATATGATGCTTCATTAACCTATCCTCTAATGCCTCAATATATCTATTATGAGAGCAAAGATGTGCTATGTAGATGTTATGCCCACACTCCGTCTCTAATAGCTCTACCTAGAGCCTTGTAATCCTTGCATCCTCATCCACCACCTGCTGCTCCATTCGTACCCAATCCTCCTCACTCTGATCCGGAGGTACATTTGAAATATCATTTGCATCATATTTATCTCCATCATCTCCCCTAATATTGGGAGCCTACTGCTAGCCCTACTACTTCGACTATCTGATCAAAGGTACCACTATCGCTTGGAAGCCTCATGGATCCTCTCATCCCTAGTCTCACCATAACCATCTCCATTGGCTGCTCCTCGAGGGAGTATCCATAGTGGTTGAGCTATGAACCACACATCATACTTTGTGGTCATCCCTGCATCATCTACATCTAGGAGATCCATCTCCTCATGATACTCATAGGCCACCCTCCATGACTCTATGCATGGTAGCCCTATCTCATCCTGATGTCTCCTAAAGCGCACTGACTCATCTTGGACATTCTACCTCAACCCAAACTATTGGAGAACTCATGAGAACTAAAAGTACTCTATCTCACTCTGATATCTCCCAACCACCCATCGAGCCTACTACACTTGTTGCAAGTGCTCTGCATCATTGGTCTACCTGCAAGCCCACCACGACCTCCATATCACTTGGGTGAATGTTAGTCCAGCCCATAACTCTCGATACCACTGGCTCATCCTTAATTATTGACTTGACTGTACCTCCTCAGCTAATACCCATATCCTCGCATAGAGCTACTCCCTATCCAAACCCTCTATCAGTAAGCCCTCTAGTCGAGCAACACTAAAGTGCTCCTATCCCCAACACTGCAATAGGAAGCTGCACCCCAATCCCTTCCTACCCTACCTCATCACCTCATACAACTCATGGTATACCTACACCAATAAAGAGGGAGCCCATGCATACACCTACTGCCTATTGAGAACTTTGCTCACTATCCCTATCAGGTTCCAAGGGAACCTACACTCGATACTATTTGGGACCACGATATTGGCCAACATGAACATGACCAAGGCTTAAAGTGCATCCAACTCATTATCTATGTACATAGACAAATATAGTATGAATTCACTCTCCACCTTCACCCCCTGTCGTGCATCCCCAAACATCCTCATCATCTCGATATTTTGGTTGAACCTAACGTCAACCCAGATCCCCTCCATTAGAACCTTGATGATGTAATATATATCCTCCAAGGTAATAGTCACCTCATTCATGGGGAGTTGAAAAGTCCCCCTATCTGCATCCCACATCTCTACCAAGGTAGAGAGGTACCCCTCATTAGCCCTCACAACATCCACCCAGGCTACCTCCGCTAGCTCCACATCCTCCAGTAGTTCCCACTCCTATAAAATTACCTTCCTCATCCTAGGGATGTAAGGTGAGAACTGATGTCGAGCCTTCAAAATCCTAAGTTGTAGCACAACATAATATTTTTCAATAATTTTACAAAACAAAAACAACACAAAAATTTTACATAATACACAAACAAGGATATTACCTCAGTAGCCTCTGCTCTAATTGCAGCTCCAACCTCCACACCAGCTCCCTCCGTCGCCATAGCTTTTGCGCTCTAAACACTTCACCTCACCTTACTCCACTCTCCTAGAAGTAACTTATTCAACTCCCAAACACACAAATGAGTTTGGTTTCTCATTATGGTGGCTATTTATATATTCTTTAGGCACCATGAGATGCCCATGGGCATTTTTTTGTGCACTGAAGCACCCATGGGTGTTTTCAAAACACCCAAACACTGACGGGTATTTTTGTAGGTCAAAAATGCCAATGGGCGTTTGGTGTCAAATTGCACAAAAGAAAAATTCTTTCAAAATAGTGGCTTTCCCCACCAAAGAACTCTAAATTTCATCCATGCATCTATTTCATCATTTTTTTAGTTTTGTGAAGATTTCAACTAATTTGGGTGCATAGTTTTTATTTGCGACCACATATTGCAAATTCACCAAACAAATTACAAAAGCAACCAAAAAGGGTCCAAATCATCACAAAACAATAATAATCATCATTATCATCATTCATACATCATACTCCCATTATTTCACATCATCAATTATATATTTGCCAAGTGCAAAATGAACATTCAAGTGAATCTTGTATATAGTGGGTTTTTCTATATACTTGGCAATTGTAGTGATTTGCATCCATGCAATTCAGTAAGATGAATAGCCTACCATAAGAACACTTGGTCATGTTCATCATTTTATATCTCATTTTGTAAACCATAATCATATTTGGTACTTCACATTTTGCATGAAACCTTGCCAAGAACAATTTGCACAAAAAAATGTCATTAATGGCCTGGTTCATGGGGCTTAAAACATGAACAAAATCAAAATTCATAATTACACATTTCATTTATAGTCATCATGGCAACTCGCTTTAGCTAGGGTGATTGGTTTTGATTATAGGAATTATCTAACAGTCACTATTGACCCTCTGAAGTTGATTACACTTTGCATTATTCATCACTGCATATCAATGCCATCTAAAGGCATATTATTCGACAACATCAAATCACCCCAAGTTTTGGGCAACCACATGTGGTTTTGAGTTTCCCACAATGGAATACATCTTACATGATCATGGCATCCACACTTGGCAAAATCCCTTCATCTGTTAGAGCAAAAACAAACACATTTTTCATCACACATTTTCACAAATCCCTTATCTTTTGGGGCAAAAATAGACACATTTTTCACAAAACTCTTTATCTGTTGAGGCAAAAATAGACACATCATTTCATATTTCTCACCAATCTCCTTCCAACCATTGGGACAAAAATGGTATCATATATCACATTTGCATCATTCATTTGCACAAAATTTTCAATTGGCTCGTGAGATTCATTTGCAAACTCATTCACCAACTAAGTGGGTAAGCTACACAAAATTCAAAATTCTTTTATTCTTTTATATTCAAGCTCATGTACCACATCCCAAGAGAAGATGCTTCTACACCTGGCCAAAATAGGTGTCTTGTGTTTTTGCACCGCATTGTGTTTCATGCAACACAGTACAAAAAGGGGCATATGTAGACACCAAAATCTAGCCACTTGTCCTCCATCCATGCTTTCCTACCATTTCCACCACCAAAACCTAGCCAATTTTCATCCATACTAAATTTATTGCCTTTTTTGCCTATTATTCATATATATTTATTATATATATTTAAATAATATATATATATATATATATATATATATATATATATATATATATATATATTTTAATAAATATATATTTATATAAGTAAATTTATCCCAACCATCCAATTTCATTTAATCTTGTACATCCATCCACATCAATCTATACCACAACCCAAATTTAATATCCACCCTCCGATGTGCTTTTATCTCAGCCACACGATTAGTGTCGTTGAAACCCTAAGTATGCCCTATGTTGGATTATAAATAGAAGCCATTTTGAAGGCTTAAACCTTGAGTTTTCGTTGCTTGAGTGTTGATTCCAAGTTCTCAAATTCTTCGAGTTTCCTTAGAGTATTTGAGTACTTCCACCTCCATATTCACTTGTCGTAACCCTCACAACCATTGCCATTCATTTCCCCTCACCAGATCTGCTTCTACAGGCTCTTTCCTCATCCACCAAATACCTTTGACCATTTTCTATAACTATCAAGCATATCTGGGCATTTCCCCTCATCCGCAAAGCACCTCTAGGTGCATCCCTACCAGTACTAAGTACCCATGGGTGTTTCCTACAACTTCTAGGCACCTGCAGGTGTTTTACGTAAGTGTTATGATGACCTCCTAGCCTTTGAGCGATTATAGGGAATCATCGTGCCTATTTACTGCAACAAATATCATAGATAAAAATACAAGTACGTAGGGTAAAATTATTGTTTTTTATTTTATTTATGCACTTTTATTCTTGTTCACTCTCTTTTGCAACAAGGGTTTTACTATTGCTTATAAAGGGCCTCACATTGTGGATCCATAATAGGTATTACTAATATGTTTGTTCTGTTATTGTGTGCATATCTGAAGGTGCTACATCAACATTAGACAACTGCTTAAGTTGGAGTGGCCCGACATCGAATATCAAGAAGCCCACTCATTTTTATTGGGAGTAAGGATGTACTGGAAGACACCACCAACCTTGTTTTCTAGGGTTCCAGAGAACCCTAGACATTTTTAAATCTATATCAAAAGGATTCAAAGGATCCACATTATATCACTGGAGTGTTTAGGCTCCCCCATTAATATAAGATCATCTATTGTGCAATTCTGGCTTCTTTGTGTTCAATTTATTTAGCATTATTTTGGTGTTGTGTTTTTGTATCCTCACTAATAAAAGCTTCTTCGACATGAGTGGGATTGCAAACTCATATTGCTAATTATTTAATAATTCTCATTAAAGCCTATGTCTATTTGGATATCCTCATTATTCCTCCCAACCATAGAAGCATTGGACTCCAATGCTTTTACAAGAAAGTGGGAGTGAACATAGGAGTGTACAAGTACCCAAAATACAGTCCTCGAACTGATGAATAAAATCAATACTCTTTGGAAGGCTCTGCTCTATCACATGAGCAACAATCACTGCCAAGGAATCACTACCACTCCTGCAAGGGGAGTATCCAAAGCAAAATATGCTCCAAGGGCTATAGTAAGAATTTTCTTCTTCTCAAAATATTTCCTACTCCTCACATCATTCATGCTTAAAAAAATGGTGATACAAGTTGGCTTGAAACAAAATCCAACATATCACCTAGCCATGGAATTTGTGCTTTAGTTGGAAATAACCCAAAACTAAGCACTGGGTAGCAAATGAACTTTGCTATCTTTTGCCACACCTTGCTAACCCTCCTATGACTAGAAGCATACACTTCAACTAACAACCTATACCATCTTGTAAATAAGCATCTCATAATTGCGGTTGATTAATTATGAGACAAATTGCAACAAGGAGAGAAAAATAATAAAGGCACAAATCCTCCAAGTGTCCTTATGGTAATCTACTCATCTTACTGGGTTGCATGGATAACTAGTCGCTGCAATTGCCAAGTGTTATAGAGGAGATTATTAGTTACGAGGTTCATTTGTATAAGGAGTGTCGGGTACCACCGATCATGCACTCCCTATTAAAAAATCCACAAGGATAATTTCTTACAAGACATACAATAACTTTAATGAAAATAAAATCCAAAATAAAACTTAATACACCAAATACAAAAAAATTGTAATAATTAATTAATTAATTAATTCAATATAAGTAATTAGTTAAAAAGGTGCATAAATATATAATTGAATTAATTAATTAATTCTTTCAAATTTCCTAAGGATTTACCTTAAATTTTGACCCAATGGCCACTTCTTAAATGACCCATCGATCAACATATGCACAAGCTATTTTGAGTGACCACACGAAATTCATGAGAGGGTAATATTGGTGCTTGCCTAATTGGGCATAAGAAAACTAGTGACGGCCAGACTGCATGCCACAACACATGACACCAAAATGAAAAACTCATGTAAACACGCCTCATGACAAACACTAAGGTACCTAACAATAAGGTACCTAGCCTCACGAATCTTGGGTAATCTCCCAGTTGGCACTCACAAACAACCTTTTGACCTGCTTGGAGAACGACTTCGTGATGTCGAAGAAGTTCTTCATGTCTTTCATCATGTAATTTTGAGCCTCCTCTATCAACCAAGAAACTGATTCGTTGAAGTCACTTTGGCTCATGACCTGCGCTCTCATATTTTTGTATGAAGATCAAGGAAACCCTAGGGTCTGGGATTTGATGTGGAGATTGTCGTACAATTTTTTTTATTTATGGCAGTAAATTCAGTAATAAATCCAATCATGAGGTAACCATGTCATTAGCTTGTGGTTAGTCAATGGAAGAACCTCAAAACTATAACCATTCGACTAATGTAGTGGTCACCTTAGATGTCTTACTTTACAAATTAAATCACAAGTCACAGTGTAAAGATTCCAAATGGAACTTTAAAGTTGAAAATGACACGAGAAACAAGATGATATTCTCTTGTAAAGACTCCACACTCCTCAAATGAACAAAAGCAAAAATAGATCCTGTATTTTCTATGAGTCCCATCACATCTTGAATCCAAATGCTTCCATTCCCATGGTCAGCCGCTCTCATCGATGAAGTTTTTCCTCTCAATTTGGATGAGTAGATCCACCACCAAAAGTTTAAGCATTGGCATGCATAGGACGATGTCATTCAACTTGCCATTTAGACTAAAAAAAATACCAACACCATAGCCTTTGATACTTCGGTCGATGATAATAGGTAGAAGGATAGAAGATATCGAAGACATCGATGTTGTTATAGTTTATTTCGATACAGTAGCTTGCATTGAGCTCTAGCTCAATAAGCAAGATTCAAAATATTTTGAATAGCCAAGTTGGGATATGTCATAGTTAAATACAGTATTTTAACACAACAATCAATCTGCACGATGATCTTAAGCACCTTTCAACAATTTGAGGGTCTCACTAGAAATCATGAAGGAGATAAAATGAAGGTATGAAATTAAGGAAGAGAGGGACTCGGTAGGTTCTACCTGCTATGATACCAATTGATGTGGAATTACATCGAACTGGTTTTGCATTAAAAAACATGCTTATATAAGTATAAAGCAATACATGAATAATATAACAACTTAACAAACTCTAACTAGAATTGATTCTAATATAGAGTTTGTTAACAACTACTAACAAAAACTTCTTGGACGTGAGTGGGATTGCAAAATCACTTTTACATGCAAGAAGAATATTATGTAATAGTTTTTACTAAAGTCTATATATATTTGGATGTCCTCATCAGTTTTGTTTTATTGCTTGATTCTATGTAATAGCTATAAGTTGATCAATATTTAGAGAAGTACTTTTATCTCCATTTTCTTTGTGTGTTTTAAAAAATATTATCTAAAATATCAAAGTGATTGACCAAGAAAATATTTATTACATATTTCTCTTTCTCTACCTATGTTTCTTCCTTGATTTGTATACCTCACATATATGAAACCATCATTATCTAGATTGTGGTCCCTCATATTATGTCATTTACCATCTATCATTGTCCTTGATGAGCTTCACCTTGAGAAATATTTTTGCATGGTGGAGGTCTACATTTGATGTCATTTGCTATTATAGATTTAGATTGATACTACCTTGGATTATGCCATGGCTATTACTATTGTCTTCAAAGGCACTATCATTATATTTATTGCTATACAATGGATATTTCCTACATAAATACCCATCATAGCGGCATTCTCAACATAAAAGTAAATTTCCTCATAATACGCATATTGGATCCATGTATAATCACTAGCATATTTAATATTTATAGCTTTATTAGATTTAGATTCACTAAATTTAGATTTATCTAATTTTAGCTTTATGTGATCTAGATTTATCTTATTTTTTTCTTTTGTATTTTTGTCACTTTGGGAAGAGGTTTGATGAAGTATCTCAAACAAGTACCCTATGCATCAATAGTGATAATAAATAAAAATGGTTCTAAGGGGTACCCTTGCAAAATTTAACATTACAAGTTAATAGGAAGAGATGTTGTATCTACAAACAATTAAGTAACTTTGTGATAAAAATTAGGACCAAACCCCAAGACACTTAAAAATCTATAGATAAATTACCATCATCTTCTATCATATGATTTATCAAAATCTATTTTAACAAACATGAAATTCTATCCATATTTTGTTGCTATTCAAAAGAATCCTTAGCAAGTTTTAAGTTATCCAATGTAAACCTCCTATTTAGAAAATAGGTTTGTTTTGCATATATAATTTATTGGGCAATGGGGCTAATCCTTTATTTCAATGCTTTATCAATGATTTTGTATGTTTAATTCACAAGCATGATGGATCTCCAATCAAATATTGTATTCCTATTAGTGCTTTTGGGTACTAGTTTGATTAGACCTTGGTTAATAAATATCAGTGAAGGGCTTTTCTTATTAGCTTTCTTATTCATTTTATAGAAACCAATTCCTATAACATCCCATAAAATCAATAAGAATACCATCTAGCCTAGGACCTTTGTTCATAAGAATAAAGAATAGAACATCTATAGTTCTTTGAAAGAGAAAGGGCTATCTAGAAAGGCTTACTACCTGTTGTCCACTTTCCTAGGAATGTATAAGGGAAAGTAATGTACTATTGCAAGTTTCAATTTCATAATACTATTTTTAGAGATATTATAAAAGTGATAGATAAACATATTTATTGTCATTTTATTATTTTTTTGAGTTTCCCTCTATCATTATAAATTTAGAGAACTATTTCCTATGCTTGTGTTTTGTTGGAGAATATTACATTATTTGGTACATGCTAATGTACCCCCATAGTACCTTTATGGTACAAATGTAAATATGTAATAGATTAGGGTGTGAGTCTATAGTTTAGGAGTGTGATTTATATTTCCCCCTTATGTATGTGTCTATGTGCAAGATATGCACAAGTGTCATGTAATTATAAATTCAAGTGTGAAGAGTGAAAATATGCATAATTGTCATGTAATTATGTATGTAAGTGTGAAGAGTGAGAATATGCATAAGTGTCATAGAATGTGCATATGCATAGATGTAGGAGTATGTAATGTGTCATATAGTAAAGTGTGCAAGTGCCATAGAATAAAATGTATAAATAGATAGTCAACAGTCATCACTACAAGTGGTAATATGAGAAGCAAAAAGATATAGGAGAGTTATCTTATACATGGAATAGGAAAAGATGCATCTCCTAAATATTAGAGGAGAGCAATAGATAAAGAATTCAAGAGTCACCTTTCAAAGGTTATATTATGGAGACAAAGCTCCATCTAATGTATTATCAAAGTATCTCAGGTCACATTCAAGCATTAATAATATTGAAGCTTGTATGCATATTATGAGCAATCATAATGTAAGTTTTCTTCATGTTATTGCATGAATGATATTGACCATTTTATTCATATTATTGTTATTTTCATGAATGTTATGTTCATTATTTTTGCCATTTAATATAGTGATTTCTCTTATATTCGAGACTACTCAAGATATTGGATATTAGCACATGTGATAATCTGGCTAAAAATTCAATATGTTTAATATAATATACAAATTTATACCCTAGATCTAATTCTAGCTCCATTAGCCATATATTGCTTAGTTTGAAAATTTTAGTTTGAAAAATTATCACTTTATCATTTTAGAATTGGAAATAGGGATCTTGAATCAATGCTTTTTGAGCCTTAGAGAGAAACTATAATATATTTCTCCTCTCTTCTATGAGCCTTGGCCTTTCTTCTATCGAAGGCTCTAAGGAATCTTATTTTCTTATCAATTAATTTCTCCTACCATAAAAATCCATCCCTCATCTCCTATTGGTATTTATTGCTTTATCAATACCACAATTACACCTTTGACATAATTAAGGTTCTAAAGGAACGAAACATTAACTTTATATGAAAAGTCAACAAAATTTCTTTCTAATCCCCCAAATAGAAAGAAGCACCTATATGAAAGTGATTAGAAATGGAGAATTCATATTCATAAAAGACTTTGCAATTATCATAAATTTCTTTAATAGTGAAGAATTATAAACAATAAAAATGTTTCAATCTACTAAACTTACATTTACTATTTGATTTTGAATAGTGTTTGACGACTACCTCAACATATAAAAAATCTTGATACTATTCCTATAGGAAATTTAACTGGTGATCTCTAAAGTAGAAAGAGGCAAAAATAATAAATTCCAACTCCTATTAAATATGGATTGCATCATATTGAAATTTCTAGCTATGACCCATTCCATAAAAGTAAGATAATTCCCTAGCGAATTCCATAATTAGAATCTTCCACAACTAGAATTGAGTGCATAAATTGAACAAAATTATTACACATGACCTTCAAGAGGAAATATATCCCAAATGGTCCTATGTTCAAAGTATTATAATTTATTGATGAAGAGGTTCTCCATCTGGGAGAGAAAATAGACTTGAGTACCTCATGTCCCCTCTAAGTATAAAAAAGTAACAAGGACCCCTAACTCTTGATTTGTAATGTAATTTCTAATATCCAAATGTTGCAATTGATTTCTAGCCATATGAGGATGTCAAAATTATGCCTTTCTACAACATGTCTTTGTATTTATGTCATCTATCACCGTCCCTCTCACAATCCAAGATAGAATGAACAAACTCACTGATTATCCAAACTAAAGGGGGTTTCATTGGCTAAGTCCTAAAATCATTTGAAAGCATAATGACTTATCTATTTTTCATAGTGGATTTAGAGTGAAAGTTACCACCATAAGCAAGTATTGGATGGAATAATCAATCAATTCATCCTTGATTTCTCCAAGTTCCCTCATGAAACCCTTGCTCTTAGATGATTGATAGGATTTAAAGGAAAGTATATTGTTTTATGATGAATTTCCTTCCAAACATCTTTAAAAAAACATATTTCTAAAAGTGGGTATAAAGGATCCCTTTGGTTGAAATACCCAACAAAGTTTTTCCCTTAAGGTCTTGCTATTGTAAGTTGAGAAACAACATTCTTTTATAGGTCTAGTTTTTCATTCTGGTCAACAAGATGCTATTATATTGCAACAAATAACTCTTCCTAATCTATTGGATATTTGTTTAATGTAAGGTATTAACTCTAAGTCTAGAAATATAAATTCAACCAATAAGAAAAACATAGTTGTAGAGGGACCTTTAGAATGAAACTTGAAAGACCATTGACCACAAATAACCCAAGTTACAAATTAAAGAACTGCCTATGCCACTTTATTAGTATTAAATAGGAATAAAATGTATCCTTTTCAAATCTCTCTCGATTTATCTAATGGCCATCACGTAGGATCCTAATTGTTTTTATCCTATCTATAAAATTTATGTTCTAATAGAACACCGCTTAAAAAAAAGAATAATAGTTATTTTATAACAATCCATTACCCTACAACCTACCTCATTGGATAAAATGATATCCAAGCCTTTACCAGTATCTTGAGCTCTTGGATTAATTTATTTGTTGAATGTGGACCTATGCTCCTAAATTCTATCACTAGATATTCCATGGTAGAGTCCCTCTAATAAATACTCTACTTTGGGTTCCATAGCCTCAACATTCTTTGTAGATGTGTTAATAAAAGTAGTACCTTTACCTATTGTCTACAATATTCCCCATTCTACATGCCTCAACTTGTAGAATTATTTTTTTGATTAAGAGGATCAACTTGAGAGATATGGATCAAAGAATACTCACTATTTAGAACATAGCACACAATTGTAGATATAGAAACTAGAGAAGAAACTTGACCAGGTCCCAAAGGAAGGTATGTTGACACCAAAATTGAGCGGGTATCTATAATGGTGAAAATGTCACTAACATGGATAAGAGTTGATGGGAGGCTAGGGCTTTAGTGATGAAAATACATACAAGCCTATTAAAATCCCAATGTAATAGCAAGTTCTTAGAGAAATTATTGTGAAAGGGTCATGATAACTATTACCAAAGCTAAGAATAAGAGAATTACAAATGCACAACCATTGAGTGATTTATGAATAAGGGTATTTATAAAATGAATATAACTAAAGAGAAACCCCTTATGTTATTGATGTGACAATAAATATTGGCACATATGACATAAAAAACCCCAATACATTTAAGAGTTCATCTTTGCACTCAAAGATTATAGCCCTGGAGAGTGGAACCCTTAGTTATGGTTAAATGTTGGTTCACTTCTAGCCAAGTTTTCTTATAAAAACCTTACCATAGGAAACCTACTAAGGCCTTCCCCAACTTCACATAGTAGAGAGGGAAAGAAGCATAAACAAGCATGATAAAGAGATAACATCGAACGAAGGTAAGGTTGAGTAGGTTGGTGGTGAAGGGGAGGGCAAAATGGATTGAGGTATTAAAGAGATGATATCTTGTAATGCACTCCTTATAGTAGTATCCTTGTTATAGTTTCTATCACCCTTGATAATTCATGTCTAATCCTCTCCTATAATGTATTCTTCTACTTGGGTCATGTGTCCTATATGAAGCATAAGCCTTGAGAGCATATTGCCTAAGGGCAGAAGGGGGTTCCTCTATTAGTAGGCTATCCACCTTAGGACACATTTACCACCACTTTGAAGTTTATTCACCATTTATAAGTTCAAATCTCCATGGGGATATTGAGTTTATGAGGCTTAGAGCTCACTCAACCCTAAATTAGTTATTTTATTAAAAAACTAATAAACAAAATTAATTATTTTATTAAAAAACTAATAAACAAAATAAGTAATTGAAATAAATAGTCTACTTTATAACCGCAACGTGGGCGAGTGTGCGAGGGATGGGTGTGTGGTGGCTGTGTGTGTTAAATTCTCTATTGATAAGCATAGCTCTTAGCTTTACGAGAGATCATGGTTGGGAGGAGACTGCTCAACCTTGTGCGTTGGTCGTAGGGGTTTCTCACACTAACCAAATAAAAAAAAAACAAAAAGAAAAAAAGATAGTTTACTTTACTATTAAAATAAGATTTTAACAAAAATTTAAAATAATAATAAAATAAATTACAAAATATAAAAAATTGTGATTTCACAAATTTATATACATTTTTTATTATTAACCAAAATCTTCAAAAAATTACCAATATAAAAAAATTATAAATATATTAGAGAAATTTTTCAATAAAAATAAAGATAAGCAGACTTTACACTCATGGTGAAAATATAAATTTTGTATTTATAGATGTAAAATTAAAATATCATATTTATGGTATAAATTTGAAGATAGTTATTCCTTACTATCTCGACATTAAATTTAATTCCTATTAAATATTTATTATTATCCTCTCCACGTTCCATTTAATATTTTATCTTGGACTATATAAAAATATTTCAGAAGAATATTTAATTAAAGGAAAAAGGCATGAGATGTATAATGCCGAGAGAAGGAAACACATTCAAATATGCATGTGTATAGTCACCTACACATGAAAATAAAATAATAGATATACTTTAACGAGAAATTAAAATTTTAAAATTTTTAAAAGTATAACGGAGGGAAAATTAGTTTTGAAATTTTTTTAATTTGAATTTGAATTTGTATTAATGTTCATCGGTGATCAAAAGAAGTCAATAAGATTGTAAAGTAAGACATATATAAAACAACGAGAGTGCCTAATACAACTTCAAAGAAAATAAAGTAATAAAGTAAGAAAAACATAAACATAATGACATATGATATACAAGATCTTGTGGATAAGGATTAACATTATATATATATATATATATATATATATATATATATATATATATAATAAAAAAAATTAAAGACAAAAAATACATTTTGATATAATTTGTAATATATTATAATTGGTATCAAATGGTATTAGTTCAACCTGTTAGATTCCTCAATATTTAAGGAGGAGACTAAGGTTCAAATATTGAAAAATGATATATAGATAAATATCTAAGCTTTGTTGTTATACACTATGTGGTGATGATGTAATACGGGTTGCAAGTTTCCTACCGTGAAGGCTTTGGTCTTTTTGTGGGAGGTCTAAGGTTCAAATCCCATTTAGTATAAGGGGATTGGGTCCCTCATAAAAACAACCTATGTAAACTCATATTTTAATCAAGTGGTATTAATTCAACCGGTTAGATTCCTTAATATTTAAAAAAGAAGACTAATGTTTAAATGACAACCGATTAGATTACTCAATATTTAAAAGAGGAGACTAAGGTTCAAATCTTGTCGATACTCATATTTTTAATCAAGTGGCATCAACTCAACTGGTTAGATTCCTCAATATTTTTAATCAAGTGGCATCAGCTCAACTGGTTAGATTCCTCAATATTTAAAGGAGAAGACTACGGTTCAAATGACATGAGCTCAACCGACTAGATTCTTCAATATTTAAAAGAGGGGATAAATATTTAAGGTTAAAATTTTACCAAACGATAATATCCAAACTTTGTTGTAATAGTAAAAAATTATTATGATTGACTATTTAATAGAACAATTTTTTTTAATAAACTATGTGTGGCTTGTATGGGAGGCCACTCCCATTACAAAAACAAAATATTACATTGCTCTCATTACATTCCTAGCAAGTTAATTAATGCATACCATTTGGCTTTTATTAATGATTTGATTCAAATTCTCCTTTTGGGGTTGAGTCTTCTATTGCTCACATGATTCCTGTTGGACAATTGGTGCATATGGAGAATGAGCTTCTTTTTTTTGAACGAGAACATTTGAACGTTTCAAATCATTTGCATGTAGGGCCTTCTCCTCCACCAAGGAGAAATCAGAGCATGATAAAATGATCAAGCAACTCTTCTTCAAGTGACCATATTATAACATCTTAGGGAAAAGTTTTCATATTCAATATTTTGGATCTATTCCCCTTTGCTTGAGAAGATAGTAATGGATTATGGATTGAGGACCAGGAACTGAAACATCCATCCAAACAACCAATCATGCTTTACTCATTAATTTTACTGGAATTTAGTTTGGGTATCCATATATTAGAATGCACCAATGAGATTACTAATTTTGGTGAATATATTTCTCTCCAAAAATCGATAGGGAAAGCATACAAATTCACCCATAATCCATTACCCTATCTCTATCTGCTAAAATAGAAAAAGAAACAAAAAATAAATTTTTGAGTATGAGAGTTACTTGGAATTCTTTGGTCCACCATTTTTTAATGTATCTTTTGAGCTCCTCCAGGCCTAGTCTTTTGCCCTTGAGTTTGCAAATAATTGTTCGGGCTTCATGATCAATTAGATCCAATCCAAATTCATCCTCCCAAAATTCTAATAGAGGGCACATGTTCATCTACCCATGAACCTAAAGATCCCTGAGAGATTTCTTCTAACTAAAAAGTCTTTCTCACAGACTGAAGAAATAGTTTGCAAACAACCCTCTTACTTCAACGCTTGACTGCACCTAGGATTTGCATCCCTTTCACAAAGACTATAATCAAATTTATCGCTTTATTCCATCGCTTAATTACACCTAGGGTTTAATCCCAAAAGCCTATAATTTTACATAAAATTAAAGAATTAAAATTAAAAAGTACGACTTTTTTTTGGGAGAAAAAAAGGTTGTACTTTGGTTTGCTATCCTTAACCCCTTATAAATCATAACTCTATTTTCTAAAGTTTGAGAGTTTACAAATAAATTCAATTCTTATCTCAATTGAGTTGTTATGGCTAAATATCTACCTATTTTTATAATAAATCTAAATTTTTAATTTTTTTTTAAATACAAAATTAAAAAAAAAAAAAAAAAAAAAAAAAAATATTTTTATATATATATATATATATATATATATATATATAGCATTTTCTTATAATAAGAGTAGTGCCAAAATTTCACCTCTGCTGTCTACACAAGTAATATTTCCAAAACTTAAGTTCGAACCCTTGCCCGTAAACTTTTACTCAAGTGAAAGGGACCCATAGGGGCTTGGGATTGGAACAAATGACCTTGACAAACACTCAACCAAAATTAGTGGGTCTATAACTTAATGCTATTAAATTCATCACTTTTTTCATGAAAAATAAAATTTAACTTCACAATCATCTATTAAAACCCTTTTGGTTAACTTATGTGCACATTTACCCACGTGCTCTAGGTGAGTTGGAGAGGGTAGGGCAATCCTCCAAGGGAGGACCTTGGTTTGAATCTCCACCCCACCAACGCACATAGGGTGCCCAAAATCCAGTTAATAATGCTGGTGCAGGTCGATTTTGACGGTGTAGAACCCCTTGGTCTTGGTGTCTCAAACCAAGACAACCCTGCAAAGAGTTTTTTTGCTAAATTCAAAATAAACTCATATACACATTTATTTTATTTTCTTAATATTATTCCATTCCCTTTAATGTATATAAACTTAATTTCTCCAAACTTTATAAAAAAACTTTTCATACATACACAATAATTATATATATATATATATATAGTAAACCTTTCCCTTTCATCTATACTACATTCCATTCCATTTCAAACTTAACCGTTATTATGAAAAATTAAAATTTTAAGAATTTTTGTTTAAACAAAAATAAGTGTTTGTATTTTTCTCTTATAAAGGTTGAATGCTAGCCGCCAACTACACTCTTGAAAAATAAAAAGATTCTATTTACGCCATTTGTGTTATCTTTAAATAATAATTAAAAATTCTATATTTATAATTTCTTTAACACTAAGCTTTCTTATGATAGGCATCATGTTGTATTGTGAGAGGAAACAAATTCTTTGAAAAAAAGATTATTGTTTAATAATTTTTTTTTTTTGAAAGATTTTAGGCAAATATGCTTCAGGGTTTAGTATCAACCGACTTGTTTGGCATCTAAAATTATTGTCGATAAATTTATCTAGGCGCAACTAAAAATTACCTAGTGGCAACAAGAACAAGAATAAAATTAAAACCGCCAAAATAAAAAATGTAAAGACTTACCCATTCAAACTAGTGGATTTAATACTTCTGTCAACGTTCAAGGTGCAGAGAAAATTTATGGACTTCTACAATGTATGGAGATGTATCCGCAGAAGAATGTTACGCTTATTCACAACATGCAGAGACAGTAATTAGACGGGACTGCGGAAATGCCATTGGTGGCAGCGTTCTGTTTGACGGTATTTGCTCTGTGGCAACTATATTTTTTGTAGAAGAATCCAGGAGGAATAAAGAGTGGAAGATGTTTGTTGTAACGAATTTAAAGGTTCACATTTAATGGACACTCTAACCTAACTTACAAATCTGCTATTGTTTATGTTCCAAAATATTCATGATGTGAAAAAAAACCAAAAAGAAAAATGTTTCAAAAGATGGCCATGACTGCGAACAGAGTACAACTTTTAAGATTTTTTTTATCTCCTCTGTAATTATCTTCTGGCATAGCTGACAAGAAATATTTCCTTAATAAGATACAGGAAACCTGAATATGGAGGAATATTTGCTAATGAGAGGGGACAAGAAAATGATTTTTAGCATGGAACGTTGGTATCTGCAACAAGAAATTTCCTTGAGAGTTACAAGCTTGGAGAGGGAGGATTTGGCTCTGTGTACAAGGTAATATAGATTTGCAAGCCTTCTCAGTTATATATTTTAAACTCCTACTAATTATTTTCCGGAATAGATTAGTATTGTACTCTTATTGTAGAGTTGTTTAATTTGGTTTATCCTCAGAGATCGCCTCTGCAATATCTCATTTCTCACTTTGGCTACATAATATTTGCATAAACGCTCAGTTTCATGTTTATTTGCTAAAATAAGGAACTGACATTGCCATTAGATATATCTACTCCCTCTGAATAATAGACATAAATTTTAAGCAACTGTCATATGTTCTTTGAGAGACATATCTTATTAAAATCAGGGCACTACTTCAGAGGGTAGAGAAATAACAGTGAAGAAGCCCTCTCAATTCTATGCAAGAAAAAGAAGAATTTCTCAATGAAGTCAAGCTCATGGCCAAAATTCAACATCGAAATCTTGGAAGTCTGCTTGGATGTTGCACAGAGGGATCACAACGGTTGCTTGTTTATGAGTACTTAACTAACAAGAGCCTTGACAAAATATTATTCGGTGGGTTAATTTCATCTTCTCTTCACTTACAACATATAATTGGCAAATATTCTTGTAATTTTGAACAAGGTTAATATAAATTTCAGATTCTTGGTAAGTATGTAACAATTAAAAAAACAAATTTCAGACTGATAATTTGGGTTGTGAATACAGATCCAGAGGCACGCAAACAGTTTGGCTGGCAAAAGCGGTTCAACATCATAGTTGGAGTAACCTGTGGGCTTCTATACCTGCATAAAGATTCTCGACTGAGAATCATTCATTGGGATATTAAAGCCAGCAACTTATTGCTCGATGATAAACTTAATCCCGATATAGCAGACTTTTGATTGGCAACACTCTTCCCTGAAAATGATACTCATTTTAGCACTAGAGGCATATGGTAAATATTCTAAACCTGGATTGTATTGTCTTTGTTCGGATCATATTTTTATGGATTATTTAAGAAACAATCGTTTCCATGTTAGAGGGCATTCAACTCCTGAATAAAATTTTGCTCTCATTGAAGTTATTTAAGTTTCCTGACTTACTATTTCAATGCCAAAGCATAGAGAAACAAAAGGTTCATTCTCTCCTTTATATAAATATAAAAGCCGGTGATTATATGGCGAACTATCTGTTGAAGTTAATGTGTATAGCTTCGGTGTTCTACATTGTAAATGGAAATCAAACCATTAAAACAGATTATGGAATAAGAGTTTTAATATAAGATAGAGTGTATTGTGTAATATTATTTGTTTTTGAATTTTAATTTTTAATTTTTATTTAGAGTTTTAAAGTTTAATAATATTTAAAGATTATTTTTAATAAAGTTGAAAAAAATTTAACATTTTTTTTTATTATCTTTTACAATGTGTTTTTTCCTTAGTTGATTTTGACGAGAAATTTATCAGTTCTTCATTAAGTTTTATTAATAAGTTTTCTTAAAGTGTTTTTATATGCAATCTTATGTATTAGTAACTTCATATTTCAGAACAAAATATTTTTTTGGTCCCACTACACCTGATTGCAAAAGACACATATGCCTCTTGAAGTATTGCCCTGTTCATCTCCTCCCAAGTTTGCATTTGATATGGTGTAGATTAAACCTTAGTTGGACTATAAGCATTTCTTTTACTTCTATTGGTCTTTGTATCTATGTATTTCTTTTGGTTGTATTTGCAGTTTAGGTTGAACTAGTTAATGTATAGTTTTTTTTTTTTTAAATTTTTAATCTATACTATAATTTAAATTTTTTCCCTTACATACTCTTTAACTTTTTTGTTACAGTTTACAACCTCGTAAAATTTAATGCTTCATTTATTTATTGTTTTGTTTGATCCATGTGTCTTTCCATCTATATATTATTTTTTTATTAACTATTTTCACACATTTTCCATTCTTTCAATTTCTTATAAGTTACAGTTTACAACCTTATAAAATTTAATACTTCATTAATTTATTGTTTTGTTTGGTTCATGTGTCTTTTCATCTATATATTATTTTTTTTATTAACTATTTTCACACATTTTCCATTCTTTCAATTTCCTATAAATATCTTAAAGTTTTATCGTGCTTTTGTTTATGTAATTTTGAAATTATTTATACTCTGTAGCTTTTATATTCTTTTTATTTATCTTTGTTTAAAATTTGATGCAACTCACACCTCTCTTCCATATAACAAACCATTAACACTAAATAACTCATAACAAAAAAAATTTAAATCCTTTTCAAATTACCTCCGGATGCTCAACGCACGGGTGAAGTTTTACCTCAATTTGTTCTATTAAAAACCAATTTCATCCTCAGTCTGCTTATGATATGAATTGCAGATCTTACTCCGTTCTCTTTACAGCAACCTTACCTTAATTAATTAAGGTTATATAAACGTGAGGATTGTGAAGGGATGATAATCGTACAATGGTAGAAATATTTTGGATGTTGTTGATAGAGAAATAATTGAAAGTTGTGATGAGGAGTAAGTGTTGAGATGCATTCATGTTGGTCTCCTCTCCACCCAGGCGGATCGCTCACTTCGCCCACATGTCTACAGTGTATTTTGTAATTTCAAATCCGTCTGCAATGCATCTACCCAATCCGAAACCGCCTGCTTTTGCAAGTATTATACTTGACATGGACTGTAAACATTACAGCAGTGAAGGTTTAATATAAAAAACTTTTATAAATTTTAGTCTAAATTTTTTTTTTAATTTTATAATTAGTATAATTTTTTTTTTGGAAAAGTTACCGCATAGCAAAATCTACCTTATAACCATCATGCTAGAAAAGTATAACCTTTCAATTCAGCTAAACCAAACCCACGATTTTAAACTTGATAGGAAAGTATAACCTTTCAATTCAGCTAAACCAAACCCACGATTTTAAACTTGGTGTCGCCCTATTGATTGGATTGACTCTGCTTGGACGATGAACAAGAAACTTTTCGAACCGGACGGACCTCCAACCCTTTAAAAATTTAACCAAACCAATTAATACATACCTCAAATCTAAATAAAAAAATTAACAAAATTTTAACTGTCCATATAACCATTGTGTCGTACAGAGGTGACACTGAGTGGCAAGACTTCTTTTAAAATCGTCTTGACCGAGTGGCAAGGGTTCGAATCTTCCCTCCAGTTGAGCGGGAAAGGTAAATACTGAGTGGCAAGGGTTTGAATCTTCTTTTAGAGTTAAACTGTTTATTTGATAATGTTTTTTAAATTTTTAAATTAAAAATATATTTTTAATAATTTTAAGTTTTTAAAATATAAAATTACTTTTGTTCATATTTTTTTAATAAATTATTTTCGCCGAGATTGTTTGAAATCAGTGTATGGTGAGATGAGGCTTTAACAAAATGAAGAGAAGAAAGTAAATAAAGATTAAATAATTATTTATTTTTTTATTGAGTAAATATTTCTTTTATATATATATATATCTGTTGTGAGGATTGAATTTGGGTCATATTACCGATAATACAAGTGGCGGGTAAACCACATCATGCGAATATTAAATAATTATTTGTTATAATACAATTCAAAACAATAATTGTGGAACAAGTGTTCTAAATTTTATTTTGGGTATGTAACCTCCTTTAAAAGGATAGATAATTGTTTAATCTAAACTAAAAGAATATTCTTCAATGAAAAGATTATATATTTTTTAAAGTATATTATAATTGTTAAAAAATCTTGTATAAGAAAAAAATTGTAATTTTAGTTTAAGAAAGAAAGAAAATTACATTTTGAGGTGTTTGGCACAAACAAAAACTCAAATAAAAACAAATTATTTAGAGTTAAAATATAATTACAATCGAGCAGATCAAAGAGGTAAACCCATTTTCAAAATAACATGGGGATAAAAAAGATAAATATCCTTATATATTGATACTTAATCATCAAAATAACCTCTATGTTCAAAACTTGGATAGAAATCAGTGAAAAAGAAACCAACACAAGGAAAAGAATCAGTTAAAAGCTGCCATAAAGCTCTAATCAAATGAATATGTCTACAATAAAAACCCAAAGCTAGCATAGAAACTAGGGGTATGATATGTGGATGAAAGAAGAAATTAAAATCCAAAGTTAGCATAAAAACTAGGGGTATGATATGTGGGTGAAAGAAGAAATTTCATCCTTGTTCTCTTTCATTTGCAAGAAACCTTTTGGAACCTGTTGAGCTTCTTTTGATAACCTATCTACTTCTTGATTTAATTCTCTATAAACATGAGTAAAATAGATATTTTCAAAAAGAGAATTTACCTCTAATAGTTCATCTCCTACCGGTTTAAGCAAATTATTTTTTAATCGAGTAGATCTATTCATCCAGTTGATGACTAGAGTAGAATCTTCAAAAAATTATATTTTTTTTCACATTTCTCTCCAAAGCACACTTCATTAGCAATCTCAATGCGTGAAACTCAGCAAAATTGTTGGAACCTATCCCAAGACCTGTTTTAAATTTGATATAGTTAGGTATCTAAGAAGTACATAATGCCTCCTGGTCTACTAAAAGCCAATTGTCTCTGACTAACCCCATCAAGAAAACCCAATGGTTGAGTATTTGTCAAGGTTTCTTATGTTTGTTGGGCCCTTTATTGATTGAGACCAAAGTCCTCACCTAAAATATGACTTAAAATGGGGGTACTAAATTCCATTCAAATCTAGTTGTATTCCGTGCCAACCATATACCCCAACATCTAAGACAAGGTAAAGAAAGAAATTGTTTCAGCTCTTTTTTCAAAAACCATTGTCTTAAGCATTCCTCCACTATTTCTCCTTCCCAAATATTTTGTACTCTAGTTATTTGTTCAGCTTCTAACCAAACCTGTTGAGAAAAAGGGTATTTGATTAACAAATGTGTGATGTTTTCCTCCTCTGATTGTCATAACATACAAATACTTGGACCTTGCCTGCTTATCCTCTATAAAACTTCCCAAGTCAAAGCCTTATTTCTCAAAGCCAACCACATAAAAATAATTTTCTTTTTTGGGGTAGATAATTTCTAAATCTACTTCCACTACCAAGTAAGCCCTTGAGGATGAGGGTCAAAACTTTCTTTGTAGCCAAGTCTAGTCATATAGTGACCCCCAAATTTATTATATGTCCAAGCAATAGTATCCGGTTCAGCTCTCAACTTGATATGAATCTTATTAAGGCTATCAATGTAAGCCTTCCACAAAATAGCCTTCTCATCGAAAAGACCCAAGACCTGAGCTTGCATCCAACCTTGGGTCCAAAGACTAGAAGAATCTGATTGCCCCACCAGATGAAGAAAGTAAAAACCCTTATCTTGTAAAGATATTATCATAGCTTCTGACAACACAATTTTTTCTCAACAACCCAAAATAAAATCAGCTCCTATTCTAACTTGTTCACCATTGCCCACTTTCCAAGCCAAATATTTTCCAATCATAGGAAAGGCCTGTACTAGTACCTTCCATTGAATGAAAACATTTTTTATTTTTTTGTGGACTTATGATCCAATCCATAAAAGTCCCTATATGGATATACATTTGTTCAATAATCTTCATCCATAATCCTTCTCTGGTCAAAATCCTCCATAAAATTTTTGTTGCCAAAGAAGAACAAAAAAGATGAATATTTTTAAGTCCACAACCACCTTCCTCATTTGGCCTAGCAATGCTTTGCCACTTAACTAAAGGAATGCCTTCATGTTCCTTGCGTCCAGTCCAAAGAAAATTGAACCAAAGTTTTCTTATTTTCTCTAGAACACCTTTGGGAATGAAGGCCAAGGAGTGCCAAAAAATAGGAATTGCCTCAAGAACCGACTTTAAAAGTGTTAATATCCCACCAATAGACAACCATCTGTTACACCAATGATTAATCCTAACTTTAATCTTCTTTAAAAGCCATCCCCAATCTCTCTTACTGTAACTATTTGGCTTCAATACAAAACCCATATACTTAAATCCTTCTTAGAAATCTAAGAGATTAAAAAGAAAATTATGATCAGACCTTGTTCAGTATCCTGATCTAGACCATTAAAACAAATAGAGGATTTTTAAAAATTTATCTCCATGCCGATAGCAATACTATAAGTGTCCAATATTTCCTTCAAATTTCTAGCTTCCCTTAAACTACCATTTGTGAACAACAATACATCATAAGCAAATAATAAATGAGAAAAATAAAGGACCTCCACTTTGATCCTAGACAAGGGTCCTGCCCTCTTTACATCCAAAATAACTCTACTCAATCCTTCAACAACCAATAAAAAAAGTAAAGAAGATAAAGGACATCTCTATCTCAGTCCTCTCGAGGGTCTAAAGAATTCAGAAGCTAATCCATTGATAAGAACAATAAAATATATAGAAGAAATGCATCCCATAATCCACTTTCCTACTAGATAGCTAAAACCCACATATAAGAGCATCAATTTGAGATACAACCAACTAGTTCTATCATAAGATTTAGATAGATCTAGTTTAAGGACCATTGCGGGAAGATTTTTAGTTTTAATAGAGTGAAGGATCTCTTGTGCAACTCCTATGGCTTTAAAAATTTGTCTACATGCTATAAACCCAAACTGCTCCTGGAAAATAATTTCAGATTAAGTTTTCTTCAATCTAACACTAGAATATTTGCAATGATTTTATAGATACAATTACACAATGAAATAGGTCTAAATTCATCAAAGGTTTCAAGATGCTCCTTTTTGGGAATCAAAGCTAAAAAAGAGGAATTAAAAGCCCCTAAAACCTGACCACTCAACCTACTTTCTCCATTACTCTGAGAAGATCCTCCTCAACAAGATAATAGAAAACTAGAAAAACTCCATAGGTCATCCATTAGGCCCTAGAATTTTATCTTTTGTGAAAGAAGTCAGGATAACTTTCAATTCTTCCTATGTGAACTCCTTCATAAGTAATTGATTGTCCTCCTTTGTCACATAAATAGGGAAGAAAGTAGTTAACTTTAAATTTTTTCCAATATTGACTCTATTAGGTTATTTATTGTTAGAAATTTTGAGTATATTGTTGTCATTGATGTCAAAGAACTAATGACATAGGTTAATGACATTAGTTGTCATTTATGTCAAGAAAAATAAAGGTTTAATGGTTTTACCATGGTGGCATTTTCAAAAGAAAAAGGAAGAGGTTTTCCAAAGAAAAGGTCCAAGAAGAAGAAAAATATTATAATATTTAAATCCATGAAAATTTAAATAATTATAATAATTAAAAATTAAAGGACCCAAAGGTTAAAATAAAAATTATAATATATAAATCTACCTTAATTTTTAATTATTATAATATTTTAAAAAGGTTTAAAGCCAAAATTTGAATTTGCACGAAGGTAATATTTCCAAGTTGAGCTGACATCCAAAGTCAAAGGGCAATGTGTATAAAAAGATTAATGTGTTTGCAAACCAAAGTTTTTAATCCCCATAAATTATTACTTGCATTTTTATTTCGGCAAAATGGTGAAGGCTGAGAGAGAGATTCCTACAATGTGGAGATTAAGACGGAGGGTTCAGTGTTCAATTCACATGAAGGTTTTAGCGTGATCAAAGTCTTTTGCATCAACAAAATAGGAGAGGAAGGAGCACGTGCTCCTTGGGCTTGTGTGGGTGGCTAGCCCACGTGGTGTTTTACCTTGTGCTAGGGCATGGGGAACAATGAGTTTGCAGGTTTGAGCATCGGTGACAACGCTTGAGGGCAGAATCAAAAATTTTAAAAAGTATGCATTTTGTGCTTGGTTAAGGAGTTATAAGGGTTAGTTAATTTTTATAATGTTGATGAGATATGGTTAGGAAGCTATAAGGATAGTAAAGTGATTTGATTTTTGTTTTAGAAAGGGTTGAAAGGTGAAATTTCAGATTGCTAGTGCTTGGTTGATGCTTGAGATGAAGTGATAATTTCTTTGGTCTTATTGAAATTTGAAGTGCATTATCTTGTTTTCATAAGAAGAAGGTATAAGGTGTATATGTGAAATCCATGTGTGTAATTTTTGGTTTGTTTTGTTGAGCATTATCTTGCATGGAAGAATATGAGTAATAAGGTGTTATAGTGGTTTGAAATTTTATTGTAATCTTTGTATGGTAAAATATCTGTTGAGGTGAAAATTCATGTGGATATTTTGAGGAAGTATCTTGCAATCTAATCCTTGAAGTGGCATTAGAAAAATTAGTTATTTGTGAGACATGTTTTGAAGACATATCTCCATAAGAGCAAATTAAGAGGTATGGGCACATCATCCTTTGTTTAAAGTGTTTGTTGAAGTGAATGTTTTGGAACATAAGGTGGAGTGAAAAGGATTGTTTAGTTAGCATTGTTGGAAATATTTGAGTGAGGATCTTGTGCTTCATTGTTGAATGTTTTGGAAACATTTGGGATAGAATTTGAGAACAATCTATGCTTCTATTGTTGAAAGGGTTTGAGACATTTGAGATAGAGATTGTGAACTATGTGTGCTAGGGTTGAAGACAAGTTAGTGCATCTTTGTAAATTTTTTGAACATTGATTTGAGAGATATTGATAGCAATTGTGAAGGTGTTTTAGATCAATTTAATGAGGAAAGTTGTCCATTGGTCTGATTGATCTTTGAGAGAAAATTTGCAAGAAGAATAAACCAGTTTTGTTATACATTGTTTTGATTTGATTTGAAAGGGATTTTACAAAATATAGAGTGGTTAATTGAGTACAAGATTTGTGAGTGTGAAACATATTGAGTTTTTGATAAATCATATCATTCTCTATATGTTCCTGAGGTTAAACAAATTCTAAGTAGAATTTGTATGTGTGAAGAGAGTTTTCCGAAAGAGATTTAAGTTATGTTTTGTATGCAAGATTTGGAAATATTTGAGCAGGTTTTGTGAGAGGCTTGAGGATAGATTTGAGCAAGTCTTTGAGAAGGCTTGAGGACATATTTGAGCAAGTCTTTGAGAAGGCTTGAGGACAAATTTGAGCAAGTATTTTGAGAAGGCTTGAAGGCAGATTTGAGCAAGTCTTGTGAAGACTTGAAATAGAATTGAGAGCAGGTTTGATTACTGATTTGTTCAAGCTTTGTGTTAAGGCTTAGGGTATATTTAAGATAAATTTTGGTGTAGATTTGAGATAGAGTTTGATGAAGAATTAAGACAGAGTAAGAGTAGATTTGTGCTATACTTGGGACAAAGTTTAGTGTAGATTTTAGGTAGAGTTAGAGCATATTTATGCTAGATTTAGGATAGATTTTGGTGTAGTTTTGAGGTAGAGTTAGAGCAGATTTATGCTAGACTTAGGATATATTTTGGTGCAAATTTGATATAGATTTGAGAGTAGGATTTGGAGGTTATATAGTAGAGAAGATAGCGGTCTCCAGTGGATAGAGGGACATCATCCAGTGTAGTGGGTACAAAGGTCTCCTGTGGAGAGATATCCACAAGCTAGAGCAATGGAGGTAAAAGTATTCTATAAGTTCACCAGCCAGAGTAGAGGGGATAAAGTTCTCCTATGGAGAAATATCCACAAACTAGAGCAAGGGAAAAGAGTTCTCCTATGGATAGAGATCCATGAGCCAAATCAAGGGGAAAGAGTTCTCCTATGGAGTGAGGTCTATGAACTAGCTGTGGAGATAGATTTCTTCTATGGAGAGAGATCCATGAACCAGTTGAGGAGATAGAGTTCTCTTGTGTCAAGTTACACAAACCAGAGCAAGGGGATAGAGTTCTCCTGTGGAGATATATCCACAAACTAGAGCAAGGGGATAGAGTTTTCCTATGGAGAGAGATACATAAATCAGAGCATAGGGGATTGGTGTCTCCTTTGGATAGAGGTCCATAAACATTGTATAGGGAATTTATTCCCAAGATATTTGTTGAGAAAATTTAGAAGAAATACTTTCTTCGTGTAGTAGCTCACATTGGATGAACCACATTAAATTTGTGTCTCTCTTATGTGTGATGATTTATGCATTGCTTGATTACTGCTATTGATATTACCATTGATAATATTGGATAATATTGTTTGAGAAATAAAAGTAAAAGTTGGTCTTATATTGTTCACCCCCCTCTCAGTATAAGCCCATGTTCTTCAATTGGTATCAAATCGGGTTCCTTCAGGAAATCCTAACATAAAAAAAAAATAAAAAAAAAATAAATAAAAAAATAAAATAATAAAATAAATATTAAAAAAAAAAAATAAAAAAAAAAAAAAATTAAAATATAAAAAAAATATAAAAAAATAAAAAAAAAAATATAAAGTAAAATATAATAAAAAAATTAATAAAATTAAATTATTTAATAAATGAAAATACAAATTAAAAAAAAAAAAAATATAATTATAAAATAAAAAAAAAAAAAAAAAAAAAATAAATAAAAAAAAAAAAAAAAAAAAAATGAGAAAAACATAATAAAAAAAAAAAAAAAAAAATAAAAATAAAAATTCATAATATATAAATATAAAATACATTATTTATATATAAATATTATAATATTAAAAAAATATATAATACATACTTCATAAATATAAATTTATTAATAAAATTGTATATATATTAATTATAAATTATTAAAAATATAAAGATATTTAATAACATTCATTTAAAAAATTTATAAAAAATTTTATATATTTAATTAATAAAAAATTTATCCTTTTTTAAAAATAAAAAATTATATATAAAAATTATAAAATTGTTAAATAAAAAAATATTTAAATTCTAAATAAATAATAAATAAAAAATATAAAAAATAAAAAAAATATATAAATTATAGATACATATGATAATAAAAAAAAATAATAATATATATTATTTAAAACTAAAAAAAAAATATAATAAAAAAATATTTATAAAAATTAAATCTATATTATAAAATCAATTAAAAAAAATATAAAAAATTTCTTACATACCAAAAAATATAAAATAAATAAAATATTATATAATTTAATTATATAGACAAATAAAAAAATATATATTTAAATTAAAATATATATATATTTATTAAATATACTATAAATAATATAAATATTTAATTATATTTTATATATAAAAAAATATTTTATATAAAAAATAATTTTATAACTTATATATATAATATATAAAATAATCAATTATTATTAATTTAATCATTAATAATAATTTTATAAATTATAATAAATAAAAAATAATATATTATAAATAAAAAAATAAAAAATTAAATATATTAAATATTTATATATAAATAACTTAATTATAAAAAAAAAATAATATAATTTCTAATATATTTTTAAAAAAAATAACAATCTAATATAATTATAAATAAATATAATTATCCTACCTAACAACTTGAAGGAAGATCTACAAGAACACACATGGAAAGGAAAGGCAAAAGAAGAACCATGATACCTGAAAGGGAAGAAGAATTTGATATTGAGACTAAGAGAAGGGAAGAAGAAAAATATGTGAGATGTGTTGAGTGTGGTAAGCTTGGTCATATGGCACTTTATTATCCATAAAATGAGTATAGTAGCAGTAAATAGGAAAATTAATTTGATTTTGCTCTCAGAGAGATTGTTGCTCTAAGAGGAGAAGTGGAAATATATTCAAGTGATGAATCAAGCAGTGAAAAGGAAGCTAACTTTGAAAAAGGGAATAAGAAGGAACTAAGAATACTCAAATATTTTATTTGTGGTAACTTTGGTCACCTTGAATATCACTGTACAAAAATTGGGTATAGTAGCAGTGAAGAAGAATATGAAGATGCTCTTGAAGACCTAGAGGAAGATTCAAAAAAAGAAAATAAGGGAGCCACAGTTGAGGAACTTGTTGAGTTGGAAAGGGAGAACTTAGAATTGAAGGTTCAAATACAAGAGGATGAGAAAACTAAGACAAAGCTTCTACAAGATCTCTCTGACTTGAAAGTTAAGGTTGAAAAGGCAAGGAGAGTTGAAGAAGGTATGGCTGAGCAGTTAAAGGTAAAAGAGCTAGAATGTGAAAGACTTGTTGTTGATCTTGAAGAATTAAAAAGAGAGAACTCAATATTGAAAGTCCAAGTACAAGAGGATAAGGAAACAAAGGCAAAGTTTCTACAAGATCTCACTAACCTTAAGGTTAAGGTTGAAGAGGCAAAGAAAATTGAGGAAGGTATGGCTAAAAAATTAAAAGCGAAAGAGCTAGAGTGTGAAAGATTAGAACATGAAGTAGTTTCTCTAAGGATGGAAGTGAAAGATACCAATGATAAGCTACATAGGTTTGGGAAAAGTTCAAAAGCCTTGGATAGCATTACCAAAGCACAAATATCTTCATTTATCAAAATAGGACTAGGCTATGAAGAAGGTCAAGAGGTATAGAAAGGGAATTCAAGCTCAAAAGAAAAGGAAGTCTCAAAGGAAGCATCAAAATAAGTGATTGAAGAAGAACCTAAGACTTACGTTGATGTGTTGAAAGGTGATAGTATCAAAAAGGAAGCAAACAATGTGCAAACAAGAAATATGGATCATCACAAAGAAGAAAGGACTAAAAGACGAGTGGGCTCAAGACAAGATTTATTCAAAGGACGTTGTTTTTCATGTAACAGGTTTGGTCACAAGGCTATGCATTGTAGGAAGGAGTATGGTTTTACTAAGAGGAACTTAAAATATGGATATATCTTTCAAGGGTATTGCTACTCTTGTAATCAATTTTATCATAAAGCAATCCACTGCAGGGTTCATGACATAAATGAGTATGGCTTCACCAGGAGGAACTTCAAGATATTTACACCTTCTAAGAACTACAACATTAAGTGTTACAAGTGCAATAATCTAGGGTATAAGGCCAAGTGTTGTAGAACAGAGTTTCCAGAGCTTCCATAAACAAGAAGGAACATGGACACTCAAAAGGATCAAAAGGGTATGTTGAGAAAGAAGGTTGAAAAAGAAAAAAAGCATTGTATGCTGGGAGTAGAGATACTCCTGCCCCAAAATTAATCACCTCATGAAGAGGAGGTGGGGAGGGGGCTAGACTAAGAGTCTTATATTTAGCCCCAAATGAGTCCCTTCACCATTGATGTCAAAGGGGGAGAGATTTGAGTAAGGGAGAGAGCATTCAGTTAGGGGGAGCAGATTTGGAATCAAATGGTATGAAAAAAGAAAAAAAGAAGTTTTAAAAAAGGGTTGCCATCAATGAAAAATGGGGATATTGTTGGAAATTTTGAGTATATCGATGTCATTGATGTCAAAGAATTTATGGCATAGGTTAATGACATTAGTTGTCATTTATTTCAAGAAAAATAAAGGTTTAGTGGTTTTACCATGGCATTTGCAAAAGAAAAAGGAAGACGTTTTTCAAAGAAAAGGTCCAAGAAGAAGAAATAGATTATAATATTTAAATCTATGAAGATTTAAATATTTAAATCTATGAATATTTAAATAATTATATTAATTAAAAAATAAAGGACCCAAAGGTTAAAATACAAATTATAATATATAAATCTACCTTAGATTTAAATTATTATAATATTTTAAAAAGGTTTAAATGGCGCCAAAATTTGGATATGCATGGAGGAAATTTTTCCAAGTTGAGCTGACATCTAAAGACAAAGGGAAATGTGTATAAAAAGATTAATGTGTTTGCAAACCAAAGTTTTTAATCCCCAAAAATTATTATTTGCATTTTCATTTTGGCAAAGAAGGTAGAGAGAGAGATTCTTGTGAATTTTGAGATAGTACATAGATTAATATGGAGGGTGCCCAAACACCATCCGATGGTGTATGGTAGCCTAATTGGTAAGCGTGGCTTATAGAGCGTGTAGTAGGTGACAAGTTCGATGTTCGATTCACACGAAGGTTTTTGCATGATTAAAGTCTTTTGTGTCAGAAAAAGAGGAGAAGAAGGAGCACGTGCTCCTTGGGCTTGTATGGGCGGCTAGCCCACGTGGTGTTTGCCCTTGTGCTAGGGCATGAGGGCCAGCGAGATCACGGGTTTGAGTAGCAACAACAACACTTGAGGGCAAAATTAAAACTTTTAAAAGGTATACATTTTGTGCTTGGTTAAGGGGTTATAAGGGTTAGTTAATTTTTATAATGTTGATGAGATATGGTTAGGGAGCTATAAGGATAGTAAAGTGATTTGATTTTTGTTTTAGAAAGGGTTGAAAGGTGAAATTTCTGATTTCTAGTGCTTGGTTGATGCTTGAGATGAAGTGATAATTTCTTTGGTCTTATTGAAATTTGAAGTGCATTATCTTGTTTTCATAAGAAGAAGGTATAAGGTGTATATGTGAAATCCATGTGTGTAATTTTTGGTTTTACTAAGAGGAACTTAAAATATGGATATATCTTTCAAGGGTATTGCTACTCTTGTAATCAATTTTATCATAAAGCAATCCACCTGTAGGGTTCATGACATAAATGAGTATGGCTTCACCAGGAGGAACTTCAAGATATTTACACCTTCTAAGAACTACAACATTAAGTGTTACAAGTGCAATAATCTAGGGTATAAGGCCAAGTGTTGTAGAACAGAGTTTCTAGAGCTTCCATAAACAAACAGGAACATGGACACTCAAAAGGATCAAAAGGGTATGTTGAGAAAGAAGGTTGAAAAAGGAAAAAAGCATTGTATGCTGGGAGTAGAGATACTCCTGCCCCAAAATTAATCACCTCACGAAGAGGAGGTGGGGAGGGGGCTGGACTAAGAGTCTTATATTTAGCCCCAAAGGAGTCCCTTCGCCATTGATGTCAAAGGGGGAGAGATTTGAGTAAGGGAGAGCATTCAAGGGGGGAGCAGATTTGGAATCAAATGGTATGAAAAAAGAAAAAAGAATGATTAAAAAAAAGGGTTGCCATCAATGAAAAATGGGGATATTGTTGGAAATTTTGAGTATATTGATGTCATTGATGTCAAAGAATTTATGGCATAGGTTAATGACATTAGTTGTCATTTATTTCAAGAAAAATAAAGGTTTAGTGGTTTTACCATGGCATTTGCAAAAGAAAAAGGAAGACGTTTTTCAAAGAAAAGGTCCAAGAAGAAGAAATAGATTATAATATTTAAATCTATAAAGATTTAAATATTTAAATCTATGAATATTTAAATAATTATAATAATTATAAAATAAAGGACCCAAAGGTTAAAATACAAATTATAATATATAAATCTACCTTAGATTTAAATTATTATAATATTTTAAAAAGGTTTAAATGGCGCCAAAATTTGGATATGCATGGAGGAAATTTTTCCAAGTTGAGCTGACATCTAAAGACAAAGGGAAATGTGTATAAAAAGATTAATGTGTTTGCAAACCAAAGTTTTTAATCCCCAAAAATTATTATTTGCATTTTCATTTTGGCAAAGAAGGTAGAGAGAGAGATTCTTGCGAATTTTGAGATAGTACATAGATTAATATGGAGGGTGCCCAAACACCATCCGATGGTGTATGGTAGCCTAATTGGTAAGCGTGGCTTACAGAGTGTGTAGTAGGCGACAAGTTCGATGTTCGATTCACACGAAGGTTTTTGCATGATTGAAGTCTTTTGTGTCAGCAAAAGAGGAGAAGAAGGAGCACGTGCTCCTTGGGCTTGTATGGGCGGCTAGCCCACATGGTGTTTGCCCTTGTGCTAGGGCATGAGGGCCAGTGAGATCGTAGGTTTGAGTAGCAACAACAACACTTGAGGGCAGAAATTAAAACTTTTAAAAGGTATGCATTTTGTGCTTGGTTAAGGGGTTATAAGGGTTAGTTAATTTTTATCATGTTGATGAGAAATGGTTAGGGAGCTATAAGGATAGTAAAGTGATTTGATTTTTGTTTTAGAAAGGGTTGAAAGGTGAAATTTCTGATTTCTAGTGCTTGGTTGATGCTTGAGATGAAGTGATAATTTCTTTGGTCTTATTGAAATTTGAAGTGCATTATCTTGTTTTCATAAGAAGAAGGTATAAGGTGTATATGTGAAATCCATGTGTGTAATTTTTGGTTTTACTAAGAGGAACTTAAAATATGGATATATCTTTCAAGGGTATTGCTACTCTTGTAATCAATTTTATCATAAAGCAATCCACTGTAGGGTTCATGACATAAATGAGTATGGCTTCACCAGGAGGAACTTCAAGATATTTACACCTTCTAAGAACTACAACATTAGGTGTTACAAGAGCAATAATCTAGGGTATAAGGCAGAGTGTTGTAGAACAGAGTTTCTAGAGCTTCCACAAACAAGCAGGAACATGGACACTCAAAAGGATCAAAAGGGTATGTTGAGAAAGAAGGTTGAAAAAGAAAAAAAGCATTGTATGCTGGGAGTAGAGATACTCCTGCCCCAAAATTAATCACCTCACGAAGAGGAGGTGGGGAGGGGGCTGGACTAAGAGTCTTATATTTAGCCCCAAAGGAGTCCCTTTGCCATTGATGTCAAAGGGGAGAGATATGAGTAAGGGAGAGAGCATTCAGTCAGGGGGAGCAGTTTGGAATCAAATGGTATGAAAAAAGAAAAAAATAATTTTTAAAAATGGGTTGCCATCAATGAAAAATGGGGATATTGTTGGAAATTTTGAGTATATTGATGTCATTGATGTCAAAGAATTTATGGCATAGGTTAATGACATTAGTTGTCATTTATTTCAAGAAAAATAAAGGTTTAGTGGTTTTACCATGGCATTTGCAAAAGAAAAAGGAAGACGTTTTTCAAAGAAAAGGTCCAAGAAGAAGAAATAGATTATAATATTTAAATCTATGAAGATTTAAATATTTAAATCTATGAATATTTAAATAATTATAATAATTAAAAAATAAAGGACCCAAAGGTTAAAATACAAATTATAATATATAAATCTACCTTAGATTTAAATTATCATAATATTTTAAAAAGGTTTAAATGGTGCCAAAATTTGGATATGCATGGAGGAAATTTTTCCAAGTTGAGCTGACATCTAAAGACAAAGGGAAATGTGTATAAAAAGATTAATGTGTTTGCAAACCAAAGTTTTTAATCCCCGAAAATTATTATTTGCATTTTCATTTTGGCAAAGAAGGTAGAGAGAGAGATTCTTGCGAATTTTGAGATAGTACATAGATTAATATGGAGGGTGCCCAAACACCATCCGATGGTGTATGGTAGCCTAATTGGTAAGCGTGGCTTATAGAGCGTGTAGTAGGTGACAAGTTCGATGTTCGATTCACACGAAGGTTTTTGCATGATTAAAGTCTTTTGTGTCAGAAAAAGAGGAGAAGAAGGAGCACGTGCTCCTTGGGCTTGTATGGGCGGCTAGCCCACGTGTTGTTTGCCCTTGTGCTAGGGCATGAGGGCCAGCAAGATCGCAGGTTTGAGTAGCAACAACAACACTTGAGGGCAGAATTAAAACTTTTAAAAGGTATGCATTTTGTGCTTGGTTAAGGGGTTATAAGGGTTAGTTAATTTTTATAATGTTGATGAGATATGGTTAGGGAGCTATAAGGATAGTAAAGTGATTTGATTTTTGTTTTAGAAAGGGTTGAAAGGTGAAATTTTTGATTTCTAGTGCTTGGTTGATGCTTGAGATGAAGTGATAATTTCTTTGGTCTTATTGAAATTTGAAGTGCATTATCTCGTTTTCATAAGAAGGTATAAGGTGTATATGTGAAATCCATGTGTGTAATTTTTGGTTTTACTAAGAGGAACTTAAAATATGGATATATATTTCAAGGGTATTGCTACTCTTGTAATCAATTTGATCACAAAGCAATCCACTACAGGGTTCATGACATAAATGAGTATGGCTTCACCAGGAGGAACTTCAAGATATTTACACCTTCTAAGAACTACAACATTAAGTGTTACAAGTGCAATAATCTAGGGTATAAGGCCAAGTGTTGTAGAACAGAGTTTCTAGAGCTTCCATAAACAAGCAGGAACATGGACACTCAAAAGGATCAAAAGGGTATGTTGAGAAAGAAGGTTGAAAAAGAAAAAAAGCATTGTATGCTGGGAGTAGAGATACTCCTGCCCCAAAATTAATCACCTCACGAAGAGGAGGTGGGGAGGGGGCTGGACTAAGAGTCTTATATTTAGCCCTAAAGGAGTCCCTTCGCAATTGATGTCAAAGGGGAGAGATTTGAGTAAGGGAGAGAGCATTCAGTCAGGGGGAGCAGATTTGGAATCAAATGGTATGAAAAAAGAAAAAAATAATTAAAAAAAAAGGGTTGCCATCAATGAAAAATGGGGATATTGTTGGAAATTTTGAGTATATTGATGTCATTGATGTCAAAGAATTTATGGCATAGGTTAATGACATTAGTTGTCATTTATTTCAAGAAAAATAAAGGTTTAGTGGTTTTACCATGGCATTTGCAAAAGAAAAAGGAAGACGTTTTTCAAAGAAAAGGTCCAAGAAGAAGAAATAGATTATAATATTTAAATCTATGAAGATTTAAATATTTAAATCTATGAATATTTAAATAATTATAATAATTAAAAAATAAAGGACCCAAAGGTTAAAATACAAATTATAATATATAAATCTACCTTAGATTTAAATTATTATAATATTTTAAAAAGGTTTAAATGGCGCCAAAATTTGGATATGCATGGAGGAAATTTTTCCAAGTTGAGCTGACATCTAAAGACAAAGGGAAATGTGTATAAAAAGATTAATGTGTTTGCAAACCAAAGTTTTTAATCCCCAAAAATTATTATTTGCATTTTCATTTTGGCAAAGAAGGTAGAGAGAGAGATTCTTGTGAATTTTGAGATAGTACATAGATTAATATGGAGGGTGCCCAAACACCATCCGATGGTGTATGGTAGCCTAACTGGTAAGCGTGGCTTACAGAGCATGTAGTAGGTGACAAGTTCGATGTTCGATTCACACGAAGGTTTTTGCATGATTGAAGTCTTTTGTGTCAGCAAAAGAGGAGAAGAAGGAGCACGTGCTCCTTGGGCTTGTATGGGCGGCTAGCCCACGTGGTGTTTGCCCTTGTGCTAAGGCATGAGGGCCAGTGAGATCGTAGGTTTGAGTAGCAACAACAACACTTGAGGGTAGAATTAAAACTTTTAAAAGGTATGCATTTTGTGCTTGGTTAAGGAGTTATAAGGGTTAGTTAATTTTTATCATGTTGATGAGAAATGGTTAGGGAGCTATAAGGATAGTAAAGTGATTTGATTTTTGTTTTAGAAAGGGTTGAAAGGTGAAATTTCTGATTTATAGTGCTTGGTTGATGCTTGAGATGAAGTGATAATTTCTCTGGTCTTATTGAAATTTGAAGTGCATTATCTTGTTTTCATAAGAAGAAGGTATAAGGTGTATATGTGAAATCCATGTGTATAATTTTTGGTTTGTTTTGTTGAGAATTATCTTGCATGGAAGAATAGGAGTAATAAGGTGTTATAGTGGTTTGATATTTTATTGTAATATTTGTATGGTAAAATATCTTTTGAGGTGAAAATTCATGTGGATATTTTGAGGAAGTATCTTGCAATCTAATCCTTGAAGTCACATTAGAGAAATCAGTTATTTGTGAGACATGTTTTGAAGACATATCTCCATAAGAGCAAATTAAGAGGTATGGGCACATCATCCTTTGTTTAAAGTGTTTGTTGAAGTGAATGTTTTGGAACATAAGGTGGAGTGAAAAGGATTGTTTAGTTAGCATTGTTGGAAATATTTGAGTGAGGATCTTGTGCCTCATTGTTGAATGTTTTGGAAACATTTGGGATAGAATTTGAGAAAAATCTATGCTTTTATTTTTGAAAGGGTTTAAGAAATTTGAGATAGAGATTGTGAACTATGTGTGCTAGGGTTGAAGACAAGTTAGTGCATCTTTGTGAAATTTTTTGAACATTGATTTGAGAGATATTGATAGCAATTGTGAAAGTGTTTTAGATCAATTTAATGAGGAAAATTATGCATTGGTGTGATTGATATTTGAGAGAAAATTTGCAAGAAGAATAAACCAGTTTTGTTATACATTGTTTTGATTTGATTTGAAAGGGATTTCACAAGAGATAAAAAGTGGTTAATTGAGTACAAGATTTGTGAGAGTGAAACATATTGAGTTTTTGATAAAGCATATCATTATCTATATGTTCCTGAGGTTAAAAAAATTCTAAGTAGAATTTGTATGTGTGAAGAGAGTTTTTTTGAAAGAGATTTAAGTTGTGTTTTGTATGCAAGATTTAAAAATATTTGAACAAGTTTTGTGAGAGGCTTGAGGACAGATTTGAGCAAGCTTTTGAGAAGGCTTAAGGATAGATTTGAGAAAGTCTTTGAGAAGGCTTGAGGATAAATTTGAGAAAGTCTTTGAGAAGGCTTGAGGACAAATTTTAGAAAGTCTCTGAGAAGGCTTGAGGATGAATTTGAGCAAGTATTTTGAGAAGTCTTGAAGGCAGATTTGAGCAAGTCTTATGAAGAATTGAAATAGAATTGAGTGTAGGTTTGATTGCTGATTTGTTCAAGCTTTGTGTTAAGACTTGGGTCAGATTTGAGATAAATTTTGGTGTAAATTTGAGATAGAGTTTGGTGTAGAATTGAGGTAGAGTTAGAGCACATTTGTGCTAGACTTGGGATAGAGTTTGGTGTAGATTTTAGGCAGAGTTAGAGTAGATTTGTGCTAGACTTGGGATAGATTTTGGTGTAAATTTGAGGTAAATTTAGAGAATATTTGTGCTAGACTTAGGATAGAGTTTGGTGCAGATTTGAGATAAATTTGAGCACAGGCTTTGGAGGTGATAGAGCAGACAGGACAAAGGTCTCTAGTGGATAGAGGTTCATCATCCAGTGTAGTGGGGACAAAGATATCCTATGGAGAGAGATCCACAAGCTAGAGTAGTGGGGGTATAATTCTTCTAGAAGTTCACCATCCAGAGTAGAGGGGATAGAGATATCTTGTGGAGAGATATCCATAAACTAGATCAAGGGGAAAGAGTTCTCCTACAGATAGAGATCCACAAGACAAATAAAGAGGAAAGAGTTCTCCGATGGAGTGAGATCCGTGAACTAGCTAGGGAGATAAAGTTATTTTATGGAGAGAGATCCATGAACCAGTTGAGGATATAGAGTTATCCTAGATCAAGTTCCATGAACCAGAGTAAGGGGATAGAGTTCTCCTATGGAGAGAGATCCATGAACTAGAGCAAGGGGATAGAGTTCTCCTGTGGAGAGATATCCATAAATCAGAGCATAGGGGATTGGTATCTTCTTTGGATAGAGGTCCATAAACATTGTAATAGGGAAATGATTCCCAAGAGATTTGTTGAGAACAATTAGAAGGAATATTTTCTATATGGAGTAACCCACATTAAATGAACCACGTTAAATTTATGTCTCTCTTGTGTGTGATGATTTATGCATTGCTTGATTATTGCTATTGATATTGCCATTCATAATATTGGATAATATCGTTTGGGAAAGAAAAGTAAAATTTGGTATTATACTATTCACCCCTCCCTCTCAGTATAAGCCTATGTTCTTCATTTATAAATAGATTAAAAATGTTTTACTCCCAAATACGCTAATTTAGAAAAACTCCTAATGAGGACCCCTTCTTCATTCTCCATCTCCTAGATACTGTTAACCTTATTTCTATGATTAGCAAAATTATGAAAAAACTTCATTCCTATTTTTTAACCATACAACTCTAGTTTTCATTCTCCATTCAACTTCCCTCCACTCCAAGAATTTATTCTTCTTAATTTATAGTTTAATTATTCTTGTTTTCTCCTCCTCTTTAAACAAACCAACTTCATTCTTTTTATGAATTTATGAAATTTCCTTCTCCACCAACTTAATATCTCTATCCATACTCTTTGTAATAACTACAATCCAATATGACACAACTCATTTTAATTTTTAAAGTAGCAGCAAATTGAGAACTCATTTATAACCTAGAAATTTGCTCATAACTAATCCATTCTTGTTTAATCATTTGTTGAAAATCTTCTTCCTCCAACCAAATTAAATTGAGCTTAAAAGGACTAATAGGTTTTGCCTCTTGATTTTCTAATTGAAGAAGTATTAGATAATAATATGATCCACCTCCAGTCTCAACCCATGATCGTTTTCTATCTATTTCATTTTATAATGAGTAAGATCAAAAATTTGTCCAACCTCTTTGAGATCCTAGATTCTCTAGATCTAATAATTCTCCACGTAGGAATTAAGTTTATTGGTTCCAAATCAATTAAATCAGCTTCTTAAATCTTATATCTAAAGTAATCTACAAGTCTATAAAGTCTTATAGATTCTATCTATACCTCACTTCTATTCATAGTAAAATTGAAGTCCCCACCAATGATAACTCTTTCATTCCTAACACACCTTTGGAAGAAAAAATCATCTCAAAATACTTGCTTATCTTCATAGGGACCATAACAATTAATAATTGATAACCTCAAACCCAAGAATTTAAAAAATAATTCTATCCACAAGCCTGAAACCATAAAGGAAGAATTAATTAAGGAAATTGAGTTCTTCTAGCCAGTCAAAACACCCCTTGAATTTTTGATAGCATCTAGAGCCAAGAATTCCCAGTTCCTAAGCAATTTACTTAACCCTTTAATGACTTTTGTACTTACCCCCATGGTTTCTTGTAGAAGGATAACATATGGATTATGAATTTCCACCAGCCTAGCTAAGGCAAGTCTTTTATAGGACTACCAAGACCTTGAATATTAAGGAATAACAATATCATTTAAACATATTAGAGGGGTTTTGTGCCGCTCTAAGGATCCCTTTGATAGATTTTTGTTTACACTACTAAATTTCTCTCAAAGCCTTATGCTGTGCATGAAACAAAAAATATTTCCTACATATTAAAGAAGTGGAAGAGTCCTTTATAAGGTCCACACCTAATCCTAACCTTCCAACAATTGCACAAGTTCTCAACTCGGATTCCATTTTCCTATAACATAACAAATATCTGCAAGAGGAGCCCATCTACAAACCATCCCTTGAAACAAATACCTCCTTAGAAGATTCACCTAATAGGTCAAAAAGACTTTTCCCATTAGCAAAAATATTAGGATCACAATCCTTATTCAATGTGTTCAAGGTTACCGACCCATTGTCCAAAATCCTAGAAAATTCTTTGTTCCTAGAACTTATCTTCAAAGATTCATGAGGAAGTGTGCAAAATTTTTTATTACCTAAGTCCATATTATTCTAAACATGTAGGATAATAATTGTCATAAAGTGTAGATGATTGAACAACAACATTAATAGTATCAGGTTCTAATCATTTCATAGTTTTCATTATGACTTTGTATCCTTCTCTAATAGCCTGTGAATAGTGAAATGGGTACAAAGCTAAGCCCAAAATTTCTTCCTCCTTCAAAGTTTTGGTTCTAGATTCATCAACATTCTTTTTGCTTATTTGTGCCAAATCATAGAGCACTATTGATCTCTAAAAAATAGGTATCTCTTGATTATTGTTAGCTGACTTGAAATCCCTACTAATTATATGTATTCTCCTTCATACTTTCTATGTGAAATATTGAGAACATTGCTTAGCAATATTTCCATAAACATGACAATGAACACATCTAAAAAGAATCTTCAAATAGTCCAATATTTGATTATGAGTTGTATTCCCCACAACTATATCCATATTGTCCGGTAAGCCTTCACTAAAATCCATATCAACCAAAACCTGAGCTACAGACCAAAAAATACTGGATTTGAAAGAAACATCTATATCCAAGGTTTTACCTAATGGATCTCCAATCTCTTTCATACCTCTTTCTAACCATAACTCCATTGGTAGACCTAGAATTTTTACCCAAATTGGGATTCTCCTAGAAACTTCATTTATAGGATCAAAACAAGTTGTCCAAGCCTTCAAAGCCAAAAAAGAGGACCCCCAATACCAATGACCTCCATTTTTTTTTGTGCATCTTCTTCAGATCAAAAAAGGAAACCTATCCATCCTTTGGAAAGTAAGTGAAAAATTGGCCCATATCCTAAAATTGGGACCCATACCTTTTGCAACCACTCATTTAGTATTTTATCAGCTATTTGACATCCATGAAACTTTCCAATAAGGGCCTTCCTCGAAAACTCCAAAACTTATTCCATCCTTAGTGTTGAGGTGTGATTTTTTCCAGTTACAAAAATCACTCGACAACTAGGATTCAAAATCCTCTCTTGCAAAGAAAGTATACTTCTCCAAGGTTCTCACTTAATGTTTTTATGTATCATGCATATGTGCTAAAATAAGTGCTTGAACAATTCTAGTAGTTTGCAAGTAACTGATAACAAGGGGTCTGGGAATTAGGTAATTAACTTTAAATTCATCATGTGTTAAGTGTCTTTTACTCCAACTCTTTCTCTAAGCAATAATAGATAAATTTACCTTTTAATTTTGATAACTTGTGCAAATTTATTCTATAATCTCAAAAAAATATCTTAATTAAAATGCTTCAAATGATTTTGAGATAAAAATTTAATCTAGCATTTTAATTAATATTAAATTTCAATTAACTTTAATAAAATCAAAGTTTATGAAATTTTAATGAAATTGATTAAATATAAACCTTAATTATAAAGTCTAAACTTTATAATATTCAAAATTTAAGGTTTATTTAATGTAAATATTTGTTCATCCAAATATGAAATTGAAATTGAAATATTTGGAGAATGAACAAATATAATAATGATTAACCCAAATTATAAGGTTTTGAAACCTTAATAATTATGAAACATAGGGTTTAATATGAAATTGAATCTATGAACTTTTGAATTTTATGATATGAAATAAAGTTCATAAAGCATATCCTTCCCGTAATATTTATTTCTTAAATTTTTTTGAATTAAATATTTAAGAACAAATATAATCCTGAAATGTAAAGTTTGGATCTTTAGATAAATTGAAACCATATTATAATAAAACCCAAACTATTTAATGAAAAAAATATCAATTCTAAATTCTCAAATTTATGAAATTAAAGTTGGAATCAAAATACTCATTTATCCTCAATAAATTTATTTATTCAAATATTAATTAAATTTAATATTTGAATAATAAATTTATTTATAATCTAGTTATAAAGTTTAACTTTATAAAAATTAAACTAGGTTAAATCTCTGTTATTCCAAACCCTGTAGTCTTCTTCTGCTCTCCACTTTTGCTCCTTCAATCCTTTTATCCTTTCTCTGCCCTGCAAATGTCCAAACCTTTTCTTGGTATTTTTATGGCTATTTATAACCCTGAAAGAATTCGTTGCTTTCTGTTCTCATCTCGTTGGTCAATTCGTTGGTTTCGATTTCATATCAGTTTCCAGTAACCATCATCCTCCAACAAACTCCCTTTGTACTTATATCTTTTTCCTAAATGTCTTTCCTTCACGACATATAATATATCGCTTAAAATTATATAAAGTATATTATACTTTATACCCACATAAGTCCACATTAAACTCATGAAAATAAATCTCCATTTCACGTGCGCTGCTCGCTTCATTTTCACCTATTAGATCATATTTTATAATAGTATTTCATCCTTTATAACATGCTATTAATATGTTTATAACATATTAATAAACCATTAAATCTCCAACGCTTTATATCCTCCACATATATCAATGCACATGTCGAAACTTCCATCCTAAATTCATTCGGTCTCAACTTAATATAATATGTCCATGAAATCATTGCCTTAGCTCTTATAGTATGGAAAACACGGGCGTCTTGAAAACCATAACATTATTTAACCATTTTCATTCCTTATTAACATTGCTAAATATGCTGAACACTGCGTCTACATCATATACACCATCACAAAAGATGTTAACATCACGTGGGAGTGATGTTGTGATTATAACCCAATAAATTTTATCTTTGCAGGGAATGAAACTAATCTTCCCTTCTTCGATCTTCATAACAAAACTATAAATTTCTCTATATTGCACCTCTTTGAATATACTGCCATGCCGCATGTAATATACTAGGTCTTCCCACCTAGATTCACTGTAATATCCCGGGTCATCTGACTTGGATTCAGTTAAAATTTTTTGTCCAACTCTCTTAAACCATATTATTTTAACTAGTACAAGCATGAAATAATCTTCATGGTTGCCATTCCACTGTAGTCAAAATAACCGTGAGATCGAAAGTGGCCAACCCTTGGTTAAATCATTTTTATTTATATACTTCCTCTCCTTCCCGAGATCCCAAGTATTGGTAGGGGTTTTCTACTCTCAGGGCCCATATCACCTGGAGTTTTGAACGCTTAATTTTCCCCATATATTTTATCAAGGTATTTAGTGTGTGCATGCCAAGGCCGATGACTATTCACTTCCCAAAATAGTGTCGTGAGTTTATCGTTGCCCCGATAACACTCCAAAAGTCCTATTTTTGCATAATCCCATATCATTATGCAGATTTCCATAAGATATTCTGTCCATTTACTAGAAGGGTCCACCTAAGAAATTACGCCCATATCATAATTCCTTCCTTATCTATTCTCCTTTCATCCTTTGGAGAATGGCGGACCAAAACAGGTTGAGAGCTCTTTCCCTCATCAACCTGGTGGTTGGACTAATGAATGTCTTCCCACATTCTTGATGATCCATCTAAATAAATTCCTCTTATCATTATTTTTTAACTCAATATAAAAGAAGATCCTATTTTTTTTTCATTCCATAACTCTATCTAATAAAAGTCAATTAATATTTCCACTTGTTCATTAATGAGCCATACATAATACAAAACAATATAAATAGCTTTCAAAATCTAAACACATATGTTACATTTCTAAATAAATTTTATAAAGCTATCCAACTTTTAAAACAACTCTAACAATTACTTTCATGAATATTCAGAACACTTTACCAATCATATAAATAATTATTTTTTTATAACACTATTTAAAAGAATCATCTACTCACACCAACACTCTAAGTTGTTCTTATTTGGCCATTAAGCATTCAATACCAAATCAAAATCTAAACCATTATCAGAAAACATGTACTAACCTTAAAATTAAATATCAGGTTTTATCTTTTTCTTTAAGTATATCGGGGTTAAAAAACATGCAGTGAAGAGCTACGCTTTCCATCGTAGTTTACCTTTGTTGTCTATATAAGCTATGACCAAAGTTTTCTTTTTACTAAGACCAAAGTTTTCCTATTTTTGTGTTTTGAAATTTCATATATTTCTTTAAGTCTATAGCGACTAATGTATTTATGAGACACATTAGGGTTTTCGTCAACACAAAATTTAACTAAAATTACACTGGTCAAAGACTAGGGAGAAAATTTTCTTAGGCAATAGAATATGTAGCGACAACCTCAACTCTTAGGCTATCAAAAATGCGGCAATCGTTACAAAAGTAAGTGCATTTATTTCATTCCTCAAATGAGGACTGTAGGAGACATTCCCAAACATCTATCACTACCAAAAATCAAATGCATTTCAACTCAACCCAGTTGAAAACTTATGTTTAGTGCCACTATTCACAACACAATTATCCAATTCCAGAGTTCGGTTCAAATTCAGACATCACCATTTTAAAGTAACCTTTCAATGAAATCAAATAGCATAATATGACTCCCAACGCAGTTACAAAGTTGTTAGCGTATGTTATCATTATTATTCCATTATTTAGTTAGTGTTTAGGCTTAACATAACGTGAGTACATTTTAGGTATTATTTGGTTTTCTAGATCCTAAACTCACGGGCTATTCCAAGCCTAATGTAATCTATATATTTGATGCAATTGAATAGAATATTACTTGGTTTTCCCAACATGGTATCAGAGCCCTTTTAGGGCAAGCTCGTTTTGTAGCTTGTTGGCTGGTTGACTCCGAACACCTACCCTGGTGTGAACACCTACCCTGGTTTAGACAGATTGATGGGATCTGGACCTAGATCAGACACCAAAGCGCACAGATCGAATTTGTCCTGATTTTGACTCATACGACGAAGTGGATCTAACTACGACAGCCACAAGGATAGGTGAATGGGACATGGATCTAGGCTCACACGAAGCCTAGACATTGATGAGACAATGATAACTGGGCATTGACGACCACATTGGCTAACCTAGACGCGTGTAGACCATGGACAACAGCTGGGCAATCTAGGCGAACGGGAGGACTAAGCCAATCTAGACAAAACTGACACGTGGAGGTGGATCAGACTCTCCCCGTGTAGAGAGTGTAAGCTGGTAGGGACTACCCGAAGGTAATCGATTGACTATATGAGGTCTATTCATTTTAAAGCCTTTGAGACCTCTCCCACGCCCCATGTGGGATAAACCTCCCATATGTTTTCAGTGTTCTTGTCTGCCGAAGTATCCTCGAAACCATTGTAGGAACAAGTTTCTGGCTTTTTTATAGTCATATTGTTGGTCGTCATAGATCAGTCGTGATCTGGTCCTCACAAAAATCATTGGCAGATTGTTGCGGAGAAAATTTTGCCCTAAGATAATTTGATGTTTACAAATGTTCTTAGAGAGAGGATGATAGTATTTGCAGACAAGAGGCATTGCAGATCTTCCATGCAGTTTCGATGATGGCTAAGGTGTTTAAATCCAATAGTACGGGCGATAAAATATTCTACTGTATGATCTTCCAACCGGATTGGCACGGAGGGGACCTGGTGAAGCCCATCTATGGGAGGGAAAGAGACGTGATCCCCAGTTTGCAGATACTGGCCATAATTTTTACGTGAACCTTTCTTGTAGTGGTGCACAACAGGAGATCAATATTCAACCATGAAGCTGCATTGATCAGACGGTCGCAATGAATGATCTCGACGGGGTTGACAGTAGGTTTGTTTAACCCGATCCCCTACGCAGGACAAACCAGCTGAAGTCGAGAAAGCCTCCCGAAGGAGAGCAGCGTCGAGAAGAATTGCTTGCTCTATCAACTTTGATGATTTTTGTCATCGTGGTGGTGAAAATAAATGGCGATCACATCGCTTCGTGAAGGCAGCACCGCCCAGACAAGTGTCGTCACCCATCTGGTAGTGAATTGGCAGTGCCGCCCGCAGGACAACGCCCGAGAGAGATAGTGTCGCCACTAGCTACTACCGACAGTGTCACCATCAGGAGAGCAACGCAGGTCTACGTCCCGCATGGCCGGATAAACTAAAATAGGGTTTTGACCCTTCACCATCCACCAACATCGATAGCCGGGCTGGTGGGAGACCAGCAGAAAAGGTGCTACAGACTACCAAGTCGGGGGTTCAAACCCCATCGAAAGCTACAGTGCATTTTTTTGACACATCAAAGGTTTCACAAGGTATATTTTTTTTTTATTTTTCTTTTACAATTTTTTTTATATAATTTTTTCAATATATTTTTTAATAATTTTTTTTTTGGTAATTATTTTAATAGATTAACAGTGGGTTTTTATAGAGGATCCCAAAACCTTATGTACAAAATCAGCCTGGCTGGAATGTGCATCATGCCTTGTGGCTGGAGGAATAAACTTGATGACAGAAACCAAAAACTGCTAATTTCCCGAAGGCTATAAGTAGGGCCCTTATGTCTGAATATCCCGGAAACAAACCACATTTTACCAAGGAAAACAAAAATACTAGCTGGAGAAATTTGACCATCGAAAGCAAAAACAGCCAAACCAAACGAATGACCTTCCTAAGCGAGGAGAACATCATGAGAGGATATCCGCATTGGCCAAACTCACCACCTCAGACGGGAAGCATGAGCGCCACACAACAAGACACGTGGTCACAAGCCCTTTGTTGGCCATGTGGTCTGCCACGCGATTTCCTTCCCTGAAAATATGGCATGCCTTCCACCTGTCACGTTGAGAGAGGAGCATCCTAGCCTCAAGAATGATGTTGTAGACCCTCCAAGATGGGTCTTTAGAGCCTAGCGGATAGTTGACTATATTGAGCGAATCACCTTCGACTATCAAAGGCCGAGGATCCTCAGAGAGGATCTGGATACCTTTCAAAACACTTCTGGCTTCAACATAGTGATTAGTCCGGGCACCCAAATCTTCACAATAAGCCAGCACGAGATTCCCGTTATGATCTCTAACCACACCACCAGAACCAGCAGGGCCAGGATTGCCTTTGGCCGCACCGTCAAAGTTTAATTTAATCCAGCCCACAGGGGGCTTGGTCCAAATAACATCCCCACGCTGAGACTTAGAAACACCATCAAGAATAGGGAAAAGGCCCAAACTTTGGAAGATCGCCGCTTCGCCAGGAAGGCGGGGACGGGAACTAGGAACAACTTTAGAATTCTCAATGGCGAAGGATAAGGCTCTCTGAGCGACACAGGGAGGTACTCTAGGGACCTTGCCGAAGACTCGGAATTTCTCTCTAGCCAAATCTGCCAAATGGAGTGGTGGAAAGAGGCCTCAAGAAGGAAGCGAAGTTTAGGATTCTTGAAAGGATTGGGCCATTGGTGGAAAGCATCTTTGCGAGAACGGGGAGTGCACCAGAGGATATGAAAGGAAGACAGAACAAAGTCGAGGACAGAATGGGAAAAAGGACAGTGCAAAAATAAGTGGTCTGTCGTCTCACAATCAGCAAAGCACAAGAAGCACCTGTTGGGAATAGCAAAACCCCTCTTATGGAGGTTGTCGATGGTTAAGGCTTTATTATGAAAGGCAATCCATGCAAAGTAATTAACTTTAGGAATAATACCCTTCCTCCAAATCACTTTCCACCCGTGATCCATGGCAATCTCGCAAGTAAGAAGGTCATAGGCGGTCTTGACAGAGAATGTACCATCCTCTCGTGCCACGCCGTATGATTCTGTCATCTCTTCTAACAGATGGAATTAAAACAGACCGAAGAATATTAGACAAAAAAGTCATTTCATTGTTAAAGCCGTCCAGGACTGGCAAATTCCACCGAGGGGGAAGAGAGCTCCGATCAATGAAGTCCGCAACCTTGAGTTGGGAATTTGGATCCACCTGGGCTTTCAGGCCAGCAAGGTCCGCTCTCAACTCGAGAGCTCCATCAGTAACCCACCTGTCCTTCCAGAAGAGAATGGAGTTGCCATCACCCAAAATCCAACGAGCACCAGAGTCGATCATAGAGCGGGCTTGAAGCACAGATTTCCAAAAGGCAGACGCTTCAAGAGGAATCCCGACATCAAAAAGAGAACTCGATCCAAGATACTTCCTCTTAACCGCCTTGACCCACTCGCTGGGTCATTAGTCAGGATCTTCCAAGCGTGCTTAGCGATCAAAGCAGTGTTCATGAGTCTTGATCTCCTCATTCCCATGCCACCTTGGTCCTTTCGCAAGCAAACCTTATCCCATGCCACAAGAGGAATTCTGGATTTTTCTTCATTGCCACACCACGTAAAGGTCCTCCTAATCTTTTCAATCTTGGAATGGACGAAACAGCAAAGATGAACACGTACATGAAGTAAGTTGGGATTCCTTGGAGACAAGCTTTGGTAAGGGTGGCTTTCCCAGCTTATGACAGGAATTTGCCTTTCCAAGTGCTCAGCTTTTTGTGAAGACGTTCCAGGATCATGTCCCACAAGCTTCCATTGGCCCGGCCATTACAAGCCAGAGGCAAACCCAGATAAGACGCAGGTAGGGAATCAATAGTGCATTCCAAAATTCTGGCTATGCGGAGCTGCCTTCGCATAGGAGTGTTAATAAAATAAATTTTGCTTTTGATGTAATTGACTTTCTGTCCGGCAGCCTTTTCATAACGGGAGAGGATTCGCTTGATGGATTTGGCTTGAGTGACGGACGCCCCAGTGGAGATGAGGGTGTCATCCACAAATTGTTGATGAGAGACAGGATCGACTCTGGAGGTGGGAAAAATGCCAGAGATCTTATTCTGACGAAGAGCCTCTTTCAAAGACCAACTCAGAACCTCAGCCATAAGGATGAATAGAATAGGAGACAGAGGGTCACCTTGTCTGAGGCCTCTGGCACTTTGGAAATACCCAGCAGGGGATCCGTTGATTAGAACAGAAAAGGAGGGAGTGGATATGCAACTACTGACAAGGTCAATCCATTGAGGGTGAAAACCGAACTTGAAGAGGACAAAGCACAGAGGAACCTCCTCGTCAACTCTGCCAAAAGCTTTATTCATGTCCAGCTTGAGGAAAAGAGCAAGGATTTTTGGAGCGGTGAGCAGAATGGAGGGTTTCATGGATGGTGATGACACCATCGAGAATGTTTCTCGCCTTTCACGGTGCTTCCTTGAGAAGGACCAACCAAGGAGGGAAGAAGGGACCTCAGACGGTTGGCTATGGACTTGGTTAAGATTTTATAAAAAACATTGCACAGGCTAATGGGACGATAATCAGAGAAACTTTTGCAGGTGGAAGACTTAGGGATGAGAGCAAGAAAGGTAGAATTTAGTTTTGGATGGATGGATCTGGAGGCTTGAATCTCCTGAATTGCTTCGCACACATCCGAACCCACAACATCCCACATAACTTGAAAAAAATGGGGGAAAACCGTCAGGCCCAGGCGCCTTGTCTGGTTGCATGGAGAACAAAGCTTCTTTAATCTCAGACATAGAAAAAGGCTCCATAAGCTTAGAGCTTACCTCGGGAGGAACTTTGATCGGGAAGTTATCCAACAGAGATTTCGAACTCGGAGATCACCGTCGGGAGGAACACCGAGCGGATCCCGGAAGAAGTCAACCGCTTCACTTCGGATTTCCTCAATATCCTTGGTAACGCGTCCATCCTTGCACACCACTTCCCTGATTTTGTTAGCCCCTCTGTGCCGCAAAGTTGACGCGTGAAAAAACTTCGTATTGGAGTCTCCATTTCTCAACCATAGGTCCCTAGATTTCTGGCGCCAGAAAGTTTCTTCCCTTGCAAGAATAGAATGATAATCCACCAAGAGCCTCCTTTCCTCCTCCCTGAGGCAATCGGTGTAACCTTCGAGCTCCATTCTCTCCTCCACCAATTTTAGGTTCGCAGAAATGGACCTTTTGGACTCAAAAATGTTGCCGAACACCTCCTTGTTCCATGTTTTCAAATTCCTTTTGATTAACTTGAGTTTTAAGGCCACTCTCTTGGAAGCGGAACTTGCTACCTTCTGCTGCCACCAGGCTGTAACCAACCCTCTAAAGTCCTTGTGAGAAATCCACATGGACTCAAATCTAAAGGGGGTTTTAAAAATAGGCCCATCAACCGTCTCCAGGACAATAGGATTGTGATCAGACCCAATCCTCGGTAAGGCCGAGAGAGTTGCCGCACCGAGTATGGGAATAGCCTCTTGGGATATGAAGAATCAGTCAAGCTTGACTTGAATAAGATTGCTCCCAATCCTCCCGTTGCTCCAAGTGAAGGATGCCCCCTTGAGGTCAATGTCAAGCAAGTTATTGGTAGAAACAAAATCTCGAAAGTCTTCCAGGACCGTGGCTAGAGTGGTCCGATCCTCCTTTCTTTTCGGATGGGTGAAGAGGACAGCTGAAATCTCCCCTAGAACCCAAGGGAAATTACGTAACGTTTCCCTCATCCTGGGAAATAGCCTTCCACATTTCTCGCTCTCTCCGAGATAGAGTTTGGGGCATACACATTAGACAGGATCCAAGAAAAGTTAATGGCTTTGGAATGAAACAAAACATTGATAATCCTGCTGGAAGTTGAGAGAAGGCTGCCCTCAAAAATCTTCGGATCCCAAAGAATCATGAGACCGCCCGCCGTTCCCACCGCAGGATCGGAGAGGAATTTTGCCTTAGCCCAAATGACCTTAGCAGCTCTGGCATAAGAGATAGCATCGGTCTTAGTCTCTTGCAAAATTAGGATGGACGGATTCGTCCTTTTTTCGAGATCACCCACCAATCTCCGTTTGGCAGTCGCATTAAGCCCTCTCACATTCCATGAGAGGACTTTCATCTCAACAGCTTGATATTCTTCTTACCTCCCTTTCCTTGCTGGAGGGGAGGTTTTGGTACAGACGAGTCACCCATCTGGGAATCAGAATCATCCTGAAAAAGTAGCCGTTGAGTACCATTTGCAACATCTACCGCCGTCTCCTTGTCCCGCCTGTCTTTGTTGGGGGGACGACCTTGCTTCCTTTCGCTACCAAAATCAACACCTTGCTTTCGGCTTCTCGTATTACGAGGGCTGATATTACCAGACTGCTCACCCCTTCTTCCTAGTAGGTAATCTTCCAACACATTTTGGGACTCGGGGTGGTTATGGTCCAGGATTTTGGGTGAATCTGCCTGTGCGGTGATTGGTGGAAGGGACTGGTCCTTCTCCTCTTGTGGTCCAAGGTGAGGGCTTGCACCACACGGCTCAGAGACCGTTTGGGGGGAGACTGCTTCCACCGGGTGGGAGGATTCGGGATGGTCCCTAGACGGGCCTGGAGAATCATGCCCTTTTGCAGCAGGGAGCTTTGTCTGACCTTCACCGTGTTCCAAGGGGTTGCTGGAATCCCGTTTCTTCATCCCTGGATTTTGAAGAGGACAGTTGGACTCGGAGGTGCCCTTGAGAACCGCACAGGGGCGAAAGCCGGTCTGTTCTCATACACAATGGCTTGCTTGTGAAGAATGATATCTCCAGACCGGAGAGTGATGGATGATGGAAGGTCAGCCTCCAAATCTGCCAAAATGCATAACCGAGCTTGAACAAATCTGGTTCGAGCTTTGGTGGGAGGGTCAATGGTAACCAACTCACCAATGGAGCGTGCAATTCCTCTGATTACATTTTCATGCCAACATAAGAGGGGGAGACTCGGGAGTCTAACCCATATTGGAGCAATGTTGATATTTTGGGTCTCGGGGTTGAAGTCCATACCCCACTTCCTTAGAAAGAGACTTCTGCGACCTAGGAACCAGGGACCACCAGCCAGGATTTTACAGTAGTCCTCCTTGTTATTCAGTCTAATCGCGAAAAAACCCCGGGATAAGGCCGCCAACTCCATGTGACCAGAGGTTCGCCATTTACCTGCCGCCCACTTGCGAATGGTCTCCATGTCGGGACGGCCGCCAATAAACTTACCGATGAGGGTAAATTTTTCGAATTCCACAAAGCTTGAAAGAATTTCTGCCGGGATGTCCAACTCGTCCCCGACAGGAAACAACTCCTTGGAGAGCAGACCGCTAAGGGTTTCTGAAGCCGCTGCCTGAGCGTACGACTTCTGAGGTCCACCTCCCCATTTGTCTGGTGGATCCTTGTCATGACCTACATCCTCTTCTGTTGGAGAGGACTCCTTAGCGCCCCCGATCTCTGACTGCCCTCCCTTCGCCCTGCTGTGCCCTTGGTTCAGTCTGTTGGCGTTCCCATGCTCTCCCGCAGAAGCTTTCCCGCCCGCCGTCATCTTGGCCGTCAAAACCCTAGCTCTCCCCTCAGAAGTTCCAAAAAGTCTTTCGATCTATTTTTTTTAATAATTTAATAATTGCTTACCTTATTCAATTTTTTTTATTGATTAAAAAGCAATTTTTTTATTATTAATTAAATATAATTGATTAAATTTTATATTGCAAAGAAACATAGAAAATAAGGAGACCATTTTTCTTGGTACACCTTTTATGAAGATACACCTTAAAGGCACTAAGAAAGGGATACAATCATCAAACCTCAAAATCTGTTTTCTTAGGCTTCCTAAATAGCAATTTTTTTGTTTGAAGTACTTCACACAGGGGGGATTTTTTTTGGTGACACATTGTGCTAATCTGCCTATGAGGCAAGCTTTGTAAGAGCCTTTTGAGACTTCATTGTTGTATTTTTTTCACTAAAATGGGGGGATAACATTTTTTCTCTCCACCATATCCTATCTTGCAAACAGGGGAGATATAATTTTGCAAAAACAAGGGGGGAAGACTTATAAGGGTGCATTTTCGGCAGTGACCGACACCTTAGTCAAATTATTTTTGCAAAATTTCATTGTAAAAGGTGCATTTTTGGCAGAGACCGACACCTTAAAAATGGGTAGATCAAAGAAAAAGCAAGCTCCTAAACAAACTGATGTTGTTGAATAAGTTAAAGGTCCTTACTTTCCACTAGAGATGGAAGGGATATATTTTTTTGAGGATGAAAAATTTTCTACACTACACAGTGGTGTAAAATCCATTCTCAGAGATTCTAAAGACCTTCAGAAAAATGGTTTTCAAATCCCTATAGGAGTCATAAGGGTAGTCTACATATCATTGATTACTCTTGATATGGCCCTACGTAAAATCTACAAGGATTTTGGTGAGGAAACATAGGTAAAAATAGTTGATGCTTGTAGTGACACAAGTGATCTTCAGCCCATAGTGGCGAATGCTTGTTGTGACACGAGTGACCTTCAGCCCATTGTGGCACATGCTTGTTGTGATACAAGCGACCTCATGCCTATGATGGTCGATATCAGTTGTAGCACAGGTGATCTCATCATAGTAGCAAAATTTGCTTGTGATACTAGTGACTTAAAAACTGAACCTCCTAAAAATGAACTCCATACTCTCATCAATAGCGACAAATGCAATATTGTTAAAAGCATTGATGAAGATGATGAAATTGGGTGTTTTGAAAAACACACCAAAGGATTTGGTTCCAAAATGATGAAGAAAATTGGATTCAATGGTGAGAGATTAGGTAAAAATGAACAAGGCATTAAAACTCCTATAATGCTAAATATCAGGGCAAAGCATGAAGGCCTTGGCTATTCTGGTCAAGAAAGTACCAGTAAGACCATATTTGTAAATCCTAAATCTCCCACATCTCCTAAAAAGCATTGTTGCAATCATTGTGGAAAAATAGGTCATATTGCAACTAAGTGTTGGAAATTACATCCTTGTGATTTTTGTGGATGTACTAATCACTCTTCTTCACGATGTTGGCATAAAATGAAAATGGCAAACCCAGTATGCTGATCTTTGTAACAGGTTTTGGGTTCAATTGTAAAACCCGATATTAGTGAAGATGCTTCTTAATTATAAAAATAAATAAATGCAACTAAATGTGCTCTTGACGAATGCATTGCCAGTAGAAATTCTTTGATTTCTACTATTAAGTATATAGCCCGCCGCTCATAAGTCCCTTGATTTACCTTCCACCGATTACCAAGTCACCGAGTCATTCTTAAAATCTAGTCTCTGCCCAAGTGGCTTCCTGCACCTGCATCCACAAAAGTTCTTAACAGTACCTTACCCTTAAGAGAAAAATAAACAAAATAAATAGTGCAACAGCTGGGTTGTTACATACTCACCCCCTAAGATTAAACACAGTCCTTGTGTTTGCAAATATTTAGACATCATCAATCATAATTTTATTCTATACATAGTAAAGAGATTAACCAAAATTCATCATCCAGATTTCTTTTGAATATTTCACAAATCCTCTTTTACTTAGCAATGATTACAAGCAGTATAAAGTTTTATCAAATAACAAAATACATACATCAGTTTCATTTGCTTATAAAAGAAAATATAACATAGTGTTTTGTCATGGTTCAAACAAAAATGGAAATTATCGTTTCATTAAGTCCACATCTTCCTATGTGGCGTTGTTTTCAAAATATTGGTCCCATTGGACCCTACATTGATTAATATTCCTTTTTTGCAGTTTCTTTGTATGAAATCCAAGTATCCTAAATGGGCGCACCTCAATGCGCATGGGATATGTCATCTGCAAGTGATCAAAATTCAAAATATGAGAAGGATCTAATAGATATTTCTTACGGAGAGACAAATGGAAAATATCATAGATTTTGGACAGATTTGGGGGTAAATCTAATTTGTAGGCTACCGGGCCAATTTTATCAATGATGGTAAATGGTCCTACAAATATTGGACTAAGTTTGGAGGATTTGATAGAGCTTTTGGTGGGTTTAACTCTTAGGAAAACTCTGTATCCCATAGCAAATTCCTAGGAGTTCATTTCAGATCAACATAACTCTTTTGTCGGTCAGAGGCCTCCTTGAGCCTAACCTGAATTTCCTTTAGTTGTTATTCCATTTTCTTTAACATATCTGATTTGATCATAACCCAATTATTTGGATTGTTCCAAGATAAGGGTGTCCTACACCTCCTTCCATATAAAGCATCAAAAGGTGCCATTTTGAGCGAGGTGTGATAACCATTATTATAGGCAAATTCCACCAAGACTAGGTAATATTCCCACTTGGTTTGATAATCCATGCAATACATCCGCAACATATCCTCCAAAACTTGGTTAACCCTTTCAGTTTGTCCATCAGTTTCAAGATGGTATGCAGTATTGATATTTAGCTTTGTACCCCATGTTTGATGTAGTGCTTGCCAAAACTTAGATGTAAATTGGGAATCCCTATCTGATATAATGGTTTCAAAAAAACCATGTAGCCGTACCACTTCCCTAGCAAATTTTTGGGCTACAGCAAGCGCTCCGTCCTTTACATTTCCAAGTATAAAATATGCTACCTTAGTCAAATTGTCAACCACTACTAGGATAACATCATGCTGAAAGCAATTTTTAGGTAACCCAACTATGAAATCCATAGTTACCACTTGGCATTTATACTCCGAAATTGCATGTGATTGCAAAAATCCTACGGGATGCAAATGTTCCACCTTAACATTTTGACATTCTAAGCATTTTGCTACAAATTCAACAACATTCCTTTTCATTCCTGGCCAATAATAATCTCTTCTAAGATTTTCATACATCTTTACATACCTAGGATGGGCGAAATATGGAGTATAATGCGCTTCTTGCAATATTTTGTTTTTAAGGTTTTGATCGTCAGGTACCACCATCCGATTGCGGAAAAATAGGGTATTCTCTTTGATTTAAAATTCCTTGGCTTTTTCAGATCCTTCCTGTACCATCTTACAACAAGTTTGAGAGAATTCATCCTGAAGTTGTAGGGTTCTTATCTGTTCAACTAAATAAAATTGACATTGAGACATAGTAGAAATGTGTCTTCTTCTACTCAGTGCATCGATAAGATTATTTTCTTTTCCTTTAATGTACTCAATGTTAAAGTCATATTTTGCTAGAAATTCCATCTAGCGCTTCTGTTTGGCATTGAGCATTGGTTGGGTAAAGATGTATCTTAGGCTTTGGTGATCAGTTCACAACTCAAAGGGTTTACCCAATAAATAATGACGCCACATCTTAAGAGCATGCACCACTACTGCTAATTCCAGGTCATGGGTGGCGTAGTTCAGCTCATGCTTCTTGAGATTTCAGGATTCATAGGCTATTACCCCGTACTCCTGCATGAGTATGCCCCCTATTACCTAAATAGAAGCATCAGTGAAAACAGTAAATGGAAAATTTAGATCTAGTATTCTGAGAATTGGCACTGTAGTTAACTTTTCTTTGAGTGTTTTAAAATCCCCCTCACATCGTTCTGTCTATTTAAAAAAATTTTCCCTTTTTTTGCAAATTAGTTATGGGGTAAGCTATCTTGGAGAAGTCCTTAATAAAATGTAGATAATAACCAGCCATGCCCTTTAAACTCCATAATTCAAAGACATTTGTAGGAGCAGGCCATTCAATGATAACTTCTATTTTATTTGGATCCACAGACACCCCTTCAACAGAAATCACATGTCCTAAATATTGTACCTGAGGAGTATAAAACTCACACTTGGACAATTTTTGTACAATTAATTTTTCCTTAATATTTCGAGAACAACCCTCATATGTTGATCGTGCTCTTCTCTGTTTTTAGAGTAAATCAATATATCATCTAAGAAAATTAACACAAATCGATCCAACTGTTCCCGAAAAACATTGTGCATGAGATTCATAAATTTTGCTGGGGCATTAGTTAAACCAAAAGGTAGGACTATGAATTCATAATGATAGTATCTAGTGTGAAAATTTGTTTTATGAGTATCTTCTTCTCGAATTCTTAACTGATGGTAGTCAGATCGTAAGTCAATTTTTGAGAAGATAGCAGCTCCCTTTAATTGATCAAATAAATCATCTATTCTGGGTAAAGAGTATTTGTTCTTGACGGTCATCTTATTCAGCATCCTATAGTCAATGCAGAGTCTTAGGGTCCCATATTTCTTTTTCACAAATAGGACCGGTGCACCCCATGGTGAAACACTTGGTTTAATAAGTCCCTTTTCTAGCAGATCCTGAAGCTGAGTTTTAAGCTCTTGAAATTCAATAGTAGTCATTATGTATGGTGCTCGAGCTATGGATGTAGTTCTAGGAAGCAGTTCTATTGAGAAGTCAAACTCCCGTCTAGGTGGTATTCCAGGTAAATCCTCAGGAAGAACATATTAGAAATCGTTTAACACTAGATATGTCTGGAAAAGATTTGTTTTTGACTCCACTTCTTCTTTCTTATTAAGTTTAACTACAAACACCCTACTTCTTTTCTTGATAGCCCTTTTGACTTGCATTGTTGATAAAATATGAGGTTCTACTGACTTACGTCCACAATAAATTCAAATTCTCTGGTTGGAGTCGTTAGTGAAATCCATCCATATTTCTTCAAAGTTTAATAGCGCCTTATGGGCTTTGAGCCAGTCGATTCCTAGAATTACATCAAAGGCATGTAAATGTGCTACATAAAGTGGCCAACTAGTTCTTCCTTGGGGTAAGGTTATACTAGGACCAAATAAACATTGTTCTACTATAAATGTTTGCCCAGAGTCGTACTCAACCTTCCACCCTTTTGCCATAAACCTAGGTCTTTCTGGTATGTCTCTCAATACATGAGGGGAAATAAAACTATCAGTGGCTCCTCAATCTATTAGAATCCTCATATTTTTATTATAAATTCTACCTTCTAACAAAAAAGGAGTAGCTTGACCATTCAGATTAGGGTTACCTGTTGCAGCATAGATTTTATGGGCTAGCTCTGATGGCTTTGGCCTCCGTCAGTTCTCATGGGGCATTTGTCAATGTAATGCATTTGCTGACAAATCCAACATCCGATTTGGGGTGCCTTTTCTTCCTTTACCCTATTGTTACCACCCTGTGCATCATCCTTAGCCCTTTGTTCAAATCTGTTGAAGTTTCCTTTAAACTGACCTTCCCGGTTGCCCTGATTCCTATTCCCTTGGAATCTATTCTTGCCCTTGTCATTTCGGTTTTTGTTTTCATACCAAATCTTATTTTTCTTGTTCTTTTCCCATCTGGAAGGTCCGTCATTCTTTTTCCTTGACAGTTCCTCCTTGTTAGAGGTTTTCTGGTAATAAGCCTTTTTGGCCTTATGATTTTCTTCGCACTATTTTGCCAAATCCTAGGCAATTGTTAATGATGCTGGTTTAAGCATGAGTAGTAAGTCACTATATTTTGGATGGAGTCCTAACAAAAATTTTTGGACCTTGACTTCGGTTCTTTGCTCATATTCTGGCATGTATTTTAATAACTGGATAAACCGTTGGTAATACTCGATGACTGTCATGTTTCCTTGGTTCAGTTTGGCAAACTATGCGGTTCTCTCCAGGTAAAATTGGGGAGATAAATATATTTATTTAAATACAGTCACAAAGTCCTCCTAGGGCACATCTGTAACTTCAAAACTATGTATTTTTCTAGAAGTGTCCCACCAGTCTACAACAACTCCTACCAAATGGAAGACTACATAAGAAGTTTTAGATTTGGAGGACAAAGTTCTGATAGCAAAGTAGGCTTCCAGACTATTTAGCCACCTTTCAACTTCTTCACCATTTCCTTTACCATCAAAATATCAAATTTTCGTATGTCTTTATCGAGTTCAAACCCAACCTGCCTCCTTTCAGGGTCTACAAATGTTTCTTTCCCAATGACCATCATTTCTTTTCCTTTTGATAAAATTTCAATTATCTTTTATTTTTGGGTAATCATATCCTACTGTTGGGTTAACTGGAACTTTTGATGTTCCATGTGTTCTAACATCCGTGTCTTTCACTGAGCCATATGCTCCAGCATCTGAGCATTTTGTTGTTCCATTTGCTCTCTCTGCTGACTCATTTGCTCTTGCATTAATTGGAGCATTCGAGTCATCTTATCATCCTTGGCCATAGGCTCCTTCTCCCTCCTTGTTACCCGAGGGGGTTCAGTTGTTTCCTTAGTAGGACTTGTCCTTACAAATTTTCTAAGGACTCATTTTGGATTCTCGGTTAGCCTCTCCTGCTAAGCCGCTGTTATCAATCTTTTTGAGGAACTAGCTCCTGGTCCGGATGCCATTGCCTATTAGTAGAGAAAAAGCTTTGTGATTTAATTTTGTTTATGTAATCTAACAATTATAAACTAATGGTTTTGTTATCTAAGAATTCATGTAGGTATGATACCAATTGTAATATCCCAGGTCTTCCCACCTGGATTCACTGTAATATCTTGGGTAATCTGACCTAGATTCAGTTAAAATTTTTCGTCCAACTCTTTTAAACCATATTATTTTAACTAGTACAAGCATGCAATAATCTTCACGGTTGTCATTCCACATAGTAGAAATAACCATGAGATCAGAAGTGGCCAACTCCCAATTAAATCATTTTTATTTATATACTTCCTCTCCTTCCAGAGATCCTAAGTATTGGTAGGGGTTTTCTACTCTCAGGGCCCATATCACCTGGAGTTTTGAACGCTTAATTTTTCCCTATATATTTTATCAAGATATTTAGCGTGTGCATGCCAAGGTCGATGACTATTCACTTCCCAAAATAGCATCGTGAGTTTACCGTTGCCTCGGTAACACTCCAAAAGTCCAATTTTTGCATAAGCCCATATCATTATGCAGATTTCCATAAGATCTTCTGCCCATTTACTAGAAGGGTACACCTAAGAAATTACGCCCATATCATAATTGCTTCCTTATCTATTCTCATTTCATCCTTTGGAGAATGGCAAACCAAAACAGGTCGAGAGATTTTTCCCTCATCAACTTGGTGGTTGGACTAATGAATGTCTTCCCACATTCTTGATGATTAAGTTGTCTACCCACAAACTTAATCTCCTTGGTTTAACTAGGTTGTCTACCCACAACCTTGAATATAAAAATATATTAAGCTTTTTTTTATCTTAAATGCCTATGTCATGAATTTGTACCTAACATGGTTTTCATCGAAGTATACATTTGTAATATTAGTTTTAGGTAAATTATTTTCCATATAAATAAATTCCTCTTATCATTATTTTTTTAATTCAATATAAAAGAAGATCCTATTTTTTTTTTCATTCCATAACTCTATCTAATATATTTCCACTTGTTCATTAATGAGCCATACAGAATACAAAACAATATAAATAGCTTTCAAAACCTAAACACATATGTTACATTTCTAAATAATTTAAATAAAGCTATCCAACTTTTAAAACAACTCTAACTATTACTTTCATGAATATTTAGAACACTTTTACCAATCATATAAACAATTTTTTTTTATAACACTATTTAAAAGAATCATCTACTCACACCAACACTCTAAGTTGTTCTTATTTGGCCATTAAGCATTCAATACCCAATCAAAATCTAAACCATTATCAAAAAATATTTACTAACCCTAAAATTAAATATCAGGTTTTATCTTTTTCTTTAAGTATATCGAGGTTAAACAACACGCAGCGAAGAGCTACGCTTTCCATCATAGTTTACCTTCGATGTCTATATAAGCTATGACCAAAGTTTTATTTTTACTAATACCAAAGATTTTATGTTTCTGCGTTTTGAAATTTCATATATTTCTTTAAGTCTACAGTGACTAATGTCTGTATGAGACACATTAGGGTTTTCGTCAACATGACATTTAGCTAAAATTGCACTGGTCAAAGACTAGGGAAAAAATTCTCCCAGGCAATAGAATATGTAGCGACAACCTCAACTCTTAGGCTATCAAAACTGCAACAATCGTTAAAAAAGTAAATGCAGCTATTTCATTCCTCAAATGAGGACTGTAGGAGACGTTCCCAAACATCTATCACTACCAAAACTCAAATGCGTTTCAACTCAACCCAGTTGAAAACTTATGTTTAGTGCCACTATTTACAATACAATTATCCAATTCTGAAGTTTGGTTCAAATTTACACATCACCATTTTAAAGTAACCTTTCAATGAAATAAGATAGCATAATATGACTACTAACACAGTTACAAAGTAACAGGTATATATTTCTTTTGAAAACAAGGAAAGAATTAAAATTCAGAAACAAGTTTACACCATCCAAGGTTTGAGGCTTTGCTTTGTACCAAAATGTATTAAGACGCAATAACACCAAATTTTCTCTTTGTATACACAAAGTTTTCACTGTATAATTCTTAATACAATCAATAGTCTTAGGAATTTGACATAAACCATAAGTCCCACTGTGTAATACAAGTAATATCAGGAATTTAACAAAAGCATTTAACCCAAAACTCTAAATTCCAAACATAATCCACACTATGAATTTTTAGAGCAATTCCAGTTTGCAAACGCTAAAACGAATTCTTCGCGAGCAAAGCAAGATGTGATACGACAAATACTCGGTTCCACTAAGTCCCTTCGTTTCTTCATTGAAATGGATGGTGGATATAAAGGGTCAGAACGACATCCTAAGAAATGCAGTGCAATGCATCTAAACCTAGCATGCAGTTCAATTCTTCCTTACAAGAATCCATTTCGGATGCATTATTTAAATATGCAGCTCAATTCTTCTTAAAAGAATTCATTACGATTGCATTATATCAACATGCAGCTCAATTCTTCTTTACAAGAGTTCAATACGAATGCATTAATTAAACATGCAACTCAATTTCTTCTTTCACAAGAATTCAATACGAATGCATGCAGCTCAAGTCCTCTTTACATCCTATATTTTGAAACTTTTGTTCTTATTTTCTAATACAACAAAAATTTAATTCTTTTAAAACATAAACTATCATCCACAGTCAACTTTTGTTCAAATTTCGTTCAACATATAGCAGTCTAAAGATATGAAGACATCCAATGCACTTCTAGATAACAGAATAAGTTTAAATTCAAATAAAGAGACCCGACCTCTCTTCTCCACAACACGCTAGCACAACCAGAAGACTTAGATTCTTCTCCCAGAGAGCTTACGAACTATCTTATTTTTTTCCAAAAAAACTTCTCCCTTCACTCTTTTCCACCCTATTTTGTTTTTAAAAGACGAAACAAACTATTTAATTTTGACACTTGTTAGATTAGTATGGGTTTTTCTTTTCACCACCAGTCACGCCACCTTCTTCCATCTTCCATTCTCCCTCTATTCTGTTTTAAAGACAAACAAACTATTTTAATTACCACACATGGTAGCTTAGTGTAGGTTTCTCTTTTCAACACTAGTCACGCCACCTCCTTCTATGCTTAATTTTATGTAAATTTCTTATATATACCTTGTTTTAGGGCCATGTAAGGTTTCGATTAAATTTCATTTTATTAGCATATTAATTTTATTATTGTTTAATTATATGTATCTCATTTTCCATAATATTATTTTAAGTATTATATATATATATATATATATATATATATATATATATATATATATATATATATATATTTTTATATTTCATAAAGGAGACAAAATGAAGGTATGAAATTAAGGAAGAGAGGAACTCGATAGGTTCTACCTGCTATGATACCAATTCATGTGGAATTACATCGAATTGATTTTGCATTAAGAAAACATGCTTATAAGAAAACATGCTTATATAAGTATAAAGCAATACATGAATAATATAACAACTTAACAAACTCTAACTGGAACTGATCCTAACATAGAGTTTGTTAACAACTACTAACAAAGGCTTCTTGGACGTGAGTGGGATTGCAAAATCACTTTTACATGCAAGAAGCTAATTATGTAATAGTTTTTATTAAAGTCTATATCTATTTGGATGTTCTCATCAGTTTTGTTTTATTGCTTGATTCTATGTAATAGCTATAAGTTGATCAATATTTAGAGAAGTACTTTTATCTCTATTTTCTTTGTGTGTTTTGAAAAATATTATCTAAAATATCAAAGTGATTGACCAAGCAATTGTTATTACATATTTCTCTTTCTCTACCTATGTTTCTTCCTTGATTTGTATACCTCACATATATGAAACCATCATTATCTAGATTGTGGTCCCTCACATTATGTCATTTACCATCTATCATTGTCCTTGATGAGCTTCGCCTTGAGAAATATTTTTGCATGGTGGAGGTCTACATTTAATGTCATTTGCTATTATATATTTAGATTGATGCTGCCTTGGATTATGCCATGGCTATTACTATTGTCTTCAAAGACACTATCATTATATGTATTGCTACACAATGGGTATTTCCTACATAAATACCCATCATAATGGCATTCTCAACATAAAAGTAAATTTCCTCATAATACACAGATTGGATCCATGTATAATCACTAGCATATTCAATATTTATAGCTTTATTAAATTTAGATTCACTAAATTTAGTTTTATCGAATTTTAGCTTTATGTGATCTAGATTTATCTTATTTTTTTCTTTTGTATTTCTATCACTTTGGGAAGAGGTTTGGTGAAGTCTCTCAAACAAGTACCCTAGTACCCTATGCATCAATAATGATAATAAATAAAAATGGTTCTAAGGGGCACCCTTGCAAAATTTAACATTGCAAGTTAATAGGAAGAGAGGTTGTATCTACAAACAATTAAGTAACTTTGTGATAAAAATTAGGACCAAACCCGAAGACACTTAAAAATCTATAAGTAAATTACCATCATCTTCTATCATATGATTAGTCAAAATCTATTTTAACAAACATGAAATTCTATCCATATTTTGTTGCTATTCGAAAGAATCCTTAGCAAGTTTTAAGTTATCCAATGTAAACCTCCTATTTAAAAAATAGGTTTGTTTTGCCTATATAATTTATTGGGCAATGGAGCTAATCCTTTATTTCAATGCTTTAGCAATGAGTTTGTATGTTTAATTCACAAGCATGATGGATCTCCAATCAAAGACGGTATTCCTATTAGTGCTGTTGGGTACTAGTTTGATTAGACCCTGGTTAATAAATATCAGTGAAGGGCTTTTCTTATTAGCTTTCTTTCATTTAACTGAAACGTTGGTATCTGCAACAAGAAATTTCCATGGGAGTTACAAGCTTGGAGAGGGAGGATTTGGCTCTGTGTACAAGGTAATATAGATTTTCAGAGCCTTCTCAGCTATATCTTTTAAACTACTACTAATTATTTTCCGGAATAGATTAGTATTGTACTCTTATTGTAGAGTTGTTTAATTTGGTTTATCGTCAGAGATCGTTTCTGCAATATCTCGTTTCTCACTTTGGCTACATAATATTTGCATAAACGGTCAGTTTCATGTTTATTTGCTAAAATAAGGAACTGACATTGCCATTAGATATATCTACTCCCTCTGAATAATAGATATAAATTTTAAGCAACTGCCAAATGTTCTTTGAGAGGCATATTTTGTAAAAATTCAGGGCACTACTTCAGAGGGTAGAGAAACAGCAGTGAAGAAGCCCTCTCAATTCTATGCAAGGAAAAGCAGAATATCTCAACGAAGTCAAGCTCATGGCCAAAATTCAACATCGAAATCTTGGAAGTCTGCTTGGATTTTGCACAGAGGGATCACAACGGTTGTTTGTTTATGAGTACTTACCCAAGAGCCTTACAAAATCCGTGTGAGTGTGGTTTACCGGTAAGTACGCCACTCATTATTGGTGATGTGATCCAAATTCAATCCCTACGGCAGATGTTTATAAAAAGTATTTACACAAGGAAAAAACAAAAGCCTTACAAAATATTATTCGGTGGGTCACTTTCATCCTCTCTTCTCTTACAACATATAATTGGTAAATATTCTTGTAATGTTGAACAAGGTTTATACAAATTTCAGACTGATAAATTGTGTTGTGAATACAGATCCAGAGGGACGCAAACAGTTTGACTGCTAAAAGCGGTTAAACATCATAGTCGGAGTAACCTGTGGGATTCTCTGCCTGCATAAAAATTCTCGACTGAGAATTATTCATCGGGATATCAAAGCCAGCAACATTTTGGTCGATGATAAACTTAATCCCGACTTTGGATTGGCAACATTCTTCCCTGAAGATGATACTCATTTTAGCACGAGATGCATATGGTAATTATTCCAAACCTGGATTGTATTGTCTTTGTTCGGATCATATTTTTATGGATTATTTAAGAAACAATAGTTTCCATGCTAGAGGGCATTCAACTCCTCAATAAAGTTTTGCTTTTATTGAAGTTATTTAAGTTTCCTGACTTACTATTTCAATGCCAAAGCATAGAGAAACAAAAGGTTCATTCTCTCTTTTATATAAATATAAAAGCCGGCGGTTTTATGTCGAACTATATGTTGAAGTTAATGTGTATAGCTTCGGAACTTGTGAGGAAATCAAACTGTTAAAATAAATTATGGAACAACATAAAGGTATCTTGTGTAATTTTTGTTTGTTTTGGATTTTAATTTTAATTTTCATTTAGAGTTTTAAAGTTTAATAATATTTGAAGAATATTTTTTAATAAAGTTTTTTGAATTAAGTGAAAAAATTTTGATTAGAAAAATCACGGCAGGGTTTTACACCATGGGAGTCGTGCCCGACCCTAACCGGGCTAGCATAATCAACTGGATTTTGGGTACCAATGTGCATTTGATAGGGTGGAGATTCGAACTTGAAGGATTGCCCTACCCTCTCAAACTCACCTAAACAAACACGTGGGTATATTTTTTAATAAAGTTAAAAGAAAAACCTTAACATCTTTTTTTTATTATTCTTTTCAGTGGTTTCTTCTTTGGTTGATTTTGACGAGAAGTTTCTCAATTCTTCATTAAGTTTTATTAATGAGTTTACTTTTAAAGTGTCTTAATGTCCTTGTAATTTCATAATTTAGGACAAAATATTTCTTTGGTCCCACTACACCTGATGTGCAAAAGACATGTATGCCTCTTGAGGTATTGTCCTGTTCATCTCCCAGGTTTGCATTTGACATATGGTGTAGATTAAACCTTAGTCATAGTGTAAATTAAACCTTAGTTGAACTATAAGAATTTTTTACTTCTATTGGTCTTTGTATCTATGTATTTCTTTTGGTTGTATTTGCAGTTTAGGTTGAACTAGTTGATGTATAGTTATAAACCTCATTTAGCCATATTTGCTTCCTCTTGATTGGGTAAATTTTCTTGACAATTTTTTTAAGCTTCATCTTCTGTTGTTGTTTGTTTTCTAAACTAGATTTAACAAAATAGTATTAGGGGCATAGGAGCTTTGTGGGAGACCATATTACCGTGATCTTCTTATCAAGTTGGAAAAAATAAAGGGTATCTTTAAAATATTTTTTGGAAGTGCTCAAAGAGTATCTCTAGGTTTCACTTTTGTTTTCTAGTGTATGAACACACCCATTAATTCTACTGGTTGATCTTGAATCAATTAACATTTGTAGCACACTAATCCACCCAAGGATGTGTGCATGAGAAAAACGAAATTACAATAAAAAATACCTATAGGTACCATAATATCCTATTAGGTATTGATAGCTATGACATGCATGACTTTTCTTCTTCAGATTCTATGGCTACACCTCCCACTCCACTTTGTAGTACTTTCATGCTCAACACAATTAACTTTGATTTACACAACTACCATTTCTCTTGAGAATAAGCACATTTCAAACTATTACAAATGGTGTCCTCCATAAGGAAATTCAAGCAAACATGGAGACAACATTGAATTTAATCCAACACCATTTGGATCCTTTTCGTATTGAGGGTTTTCTAGTTTAGGCAATAAACATAGAGTACATAGCAAGAACTAGATTTGAGGTGCTATCAATATCCAAACACTAACATCTACCAGCAATTGTCCTTTAATTATAGACATCTAAGTTTCCATGGTGGTTGCATGGGTTCATTGAAGCCAAATAATTGTAAAATGAATGCAATATGAATACAAAAATGAAGGAAATAATATTAATTGCCACTTTAGGAGGGCTAAGTCCTTTGCCACTAAGGAGGGCTAAGTCCTTGTGAATACGCAAATAATATTCAAAGTGAAAATATGATTAATTGTAAATCAACCTACAACTATTAATAATAATAAATCAATAAATCAATGACAATTGGAAATATAGCCGACTTGGCTATATTGGTGTTGTAACATGGCTCCCCTCCTCGGAAAGCTTTGTCCTCAAAGCTAGAAATGACTCAAAAATACTTTATGTTTCCCATGTAGCATCTTCTATTGGTAGGTCCTACCATTTGATTAGAAATTCTTTGATGTGGCGAGATCGAAGATGTCATGATCTGCTCTGCAATATTGCTTCTGGTTGAAGATAGATACATCCTTCTTCATCAAGTACTGGAAGCTCTGACTGAGAGTGTACTCTTTGTCCAATCACCTTTTTGAGACATGAGACATGAAATACTGGATGTATATGGGATGAGGAAGGAAGCTCTAGCTGATATGCCACTTCACCTATGCGACGCACTATCTTGTAAGGACCATAAAATCTTGGAGCCAACTTCTGACTAGTCTTGATCTTTAATGACAATTGTTTGTAAGGTTGCAAACGTAAGAAAACCATATCTCCTATATTGAATTGTCTTTCTGAATGGTGTGAATCTTGTTGCTACTTCATACGATTTTGTGCTTGGATCAAATTATCTTTGAGAATGTTAAGCATTGTTCATCGATGTTGGAACCAATCATCTACTTGAGCTACTTTGGAAGATCCTGGAACATAATCTACTATTGTTGGTGGTTTTACCCCATACAATGCTTCAAATGGGGACATCTTGATGGAGTAATGGTATGAAGTATTGTACCACCATTCTGCTAATGAAAGCCAATGACTCCATTGATACTGCTTATCTTGAACAAAGCATCGTAGATAGGTACCCAAATATTTGTTAACAATTTCAGTTTGGCCATCAGTTTGAGGATGGTATGCAAAAGATATATTTAATTTGGTACCACTAAGATGGAATAATTCTCGCCAAAAATTGCTAGTAAAAATGGGATCACGATCACTTACAATATTTTTGGGTATTCCATGTAACTTGAAAATGGAGTCCATAAATACCTTAGCCACTTTGCTTGTTGAATATGGGTGTTGTAGAGCATTGAAGTGAGCATACTTGGAGAGACGATCTACTACCACAAAAATCATTGTTTTACCTTCTGATTTGGGAAGACCTTCAATAAAATCCATTGATATGTGTTCCCACTGGCGGTCAAGAATTGGTAAGGGTTGAAGGAGTCCTGGAGATTTGATTGTTTCACCCTTATTGCGTTGGCATACTTCACATTCAACAACAAATGTTTTGACATCAGATTTCAATCCTTTCCAATAAAAGGATTGTTTTACCCGCATATATGTCTTCAAAAATCCTGAATGCCCTACTGATGGAGAAGCATGTGATTCTTCAAGGACCAGTGTTTTAATAATGGAATTTTGCAGAATGTAAATGCGATCTTTCTTTCTTAACACCTTGTCATTATATGAAAAATGAGGATGCTTGGATGATCCTAGAATCAAATCTTGAATAATTTGAGCAGTTTCAGTGTTCACCAACCATTCTTCTTGGAGCTGAGAAACCCAATGAGAACAAGGACCTAAAATGGCATTGATGGAAACTTCATCTTCATATTTATGAGACAATGCATCTGCTACCACATTTTCTTTGCCTTTCTTATACTCGATAACAAAATCATATCCCAATAACTTTGTCAACCACTTGTTTTGCTCTGGATAGGAAAAGCGTTGTTCTAGAAAATGCTTGAGACTACTATGATCTATTTTTATGATGAAACGACTACTGATTAAGTAGTGTCTCCATTTCTCGACTGCATGTAAAATAGCCAACATTTCTTTCTCATATGTGGATCTTCCCAAATTTTTACCTAAAATTTGCTTGCTTTCGAATGCCAAGGGATGACCATCTTGCATTAATACTACCCCAATACCTGTTCTCGAAGCATCACATTCAATAACAAATGGTTTGTGAAAATCTGGAGTTGCCAAAACTGGAGTAGTGCACATGGCTTCCTTGAGTGCCATGAATGCTTGAGTGGCCACATCCGACCAGTGAAAGGCATCCTTTTTTGTAAGAGTGGTGAGAGGTGCTGCAATTTTACCATAATTGCGAATAAACTTGCGATAGTAACCTGTAAGGCCCAAAAAACCATGAAGTTTCTTGATGGTTTTAGGTAAGGGCCAATCTTGGATGGCTTTAATTTTATTAGGATCCACTTTAACACCTTCATGAGAAACTATATGACCCAAATATTCAACTTCTTGAACACCAAAAGAACACTTGGAGCGTTTGACAAAAAGTTTCTCCTTATGTAAAACATGAAGAACTTTCCCCACATGTATCAAATGATCCTTCCAAGATTTACTATATATTAAAATATCATCGAAGAAGACTAAGATAAATTTGCGAAGAAATGGATGAAAGACATGGTTCATGAGACTTTGGAAGGTGGAGGGGGCATTGGTGAGACCAAAAGGTATGACTAAGAACTCATAATGACCTTCATGAGTACGAAAAGTGGTTTTAGGAATGTCCTCATCTCTTACTCTGATTTGATGAAAACCTGAACGTAGATCCAATTTTATGAAGAATTTAGCACCATGCAATTCATCTAATAGATCATCTATGACAGGGATAGGGAACTTGTCTTTGATGGTGATTTTGTTAAGGGGCCAAAAGTCAGGACACATACGCCAAGAATTATCTTTACGATGGGCCAACACTACTGGTGATGAATAAGGACTAGTGCTATGATGAATGACTCCATGTTCTAATAGTTCTTGGACAATATTTTCAATTTCTATTTTTTGAGGTTGAGGGTATCGATAAGGACGTACATTAGGTGGAAGACTTCCAGGGACAAGATGTATGGCATGGTCATGAGATCACTTGGGAGGGAGCCCTTTTGGTTCCTTGAAAACTTCATCATAGTTAGCCACAATATCTTGAAGATCCTTTGAGGGAATTTTTGTTGTATCTTGTGCTTGTACTTCCATGTAGTTGATTTGAGCTATGAATCCATAACCTCCTTTCCTTAGTATTTTTTCCATGTTGTGAGAACTCACTACCTGTGATGGTGGAGTTTGAATTCCTTGGAGTCGAATAGTCTTTCCATTTTCTTTCCATTCCACAAATAATTTTTGAAAATTGAAACTAACAGTGTCGAGTTGTTCTAGCCATTCAACACCCAAAATAACATCTGAACTTCCCAAACTCATAACGAATAGAGTTCCTCACCATGTGTAACTTCCCATTTGTATTGAGACTAAAGAGGTTCTACCAATACATTGAGCATTTCCTCCATTTGCAACTAAAACTTGAAACTTGTCTTGGTTGGAAGAATTAATGTGCAAATTCAATGCTTTAGCAGTCTTGATGTCGATAAAGTTATGAGTACTACCTGAATCAATCAACACATTTATTTTTTTGTGCCTAATAAATCCTGGTACCTTAATTGTATGGTGAGTTGTTAATCCCATGAGAGCATGCACTGAGATAGCCATAGTATCCTCTTCTGGTATTGTGTCATTATTATCTATTTGTTCTTCATCTATGGGTGATTCTGGCTGATTGACATCCTCTACTTCATCTTCTTCATCCTTATTATCATATTCTATTTGAAAGGTTTGTCTTGGTACACATGCTTGATCTCTTGGATGATGATTGTGATATTTATAGCAAAAATATCTTGATGGTTGTTCATTTTTGTGAAAGGAATTGTTGCGATATTGAGGACGTGTATTAGAGTCTCGTCTAGAAGATGTCCAATTTTGAAACTTCTTTTCAGCAAGTTTAGCAATCCTTATAGTTTCATCCAAAGTGTATGGATCATGTAATTCCACTTCGAGTTGAATATTTTCTCTTAAACCATGTCGAAAGGCAGAAACCACCACTGAAGCATCTACTGCTTCTGTGTAAGCGAGAAGACTTGTGAACTCTGAAACATAATCTTGGATAGAACCAGTTTGTTTGAGGCCCAATAGGCGAACAATGTAGGAAGAAGAACTACCTTCATCAAATCTCTTGAGAAAAATATCTCTAAATTCGGGCCATAATATGGGATGATTATGTTGACGTTGTTGCCAAGAGAACCATTGGTAAGCTTCTGTACCCAATTTGGAAGAGGCATAAGAAACTTTTCTAGCTTCAGGAATACGATATAAGTGTAGGATACCCTCCATTTTAGCTAACCAACCATGTGGATCCCCACCCTCAAAGGTGGGCATATCAGTATGCAAAACATTAACACCTGTAGGCCATCTTGCATATTGATAAACTTCCTCTGTATCTTGATCCGCATTATCATTTTGTCTATGGTAATTATTTGGGGAAGGAGGAGCTTCTTGGTTTTGTTTATTTACTATTCGTCCAAGCATTATTGACATGTTGTTCATATTAGTCATTATTTGAGTCAAACATGCTTGTAATTCTTGGTTGCCTGTATTGGGGATTACTATTTCCTCATGTGTGAGATTTTCTTGGGATGAGTTGGATGAGTTGGAAGGAGCCATGGGGTTAATAGCAGGATGGTTGGGGTTAAAATTGTTAATGCGTAAAGGAGAATTATGTTGCGTACCTTTATTTCATGGAGGTCTTCTTGGTGGGTTTATTGGTCCTTCATTTGGAATATCTTTGCTATGTAATCTTCCGTTTGGCCCTTGATTCCACCTGCCACTCATGCACTTGTTGACTGCCAAAAAATGTGTACTAGGAAAATATCCGAATAATTTTGTTTATATCTGCAACAATATTTGGTTATAAAAAATAATAAAAAAAATTGTTATGATCCGTTCAAATTCACTCCAACTGTGAAATGGATAGAGTTTGGCTCCAATAGCTAGTTGTATTTTGAATTTCCAACAATTGTATTCAACAACTATATATGTTTGTGATGATTGGATGACTTAATGACTATATACGTTAATCAAAGGTAGACACGACGGTCAAGTAGGATGATTACAACGACTATATACATTGATCGAAGGTAGACACAACGGTTAAGTGGAATGAGTACAATGAGGACCATGCATATTAAAAGGGTCATAACTCCAAGAGACTGACCCTGACTAACCATGATCGAACAACAAGCCACTGACTGAACATAATCGAACGACAGACCGCTAAATGACCACTACCAAAATAATAGACCAAACAACACGATGGTATGATGATGCATGCAACGTGTGCAACGTGGTAGGACCGAAGACGATTGGAGTTGGATATACGAAGGATTAATTTGTGTGATCAAATATAATAATGTTATTACACATCGACTCTAATAAGCCATAAAAGGTTTTCCACCAGATGAATGTGGGATAAAAGGTCCACAAATAAACAAAAAAATGAATTTATAAATAATTTTGACAAACCTAACACTGAGTGGATAATATTAGGATACGTGGTATATTATTCCATGTGGTAGAATATGATTGGCGATGGTTTTAGGTTTTAAACTAATTTATTCACCTATAATCCAACATATTCCTTCTAATCGAATGCAGAATTTGGGCGATCCTTCACTAATGTGTACGCTGAATTGACGTTGTAGATGAATTGCTTTTAATGACTGTGATTTGTTGTTCACTAATTTTGTTGATTCTCCTCGTTGGATCTACCCTGCTTACCATGTTGAATTGCATTCATCCTTTTTTTTTGGTGCATTAGTATTAAAATCATGATTGTGCAAATGCTATCGGATAGCACGTAGAATGTCAAAATTATGTATTGATTGGATTTATTCTTCGTACGTTTAATATTTAATTAAAACATAATAATTATGTATCAATTGGCTTTATTCTTCATCTGTTTAAACTTTAATTCTGCCAGAATATGTGTAACCAGGTTTACAACATCTACCAAAATATGTGTAGCTAGGATGATAACACATGTCGATCAACTAAAGAGGAAACAAATTAGGTTTTCATCGCCCAAACTTAATTTAACTAGACCATAATAATAATTTTATATGTAGTTTGAAACTTTTTGAAATGAAACTGTGGCTATGTTATTTATTTCCCCAAAGCATTACTAGCCTCTATGAAATTTTGCCACCTCTGCTAAGTTCTAGATGCTATATGTCATTCAACACTCCTTGTGTGGAATGACTGCTATTTTTATTTAGTTTCTACGATCCTGCACAAAACAACTACTGCTTAATTTATTTTCTACGATCGACATATGCTTGTTAAAGTCTTCATTATGACATATCAAGTATTACAAAATATTCATAAGGAATTTTGCATAGGTGTTTCACCCATTAGATGCATTAATGTGCAATAATATTTCTTCTTAATGGATAGATAACCATTGGAAGGCCATTGAGGAGTTGAGGGCAAAGTTGATTTACATATCCATTCTCATGTTTTCATATTAGGATAAAAAATTTCATATCCATGTTGATGCATCTAATATTACGATTAAATGTGTATTGATGGAGGGTTAGTTTAGGCTAGATCATCCCATTAATTTCTAAAGTTTGTTATTATCAAGGACAAAGAAGAATTACAACATAACAGAGCAAGAAGCTCTAGTGATGGTGCATGTAGTTCAAAAGTTCATTGACTATATTTTGGACAACCCTTTTGCTTCTCCATGGGTCATCAGACATTGTTGTACTTGATTAACAAATTAACTATACATGGGTGAGTTAGTAGGTAGCTCATCACATTACAAGAGTTTTTGTTTTGGGTGGTGGTGAAACTCGGTAAGAAACATGTGATAGCAAATCAGCTATCTAGGATTCACTCAGGAGAACCTACAAAGGGAGGAGTGTTGAACATATATTTAGATGCTCGTTTATTTGTAATAACTATGCTACTATCATGGTACAACTATATTGAGGATTACTTATCGATGGGGGATATACCAAAAGAGGTGATGATAGTAAAGAGGAATAAAGTCATCATTAATTCAATATCATTTTAGATTATTGTAGGCTTAAGGAAGTGAGCATAGTGCTCAAGGAAGCAATGAGGGTCTATCATGGGGTATATGGGGCTATATGAGATGGAAATAAAAGTTCTTATGGAAACTATGGTAGCCCACCCTCTATCGTGATGCAAAGAAGTTGGTGAGAGCATGCGATACATGCCACCAAGCCAAGAGACCACTATAGGAGGACTTCATTCCATTATACCCATCACAACTACAAGAATTATTTGAGATATGGGGTTTAGAATTTATAGGACATTTGAAGATAAGTTGGAGAAAATATGGATACCTCATGGTGGAAAAAAAGTATCTAATAAAGTGGGTCGATGCAAAAGCATTTTCCAACAAGTTTGTAGAGTATAAGTTGATTATTATATGAGAAAGTGATTACACGATTTGGTGTACCTTTTTTCAAAACATGACCACAAAGATCAAAATTCCACATTCATTGTCAAGCCCATGCTACCCAGGGCAAATGGGAAAGTTGAGGCAATGAACAAGGTCTTGGTATTAATTATCTACAAGACACGTTGAGTCAAGGTTTTTGATTGGGAGTAATATTTGATAGTAGTTCTATGGACATATAGAACAATGTTCAAGCTAATGAAAAACCATATGCCTCTCCAATTAATGTATGGTTAAGAAGTAGTAGTGCTAGTAGAGTTTGTGTACATAGTTTGAGGTTGGTGATGTAGAACTATATGGGCTATCATGATATATTAGAGGAGAGGATCATGGAACTAGTAAAACTATATTAAAAAGGATGATGGCGTAATAGATAATGAATATCACCCAACATCAGATAAAATTGTGACATGACAAGTACCTATGGAAGATGGAGTTGAAATCATGTGACTTGGATTTGAAGTATAATGGCAAAAGAGAAATCAAGCTAGGTAAGTTGAAGATCCTATGTCTTGGACCCTTCCAAGTAATTAATATGATGGATAATGACACAACTAGATTACAAAAACTAGATAAGACATTGTGTATGATGTAGTTAATGGTTTGAGATTAAAACCATACAAGGTGAAGTCACATGTGAATATGGTTGGTCTTGAACAAGAGAAGAGGATGAGAAGAGCATAGGAAGGTTAATTCTTGTACCAAATAAATCTTCACAAGCATTTGAAGGAATGGTGGTTAGGAAAGGGAGAATCAAGTTGGACCAAAGTTGAAGATGGTGCAAAATAAAATGAAGAAAGTGATCCAGGGCTAGCTTGGCTATTTGGAAATGTTGGCTTCTAAGCCTAGCTTTATCAAAATATCAAAAGTCCTAATATAAATCAACCACAATATTATAGGTCAAAATGCCAATAATCAAGAGTATAATTATATATGTGAGCAATCAGTTATATATATCTAGACCAATATAATAATGAAATAAAATTCACTTATAATATCAAATATGAATTTAAATGGTAAAAATCATTCATGTACATGCATGAAGAATACTTATAATATAAATTTCTCAAAAATATATATACAAGCTTATTATCAATACTTGCTATTTTGTTATTGCTACAAATCATTTTCCCTTACATTGTACGGAGCTTTGTCTCCATAATATAGGTAGAAAGTGACTCTTCATGTACTTCACTATTGCTCTCCATATGATAGCTCCCATGACCTCTAGCTTATCATCTTGCCACTTGTATACTAGACTCTTCACTCTCTTATTACATGCATACTTTAACTCTCTGATACTTTGCACATTTCTACATGACTCTTATTCTCTTGCATGCACTCCAAATAGAAGACACTTGTGCATATCCTCATATTACATATTTTCACACTTACATATATGACACTTATGCATATTCTCATAATACACACTTTCATGAAACTTGTGCATATACTACACATTGCACTCTTACATAACACTTGTGCATATCTTGGACATTACACTCTTACATGACACTTGTGCATATCCTGCACATGGATACTTACATAAAGAAGAAATATAAATCACTCATCTAAACTATAGACATAAATCCTAATATATTATATATTTACATTTATACCATAAAGGTATCATAGGGGTACATTTGCATGTACCATAAAATGTAATATTCTTCAACACACCCATATATTACATTATTTGGTTATTGAAGACTTTAGTCTTCAATATTTGTCTTCATCTTCAATATTAATCTTTGATATTCAGTCTTCAAGCTTTTGTCTGGATCTTCAGCATAAGTTCATGCTTCAAGTTTTCTTCATGTCTTAGGTTATCCTTCCTTTTGTGCTTTCCTCTATTCTTTTTCTTTGCTCTTCTTTTCTTCATATTTAGTTGTGATATACCTGATGATGTGCCTTATAAACAATGAGTTAGTAAATCATCACAATAATACACCCTAGGTGGCAATTACTCCTCATTGAAGCTAACATAAGATTCATTCAAGCCATATGTGTCACAATTTACATTATTTTTCTCTTGTATTTTTTCTTGAAAGATCTCAAAGGTAAGTAGTGACAAATACATCATTAAACATTCTTATGAGGAAAATATAATGGTTTTTTGTGAATTCCACCATGTTCTAAAAAACATTCATGAAGGTAACTAATAAGTGTTGTAAACTTTTCATATTTTGCAATGTTGAGAAATAAAGATAGTTTTTATTTTAAACCACTTGATATTTATTTCTTTCCACCAAAGTTATCTATTAATTTTTGAGAATAAAACTTTAAGTTGTTCACAATTTCTTCACTATCTTCATTGAATGCATTTCTAATAATTTCTTCCATGATTTGCAATTCAATTCCTTTGAATTTGTAATCCTTATATCTCCCAAGTTAAAAAATCACTCAAATAAGAAATTTGCAAAATTTAAATTTTCTAAACCTTTGAAGTAGAAATCCTTTTAACTCCCTATTGAATTAAATTTACAAAATTTCAAATTTCAAATTTTTAAAATCTTCAAAAACCTTGAAATAGCTTCAAACCAAAATTCTTCAAATTTCAAAAATCTTCAAAAAACTAAAAACTCAAATATTAAATTCTTTTAACTCCTCAAATCTTAAAAATCAAATCTTCAATTCTTCAAAAACTAAAAACACTCAAAATCTTAAATCTTCTAATCTTCAAAACTTTAAAAGAACTATTATATTTTCAAACCTTAAAAAATAAATTCTAGTAGTAATCCTTATCACTCCATAACTTATAAATAAATTCAAACTTTCAAATAACTAAGGTGCATAAATATCAAAGTGGAAAACCTTATAACTCCACTTAATAATTTTTAAAAAACAAACCTTGTTTTCCCTCCAAAATCTAATAATGCACCAGTTATGGAAAATATAACATAAAATATTACCTATGATGGTCTACGGAATTTGCACTGCGATGATTCTTATGTTGGTTAGCATGCTAAGCTAACATTTTGTTTCTTCCAATTCTTGGAAGTCCTTTTGTGCTCTCCATTCATTATGCTCTCTATTACTATCGCTCGCTCATCCAAATGGTGCAATGCTTGGAGCACTTCTTAGGTGGTGATGATTGAAGCTTTGGATGGAGCTTTTCTCATGTGGAAATGCTCGAAGCTCTGGATGGAGTTTTTCTCATGTGGAAATGCTCAAAGCTCTAGATGGATCTTGTCTCAAGTGGTAATTCTTGAAGCTATGGATGGAGCTTGTCTTAAGTGGCAATATCTCAAGTGGAAATGCTCTAATATCTTAGGTGGCAATGTCTCAAGTAGCAATATCCTAATGTCTTAGGTGGCAATGCCCTAATGTCTCAAGTGGTGACATATCAAGTGGTAACATGCCCTAAAAAATGCACAACTCTCATCTAAATATCTCTCTATATGGAACTTCATATGGCACTCAGGTCTATGAACTAATTTTATTGTTGATGGTATTGTAAAATAGTACTCAGGTCTATGCTTGGTTTTACTATTAATGGCACTATAAAATAGTGCTCAGGTCTATACCTAGTTTTACTATTGATGGTGCTATAAAATAATGCTCATATCTAGGATTGGATAGCTCTACAAAGGGCACTTTAATTTTTACCTTGTTCTTACTACGAATGACACTTTAAATAGTACTTTTATCTTTATTATTTTCTTTAGTTGCTCATGCTCTGTTAGTGCCTATGATCTCCTTGATAGGGTTGATGTAGGATGGAGCTTATAGATCTGCTCTACTCTATTAATTTTTTAGCCATGCTTATATCTCTTAGTTAGTTGAATGATAACACTTTATGGCTCTTTGATAGTCATTGTATAGTAGTGCTTAGGGTCCGTTACCTTATTTATGTAGAAATGGTTCTTCAAAGAATACTTCTTTAGAAGAACTAATCCAAGGCCAAGACTATAGTAAATGTAGTATTTCTAGTCAGCCTTAACTTTCTGGTTATTAAGCAAAAATCTTCTCTATACCTCTATATACCTTATATTTGGAGGCTTCTTATATATACTCTCAGTACTAAACTCTTATCTATTATGATGAAGCTTATTATACTTCTCTTATCTTGCTATGTACTCAAGAAGCTTAGATGCTTCTCAATATCAACAAGCTTTGATACTTCTCAATATTTGAAATCTATATCTAATTTCTAAAATATATCTTCAATGTATTAGGTTGCACCTAAGAACAAAATATGATTCTCCTATTTTCTAGAGAATCCAAAATCAATATCAAGGTGACTATGAATGTCCCCTCATATCCAACTATATTCTAAGTTGGCTATCTCAATCACTTCAAGTTGAGTCACGTCCAACTATCTTTTGAGTTGGCTCTCTTAATAAATTCAAGTTGAGTCCTAGTCTTCATTGGTTTTCATTGAACTAAGTGGAAAGACCCTAGCATCTAAATCAGGGTGACTTTTACCTTGTCCCCTTAATATCTACTCAATCAAACCTTCAAAAATAAAGTCCAAGTCTTCACTGCTTTCAAAGTGGAAAAACTCTAATGTAATGGTGGCTAAAAAAATAACTCTATCAAAAATAGACAGAGTTAAGTGGTAACTTTGATACCACTATTAGCTTTTAAGCCTAACTATCTCAAAATATCACAAGTTCTAATATAAATAAGCCACAATATTATAGGTTGAAATATCAATAATCAAGAGTAGAATTATATGTGAGAAATAAAAAATAAATATATATAGGCCAATATAATAATGAAATAACATTCACTTATAATATCAAATATGAATTTAAGTGATCAAAATCATTCATGTACATTCATGAAGAATACTTACAATATAAATTGCTCAAAGATCTATATACAAGCTTTATTATCACTGCTTGCTATGTGGTTATTGCTATAGACCGTTTTCCCTTACATTGTATGTATATTTGTCTCCATAATATAGACATATAAATTGAATCTTTATGTACTTGACTATTGCTCTCCATATGATATGACCTTTGGCTTATCATCTTGCCACTTGTATACTAGACTCTTCACTCTCTTCTTACATGCATACTTTAACTCTATGACACTTGCACATTTCTACATGACTCTTACTCTCCTACATGCACTCCTAATACAAGATACTTGTGCACATCCTCACATTACATATTTTCACTTACATACATGAAACTTATGCACATTCTCTCATTACACACTTGCATGACACTTGTGCATATCCTACACATTATATTCGTACATGAAACTTGTGCATATCTTGCACATGGACACTTACATAAAGAGAAAATATAAATCACTCATATAAACTATAGACACAAACCCTATTCTATTATATATTTATATTTATACCATAAAGGTACCATGGGGGCACATTTGCATGTACCAAATAATGTAATATTTTCCAATAGAGAATGTAACCAGAGATCAACCTGTAATTGAACAAGAGGAATTGGAACCTCTCCCCATAGATTGAAGGTGAACATGGTTGCATGTACGATAGTTAGACATGGAGGAAGAAAAAGACTCAAATCACTTCATAAAGAAGATGTGCAGCAGATAGTGGTAGCAAGCAAAAGACCAACAAGTTGTGAGCCTATGAGTGAAGTGAATATGAGGATATGAGTTTATTGGCTAGAATTGGTCTTCAACAACAATGCATGAAAAGAGAAATGTGGTAGTTTCAAGTGAAGTATGAACAACTATGATGAAGAAATTAGTATATGAGGAAACAAATAGATCAATAGATAGTATGGCTGTAATTTCATCTTCAATACAAAAGGGAAAGAAACTTGGACATAGATGAAATTCTCTTGATAGACATATTTGAAACACCTATGTCACAAGCAGATGAAGTAAGAAACTAGAGAACAAACTCCAACAATGTAACCTTTACTAGTGATGATGATAATTCAAGTAGTGACAAGTCTAGCATAAGGTTCAAGAAATGGGCAATAAAATATGCACTAATGTTACAACAATATCCCTAGGTGAAAGAAGGTAATAATATCACCAAATCCAAGGAAGAGGGAAAGATAATGAGGAGAGTTGAAGATTCCTAACAAGTAGAGATTATCCTTTAGAAGTCAAAGTGATTTGCAAATATTTCTAAGAAACCAATGAGGTGTGCATCAAGTAGGCATATTAGGCAATCTAGGAGGAATACCAGGTTTTTCAAGCTATCTGAGTTTTCTCGACCAAGGGGTTACATTGGTTAGTCTCTTTCCTAATAGTCTAATGGAATTATTTTTTCATCTAGTTACCCCTAGGCCACATATTCAATAATTTGGTTGGTCAATATTACCTTTTGATCATGTATGAAACAACCAAGTTTTGCATAGCCATCAGGTTACTCCATTAGGACCATGCAGTGGTTATAGCCTAAATAGAAAATACCATAGAAATAGGCGATGAAGGAATTGAAGGATAAATCAAATGGACCTTGGATAGCCTCGAGGAAGTAATAGGTAGCCCCAAGTTAGGGAGGCCCACCTAGATATATAAAATGGAGAAAGGAATGTTTTTGAGTTTGGATTATGAAGTATGGGAAAAATTGTGCACCTAACAATGCTAAACAAGATGCATCTATCGCTAGTGTTGAATAAGCATTACAAAAGGAGCATTCAAGTAAGCATGATAAGATGAAAAAAATGCATGAAATGTATTTATTCTTTATTAATTTTATGGATAAAATCATGGTTATATAAATATCCCCTTGAGGGCTCTAGATTGATACACTTGTTACAAAATGGTGTCCAAGGATCGAATCCTTTCAATAACTCGGGTGCACTTCCAATGTTATTCCTCGTACCCGCAATTGAAGTGGGAGGTCCTATGATACCACCACTTTGATATCTGATTTTTTGATCCTATGCTCCTTCCTCATGCGCTATAAAACCTGCATCTGCACACAAGGAAACCAGATTTTATCAATAGCAAGTGCAAATTGTGAAACATGCAAAAGCAATACATGCAATGAAAGGCTATAAAGTGTAAATATGCAATGTGACCATATAAAAAAACTCCAAATGATTCTAAATTTCATATGCATGCATAAAATATTATTTTGGGAAGATATAATTGAAAATAGAACAAAAATTACATCCAAATCCGTGTCGCATTTGTGGTGTACCTATGAAGCCTACAAAATCCAAAACGAGAAATTTTTGGCCCTAAAAATATCCAAATCAAATAAAACTTGGATAGCATATATAAAATAATATTTAAATAGAACCCATATGAATATATTAGAAAAATTGATCACAAATTCATGTGCACCTTCCGATGAGCCCCGTAAGCCTGCAAAACACTAAAAATATAATAACTCACTCAATATAACTCTAAATTGCATGAAATTTGAATAGTAGATTTTTGATATATCCTAGAATATACCTATTTAAAAAAGTATAAAAATAATGCTTCAATATGTCACCATACCTTGCAAGGACAGTGGTGATTGTCATAGAATGGGGACCATCCTGGGGTGGAATGGCCACCAGTTTTGTTGATTATTTGCCATGAATTCCTCTGTGAATTGGTCAAAAATCCTCTAAATAGTGTTGTCATCAAATTGGTGGTGAAATTCACTCAATTGGTTTAGTTTTGTAAACAAATGACACCTATTGAATCACTAGAGAACCTCCTTCGCAAGGTAGAGACTTCGAGAGAAAAATACACAAAAGGGTGAGGGGATATCTTAGCAAAACTTTGTTGCTATGTCTCAAATCTCCTCTCTATATTTTGGGTGGAAAATAGATCCACTTTACATCCAAATGAAGCCTATGGCTAAATGGGCATGCAAGGACATGCAGGGCAAGATGCACCATTTGTCCAAAAGTTGGCATGCATTGGAAGGGGAGAGAATCTCCCTTTTGGACCTCCATTCTACAGCATGTCATAAGTATTATATGCCCTCAGGTCTGCATTCTTTAATAGGTAGGATAAAGGATATTTTTAGGATTCTATTTGTCCAAAATTTAACTTTTTGGGAGTCAAAGCTTAAGGTTCTCCCACCCAGGGATGGTCGCTTGCCACCATCCCTGGGTGGGACGATCATGAACTATGACCGTCCCAGGGTGGTAAGGTCATGCCTATGTGGCCCAAAACCTCCTAAAATTAGGGTATAGCCTTCCAAGAGTGGTTAGGACCATTGTGTAACCTCTGAGGGTTGCCCAAGAGGGCCATATGATGTTAATTAGCCAATGCTTTCAGTCGCTTAATCATATTGACATGATTTTAGTGTCTATAGATGATAATCATGAAGAAGAAGGTGATGATGGAGACAAATGCAAGCTAATGAAGAGTTGAATTGATTGAGATAGGAACAAAAATAGCATTAGAAATCAAAAGAGGTAGGATAGTCTATCATACAAGTGTAGGAAGCAAGGTAGGAACTTGTACTGTAGATTTTTATAAAAATACAAGCAACCACCATACAAGTGGGGCTTATACGATAGACTATCATACAAATGATTTCTATTGTATATGTCAAGGAAATATTTGTTTAAATAGACACCATTTAAATTAAAATTAAGACAATTGTACAAATGGAGATGATTGTATAGTATATGGTCATACAAGCATAACACAAGGAGAAAGCAATTGTATAAAAAAAGGGAGTCAAATGATAAATTAGATGAAAATATGCCATCAAGAAGAGGAAAATTATTCATCAAGAAGGGATGCAGTGGAGGTGGTAGTCTACATGGTTGTACAAATCTTATGATAAATATAAAGAAAAAGTACAAAAAATATCATTCAATTACCATGCAAAGGTGGTAAGATGATGAATGGGTAATTAACGAATAGTTATTGCATGGGTTCCAACTAATTTTTTACCTTCATAAGAATTATAAATATATGCATTGGGAAAGGCTTGGGAATTTTATTATCCAATTCCATCAGATATCTAGGAGAAGCGGTCCATGCATAAGAAATGAAGTATATATTACAGATCTAAGGAGTCATATAGAAGTGCACTGGAATAGGAAAATTATAGCAAGGCATAAGTAACTACTAGTATGAGGAAGAAATTTATCTATAGAATATTGAATAGGCGTGCCTTGAGGTGGAATTTGATATAGTAGAAGATTAGATATAATGATAAAACATGGTGCTATTAAGAAGTGATTGCAAGAAATAAAACTATTGTTATACAGATGGTCATATAACCATATAGATGGTGGTAGGAGGAGAATTTTCCAATTGTAAATGCACATAAGGGTTGAAGATTCACTACAGAGGAGTTATATGGTTGGAGTGGTAAAGTTAGATAATAGAGTGATAGGAGTAGCATGCAAAGAGTGAGAAGTTATCATATAGTTGCATGAGTGGGCTATCATACAAGTAATTAGAGTCATGTCATACAAGTAGTTAAGTTATGTCATATAAGCCAAAGTTGTGTCATACAACTCAGGTATTGAATATGTTATACAAGTGAGGTGTCAAATGGTAATGCCATACAAGAAGATCTATATAAAAATAAGGTAGTTATACGATAATGTCATACAAGAAAATAGCCCATATGTCATGGAAGTTAAGGTATCTAATGGCATGTGTTATATAAGCATAACTATAGTCTAAGTTAGAGTTGTTAAAGACTAAAAGGATGTAGAAGTGATTGAGCATTATAGAGAGTACACCAAGTGGACCAATAATAGATTAAATCTCCATAAGATTCAATGTTGTGGTTAGAATCTCATTCATTAGAAGAGGACATTGGAGTAGTAACAAGGAAAGGGCCTATAGAGCATGTACACACAAGGAAGATAAAGAGTGCAGTTAGAACATTGAGTAGGATAGCATAGGTAGGAAACATGGTGTATACTCTAGAGAGAGGTTGAGATCTAGCACTTCTATAGAGAAGTAGATGTTGCACCTCAAGAAAAGAGAAGATAAAGGGATGAGAAAGGATGGTCATACCCTTGTAGGAGATAACTTGGCAATAGCCAACAAGAGAGTTTGTTATAATTGATGGTAGGAGAATCATACTATCACCTCATAAAGAATGCATTCAAGAGTGTAGAAGTGCATTACATCATGTAGATTCTTAATTTTGAGAAAGAATCCTTTAAGGAATACTTGTTACAAATGTTGCATATATATGACCCACAACATCATATAAGTAGGATTTTGATTGATGATTGTGAGGTGTAAATATTCTTATCTAGTAATTTTTTGAGGATATTTGGGTTGTCGGGTTTAGGTGTACCAATTATAAACGAGTCAATAGACATACACCAATGGAAGGATACCATGGATAGGAACACTGAACCTAGTCTAAAAGAGGTAACAAAACTGTTGAAGCACAAGAGCCTCAGACTAAAGTTGCAACAATTAAAGAAATCAAAGCTATAATATATGATGAATATGGTCATGTAAAAACTCTTAGAAAAGGAGAGAACCTTGGAGATGCCCACTTGGCTCATACCCTACATGGAGGGGATTATATCTGGCATTACATACAATTGGGCAACGTATTTGTCATATCATACAAAGAATTTCTTAATGTACTATATATAGAATTTTTTGATGGCTTTCCATGTCATTTTTATCATGATGAGTGTTATGACACAGAAGAATTTATGGTTTCCTAGGTTGAATGATCCAAGGATGATTCTAGAATATTAGTCTATAATATATAGATGGGTCCATGTGATGCCACTTATAAATCCTAATATCCCAGTGATGAAGGAAAAGGGTACTATAAAAAAGAGGAAGGAATGAGAAGCTTCAGAAGAGGGGAGTGTAGATTTATAGGGAGTTGATGAGAAACCATAAACAAAAGAGTTGATTTGGAAAGGGAAAATTTTTTGGAGGTTGAAGTAGCAATTGGATTCCCAACCTTAGCATTAGCACATTGAGAGACAATAGTCAAAAGCATAACCCTTATAGTAGGCCGATGTAAAAGTGATTGGCAAAGAGAAATGGATGACAAAGGTTGAAAGTAGAAAATGTGGAATGCCATAGATAAAAGTGTAAAGGAAATTTCCTACACATTAGGAGAGTCTAGCTATGTAGAAAGGAAGATGACTTAAGAGAGGGCTATGGTGGAAAAACAATAGCCATAGGACACTATTGCACAACATAGGAGACAAATAAGAGCATGAAATAGTTAGAAGAGAGGATTGCATAGCAAGCATAAGAATTGATTATTATGTATGTGGATATAGAGAAACAAACCATAATGGAATTTATATAGGAAGAGGATGCAAGGAATTTTTGGATTGAAAATGCCAACTCACCCAACAATTTTGCCAATACATCATTGGAGTTTGTATAATAAGTGGATCCATGTAGATCAACCCCATTGGATAAGGATGCACAAATAGAGACCACATCTGTAGAAAAATAGATGACACCAACATCAAAAATGCTAGAGGAGAGAAGGAAGAAAGAAACATAGTTTACATTAGAGTTCAAAGTATGGAAAAGAGGACACCAACATCAAAAATGCTAGAGGAGAGAAGGAAGAAAGAAACATAGTTTACATTAGAGTTCAAAGTATGGAAAAGAGGTAAAGGAAACCAATCATTGGAGTAGGAGCCATATAAAGAGTAGGAAATGGTGGTAATTAATGTAGCATAGCCAATTCAGAAGAGTAAGGTAGCTAAAAGATAGATCAAACTAATAGGCCATGATGGAAAGGATGTGGAAGAAATAACCACAAAATATGATATGTACATGGAGCTAGCAGAGGAGACAAGTTAGCATTTTCTCATAGAAGTTTCAAATTTGAGGAGACAGCTAACTGTAGGTGACTATATCAATGAACAGGTTGATGCCTTCTTATAGAACATGACTAGAGCAATGGAGAGTGTGTGGATTGAGTTCTAAATAGGATGTATCAAAGAGTGGTAGTGTTGGCAGATGAGAGTGGAAAATAAAATTGGTAATTTAGTACATTGGTCTTGATACAAGGAGCAAATGAATAAACTTACCGACATTCAATAGACACAACCATGGGAGTTGGAGATTGGAAATATAACAAATATGATTGATGTGAAGAATATACCAGAAGAAACACATACACTGTAATGATATCCAACATAAGTCTATATCAATGAAGGAGGAATGAGGCCTTACCCAAAATGTGAAGCAATTGTCAAGTATGTTAATCTTACACTTGAGTTGGTAGAGACGTATGCTAGGATAAATGTTTTGGTATAATTGATTTAATGGTTAGCCATAGGAGTGGATAAGATACATAAGGTAAGGGAATAATAGGCTAACCAATTACAACACTTGAAGGTAAGCCTTTGGCAAGTGCAAGGGGACACTAAAGCAAATATAGCCAAGTTGAGGAAGGAAATAAGGAGAAGAGCAAGGCACAAGAGGAGTAGTATTAGTTGGTTAGACAAATAATGTTAGGATGTGTAATGAGGAAACAATTGTTGGAAGTAAAGAGTCAAGAGGTCAAGACCTATGATCAACTAATATCTAATAAGTATGAGTAGTTCATGGTTGTAGCCAAGAGGGATGCTGAGTTGAAGGCTATAATGGCAAAAATTGAGCAAAGAGCCAATAATTACGACATGTAGTGGGCTCAATACCAAACCTATGCCAAGTGATTGAAGGAAGAAATAAAGGCCTTGAAACTATAAATCTAGGAAATTGGAGGTATACTTATTCCTACTTCTCAACAAAACTCAAGTTCTTAAGAGTAAAAGCAGTTGTTGATAAGGATGTTGACCAATTTTAAGGGGAGAGTAAATCTAAGAGCTAGTTCTAAATAGAAAAAAAATGGTGTATATAGTAGTAGTAACAAGTGTAAATGTAAATGTGAAATATAAACATAATTAAATGTAATGTAATTATTGATTAATTGTAAATATAATGTGAGGTGTGGTAATGTATGTAATAGACATGCAAATGGGAAAATAGTTATGGGTGAGGTGTCGTGGGTAATAGTTTTTGACAACTACTAGACCCCAAGCATAAAGGACCCCCCATTAAATTATGTAGTATCAATTCCATAGACCATGTGTTATGAGGATGTCAAGAGAGTACATTGGAGATTGTAGCCATTTTTGTGCATTGCCAAAGCATATGATTCTGTAATATAGATGTTGTATAGGTATAGTTAATGCAAATACCAATCTTCCATATTCTTTGTATGGAATGAGTTCCATATGATTATATTATTGTGATTGACTTGTAGGTTATGGTGTTTTGGTTTTGTGTATAGGTATGCAATTGTAGTTGTAATATAGAAGCATTATATAGTATTGTCATACAAGCAGATTAGTCAAAAGTGACATATAAGGAGGTTTGTTAAAGAGTTCCACATGAGTATATTTCCATACAAGGAGTGCCAATTAGAGTTGTCATACAATCCTTACCTACAAGGTTGGTAGTTGAGTGGAATCACTACCGTGCAAGTGATTTTTGTTCAAGCCTATGTGGAGTTGTTATTCAAGTAGATTTTATTGTTGTCATACAAGTGTTGCCATACAAGTACTTGAAACACAAGCACTTTCCATATAAATACCTACTATATAAGTGAACAACACTTTGTCATACAAGTGCATGTGACACTTTGTCATACAAATTAGTATCAACTTGTTGTACAAGTGATCAAATTGCTATATAAGTCAGTATGTTGTGTAAGTTTGAATTATTTATGACTACAGTCTTGGTTGGATCCTAAAATATATCATATCAATTTGTTCCTCCAACTATCAAAGTACTCACCACCATACTACAATATTCAAGAAAAAATTCATAATAGTTTATTTATATGACCTAATAGTGTTTTGTAAGAGGAGAATGGGTCATATATTTCATGTCAAAAAAATATTTGAAAGATGTGGAGAATATGGCATCTCCCTAAATCCAAAGAAATTTATTTTTTTTGTATTTGAAGGAAAGCTATTAGTACAAGCCTTCAAATAGGGAACCAAATTGATCTTGAACAAGTATGATCAGTTAAGGAGATTCGTCTCCATGCTAGTAAAACAAGGTATGTGATCTTTCTTCAGTAAAATTAATTTTCTTTGGAGATTTATGCCTGTTTTTGTGGAGATAGTTCATCCCTTAAGTAATTTATTGAAGTCTCACTCAAATGGGATGATAAATCAAAACAAACCTTCACAAATATTAAAGAGTTATTCAAATCTACACCTATTCTAGCATTTCTAAAATATGACAAGGATTTTATGTTATTCATATATGCCATGGAAAAAATTGTTACTAGGGTGTTGATGCAAAAGAATGATGATGAGATTGCTCAATACATATATTTTGTGAACCTTGGATTAAATAAAAATGATTTGAACTCTAATCAATTGAAAAAACATGCCTATCTAGGAGCCAAATCCTCAAGGCTTTTTGTTTTTATGTTTTCAACTCCAAGATAATAGTTTTTGTGTTATATGCAACTATTAAAAATATATTGACCCATGATGAGACAAGGAATATGATAGGATATTAGGTGACCAAGGTTTAGAATCTTGTTATTCAAATCAATCCAACCAAGTTCATCCATGGGCAAGGTTTGTTCTAGCTAATATCCTTAGATAGTAGGCATATTATAAAAGAACAAGAGAACACACAACTTATCTTATGGATATAAATTGTTGATGAATGGTACACAAAATTGGTACATTACTTAACTTATAGGTATTTTATATACAATATGGATTTCAATATGAGACAAAATTTTAGGAGGAATGTGGTCAACTTCAATATGATGAATAAAGTGTTATATCAAAAGGGTTTTGATAGTCTTCCTAAGATGTTTGGCTTTAGAGCACATATAGTGAATGACTAAATAAAATCATCATGGGATGTGTGGAAGACACATTACTACCTAAGATATTACCTATCACATCCTTATAGTAGGAAATTATCGACGCTCCCTCTAGAAAGATGTGTAGCATAAGTCAAAAATTGTGTTCCTTGTCAAAAGCATTTTGGTAGAGAACAATATCCAACTCTCTTACTAAACCTCAACATCAAATATGATCCTTTTAGGTAGTGAAAAATGGATTTTTTAGGTTCCCATAAATCCCAAATACACTCAAATCATGTCGACATCCTCACTACCACCAACTAGTTTACATGATAGATTGAGTTTGCCCCAATTAGAGATTGCAAAGCCTCCACTATAATTGACTTCTTTGAACAATAATTAATGTCAAGGTTTTGAGTTCTAGTAGATTTGATCTCTAATAATGCTACTGTTTTCCTTTATATAGAGTTTTTATACTTTTGTAAGATGTATAACATCTTAGTTGGGATATCATCAAACTATTATCCCCAAGAGAACAAGTTAGCTAAGTCTTCAAACAAAATTTTTCTAATAATACTAAAGAAAACAATTGGTGATAACTAGAAAATTTGGCATAAGAAGTTAGCCTTTGCATTATGGATGGATAGGATTTCAATTAAAGGATGTTTTAGCAATGTTTCCATATTCCATGGTTTACGAGAAAGAAGCAATTCTTTCACTTAGCATTGAGTTGTCATTCATTCAACTTTTGACATATATATATGCTAGAAAAGGATAACCTTTATAGTATTATATGTTAAGAGTTTAATAGATTTAAAGAAGCAAAGGAAGATACCTATCAAAGTTTTTTGAAACACAAATACCGAGTTAAATACCTCTTTGATAAAAATGTGTGAGACAAGAGAGTTCATGTAGATTCAGTCTTGCTTTGGATTGCAAAAATTAAAATCTTGGATCCCATTGTAAATTTAAAATGGTTGGGATTGTTCAAAGTAGACAATATGGCAGGGCTTTGGATAGTATTCACCTTTTCCCTATAATGGGTGACACTTGAAAAATTCATAAGTGAAATTTGAAAAGAACCCACAAAATAATAATAATAATAATAAAATTTAAAAAATTTAAAAGAAAGAAGGTATAGAAAGGCCCAATAGATAAGGCATTAGTCAAAAAACTATAAGTTCTTTGTTTTTTAATCATCAAGGATGATTATCCATGGCTAGAGCCAAAATATGGTGTGTAGAATGGCCAAGTTTAAAAAAAATTAACAATTGAGTTTTGACACTTAGAAATTTTGTCTTATGGGCTTGCAAATATAGGATACCCACAAGACCAAAATCAAAGAAGCAAACAATGTCTTAAGGACACTTCTTCTCCCATATTCATAAGATATTTATCAACTAAAGTTTACAGGAGAAATATTTGCATTAGTAAAAGGAGATAGTGTTCCTCACTATGTTGCTTTTAGTGAACAATTTTTCATGTGAGTTTCTACGTGCATGAGTCACCCTTTTCCTACCTTACCTTTGCAAAATAAACCTCCTTCTAACACTCACCCCATGTCTAATTATTCCTACATATTTTCCTCCATGTATTGGGTGTGTTTCTCAACTTGTCATATGCATCATCACTAACCTACATTTAGTGCTCTCATCCAGCTACATTTTCTTCCATATGCACTTAATTATACTACACATAACCCATTTTTTTATAAATATTTACCTTGCCTAGGTCTTTTTCATTCTCCCCATCTTGTTTAACATGTATGTGTTGCCATTTTGCACTCCTTTTGAAGTCTCCTACAACAAATTTTAATCAAGCTCATCCTTTGCTAAGGTTATTTTATCCTAAATACTATGCTTACCTTTCTCTACTACTTTCCATTCCTTATATCCTCAATCAATTCTCATATATTAGTTGTACATCTCTATCTCTTTTGGAATATTTCAATTTTCTCCCACTATTGTATTTTTTTGTTCTTGTGATTTTTTTTTAATTTCCTCTTATTTTGAAATCATCTAGCTATACGTTATTGCATGTCTGTTTGATGGTTTAATGATTTTCTTTATTGCATATAATTTTTCCCTTTTCTTTTAATTTACCCTCAAAGTATTGTTTCTCCTTCCTTAAAGTGTTAATATTATTTACATTTATGGGTTCATAATTTTTTTTCCTTTTATGTTTTAAGGCAATAAGTTGCTACTTGAGTCAAGGATTTATTGTCTCTAAGGTTTTAATGTAAAAATATGTGTCCCACAAAGTGCTCTAATATCCTTTGTGTATTTTTCTTATAGCAACTCATCTAAGCTATTTTCACTGGTAAATTTGATCCTTGAATCTTATCTTAAAATTTTAATCTAAAAGGACATATGGTAATTCTATTCCTTTGTTTAAGTTTCTTTTTTTCATGGGGGATCATTTAGTTGAAAGCCTTCAAAAACATGTGTTCACGAGCTTCTTAAAAAATCCCTTATTTTTTAAATTTACCACCTCCCCTTTTAATTTATTAAACCCCTGGTGGTAAACCCCTATATAATAAATAATAACCCCTTTTCAAAACTTATCATTTTGCCAAAATAATTTGAATCAATTTTTAATATCCCTTGGTAGTTTTACCATTTTATCAATGTATATCCATTGAGCATGTTTGACTCCATCAAACTATCAAGTCTTTATGAGCATAACAAAAATTAGTGGTTTGAGCTCTAACTTGAGAGGGTGATGGTTAGGTTGTAACCATCCACCCCCTTTTCAAATTTTATATACTCCATTGGATGGTAATGGAATGGTACCATTACTAAGATCATATTTGTGGTGTTGTTGAGTATAAAAAACCTATTGTTGTAAGTAATGTAAATATCATATTACACATAATGAAATGATTCTTTTCCTAAATTGTCATTGTTGTCATTTCCATTTGTTTTCTCTATTGTTGAGAATAAAATCTATACTACAACATTATAATCAATCACTAGAAATAATTTGAATTTACCCCTTAAAATAATAATTATAATTTAAAAATAATAATAATAATTACAAAAATAAAATATAAATATAAATATTTTTAAACGGACACTATGTCTCCGCGCAAAATGGGTATGCCTAATCCTATGATATCTTTGTTAATTATATATTCAACTTAATTAATCAATAAGGTAATTCCCCACATTAAAGAAAACTCTTGTTTGAACAACAAACAAAGAAATATTCATGTTGGGTGCCAACACGGTTAATTTTGTCCTAGGTTTGTCACAACACTCTTCATTTAAATTTGTCAATCCAGGGAACTCGTAAGCTTGCGAAGGGTCACGGGTAAACTTAATCACACTACCACTTTCGAGATGATCCGATCAACCACTAGGTGGGGGTGTTTGATATAACATTAATAAATTCATCCGCCTTTAATAAAACCAAAACATAAATGACAATGCGATATAAAATAAACAAAACCACTTGCATGAAATGAAATTGCATAAATTAAACACACTCTAAGCTTAGCCTAAGAAATAAACATGCTATCATGCAAAAATGAAACTACGTAATTAATATACGAGGGGAGGAATATTGGCTTGGAGTGGGCCCAAGCTCCAGGTAGATCCCGCCCGATAAACTCACAAAGAACCACTACTTCGACAAATGCTTGCGCTTTATTACTGATAGAATATTACATCAAGAATCTCTACTTCTCTATTCACTCTATCTCCACTATCCACTATATCACTCTCTATCACTTTATATCCCTCTCTATCGAGAATTCTATGTGTTTATATACTACACACACAGAACTTCCTATGATAGTTCTGTTACAACAGGTGTCTCGATTCAACCTAAACTGGGACAGTTCAGTTGCTCTAACCAACGCATGCTAAGCAGTTCTGCGTCATTTTCTTGTATTCGAATCAATATTGCCTCATCACGATTTGGCCACATAATTTGTTGCACGTCCTACCACTCCAGCCTGGACAACTCATCCAGTTGTGGTTTCCCATAGATGACATGGAACGGTGGTCAATAGAATCCTTCTCCAGCTGGTTGGTCAACATGCATTATTCGGACATCGATTTTGGCGAGGTACCTACTTGGTAAGGCACCTATTATGGTAAGGCACCTACTCGATAAGGCACCTACTCAATAATACGCCTATTCAGTAAGGCGCATGCTCTATTTTACCTTTGTTTAGCTTTAGCAGAACTGTACCAGTTCCACATAGGACCTTGACTGAGAAAAATATGACAAAATTAATGAAATAGCTACACACATCACACTTCACACACAGATTAGATAAACACATGATTTCATTAAACACATACATAATATTTCATAAAAATGTACAACTCCTTATGTGATGTTGCGCAAAAACCATTAGTTCATATACAAAAATATGAGCATTTCGGTGCTCATCAATTCATCTAGTTTAGCTAAGTCTACTTCCACAACCAATAAGTAACACATTCCTCTACAAGAAAAATAATTTTAAATGTCTCATATACCCTTTTTCATGATATTCTTACAACCTACAGGAAAGGCATTTTAAATAAATGTGTCATAAAGGTTCATTGTAGCATGAAAAACAATCATACAAAATCAAAGTAAATCATGTTTACATAACAATCTCCTTGTAAGGAAGACTATACTTGGCACAAGATGTTAGGCAACTTTAGTCATGAGTATCTCATTTATACTCCATGCCAGTTCCTCCATTTGTTACACCTTAGAAATAGTTCTGGAATTGTCACATACCTTCCTCTTTTGCCATATCCAAAAAAGATCCTCCATTGGTTACACCTTGGTAATAGTTCTAGAATTGTCACATATCTTCCTATTTTGCCATATCCAAAAAATATAAGTGATTTTCAAGGATGAGATGATAGAGGATGATATAATAGTTCTTCAAAGTACAGGGTTAATATTAATTTCCATAGATATTGACAAGGTCTTTCACATATTCAAAACTAGACCAAGCGAAAGTGAGGATTGATTCAAATTACTCCATGCAAATTTCTCCTTGACTTTTCTTCCAAAACTATTTTTCCCCATCATCTTCTCTAATTTAGAAATCAAGGATAAAATAATTGATGGTGGCTATTAGTTTAGGGGTAAATATACATTATATTTAAGACCATGGAGTGAGAATTTTTCTATGGAGATGGACAATTTAAAGGCTTATACTATGGATTAGCCTCCTTGTTAACTTATCAATAAGGAGGTATTGAAATATAATAGAACTAGTCTAAGGGAGTTAATCTAGAATGGACCAACTACTAAGGAGAGAATGCATGTTGTACATACTCAAATATGTGTTGCCATAGATATCTAAAAACTTTTACTATAGTCCATTAGAATTAATTCTAAATCAAGAGAATGGGATCAATAACTAGATCATGAGAATATTGCATTATGATGTAACAAATGTTATGAGACAAGACACATGGCAAGAGATTGCAAAGTGAAATTAATGGAAAGAAACAGAAAATATTAGGCATGAGACAAACTTCAATATGAAACAAGAAGATCATATCATAGTAGAAGCTCAATCAAATCAAAAAAATTCCACTCCTAATGAAGTGGCAAAAAACACCTCTAGATCATCAAATGACATAGGTAACTATAGGTTATTCGATTGAACCATTTAATGAAAAATGATACAAGGGGTGAGGAAGTAAAAAAGTGTAAGTTCAAATTTAAAAGGATTCAAAGGAGTAAAGGAAGATGATAAGGCAAATTTTAAATAAAATAACGTGAAAGAGATCAAGTTTCCTTGAAAAATGTCAAGGATAAACAAGGTAAATTTTCATTTCCTTAAGTAGCATAAAATTCTCCTTACAATAAAAATGAAAGTAGTACAACGTGTATTAGAAAATATTTAGAATATGGGGGTTTGTGTGGAAGTTTCTTCCATTAGAGCTTCGAGGGTATTCTAGCAATATGGGACCAACTCAAATGGAAAGGATAATTGCTAAAAGCAAAAAGTAATTGGATTGTTATACTATTTTGTATGAAAGAAGAAAACATAAAAGTTGGGATAATAAATATTTATGCTCCAACTATAGTTACTTATTATGAAATATGTGGAAGAACCTCAACATATTTTCGTCAAATATAATGATGATTCATAATTTTGACCTATGTATTCTTAGGGGTGATTTCAATATAGCTCTATCTCCTTTAGAAAAGAAATATGGGACTCTTGGATGGTCTAAATCAATACAAGATTTTGATTCGTTTGATAATTCAAATTATTTTTGGGATGTCATTTCTTCTAGTTTTCAATATACATGGGATAATAAATGCCTTGGAAAAACTCATATTGTAGAAATATTGGAAACAAATTTGTTATCCAACATAGTAGTAAATAGAATATACAATATTTTCATATATTTTATTGTGATTAGGATTAGATCATAAACCCATATTTTTAACTTGTGGTTCACCCAATAATGGTCAAATATGGCTATGTTCTTTTGGGATGAAGTAAATTTTGAATGATCATGTATGTACATGTTTATTCAAAAGATGATATATCTTAAGGGTCAAATGAAGATTTGGAATGCTAAATATTTTTGTAATATATTTAAAGAAAATAAGGATATTGAATCCAAGATCAAAACATTACAAGAGATATTAAAAATCAATGGAATGAACCAAAAAAATTGTGTAAAAATAATAATTAATTTTTTATTATCATAATGCATTGAAAAAAGATTCATATTGGTTCCAAAAATCTAGGGACAAAAAGATCAAGGAAGGAGATAGAAAAGCCAAATTATTTCATGCTATGGCAAAAAATATTTTTGTTTCTTTTAATCACATAAAAAAAATATTTTAACTCTTAGATGGAAGAAACATTTAGGAAGAAAAAGATATCATGAAGGAAGCAATTAATCATTCAAACAAATAATTTGTTATATGATGGACAAGATAAGAAGGAATAAGATAAGAATTTACAGAATATTCCATCAATCGTCACAAAAGGAGAAAATGAAGGCATGATGAGGAACACATATATGGAAGAGCTACATGAGGCATTTTTCTTTTTCCATCTTAACAAGGAACATGACCTCAATAGATTTCTTGCAATTTTCATTCAAAATTTTGTGTTTTTATTAATAAGTGATATGCTGGCTATGGTTGAAGACGCTTAGGAAAAAGAAGACCATAATAAATGAGATGAAATGTCACCTTCATTATATTGGCTCCTATAAAAGGAGACACAATATTTTTGATAATTTTTGTGCAATAATCTTTTGTTATATGATTTATAAGATCATTTCAAAAATTATGATAAACACATTGAAAATCATTCTTTCTACACATATCTTAGTTAGTGACATCATGGAGTTTAAATCAATATTATCATGCTATGATAAGGCTATTGAACAATTTTTTAATACTATAAAATTATAATTTTTTATTATTAACATTCCCCTATATTTACAAAAAATTATTATGGACATGTTAGGGTTTGAAATCTAAAATTTTTCCATCATCCTGCTTATATTCCTATATCTCATAATGAAATGAAAATGGAGCTTTGGAACTCATGTTTTGATAAAATGAACGCTTGTTTACCTATTAGAATTAATGTGCACTATGTCTTCTTTAGTTTGACACTTGTCATTCTCTTTGACATTTGTCATATTCTTCATATAGACTTATGCCTATATATTGTACTCATTTTTTGTATAATATATCTCATCTTTGTTGATCCCAACATTTGGTATCAGAGTGCATCGCTCTCCTGTCCTGTGACCCTTGAGGATCATGGAAATCCCCCCTCATTTTTTTCCCCTTCGTTCCTTCCTTCTCCAAAAGGCTCAGGGAGTATGCTCTCCACTTTTGTGTGGATCAGGAACCAGAATGTCAATGGGAGAAAGAGAGGATTTCATGGCTGCCCCTAAAGCTTCAATGCTTGGGGCCATGAATAATTTTTTCAAATTTTTAGAGTGATATTTTATTTTATGTAGATATTTTTTTAGGGTTTCTATGATTTTTTTATGTGTTGCATTCAGCTTACTGTTTTGCCACTACTGGAGATGGATGCTCACAACACATGCATAGTAAAGCTCTCCATTTGGCCAAGATCATGGTGATTCAGCTGTAAATTCATCATGTTTTTTTGTGGATGGATGGAGTTCAAAAAATCCAACGCAGAAATACACATCCAAATCTTTTGGACAACAAATCTGCGATGCTTGGGATATGCACATGAGCGATATGAGGTTTTAGTGGAAGGCGTTGTTGAAGGTGTGAGATGGAAAAATTTATTGAGCTCTTTATTCTTGGGAGGAAGTCTCTTGATCGCGTATAATTGTTGCTATTTGGCACACTGTTCCACTAGAAATCCCATACAATTGTTTTTATTACCTCAATCGCGTATAATTGTTGCTATCCGACACATTGTTCCACTAGAAATCCCATGTAGTTTTTTTATTATTGCAATTTGATTTTTGAAGCTTGAAATAGCATGGAGAACCATCATAAGAAACAAGTTCATCAGTATCTCTACAATCAAAGTAGTCATAGTCCACAAGCTCAACTTCCAGATCTTCATCCGACGTGGAGTTTGCAATGACCTCAGTGTTATCGAGGGTTTTTCCAAGTAGGTTCTATATGATTATGTGCACAATTTCAATGGTACCACCCAAATTGAAGAGAAGAGGAGATTATTTTTTATGCGGCTTTTACGAGTTTTCTTGTCAAGCTTTTCATGGCTTAAACCTAGAAAATGGAGATTTTTTTTGCTGGGTCATTTTTTTTATCAAGGGGACAACTGGTGTTTTCTCATTTGTTGTTAACAGTCATAAGGAGGTGACCAAACAGACTATGTTTTCCCCTTTCGCCAGATTACAGCGTTGATGCTCACCTGGAAAAGAGGAAGAGGGCATCTCGTGGCCTTAATATCATCAACGGGAAGAGAGAAGGTTCATTTTGTCTCAAGTGGAGATTGATTGCTATTTTTTATTTTGTCACCCTCCATAAAATCAAAATATTCAATAAAATATATGCTTCGTGGTTGTTGGTACTGTAATTTACTGGACGATAAACTACTGGCAAATCTAATATCCTGTGATTTTTTTCTGATCGTGCTCCTATTTTGCGGTCTTCTAGCAAGCATATGAAATATTTGACAATGTGGTGGGCCCATAACCCCCCTGATGTGCAGTCCTGGAAAACAACATCATTGATCGTAGCTCATCTAATTTTTATTGCAGTCACACCCCATGCAGGAGTTCTGAACAATGGTTTTTTCAAAATGTTAAGGTGATGCTCATTATTTTGCATGATCTCAATGAGCATAGTGGAAGATACACCTAGAAAAATCTAAAGTTTGGATTTTCTACCATAAAAATTTTGGTTCTGGATCAATAGAGGAGTTGCAGAAGTCCAACTCTGCAGCCACTTTGTGAGTTCATGTTTTTTTTATGCCAATGTAAGCAGATCGTGGAGACTAATCTCATTTTGGGCGGCCATGCACAAATAGGTGCGAGATGAAGGGTAAACAAATCCAAATTTTTGTATTTTAAACATGTTTGAAGATTTTTCTTTCCATGAACTATCATCTTTGTGATAGAAGTATTGTTGTGTCTTCGTGACATACGCGTATGCTACGTTTTTTATGCCACCTATATTTGTTTCTGGATTGACTTCTTGGTGTAAATTTTTCTTCTTTATGATGAGAGTGAGTGAGATCAAGATCAATATCAGAGTATGAAGACAGTGTTGGAGATTTGACTATTCAACATGGGTTTTGAATATGATTACTTGTTCAAAGTGTTGCTTGTCGGGGACTCTAGTGTGGACAAGTCATGCCTTCTTCTCAGGTTCATGAAAGATTCATTTATGGAGAGTTAAATCAGCACCATTGGTGTAGATTTTCAATTCACGCCTTGGAACTGTGTTTTTTCTCCATCATAAAATGTAATTGGACCTTTATGTTTCATTGTGAAGGAAGTCTGAAGCTTTGACCTTTCGATTGTTTTTGTTTCGTAGAATTTGAAGTTGTGTCCATGTTGTGTTCCAGTAATTGTTGAAGTCGCGTCCATATTTGTTGAGGAGTTGTACATCATGATGGTGTCACTCTATACACCATAACAGCGGCCCTCTGCTTTACCCCCATGCATGAAAAATAAATAGATTTTGTGATGAGAGTGATGTTGTTGTTGATGGCTATGATGGGCATAGTTATCAAAATTTTTGGTAAAATCAACGAAGCTGATGATCCATTGAAGATGTTGTGCAAGTTGAGCAGATATTAAAGATCCTATTTTGGTGGAAGGTGCACTGGTTTTTCTTGACCTGTAGATGCTAAATGTTTTTTTTATGGGAGCATACTGCACTACATGGAAAACAAGAAAGATAATTGGAACACATATTAAAGGTATTGGTGGCCCTATGCCAAGTTACAGACTGTAGTTTCTATGGCACTCGAATGTCGTGGAAAATTTTTTTTGTGGGGTTGTGAAGAAGTGGGATCCCAATGGCACAAATGTTGTGAAGAACTGCATAATTTTTTTATGATCTAACATCTCATTAACAATACGCGTGGCCCCCTATCAAAGTTCGTGGGAAGAGCTAATAGTCGTCGTTGCCCGGGGATACCATGTGGAGATTCCATTCAGCATATCTTCGATGCCAATACTCGTCCTTGCTTAGGGACGTTTTTTCATTGAAGGCTAAATTATTTTTTTAATTTTCCTCCAAAGTAAATATTTTGAATTTGCACCTTAATGAAGAGGCATTATTTTTTTATAAAGTGGAGGAACTTTATCAATTGTATGACACTTGGAGGCATTGTTTTTTCTTATAAAATGGAGGGAAGCACTTCTATTAGGTTGTAGGATAAAATATTTTGTCCCATCATTGGCCATATTTTAAATCTATTTCCACATGGAGAGTGGAAGTAAAAGTGGAGGGTCACTTTATTTTTCTATTATATGGGAATTGGAAGTGCTCGTAAAAAATAGCCATAGAAAGTGGGGTATATACAATTTTAGGCACGCATTTTTTAATTGGAAGGGATATTTAAGAACCTTGGTGTGGTTCGGCATGTAGTCCAATGCTCACGTGATGACCACATAAAGTAAATTCTTAACATCACCAACCAAAATTTTAACATGCCATCTTTATTTTGCTCACATGGCCCCTTTATTGTATTCAAGAAGTGAAGGCCCCATTGAGAGTGGACCATAAGGGTATTTGTAGTCGTCAAAAAGGTTTTTTTGAGATGGATACAGTGGTGGTGTCATTTTTCTATTTTGAGGTAGTTTACCAAGATTTTGTAAGTCTCAAACATTATTGTATTCTAGAGTGCATTTTCGGTTGAACTCGACACTCTATGTAAGTGATCCTAGTATCTAGTATTCTCCTCTATTATACTTGGCGGATGTAGCGGCTAATTATCCATGTATTCCGGTAAGATGAGGAGGTCATCATAAGGACACTTACTCTAGGGACTACATACAAAGACACCCTAGACTCTATCCGAGGACTTTTTTAGATCAACTTCTAAATACTACAGAGGAAGACACTTCAGAATATTTTATTCTCTTCTTTCTTCTTCTCCTCCATATTTGGCTTCTATGGCTCATTTTATTGTATTGAGTGCATTTTTGATAGAGATCAACACTCTCATATGGCTCGTATTTCTTTTGTATTAAGGTGCATTTTTGGCAAGACCGAAACCTTCTAGATTGAGTTCACCATGAGGGGGGATGATATTCATGGTGAATCTAGTTAGTGACCTACGAGAGGCAACATACCTATAGGATGACCTGTAGATACAACAGACTCGTGGAAGTCGTTGATCTTGAGGCAACTAGGATGACCCTGAGGTACTTAGATGGCTGACCCAGAGGCAACGGATCCAAGGAAGTGGCTGACCCTGTGGCAATAGAATGAGAAGTATACACCAGTGATCTAGCATTATTTAAAGTTGAAGATCCAAGAACAAAGAGCACAAACCTAGACCAAATCATATAATAAATGAGGATATTAGGGTTCTTTTAGAGAAGTCAACATTAAGGGGAAATGTTACCTAATTTTGACTTGTTTTTTTCTATAGTTAGGATAGTGCACATTAAGGGGGAATGTTAGAATTAATGTGCACTATACCTTCTTTAGTTTGACACTTGTCATTCTCTTTGACATTTTTCATATTTTCATATAGACTTATGCCTATATATTGTACTCATTTGTTGTATAATATATCTCATCTTTTTTGATCCCAACATTGCCAATTTGAAAAGTTAAGTTCTTAACCATGATAGGAAGGCCACAACTTGTAAATACTACATTACAATTAATCCATATTTATATGATGTCATTTTTTAGATTGACAATAGGTATATCATCAAAATTCAAAGATAATTTTACTAGAAAGGATGAGTAAAAAGTTAGGTTTCCTCTTTGTGAGTGGTAGAGGGATTGGAAAGGAAATAATATTGGAGAGGCAGGCTTGTAAAATTTTAATCTTATGATTTTGGTCATAGAAACCAAACTTGATTGGGGATTATTCAACGATCAAGGAAGAGTTGGGAAAAATATTATTTTTAAATAAATAGTTTATTTTAATGCGATAAAATTATTTAATAAACGAATCATACCGAAAGGATCATCAACATGAAACTTTATATTAAATAGTTTGCAATTGATTAAGAAACATATTAGATAGTCATTTAATGAGGGGGATTATGCAATTTTTTTGTTTGATGTGTGGTTGAAACCTTATCCTATTATCTTTGATTCAAAATAGCAACCATTGGCTTGGGTATATCTAGCTTGCAAATTTTCAATGACCAATTTTTATATTAATGTGAGCAACAACTCTAGATCATGGATTTCTATTATTAATCTAGTTGAAGAAGAGGAACTCAAACAAATAGTAATGAGTTCTAAAAATTGCTACAAGAGTTTTGTTTGCCTGATTTTCCAAGAAACAATGAGTTGGCTTAAAATCTATCAAAAGATGGTGAATACTCAATCAAATTGGGATATGAAGATTTTGGGCAATCAAAATTTTCTACTCTCAAAGATTTCACTTGGAAGAATTTTTGGTCACTACATGCTCTTCCTAAGGCCTCAAAATTCCTTTTATTATCATCCAAAATAAGATTCTTATAAGAGAGAGTCTCCAAACAAGAGGATATTATGGATATTTTACATGTGCCATATGTGAGAAGGATTTATAAATATCAAACTATTTACTTTTTCATTCTCTCTTTGCTCACACCATTTGGGTTGCTTTTTAAAAAATTACTCAAATATAATAGGTATCTCTATCAACATTAAAACAGAGGATAAAATGTTGGATTAAATATTTCAAAACTAAAATATGATGCATTCTATGGAGGATTGGTGCTCCCATTATTTTTTGGAATTGAAAAATATAATATTATTTTTAAAAATAAATCTCAAAATCATGCCTAACTTTGGAACAATATTATTGCTTCTCATACAAAATGTTTAGAGACATGTCATTCATCATGAGGAGTTTCAAGTGCTAAAAAAGAGGTGCTAGCCCCTTGTATACGATATTTGAATATACATGGAAGGGTTATCTACAATAATGAAATTAAAACAAAGGATTTGCTTTGATCTTTGTTAAATAAAAATATTTAGAAATTGTGTTTATCAAAATTAAAATTGATGGTGTTTCAAAAGAAATCTAGGAAAATTTGTTAAAGGTGGTGTTTTGGAAATACAAAGTTCTCTTCCC